>JAVIWC010005934.1:0-617018 GCA_031894815.1 Creontiades dilutus | reverse complement strand
AGTTATCAGAATACAACCCGTGTGTCGGCTATAAACCCTTTTAGGAGTTCACTCCAGTATCCTCATTCATTACATCACTAGGTTACTGCAATCGAAACAAAAACAATAATAAAAAAAATTAACATTCAGAATCTCTTGATTTGGAGCGTTGTATCTGTTTATTCATCTAGAGACGTTTCGTCCCGCAACGGGGACTTCCTCAGTCTAACTATGTGTAACAACTAGCATATTTGAGGCATTGACACGTTGGTGGCACCACACATATATTGTTGTTGTTTACTCTTAGTTCTGTATTTTGTGTCAAGCTTTCCACTCCTGCCTGTCCATGTATTCAGGATGGTCATGGTATATTGCTCAGTTGTTAATTTACAACTGCGTCAATTATATAAATAACTGCTTTTAAAAAATCAAAAATGGGGAGAGGAACTGCAGCTTAAATTAATTTAATTTCACTTAAATAAAATTAATTTAAGCTGCAGTTCATGTTATTTATATAATTGACGCAGTTGGCAAACGTCAACAGGCTACAAGAGATGCAATATATGTGTGGTGCCACCAGCGTGAGGAAGTGCTAGTTGCTGGGACGAAACGTCTCTAGATGAATAAACAGATACAACGCTCCAAATCAAGAGATTCTGAATGAATGTGGTCACTCCACTACCCACACCCACTATTAAAAAATTAACGCAAATGTTTGCACCATAAATCATGAACCATACATGAGGAATACATCGGGAATGGTTTGAGCTACGTACCTTGGGAGGGGGATTCGATTCCTCATGGAAAGTTCTTCAAAAAAGTCCAAATTTAGGCCGCCTTGACTTTTTTGAGGTTTTTAGGGATTTTACAAAACTTCGACTACCCTTAAAGGGCACTTTAAAATAAGTGAGAGCGCTGGCTAAAGAATTGGGGCGTTGTCGGACCGATATTGATTTTTCCTGAAAATTTCAGATATTTTGCCCCAGCCGTTTGGGAGAAATCGTGCGTACGGCGTACGGACGGAAAAATTTTCATTGCAGATTCGGATTCTACACCCTTTGAAACGTAAACCATGAAATTTTCAGGGGGGTTAGCATTTTTTTTTCAAGAGCGATTACAATGGTTTACCATTGAATAATGAACCAAAATTATATCTAGAGAACGGGTTGAGATAGAAAAGGGGTTTTTCCTACATTTTGGATGCAGATTAACAGAAAAAATTGTTCGTGACTTATCCGCTTCCACCCTGTATAACAAGTAGGTAAGTGATGGAATGAACTAGTGACCCCTTCCATGGACCAAGGCGATGTGTTTATTACACTCAGAGGATACCATTAAACCTGAGAAATTGGAATTGAGCGGGGGAACTGAGTAAAAATTGTAAAGTCAACTTATGTAAAAGCTGCTGTCTGTTGTATGTGCAATACACACATGATAATGCGTCCTACATTCTATCGAAGATTCTGTATCTATTTTGATATAAATAGGTTTATTGGCACAGTTGAGTATACAGAACAAACAAAAAAACTCGGTAAACGGTAAATATAATGTTACTCACACACTTATATCGAATAATCAAGGAAGAAAAAAACAAAACCAAAAGTTCATGATCAATAACAAAAGAAAAAAAAGTGCCCAGGGATTGATAAGCTATCATTAATATGACTAACACCTGTTCCCCTAATGAACAAAATGAAACATGCTTCTTTAATAAATATGGCTTTTACATTAGGCACATCGAACTGCTTATACGATTCCTTGGTACTCAACCGAAATGGTTTATGAAGTAACATTTTAATTGTAGCATTTTGCTTAGTTTGTAATTTCCTTAAATTTGTTTATTGGCTCCTACCCAAACAACAATACCATGTTTAGGATGTGAATGAACAAGGCCGAAATCAGTTATCATTTTCAGCAATTTGATGCTTAAGAAAAAATTAAATCTTGATAACATGAAAAAACTTTTGTAGTTTTTCGTTGTTGTAAATATTATTCATTTATTGTGTGTTATTAAATGTTATCCAAGCTATTTCAACGGAAGCAGCTCTATTTTATACTCGCCATCGGTGATTATAAATTCAAAACACAATCACTGGTGGGTAGGGTACGAGGGTTGGTGTCGGTAGCCCGAACAAAAGATGTGTCGATACTGATGTGATGGATCGGGAAAACGACTTAACTGTCTATTTTCCCATGTAGATGGTAGATTGGCAGCCAAAAAGCTCACTCACATTAACTAGGGAAGCGGCACGCAGTGGTCAAAAACGATAATGGAAGGTCACGAAATTCAGGAATGGTCGAAAGATAGTCAAATTAATGGAACCGTCACGTAAAGGACGTGAATCTGAAGTCGGTTTGTTGAAGTTATGGCTATAAATGGGAGAAAACACAATTCCTTCACCCTACCTATTGAGTGCCCGCTGTCACAAAATTGTGTCAATTTCGTCGTCCTCTTTGCTATTATACAGTTTAGGTATTCTGAGAATTTGACATAGATGGTTCGCAATCTACAAAAATTCGTTCTTGTTACGTTCTGTAATTATTGATGTCTCTGACTATGTTCGAACTCGTGCTCCTACTATACTATATATTCCTACGGATTGATGTTTGGGGTCGATTTAATCAACACTCTCCGACTGTGGGTTATTTTCCTCGAACATAACGTTTTCCCGGAGTTATATCAATGGACTCATGGACATTGATTCTAGTTGCAGAATGTTTGGATTCGCAGATGACAATGCTATGATTGTAGTGATTTGGTAGCCCCTGCGAGTTCAGCTTTGGTTGGACTTACTAAATTATTTACGTCCCAATTGGAGCAAGGCCACAGCAATGATGTTCTCAGTTTCTGATGGAGGGAATATCTCCAATCGACGTCTGAAGATCCACGTTTGTAATTGTGTTGGACTTCCAGTGTTTCTATGGTGTTCTGACATTTGTAAACGAATGTTGTGGGGTTACTTATAGATCAACATTTGAGATTCAAGAGACATGAACTTCCTACTTAAAAGAATAAGAAAACTTTTCTATGTGTTTAAAATTTCAAGAGGTTTTGCTAATATAAATTTGTTAAAGATGATTTATTTTGGTTTATGCAATTCTTTGATAGGGGGGTATAGTATCTTGATACAATGGCCATGGAGAGAGCCACATAAAAGTTCGATTCACTCCGTGCAAGTTGTGCAAAATACAGTTTTACGTATGATTTTAAATAAGGCATCTATACATCCCTTCGCTTCACTCTATAAGGAACTGGGTTCATTAAAAATGAAGGATATTTTTCTGAATCAATCATGTTTACATGTATCTAAAACTGGTATTGACGACAGTGATTTATCCAAGTTGGGTTACAAGTTTTAATAAAGTGGAACATGATAGAGAAACGTTTGATGGTGATTGCAGTGAGTTTCCCAGAGCGCAGATCGTGGATTCTAAAAAATCTGAGTGACGGGCGGCCAGCCATCACATTAGTTCCAAAGTCGAGGTCCTGAGGTGACAATGGTGCGCTATGGTTCGGGATAATCCGGTTACTCACTCGCTCTATCGATCTACATCATCTTCCCAAGAAGCATTCCACCTTCTAAACGTATTAGGCGTTGATCCTCTTGAGTAGCTAACGCTGTTATAGACCTCATGTGACGAGCTGTGATGGTGCGGTTGAAACATCAAACACAATTTAATGGGGTAAATAGTAGATACGTGCGTAGGTGTTTATTACCAATTCGAATTGTGGCTGCCGGTTGATGAGAGCCCCTACGTAATGTGTTGGCGTAATATCAATAACAATTGCCGCGATTCCAAACCAGGGTGTCAGTAATGCAAGTGATCCAATCAGAAACTAGCCAATCCTTCATTAATACGATCAGGGCTTGGGGGCCTCTGTTTGAACAGCCTACCACAACAATTAAACGTTGTAAATATAATCAATATTATCTATGATTGATCTGAGACCAAGAGTTTTGGCTTGGATTACGACGATTATAATTACAAATAGAACTACTTCACTCCATGAGTAGAACGCCTTAACCTTATCAGAGTTAAGTGAATAAAAAATTAGAGTGTTACTCCGGAGTTCAGTTACTTGGCCGTGCAAAAAGGTAGTTATGACATGCGTAAAACCCATTTTTCAGGTCCAATATTCAGAATTTGAGTTTGGTGATATGGATTTTTCTGTAAACAAGCTGAGTTACAGAATAGGACAATCCTCCTCAAATATTGTAGATTGTTAAGGTTGAAGACGGATTTTCTAACTTACCTATTATAGGTAAGGAGTATAATACCTTTACGAAATGGTCCTTTGGGGCTCTGCCAGTAGCGATCATGTGCACTGAAATTGGTAGGTACCTTAGAATTGCTATAGATTGCACATTAAATACTGATCTACTGAGGAATACTTTTCAAGTTATAGCATGAAGTTCAGGTTTAATACATTGGAATGCAGTTTCAAAAGCGATACTTTGGGTTTGTTGGAAGCTCTGAATTGACTCTTCCCCTCCAGAATGTAGCCCTTCAAAATCGTCTACCGACCTTCGAATCGCTCCAATTGAAGTCTGCCAAAGCTCATTCCACTCCGAGTTCCATACTTCCCAAGGTTCGAATCGAGCATACACAACAAAATCCACTTACACGTATTAGGAAACACGAATGTGAATGAATAGAATAGAAGAGTAATTTATTGGCTGAAATAAAATAGTACAAGTCAAAATATTGTATAACATTTAAAAGTATATTTTCTTCTGTCCACCAACCAAATAAGTTCATACGAAACGATCAGTTCATAACTTGCAATAAACGAAAATCTTCAAATATATTTAAAAAAAAAAAACAACTTGAAATTGTCAGGGTTAACGCTATGAGCGTATAGGAACTGCAAAACTGCAAAACTTCACTATAAGCATTGTTTTTTGCACGTTCAGTACAAAGTTTAGGCAACTGAATATTTGACGAATTTGTTGTAAGAGGTGACACTGCTACTATGCTCGGGCTTGATAGCAATTTCGTATACGAGCATACATGATTGAAATAAAACAAATCAACGTGCTTGGACATAGTAAGAATCGCATAGTACTATTCAGGATCGCGTCAGCTGATATAATTGCTGTGGAGTTAGGTTTCTGGAATTAGGTTTCTTGAAGTCTCAACATTGTGAAATCGTGAAGCGTTGATACGTGTTTCATTTTACTGAATTTCAGTTGTTCTACCTCTGGCTAACAGTATATTGCACCATTGTAGGTACTGACGTTCCACCTCCTTAGTTTTAACTGAAATTGGAATAGAAGATTGTTTGTCGCTTCTGAAATCTGATACACAAAGGCTATTTTATGTCCTAATCAACCTAAAGGTTACCTGAGGTGAATCGAGGGGTTTACAATGTCACATGTTGAACGATGTGGAATAACCGTTGGTGTGTCGTGCAGGGCTTTGTGAGCGATAACTTTTGATATCAGCTTCTGTTAAGTAGGTACGATGGGACTAGTAAAGGGTATTCCCGGAGTTATGTTCAAACGAAGTCAACCTACTGTCTTTGGACATCTAGATGTCAAGGAGATCAGTGATCAGCTGAAGGCCCTTGTGGCTGGATTCGTTCCGCTTCAATGTAAACGGTTTTTTTTTATGGCATCTTGTGTGAACATGACTCTGGATATTACAATAACGACCAATCAGGTCCATCTATGACCTATTGAGATGGATGACAAGATTTACCGAGCTTAGAAAATGTACCGATGACTGAGTCTGAAATTCATTGGTTTATGAATGATGATTTACGGAGAAGGTTTATTCTAAGAGAGAAATAATAAACCTCTGGGTAATAATTTCCATCGTTTTCCCTTGTGGACTTCCAGGCTGTCAAGGATTAAAATGTCAAAATGAAACTTGAGACGCTCACTCTGATATCGTTGCTCTTAGCCGTCATTGTGGGGTAACCAACAACGTCGGCGCTTTCTCAACTTGATAACTATGAATTTCGTGCCGTCGGTGTCGCGTCGTTCCCCGCGTCAAACCGCGCACACCGCGAACAAACTTAAATTTCGGTCCATCATACCCCCCTTCTTCAGGGTGATTGAATTATGGATCCACATCCGCGCTCTGCACTACGCTCATGACGCCCCCTCCTCTTCTGCTCTCTCACCTCGGATTTCATTAGCAAGTCATAAGGAGTTGCGGGCTTCAAAACCGAGCGCGTGAATAACAAAGTTTTGACACCCCCTTTCCCCGTGGTCTTCTGGCAACAACGTTAGCAAACTTCAGGGGAGAGCCTCGACCTGTTTAATCCGGTTTTTCGACGAGATGAACCTCCATTTGATTTGAACGGTCTCCATGAGGGAATAGTAGGAACCGGCGAATTGTAACTAAAAACCCGAGCCATTGTTGGCGGATGAGCCTCAACCCGAAAAATAGTCCTCTCACATTACATTCCTCTCCTTCTCATCCTGTGTACTCCCCTATTTCTGTCTCTATCTCTGTACCCGATCCCCTCTCCCCCGTACCGCTGCAATTGCTCTGAATCAGTAATCTCTTCGTCCGTTTGAATCGAATCCCACCCCCTCTTCTTCCAAAACGCTAATGAAAGGTTTCGTTGCGTCGGTCCTGCAATTGGACTCTGGCTTAAAACTCCCTTTTGTATCGCCGGGCCATATTAATTGTGGCTGTTTTGCAGCATTGATATCTTTGACAGAATTGTACTTCCCTCATCCTCTCTCGATATGAAAACCCGACACGTCACAAGTACGACCGATTCACCAAACATGTTTAGATTATTCATGCTGCCATCGCATATTGTGGGCTATTTCTCGGCCAGCACCCTAATGGGTAATGACGACCGTACGCTTTCAAGCGGCATCCGCCAAACTCCCTTTTTGCCCCTCGTTTGGGCCGCGCAATATAATTTTGAAATACGTTGCCGGGATATGCTGTTTTATAATTGCATTAAGCTGCCCTCAAGAGATACAAACATCACAACTTCAGTTATCTTAGGGGAAGCCACACCGCTGGTATTGCATGGTATTATACGCTAATATGAGAGAGAGAGAAAGAGAGAGAGAGTATTTACGTATTCCAAAATTAACAAACAAAAAACAAATATGCATGTGAATACAATAGTATGCGAAAAATAAAAAGATCCTACTGCACGCACTGTACCTTAAAAACAAAAACAACACCAATTCAAACAACGAATTACTTTTAAATAAGCACATTAGTGTTATAAGTGGAATATATTGTCCAATAGAGGCTAGGCTCGTGGTTTCGGACATGAGTCGTCACCAAGCCGCGAAGGTGCACAGAACTACCAAACGCCTTATTACATTAAAGATATGCAAGTCTCGTTATAATATAGTATATTATGTGATAATTTTATTATACAATTTATGAGACCAGAGATTTAGAAAGTTAACAAATACCAAACAGTACAATAATATCGTAATAGCAATAAAATCCATTAACCTTTTTCGATTAGACACAGCTACTTTTTATCACATTCTCTAATGACCCACGTATGGAATATTGACACTTTAGTGCCAATTCTATTGGCGTTTTCCTTGACACATGTGTAGAATCTGACGTCAAAGTTCTACACTTTCTTGATTTTGGAATCCCGTGTGACTTAGGATATGTTACGAGCAATACTTGGGTGTTTTATTGCCACTATATAGAGTGTATGACGACCATCCGAAGCAGCATTCACATATTGCATATTATAATTATCCATAACATCTACTTATTTGATGTCAACCTTATATTGATTTTAGAATTATTTCATCAAATAAGTAAATTCCATAAATCAACTTAACATTATGGTTAACCTACATTTATAGTCCAAATTTATCGTTCATTCCAGTTTACTAAGGTAGCGGACGCATTGTTTGCGATATCAGGAGTTGAATTATAAATTTTCTCCAAAATCCAAATTTCCTCACAAGCCTTGAGATTTGAGTTTTGGACCATTCTGACTTTGGTTTTCTGTTCATCAATTTCCATGTATGCTTGTCGATATGTCTGGAATATGTAATAAATCCTTTTATTGAGCTTACTTTCTTTAATTTAGGGTTTTGAAGACATTTTTAGGGAGTAGTTACGTCTATTTACAGATAGGCTGGAAAAGCAATATAGGTAACTCTGTTATAAAATATTCTTGCTAATTTCATCTCTTTAGTTTGAAATACATGATGAAACCAGAAACAACATTCTCTTTCTCAAGTATCTGTGTCCTCTCCAGCTTTCTGGTCGGTAGATTGATGATAGATGATGATAGATTGATGATGTGTCAGGTGTAAAGACACGTTATCCACACCATTTCTTGCCACAAGGTTCGCATGTCGGGCCACTGCTGTTTCTGTTAGTGATCAATAGTGTGAGTATGGTGCTAAGTCGTATATCTTTCATTTGCTGATGACTTGAAAATATTTCGGATTGTGGAGTCGGATGGGGACTGTCAGGTTCTTCAAACCGCGCTGGATTCACTGTCTGTTTGGTGCTCACATAATAGTTTAGCCTTTCCATTATCCGCTCTGTGAATCCATTGATTCATGGATATTCAATCGGTGATTCGTTACTGAGAAGAGTCACCTCCGCCTGAGATCTTGGAGTGTTTCTAGATACGCAGCTCACCTTCACTGACCACATCACATCGATTTCTTCCCGTGCAATGCGTGCTTTGGGATTCGTCAAAAAGGAATACTAGGGAGTTAACCCAGGTCCCTGCTATAACTGCTCTTTATGTTTCCCTAGTTGCTCCTATAATGGAATTCGCTTCCGTGATTTTGAGCTCATTTTATAAGTGCCGCACTGACCAGCTCAGATTCAATCGACGTTTCCTCTGTTACGTGGCATTCAAGCTTCATATACCAATGGACTTCACAAGCTATGAGGCTATTGACAGGCAGTGTGGAACTGTACCCCCTCTAGTCAGAAGATACCAATCCGCCATTTCATTTTTGTACAATATCCTGAATAATCGAGCCGATTCTCCCCATCTTCTGGAAATGGTAAATTTGTTGGTGCCTCGTCCCGCCTCACGATCCAGCAACTTATTTTGGACATTCTTCTCGCCTACCAACTACATGTACCACCGCCCTCTGTCTAGACTGCCACGTGAGGCCAACTACTTGCTTACAGAATACTCTGAAATTGATTTCTTCAACATCTCGTTGCCCTCTCTCCATCTAAAGGCGAAGAAGTTATTTGAAGTTGTGCCCAACTTTGGAGTGTAAACAGCGAATTGTTCTTTCTTTCTCTGTTTTTTCTTATTCATTTTCCACAAATTCGTAAACCAAGATAAGTGAATACGATTTCTTTTTTTTTTCCGCCGCTGTGATTCATTCATGTATAATGTTTATCTCTAATGTATTGGGCTTCCCCGTATTATTTAAATAAATAAATCTGTGCAATACGAGTATTCTGAGCCGACTGTTACGACCTCCTTAAATGCCCATACAAGTAACTCATGCCCATCCCTCCACCAACTCTACCGCTTCTCTCCCATCGGCCCTTTTTGGAAAGTCGGCCCTGGGAGGTTTCATTGAATGGAAATAGGAGGGCTCTCCGGACCACCCATGTGGAAATGTAAACCCACATCTTCGATGTTTCCGAGACAAGGTAAACGTTCCTGCTTTCAAACTAATCCGCGGGCTCTTTGAAGCATATAAATGACTTGCCATCGACGTTTAGCAATGTAAAGTTAGGGTAACACTTCTGTCAAATCAGATTAAACTTCAGGAAATCGCATTGATACTTTCTGTAAATAAGATGAAACGCAAGCAGATGCGGCTCCTTCCGTGGAAATCAGGGGCTCCACAGACATCAATAGGATACATTCCAAAGGGGGCGGAACACCAGGTGCTTTTCTTAGACAAATAAAAATTTCAACCATGTACAAATGGGATAACCTTCTCATTTTCTATGTACAGTTTGTACAATAGATATGAAAAATGTTCTATAACGGAACGTCAAAAAATTCAAAAGAAGGAGAATACAGAACTGAAAATGGACTAAATGGTGAAGAAAGTGGACCGTAAACCAAAAACTGATAACAAAAACTACAAAAATCTAATTCTGACGAATCATAAGACCTAAGACCTGGGTTGTTTACTCCGAAGGTAATCAGGAGAATAATAGTTTCTTAAATCTAATAAACCTTTGAATGAAGTATCTTTTTCAACGATTTAATTAAGTTGAGTTGAGGTTAATCACGCAGCATAAAGAGGAACAGACGTTTAATAGTATGTAGAGTTAATTTCAATGGTATATAAGCTCTAGGATCTGCTTATCTAGCCTATAGGCAAGTTCAGTGTTGCTGAACCCGTGTAGTTTACTGTACGTACCTGAACTACTATACGAATTAAAACATATACTTAGGAAAGTAACTCTATAAAATTATCTTCCTCCTCAGATTGGTTAGGTACGAAGAACAACAGTACTTCGATTATACTGACTATACTGCAACACACAAAGGAAATCCTGGTAGCTATAGAACTTCAGGATTGTGCTTAAGTTTACCAACTTTGAGAAACGGGAGAAGGAACTGTCCTTATACATCACTGCATTAAAAACTAATTAATCAACTTTTATATTTTAATTGAATCAAGTGGATGAGTTCTACAGTTGTGAATTCATGTTGTGTGCTGTATAGCTGTTAACATTCATTACCATCCCATGGTGTGTAAAGTTTCACAGGACTTTATGGACTGTTTCATCGAGTTTGTTAATTATTATTGGTGCTCCTGTACGAGCATTATAGTTGTCATCATTTATGTCGTGAACTTGAAGTTCACATATATACTCAAAGTTCCACATGACATCATCCTCTCTTTGCTGCCTTCCATCATTCCTCTGTTAGTTGGAATGGAGGGGAAAGTTTCTAGTGACTTTACGAACTATTTCGTCATTATTGGTCCAGCTGTGTGAGATCCACAGATTTTATGTTTCTAGTGAGTTCCCAGTGTGTGAAACGTTTCACATGACATCATCCTCTCCTAGCCGCCATTTTCCCCGTTCCTCGTAAGGTTGGAATGGTTTAAACCATCAAATGATTCAATGGACAATTTGATTATTTTTTCAGCTGTACGAGCTATACAGTTGTTATCATTCATAGTGTGCATTTGAAGTTTCCATAGTGTGTAACGTTTCGTATGACACTCTTAGCCGCCATTTCCACTATTCCTCGGGAAGTTGGAACGGCGTGTAAAGGGTTGAATGACTTTCCGGGCTATTTCGTCAGATTGGTTAATTATAGTAGGATCAGCATAATGAGCTGTCCTGTTATCATTCATGTTGTGAACACATAGTGAGCCAAAGTTTCATTTGAATTTACGGAGTGGTTCATCTAATTCGTCAATCATAATTGGATCACCTGTACGAGCTCGACAGTTGTTATCATTCAAGTTGTGCACTTAAACTCCCATTGTGTGTAAAGTTTCACGTGACATCCTCATCCTCTTAACCGCCGTTTCCACCGTTCCTCCTGTCAACCGAGTCATTAAGTTAAATCTCCGGGCGTAACCTTCAAACGGGGAGGGGACTATTAGAATAAATCGAGACCTAAATGCGCAGCCATGAGTGAGGGTTTAGAGTTTGTCATTCCGTAGCTAAGCTCTCGTAGTGTACTATACGATAGTGTGAGGGAGGGCTGGAGGCAATCACACGAGCTCGGTTTCAGCTGAATCGCTCCGTTTATAGAAACTGGAACGCGGAGCTGAAGGGGATGAGCGTTCCGGTCCGCACCAATAAACCTTTCCTGATGAACACGGCTACAGAGTCGGATTGTGAAATGAAACCCCGGGACATTTCATTGAGGGACGGCGCTGGATAGTGGGATGAGCCGGGGGAACCGCAACTAATTGATTTAATTGTTATTGTTTTGACGTTTTCAGTCCCAGTGATTAGGGCGCGTCCAACGGAACACACAAACACTCATCTAATGTACTTGTAGGAGTATATTTTTTGAGTTACGCTAAATCATCCCACTCTGGCCAGGAGTATACAGTTTTCATCTAAGTGGGATTCGTCAGTTATGTAGCTGTTTGAACAGATTGCTGATTTGGCTAGTTTTAAAGTTCTTAAACAGCTGCTCGGATTCCGTGATAAGAGTTGCTCGCTTTTCTTGACTGTTTACGCACGTGATTATCGTTATACCATACTGATTTGGTTTTTTCGTTATTCGACTGAAGGAGTGTTTCTTTTTCATGTTTATTCCTGGGGATATTTCCGATAATGAGGATGTTGTTGAACTCACGATCACCCAGTGACCACAATTTCATGAACGGCCAAACTATTTTTATTCCGCTGGCGAGACCATAACGAATTGTCCATAATTTACACCTATTCTTCGATGAACATTTTTCCGTTGTCAAATGTCCAAATTTCCCACTTCTAATTTCCAACGGCGTCTCAACTATTCTGATTGGAATTGACGGAGAAATTAAAGTTCGAATGCCAGAAAACGTTGTTCGTAGGTGAATACGATATGGGCACACACACTGATTTTTTCGATTTCAATAATGTTTTCGCAACCACAGGTGCAATTGTCCATAATTTAATTTTTTACAGTACCTGGAAAAACATTGAAATGACTAAATATCAACCTTCTAATTAATGAGACTCCCGGCAAATGATGCGAACTTTCAGGCAAGAACTTTAATTTCTCCGTCAATTACAATCAGATTAAATGAGACGCCGGGAAAGCTTAGAAGTGGGAGAAGTTTTTATCAAATTTGACAACGAAAAAAATACTTTTGATGAGTGCACGCCAAACGTTCATAAAATTTCACACACACAAATGTTCGTTGGACAATTTCGGTGTGGACAACAATCGTACTTGTCTTATATATATATATATGTTAAATGGACTATTTTAAGGGCGAGTTTTTTGCTCTTAAAAATCAATTTGAAAAAAAAATCGCGGTTGTTTACTCCATTTTCTATGTATCATTTTTTTTTTCACACTAAGTTGATAAGTTAGGAAAGAAAAGAAAATATTAGTTTGGCAAAATCAATTTGAATGTTTGGCAAAATTAATTTGAACCTTTGGCACAAATCAATTTCAATATTTTTGGCATCTCAATTTAAACTTTCGGCGACTCAATTTCAACTTCTGGCATACCACTTCGAGCTTTTGGCATATCAGTTTATACTTTTCACAAATCCCAACTAACCCAGCATTCCACCCCATATTATGATCAATAAATGTTTTTTCTCTCTCCCGGCAAATGATGCTTTCAGTACAGAGGACAATTACTACGAGTATCAACAAACAAGCCAAACAGGACAACGGTTCGTGGATTATTTTAAGGATCTTCTCGTTCCATAAGTATAGAATTTGATGGGTAATATTACCAACATACTCATAATAGGTTTTGAGAATAAAATAATCCAAACTGTTCGTTGCTTTTCACGACCTAAACATCTTTGACAGCGAAAGGGCTTTTACAATTAACATTTCCGTTTAATCCCAACATGTCTGAACCCTGAAAGGAAGAAGGAAACTCGAAACTAAAAAAACCCCTAATTTTGTATATTAGTAGTAGAATTTTAGAACAAGAAAGGCGGTAGGCGCGAACAAAAACGCTGAAAGTTATTACAGAATGGTTTATTGTGTCTGTTTTAGATAATCGTCAATGTCGATCACCGGACGACTAGAAGTATACTGTAATCCCTAGGTACACTCGAAAAAGCATATAAAAATCCAACTTAAAGTTCAAAAAATGCAAAATATGAATGCAGGCTACAAGAATGCTTCCGCTAGTTTTCCTCAAATGAATTGAAGTGTGGAAGATGGCGTATCATTGTAAAGAATCAACCGTGCTATTCGGGCTATCGCCAGCCAAGCGTCCTCCCCCAGACCTCCCGTTGAGCTTTAAGGCTCAGCATGATCGGTTTTTCTAATGGTGATGATGAGCGAATTGATCATCGTAGAGCCAATCGAGTCGTTTCATTCGATTCACGGAATTAATTTTTGCATGAATCAATTAAAAAAACCCTCTTACATCGACAGTTTTTGAGATTTCGATTTTTTTCAAGGTTTAAATATTATCCCTTATTAGATTTTTTTTAAAAGATTTATTGCACCAAGTAATAACTTATTAACAATATTATTCTGACTTAAATTCTCTACATAGTTATTGTGACTCAAGATCCATCACTCCAGTCCATTTCCTTCTCAGGTTCGGCACATTCACTTCCTACACAAGTTCATGTGGTTTTGTGCGCTTAAGGCGCCTAGTTAGGTCTTGCACATTAAGTAGCTTCACAGCTTCTTCATTGACATGACCTCATAGTCTGGCTAGATGAGCGGTAGCCCTCTGTTTGATTATTTCGTCTATGCTGTCCACTATCCAGTTCGCGGTGAAGAGCATCGTTTCGAAAGTACGGTAAATGATGCACCGCAGTACGGTATTCTGAAAACGCTGGATAATCAGTCTATTGGTTGGAGCTGTACAGCCCCACAACTGTGCTCCATACGTCCAAACTGGCTTTAGTAGTTGATTGTACAATAGCAGCTTGTTGCCAATGGTCATTGTGGATCTTCGGCCGATTAGCCAGTACATTCGTCTAAGTTTTAACACGAGTTTAAATTTCTTTTTTTTTGACGAGTTCTTTCCACCTGAGCTTGGCGTCAAGCGTCAAGCCCAGGTATTTTGCTTCATTCGCGTAGGGAATGGCCACGTTGTTGAGGTATAGTGGGATGAAGTTGATTTTCTGGTTGGTGAAATCAACATGCACCGACTTTGCCTCATTTAACCTAATCCTCCATTTGGACGTCCAATGACCGGACGTCCAATTGAAATCTAGTAATATTGATAGGTAAATCAATAACTTTTTTCTTGGTTGATTGTAAAGGTTACAACGCACAAAAGCGCAGGCTTCGTTCAACAACCGGTCAAATAAAATCGATGTTTGAATAGCCTGGCATCAGCAATCCTTTGTTTAAACAGAACTCCGAAATGAGCAGTTTAACTGATGGCCCGTTTAAGCGGAAAACTGTTGATCGGGCCCTTAGTGAATCAGTCTGCGCATACGTAAACGTAAAATCCACCAAGCAAAATTTTGTCAGTTTTTAATCGTTTGATCTCAGCGACATTTGTAGGTTATTCGGAGAAAGGTGGCCTGATAAACTCGTATCAATTTCAACACGATCTTATCATTAGTAGAGCTACCAACAGCTTCGTTATGCAATCGCGAACGGAACATAACTTTTCCAATTTCTAACGATTTCACTTGATTTTGTCGTTTTCAGGGAAGTTCGGGTTAGGATGTAAACTGTTCTCTGTGAGTTTCATTGCTCTTAACATAATTATCTAATCGTCTGATCTTGCTCGAATGCAGAGGGTCGGTGGTGAGTGCCAATTGAATCATCCCGTTCAATCATTCATTTTTGTATCCTCGACGGAATCAGCGCGACAAGCCTGCAATACATGTCGACACACCCATTTGAACGCGGTGTCTCCGGGAACATGTACACATTTCAAAGACCTACAAGTTCACGCTACAGATGCGAGAAAGATATGTGGAAAACCACACTAAGCATACTTACAAAATTTAATCCTCCTTCTTCCCGCGATATTACATTGATGAAGTTGATGAACTTGCTGATGAAATGCGTTTACAATGCAATGCCCGGTACAGCATTGATATATATTTAATGTAGATATCCGCTTGTATGAACAGTACAAAAAAAAGGGTATGTAGTACAGCCTTCATATTAAATTGAAATATGATTTTTTTTAAAAATGTACAATTTTTCACACACAAAAAAAGAGATATCAACGAAAATCTTCCTGTGCATTACTTGAGCTGACTCTGAGAAAATGTCAAAGCCCGGGAACTTCTCAATCACATAATTCAAAAAGCGTACCAATCTGCACATTGGCCGATTGTAGAGACAATATACTAGTGTACTTCAATATTCATGCGACCGACGTGGATTAACTGAATTCCAGGCACTTGTGAACGGCAATAAGAGGATGCTACGCGAGTTCCTAAGCAGACGCGAGAATAGTTGAGCGGAGAACCGCCAAGTTTTGACTTGCAACTAAAAGCGTCCTCTTGCCTCAAAGGGTCTTCAATTAAGACGGCCAACTAAGTCCTAATGTAGCGAATAGCCCCGTCCATTCTCTAACTCAACTCTAAACCCCCCGAGGGAGCTCCGCCCCTCTGTCGTTAAACGACCGCATAATGACTACCGAGGGTGTCGGAGGTGGGAAGCCCAATCAAAACTACTCCCAACTCCAACTTACGACTGTTGAATTCGAATTGCCAAGTCGACTTGAGGTGAATATTTGAAAAGGGCAGAGCCTTGAACTGACTAACTACTGAATGAAAGGATTTTTAATTGATATAAAAACTCGGTTCGAGTAATCGAGTACAATGCGGATCGACCGCTATTTTCCTAATAGTTCTATAAAACTCGTATTGACGGTGGTTGGAGAACGATTTTCAGCTTAGATTCATTGCAGAAGGATCAACCAAATAGTTCAATAACCAATGCCTATTCCTTACATCAGGGATTAGTGATGAATGAAAGGCTTTCATCTTGAGGGGTATCCTTTGAGTGTTTCAGTCTTATCGCCTCCTTTCTTGAAAGGGGCGACTAATACATTTCATCAACATCTCAAAAATAACATTTCTTGTTTTTAATTAAGCGTATAATTTAGTTTTGAAACGAACTGCAACTGTTTTTTGGCTCTTCATAACTAAAAATAAAAAACGATGCAAATTCTTTCAATGGGGTTTAGTATTCAATTGGCTTGCGTTCATGATTTGTATTTCTACTAAGCTTTGGAGTTTGCGTGTTTCACAAGTGATAGAACGATTATTGAATTTCAGGAGAAATGCATAGAGCACGTAAATCTGTTCTCAACCAAAATACCTATTTGGATTGATCAGTTGATCGTATTTGTGTGCCTCCTGAAATTCAATAATCGCTCTATCACTTGTGAAACACGCACACTCCAAAGCTTAGTAGAAATTCAAATCATGAACGCAAGCCAATTGAATAATGAACCCCAGTGAAAGAATTTGCAGCGTTTTTTATGGTTATCAGAATGCTTCAACCCGTGTATCGGCTACAAAGCCTTTTAGGAGTTCATTCCAGTATCCACATTACTACATCACTACGTCACTAGGTTACTGATATCAACACAAAAACAATAATAAACCAAAATAACGCGAATGTTGGCACCATAAATCGGGCCATTGATCGGGAATGGTTTGACCTACGGGCCTGGGGAGGGGCTCATTCGATTCCTCGTGGAGTGTTCGTCAAAAAGAGTACACATTTAGGCCGCCTTGACTTTTTTTGAGGTTTTTGGGGATTTTACAAAACCTTGACTGCCCTTAAAGGGCACTTTAAATTAAGTGAGAGTGCTGGCTAAAGAATTGGGGCGTTGTCGGACCAATATTAATTTTTCCTGAAAATTTCCTGATATTTTGCTCCAGCCGTTTGGGAGAAATCGTGCGTACGGCGGACGGACTGAAAAATTTTATTGCAGATTTGGATTCTACACCTTTTGAAACGTAAACCATGAAATTTTCATTGGGGGTAGAATTTTTTTTTCAAGAGCGATTACAATCGTGTATTATTGAATAATAAACCAAAAATTATTATTATTTTTTTTTTTTTTTCAAAATTTTTTGGCAATGTCTATTAAAGAGAACAGTGATTATTAGCAGAATTCGTCAATTTCAGGTTTTCATTAAGCCCTACAACTTCTGCCCCTTATTGTGTCTTTTTTTCCAAAGAAACATATTTTACCGAAATAATGAAGAGAATATAGGTAGCTATTACCTTGGTTCTAAACAATGTGTTCAGGTTCTTGACTTCTACGATTATATCTTTGAAAATTTCGTGGAGATCTTGAGAGTCATTCAGAGGCTAATAGAGAACTATAATTTCGATGCCGACGTTTCGTGCTATTTGTAAAAACTTCTTAAGGACTAAAAGAAAGATACGGAAAAATGTGAAAATAACTGATCCTGAAAGAGCCACACAGAGCAATACAATTTACATTTTCCCGACTTGAAAGAAAAAACAAATGTTTTACTGCTAAATAATACTGTAAATATACAAAAATACTAAATTATTCAGGACTTGATAGTGTGTAAGCTATTTTTCCATTGACTTCGTTCAAAAACGATTTGATTAATTGTGACAATGCTCTATCATGTATCATTCCCCTGTAACCAGAAATGTTTGTTTTTAAATATTTTAATTAACGAAATTTGAGGAATCCTTTTACGGACCATCTTTTATCCATTGCTGATATTTTAATTAAACTTATTTATTTAGAAACCTAATTAATTAGTTATTGAAGTTATCGTTGAAATTTAATCACAGTTTCCGCAAGAACACGTGCAGAATGGTTGAAAAATCATTGTGAAAAAGTCGATATGAGTTGTTTACAAATACTGTAACCGTAGAACTTTTATTTTACTTATTTATTTATTTATTTTTGCTGACAGAAGGGTTTAAATATTTGACTTTGAGACTGATTTGGCCTAAATTTGAAATCGATATCACATTTTTCTTGTTAGTTACGAAGTTTGGAAAAAAAATTTCATTTCCCGTTACTTGTTCATCTTTCTATGTGTGATCACCAATTGCATGATAGTATAATGATTGGTTTACACTAAGCGCGCCTTCTTGAGCACTAGCCTCGCTTTTGGTCTTCAGCGTCGTGTTAACAATTCCCCTTACTATGAGGCTACTCACGGTGAGGAGACTCATGGTGAGTCGTCCCCCGTCGGTTTTTAGTCGCTCATCAAAGAAAACTCGTTCCCTCGCGTCGTTTGAACGAGACTGATTCGCCTGTGCCGCCTGACTCACCCTCCCATGCGAGGGAATGCGCATCGTGTAAACAGTGAGGCGAGGATGAGTGTTGGTTAACGAGTGGAAGGCGAGGTTCGGTGCGCGATGGAGCACTTCGCTAAACCTTTGGGGTGAGTTTACTCGCAGTGCACTTTCTCGCTAACAACCACCGCTTCCGGTCCCTTAGGTAAACAAGCCCCCTCACTGTGAGGCCGGTTCGCGAGTGAATGGCGAAGTTTGACGCTCGAGTAGAATAACCTTTCAGGTAGGTTTAGTTTGAAGAAAAACTGTTGGACCGGACGTGAAAAATTCGTCTAAATGTTATCGTTATCATCTATTTCGGTAAAGTGATCGATGTTCCTCCACAATCTCATTAAACTAGGGAATAAAAGCGGCTGTCCGTTCGGACATTCCATTACTGGAGTTTGATGGCATTTGACGCGTGGAAGAAGGAAACAAAGTGAATCATTCGATTTGATTCTTCAAAGTCGACCGGCAGTGCGAAGGATCATCCGTTTTCAGAAATTACCATCCCCCTTCGAGGTAAATCTCAATCAAACACCAATTACGCGCTGGGGCGATTATCGGATTAACTTTTACTTAACTTCCACCGGCCCTTTAAATCCCCCAGGGAAGATCTACGGAGGACGGGGACATGGGAGGCAGGATGGGGTACAGGGGTCCCCCCAAGTTTGCGCAGATTGTTCAAACTTCTGTGCCGCTCGATTTCCGGCTGGCTGGATCTCCAGGCATGGTATTACCAGAAACGTTCTCTCTACAGACTCAGGTATTCGCTAATTGCTAGTGCGAGTGGTTTACGTTATAAAATTCTACCTCTTTTCGGTTTATTATTTTCTTTGAGTCATTTCTGTAGAGTTTCATAACGTTTCTCCAAAAAATCTCGGTCATTCCACACCCAGACAGACTCGAAATGTACCGACCCCTCCGATTTTGTTCATACTCGGTGTAATTGCTTCCTTCAACGAATAAAAACGGCCTGCCAGGTCAGTTACCCCAAAAATGAACGGTTTTGGAAGCTATAGCAGTATGGTATTTTGACGGTTTTTCGATTTTTTATGACCTAAACATGGTTTTTTGACTATATCTTCGATTCTAATCGATCAATTTAAACGTACACGGTCTGATTTTCTTCGTGATGAAATAAAGAACGCAGCAGAATATGAGCGTCCGTTTTGTTTGTCGGGGGGATAACGTCCGCAAATCTTAAAAACGCAATCTTAAAAAAGTCGCTCAGTAGAATTAGGCGTTCGAGGTCTTAAAATGTTTGCAATTAATTGTTTTACAATGCCCTAACGGGTTTTGTGTGTTATTTTCATTTGACGGAGTTATAACGATTTTAAGGGCTTTGCACCGCCATTATTTCACTTTTTTTCGCCTTTTATTGAGTAAGTAAGAAAGGGAGTTTTTGGGTGTATTTTCAACAGGTATTTAGAGCTCAGCAAATGTGAAAAATATTACGAATTGAGGCGGGGTACGTACCGTATCAATTTGGCGGACGACAGTGTGGATATAAAGAACAAAACTGTAGTGTAAGTGAATCGCCATCTTTGCCAGACGTCTCTTTAAGTGTGTGCTTTGGGTCTGCCAGGAGATCCCTTGTTTACATTATCGTGTACACGGTTAAAACGAAAAACCTCAAAACGTCCTTCCTGATTAAGTACGTGCAGGACTGCCTCAACCACGAAAACAGCGGGCAAGGTTAGATGACCCCGACTCTAGAACCCGCCATAAGGGAAATGGAGGTGCTCCAAGCATCATCCTCAAGGCTCTCTTCTGTTTGCCTGAAGATTAAGTCCATATTCGTCTGATTACGCTCAGAAATTCCAAATCCAGTCTAATGGGGAAAAAACAAGGATATAAAGATAGTGGTGGATATCTGTTTCTTATGAGCTCTATTGTGGTTAGTTATGCACTGCATAACAACTGAATGATCGTTATTTTCTCACAGTTCCCAGCCTGAAAGTTCACATAGCACTTCGCAGTCATCATTACGAGTAAATGCACGAGCATCTCACTCTTCATTTCATAAAAATTCGATTAACTTCCGCTTTCTTCGTTGTACGCTTTTATTGATTCCCAGGACAAAACCCAATATATTCTCCAAACCGTGCGCACTGCGA
The DNA here is from genome assembly GCA_031894815.1 of Creontiades dilutus. Lineage (NCBI taxonomy): Eukaryota > Metazoa > Arthropoda > Insecta > Hemiptera > Miridae > Creontiades > Creontiades dilutus. Next base: position 596,099 of record JAVIWC010005934.1, on the reverse strand, counting down.
TATTCCTCTACGGATGATATTTACACTACGTAACCCCACCTTCTACGAATTGGCCTGTGTGAGGGCGGGATCATACTTGCAGATGGCTCCGTTCCTCTGTAAGCTTTTCAAAGTCTTTTCCCTCCAGTTTCCCCACTCCGCCGATACACTCGCTTTGGTGATTGGGACCTCCGTATTTCTCTTTTCCCCGTTCCGCCCGTTCAATCCTCGCCACCTCGCCACTTCCCATCTTCGCCTCCAGTGAAGCCTCTATTGCCTCTTTCGCACTGCGCCCTCTTCATGTCATCATCAACACTCTCACCTTTGTTCTATCGAAGGCATCGTATCGCCGGTTCTTTTTTTTCTGTCTCCCATCTCCTTGTAATGTCTTCTTTCCCTCCCAATATTCCTCTATCTCGTTTGATGCTTACGCGTTTGATGCGCTTTGTTTTTGGAGAGCGCGAGTAACTGAGATGATGAAACAATTTTTTTCCGTTCACCTACGAACGTTTGCATTGCGACGTTGATTGAATCTGCGCGATAGTGAAATAGGAAACATGGCCAAGAATCAAAACGAGTTCATTCTTTCAAGCCAGAATAGATACAGTACGAAATTGAAAAGAATTGTCACGGAAAGAAGTTTCAGTCATGTAAGATAGTAATATCGTACATAACCATACAACATTCAAGTTGATTCGTGTTGTGAACTGTAAATGTTAAGGGCAAAAAATATTGTTTTTCAATAATATTCTACTGTTCAAAGGTTTTGGATATAGATTTTTTTAGTAAATTTTTATTATATTGGTAAACATTCTTCAACATGAGCTTCAGCTTTATTTAAATGTTCCAGTTCATTAATAAACTGTTTCTGAGTTATATTCTCTAAAATAAATTTAAAAGTTTTTAGCAGTTTTGTCTGTTTTAAATTATTGTTTTTTAGGTTTCTAAATTGTTTTCTAATTTCCAATGCTCGAAATGGTTTGTTAGAACTAATATATTTTCACTGCGGATCACTGCGTTAAGAAGAAAAGCGATTTTTTTTTTATGGGGAGGACGCCAGTGCCAGACGGAGGATAAGTGAAGGATGAAGTGTCCCGGTAATATGACCACCAGATCAGGTGAGAGCACCGTAGGATACAGGTGGTGATACCACAAAGCACTACTGACGAGATGCCCAATTACGAGATGCGCTTTTTTCCACACCATGTCCTTTTGGCTTAAATGTCGCTTGCTGCAGGCCATTCCCATCATACTTACTTAGCCAGGTCTGCTCCTTCCCTACGCTGTCACTCACAACCTGGACATCCAGGCTTATGGCAGACGACAGGTTGACCCCAACAGACAGACACACACACATGCATGTATAAAGTGTTAGAATCCAAGATTCAAACTGATTTCAATGATCAAAATTTAGTAAAATTATTATTTAAATTATTTCGTAGCCATTGCAGCGACTCCATTTCTCAAGAAAATGGCTTGGTTGGATCAAATTCAGTCATGTCCAAAATTCCTGACACTGTTGATTGATGAGCATAAAAATTAAAAGGACTTACTAAAAATATGATTTCAAAATGAATAGAATAACCCTGCACTCCTCAAGAGTTGAAGACGTAAATTGAGCCATTCAAAGAGAGTTGGACCAACTCCATAAAAAGCAAAATGTATCTTCTTCAACGAATTTTTCATTGTGACCTAACAGTTTATTTCAAACCGATATTTTCAAAGTAGACGATTTTATGAATATTTAATGTTCTGGAAGCTTATCTACGTAATTCACTAATTATAGTCTTATATTTGTTACAGGTAAACTTAGATGAGATGAGTCACTTTATTCATCTCCGACTTGGTCAATTCGTACGTATGATCTACCAGTGTCTCTCTGCCATGAATATAATATGAGAAATACGTTGATAATATTCATTAGCATTATAAGTCGTAGGTATATTACCTATACTGCATCGCAGCTACCCTTCTGAATAGACATTGTCAATACACTATGGGTAGTACCTACTTTTGCCAGCAAAATAAAATCAATGATTGATTTCCGAATAATAGGATATTCAAAAAGGAAATTCATCCGAGCTATTTTTCTTCTTGTGCATATCACTGGGCGTTAAGCGAGTTCTGCACGGAGGCGTATTTATGTTGACTTTGGAGAGGAGCGATGGGTATACAATTAAAACGCTGCAAATTCTTTCACTGGGGTTTATTATTCAATTTATTTGTTCATGATTTGAATTTCTACTAAGCTTTGGAGTGTGCGTGTTTCACAGGTGATAGAGCGATTATTGAATTCCAGGAGATATGCATAGAGCACGTAAATCTGTTCTCAACCAAAATACTTATTTGGATTGATCAGTTGATCATATTTGTGTGTATCGGCTACAAAGCCTTTTGGGAGTTCACTCCATATCCACATTACTACATCACTACGTCACTAGGTTACTGCTATCAAAACAAAAACAATAATAAACCAAAATAACGCAAATGTTGGCACCATGAATTGGGCCATACATCGGGAATGGTTTGACCTACGGACCTGGGGAGGGGCTCATTCGATTCCTCGTGAAGTGTTCTTCAAAAAGAGTCCGAATTTAGGCACAGTTGAGGTATTAATCAGATGTTTAATAACACGTTTCTTCGATATATCGATACCGTGGACCTATATCGATATCGCGGGTGTGATAACTTATCACTGATAAGAGGTGCGTTACCTATCCTTTGGATATACCCGCAAAACTAATCTACATTAAAAGTATTTGAGATTTATATTGCTTTAGTATTTTAACAGTTAATTGTTATCCTTTAGAGTAAATTGGTGAAGTCGCCGAGATTACTGGCTGGGCTCGGATCGGATGCATGATTTCTGAGATAGTTGATAGGTCTTTTAATAACGTTATTTCCGATGCTGTTTTATTTAGTGAATTAGTTGAGTTTTTAATTTATTTCCGTTCAGCGATAATTTCCAGTTTCAATGTCCAGTAGTGAAGATTTCAGCGGAAATATTAATTAGAATCGTCATTGTTATCCGTCCATTCCATTGCAATTCAATTAAGATGAGCGAGGGACCGGGGAAACGGATAACGCCCTTCAAAACCTTCCCGGGTGCATCCGAGGGAATTAGCGGCGGAGTAATGTATAATTTAATCACCCACCTAGACAGAATTAAGGAGCTAATAAAGGGGGAACTGAGGTTTCCGAGGAGCTCTTCAAGTTTCCATTCCTTCAAGCAATCCTCCTGAGAGGTTTCCCGGGTACCCCCCCCCCCCCCTATCTGGGTAATGACTGCAGCTGCACGTTGCAGATACCACCTACCGCCCGTTAGGCCGACCTGGGCCGAGGGTTGCAGCTAAATGCTCCCGACAACCACCACCTCATCCCTCCTCTGTGAGCCTTATCTATCCCAACAGCTTCCCCTTGTCCTTCCTCTTTCGGAAAACCCCTTTTGTTCACCCTCTCCCGTCCCTTCGTCATGGTCACTACGGGAGATTAGTGATTAAATTAACAGCGCTTCCGGAGTCAAGAGAGAAAGGCGGGAGGGGGCTCTTGTTTTATCGCGATATCGCACGAGAAAGTGCATGATCACAAAACAGTTGAGCTAATAAACTATCGTGATAAACTCTTGCACTTACACTTAGGTGCCTAGTTATCTAGTTAAGCGTCGTTCCTTTAAAGCTGAGGGATTCGAGAACTATGTTCACCCGCAAGCGAATTGAATTAACTATGTTGGACAGTGACTGCACACCTCAAAGTTTCATTGAAAACAGAATTAGTCTTTACTCGCCGCCATTCCCAACATTCCAGCGCGTTCTCATTCGATTAAAACGGTTTCTGTTGATTCTTGAACACTAAAACCGTGAGAAATGTCAGGTTTTTACTGATCTCCGATGCGATCCCTCATCTTTAGCTCAAACCGTTGAAAATAAACCATGCCATTTTTGGTTTATTATTCAATAATAAACCATTGTAATCGCTCTTGAAAAAAAAATCTCTAACTCCCTCTGAAAATTTCATGGTTTACGTTTCAGTGGGTGTAGAATTCAAATCTGCAATACAATTTTTCCCGTCCGTCCGCCGTACGCCGTACGCACAATTTCTCCCAAACGGCTGGAGCAAAAACTCTGAAATTTTCAGAAAAAATCCATGTTGGTCCGATAACGCCCCAATTCTTAAGCCAGATCTCTCACCTAATTTAAAGTGCCCTTTAAGGGTTGACAAAGTTTTGTAAAGTCCCTAAAAACCTCAATGAAAGCAGGGCGGCCTAAATTTGACCTTTTTTAAAAGAACTTTCCATGAGTAATGAGCCCTTCCCCAGGTCCGTAGCTCAAACCATTCCCGATGTATGGCCCGATTTATGCTGCCAACATTTGAGTTTTTTTGGTTTATTATTGTTTTGGTTTTGATCGCAGTAACCTAGTGATGTTGTGAATGTGGATACTGGAGTGAACTCCTAAAAGGATTTGTAGCCGACACACGGGTTGAAGCATTCTGATAGCCATAAAAATCAGTGGGGAGCGATTATTGAATTTCAGGAGGCACACAAATATGATCAAACGATCAATCCAAATAGGTATTTTGGTTGAGAACAGATTTACGTGCTCTATGCATACCTCCTGAAATTCAATAATCGCTCTATCACTTGTGAAACAGGGATACTTGAAGGCTTAGTAGAAATTCAAATCATGAACGCAAGCAAATTGAGTAATAAACCCCAGTGAAAGAATTTGCAGCGTTTTTAGGAACCATTCTGGACATGTTGCCCCTGCTACATTGCTTGCTTAGGAGAAGAGGATTGCGACTATTTGTCCTTATGATGAGGTCGAGGCAAATTCTCTACTTTTCTGTGAGAAGATTATTGTTTCAGTCGTGTTTAAAACTGCTGGAATCAGCTGGTAATTTATCAATATATGTTTTGTGTAACGACGATGAACAATGGCAATGTGTAAAAAGTAAATATTATATAGGTGAACTTTAATGCGTAACACAAAACACAGTAAAAAATTGAATAGATTTTCTTGAGAGATCTATGACATATAGATAGACAGCTTGTGAAAGGCTCCAATATTATAACGCTTAGTACACATTTAGCGATGTACAAACCATTATCGATCAAATCATATCCAAGTCTGCTACGTTGTTTGGAGCTTGGCTACGAACATTTTCCGTCACCGGTCACATGGAAATAACACAAGTAACGTGCGAAACAAGAATCTCAGGAGAGAAATTAATTGAGAGGAGCAATGAAAGCTGAATTCGTGAACAAATTAAACATGAAAGAGTTGACGCTAAGGGAACTAATGTTTTACCACCAATGACCACAATACAGAAGCTAATGAAATAGCTCGCTGGGGAGTTACATCGATACCTAAGGTTCAAGATCGAGTTAGAACCCGACAAATATCCCGTGAAATTCAATTCGTGAGACATCCGACCCCCATGAACATCAAAGCAACACGTGAAAACTTAGTGTCTGAGCCCCGCCTCAGCCAGATGGGATTCAAAGGATATCACTACGCGAGCATAATTACATCTGCTCCGCTGGTTGCGCACTCGCCCGACTGTGAAATTAAAAACAAGGGCGGGAAGTTGGATACTGGACGCGCTCGGGGTGGACAGGTTATCACGCCGAGACAACTCCGGTGCGGGAGCCGTGAGAACATTTCGCCCTGGACGGCTATGATTATAAAATTTTCAAAGGTGATTGTGTGAGGAGAGCTTTACCTTGAATTTAAGGGGGTTGGGTACCCAACAAACGAAAAAAATCAGATTTTTTATTTATTTATATTGTGGTTTATTATTCAATAATAAACCATTGTAATCGCTCTGGAAAAAAAAAAAAATTTTAACCCCCCCTGAAAATTTCATGGTTTACGTTTCAAAGTGTGTAGAATCCGAATCTGCAATAACAAATTTTCCGTCCGTCCGCCGTACGCACGATATCTCCGAAATGGCTGGAGCAAAAGATCTGAAATTTTCAGGAAAAATCCATCTTGGCCCGAAGACGCCCCAATTCTTGAGCCAGCTCTCTCACTCAATTTAAAGTGCCCTTTCTGTGCTTCTTTCTTTTTGCCCGGGCTGTCAAGGTTTTGTAAAATCCCTAAAAACCTCAAAACAAGTCGAATCGGCCTAAATATTTACCTATTTGAAGAACATACCATGAGGAATCGAATGAGCCCTTCCCCACGTCCGTAGGTCAAACCATTCCCGATGTATGGCCCGATTTATGGTGTCAACATTTGCGTTTTTTGGTTTATTATTGTTTGTTTGTAACCTAGGGATGCCGATAGCGTCGAGTTGTAGTGAATGTGGTTACTGGAGTGATAGCCGATGTGGAAACTTGTAGTTTATAAGCGATACACGGATTGAAGCATTCTGATATGTATGAAATGCTGATAATATATAGGTAAATATTATTACTGGGGTAAATAAGTATTCTTTCACTCGGGTTTATTATTCAATTGGCTTGCGTTCATGATTTGAATCTGTACTAAGCTTCGGAGTGTGCCTCTGGAATGTGCGCGTTTCACAGGATAGAGCGATTATTGAATTTCAGGAGATATGCATCGAGCACGTAAATCTCTTCTCAACCAAAATACCTATTTGGGTTGATCAGTTGATCATATTTGTGTGCCTCCTGAAATTCAATAATCGCTCTTTCCTGTGAAACGCGCACATTCTACAGCTTAGTACAAATTCAAATTATGAACGCAAGCCAATTGAATAATAAACCCCAGTGAAAGAATTTGCAGCGTTTTTTATATTAAAGTAGAATTGTTAACGAACATTTTAAAACCTCCCCCATGTCTGTACGACGATTACTTAGGTCAATATAAATTTTTGAAACCGTAGCGATCTAGCATCTGCCAGGATCGTAGCTTGGCTCGCTGCCTTCCTCTATTCTTCTTGTTATTCTTTGAATCCTACAGAAACACAGACAATTATTTGGTAGAAAATATGGAGAAGGTAAAAGTGTGTAAACGAGTGAGTAACTCATGGATCGAGAGAGTTGAAAGAATCATAGCCAAACCGGGAAGAAATGTTCTCACGTTGCGTCGGGCGTGAGAGTAAAAAACTTCAAACGCTTCTACTGAACATTTACTTTTTCAACCATGTTTGACCCATTTCCTCTGGTTCTATCTAACGGAATCTAACTTTATTGTTTTGTTATGTTGGTAATAAGTTTCTCTTTCGATAGACAGATTGGTTTTGGCCGATTGTTTTTTGTGTTAACGTAGTACTCCAACAAAGTCAATTTTTCATGGATACTTTTAGGGTATCACTTCTTATCAATACCAAAAACCAGATTTTGCACATAAATCAAATCCGATCTGTCTAGTTGCTCTAAATATAGTTGTGAATAGTTAGAAAAAATCAGGAAGACACCAGATAGTTCAATAAGGGAGAAAAAGGGACAAATGTGGAAAAAAGTGGCATTTTTTTCATTAAAAAAGATCAGTTTGTCGAACCTCTGCAAGGTTAGTTAAAAAGCCAATTGACGAAAATTCGAAACTTTTTGAAAAATACAGTTCCTGGCTGTTCTAATGGTATATAATAAAGTTATTTTTGACTATATTGACCGACGTAATTGAGGGTTATGTAAAACCATATCGTTTTGAGAAGCGCGGAGCGTCTGTGGGGTACCCAACCCCCTTAAAATGTATGGATAATATCAGGTTCAACATTATTAAGGCTTAGTAAACTCTGACCACATAGATGCATAGGAACAGCGCAACGGAACAAATCACCTTTGCAGAATAGGATGCTCTACGCTGGAGACTGCAGCACGAGTAATTCACAGTTACTCCGAGTACGTACGATCACTGATACATAACCACATAGCGCACACGTTCTTTGCTCTGTGTTGTCAAAATGTGATGGAGGAAGTTTGAATCCCCAAAGACTTTGGCATATTTCTGTGTATGATCGTACGGATCAGAACGGAAGCTCTCGGGCTTTGGCAGGTAAAAACCCCTACCACCGTCGTTCAACTCCTTACCGTGAAGTATACCATCAGTGTTGACACGTTTGCGTAACAATTTGCATCATCTTACACGAAAAATACTGAATTTTCAGTTTGTGGATCAACTAATTCCACACCTTTTAATAACTACCAAAGGAGCTACTTCACTTTTTGTCCACATTGAAAAGGTTGTTGGATATGGGGCATGTAATGCTAAAACAAGACTGTCACCATCTCCCCTCCATCTTCGAGCTCTGTAGTTTCTGCTACACAATCCACTTTCAGGCTTTCTCACCTACCTACAAAAAATATCCCACCTTTTTTCCGGATGGATTCCATTTTTCCACGTTATGAAAGGTTATATTTCAAAGTTAATAGACGGGACTTTTCCCTGACATCCCAACGCCCTTCGGCCCCTCGCCCTCTTCCGCGAAACTTTCATCTTTACCGGAGATCGGGACCCCTCTGCCGATTCTGGCGCTCCCCGCGTCGTTTCCGCACGTACAAATAACATACTGCCGGGGACCCTCGCATCTTTATTTCGCTTTTTTTTTCGCGCGCCATCTGCGTCTGAAGATGGGTCGCTCTCATTTCTGCTGCCGGCATTTCCAACACGCCCTCAGGGCAGTTCTGGTAACGGACGACATCGCAGGACAAGAATGTACGTGTTGCAACAGCGGTCATTGAATATCTCGCAGGTAATACGTTTTTGAGGCTATTGATACCCTCACGTATGGAGCGAATCTTTCACATATATCAAGGGGAATCGAAGTATTTATCTTTCACCGCCTGTACAAGGTGGGATGGCGTACACCCTGAGTAATATATAGCATTAGCAAACTGTATTAAACCTTTAGCGAACTAAATTAAACTTTTAGCAAACTAAATTAAACTTTCAGCAAACTGAATTAACCTTTTCGCAATTGAAATTAAGCCTTTCGCAATTATAATTAACCTTTTCGCAATTAGAATTAACCCTTTCGCAAATACAGATATGGAGGTAAAGTTTAATTCTAATTGCGAAAGGGTTAATTCAGTTTGCTAAAAATTTAATTCAGTTTGCTAATGCTACAACATGACAAATACGTATGTAAGTATTATATCTTTTGTAAATTTTGAACATAGGCAGTAGCTACTAATGGTACGTTGGCATTGAAATTGATAAGTCCAAATTTGTTCGAGATCGGACCAATACCGTGAGGCTTCAAGCGTCATATGATGGATTTTAGTTTTGCGAATCCTTAGACTGATGTATTGATTTGTGAGCCATGGAATTCAAATAGGAGTGACTACCGCCTAAACCGCAAAATATCAACAATTCAAAAAAATGGGATAATGAAATTTTAGGACGTGAAGGCGCACGGACAGACACACACATAGGTCCTAATAGACAGACACGAAACGAAGTTCGCTCGGAATGTTCAACAACTCAAATTTTCGATAAAATTTTGATTTCGTCGAAAAAAGTTTCACATCCCAAAAGTTGAAATAAATGACAACTTTGTTTTATTCAAATGGCAGCTCTAACTTTTTATTGCTAATTCCCAATTCCATTACTCATAAATGTGGTCAAAACTCAGTTCTTATGTGCTCAAAAAAGTAAATCTATTCCTCAGATTCCTTTTGGTTTATTACACAGGTCAACATTTGATGTAAGAAAAAACACGAAAAACACTATAGTACTCTGGGGTTTTTTCAGGTCGCTGATTGCGGTGAGTGGGTTGATTAACCTTCATCACATCAAGTTCAAAGTCATTTGAAGGTCAAAGTGATTTGTCATATTTCCACGAAATTATCTGAGAAAAATGTTTGCGCATGTTTTTAAGGCCTCTGAATCCTATTTTGTAGTTTGTATGACCAGAAGATTAGATAAAGATCATATGAAGGTCTTTTTAAGGTCATTTGAAGGTCAAAGTGACTTGGTGCGACCGAGAAAATCTGAAAAAAAAAAAATCATGCGTATGTTTTTGAGGTCCCTGAATACAATTCCGTAGTTTGTTTGGCTTTTCGCCTTGGTTTAAGGTCATTTTAAGGTCAAAACAACATATTTTCTCAAAAATATCCGTGAAAAATTTTTGCGCATATTTTTGTGGAAACATGTTGATTTGACCTTAAACAAAGGCCAAACAAACTCCGCAATCGTATTCAGGGACCTCAAAACCATACGCGTAATTTGTACAGTTTTTTTTCGGTCGCATTAGGTCACTTTTGACCTTCAAATGACCTTGAACCTGATGTGATGAAGGTTAACCAATCCACTCACCGTAATGAGCGACCTGAAAATCCCCAGAGAACTATAGCGTTTTTCGTGTTTTTTCTTATATCAAATGTTGACCTGTGTTATTTTCATAAATGAACCTTTGCAATCGACCATGAAAAAACTAGTTAAAACCCCCATGAAAAGTAATTACCCAATATGTTTAGTAACTACCACGTTCTAGGGGGAACTGCAGAATAACTGAAGCCGCTTCAATGATTGACATCACAACTCCGTCCAATTCTGTGTTGAGACCGAGTCCTATGTCGTGGGTGCTAACAGAATGAATCCGGCGAGGAGGGCAAGGCGAGAAAGGAGCTTGTGAGCTTGAGAAGTTCCTCGGAAGAAATTAATTGATGTAGCTAAACTTCTTAAAAGTAAAAGTGTTTCCAAAGGGCTTTTCGTTTCACTTAGACACTCTCTTCCCCACCCCATCACCGCCACTTCCATCATGACGAGCTGCTCTATTTACTCCCCTCGCCGCCTCGACGCTTCCTGCAGCGAGAGACTTGCTGCGTGGAGGAGTAATTAATAATTTTCTTGCGCGGGATTTAATTATATTCAAGCTCAGATGGGCTGGGGGTTGAGTGGTGTAATAGGCGGAGGGCTGGCGAGGGTGACTTGATCTGTTATGCCCTTCATTTACACCTAAGGCCTTCTTTCCTTTTTTAAAAAAACCCTGCAGATAAGAGCATATTAGTTTTGCGGACATTTTAATCTTGGTACTTATCGTTGAAGTTGAGAGAAAAATGAAATAATATTCTGGTCGGATACGCGGAGAAGTAGTTTTTTAGCCTGGAACATGCTAAATTGCATGGATTCGCGATTCATAGTAAGTGCTGTAATCCTTTATAGTTCTGCGAGAACCTGAGGTGCGAGTCCTCATTTATATAATCAGTCTAACAGCATTATTACGATTGATATATTTTAGACCACGAAGATCAGTAATGTTTGGGGACATCCTTCACATAGGTAAAGCCGAAATAGCAGAGATGACAGAGAGGGGAGAGGTTGTCCGAGCTACCTAAGGCATCAGTCCTTTGGCTGTTACTTTCAGTGGGAGTACTGGATTAGCCGGGTTCGAATCCGGCAAGCGCCAATGATTAGGGCCAAAATCCTATCAAGTGTTGTATACCTGTCCTGTCGTTAGTTCACCTCTGATCTCGATATCATGTGAATCCAAATCGCTCCCAGGCGCGTGAGGCAATGGGAAGCCTCTGGCGAAATCGTCAGACCTAGTCCCGATCCCCTCTAGAGACACATAGTCTAGCGACACATAGTCGCTGGAGAACCAACTCAGGATTCCTACCCCCGGCTTAATTCGATTTAACTATCATGTTATTCTGTTGTTCCTTTAATTGGTTTACTGTGGTTCGTAGTCTTCTTAAGATCATGAGTCGGGGAAACTATTAATGGAAACCAATTGAGAGAGTTCAACATTCATACCTGACGTTGATTCACCACGAAAACTGGTAGGAATCGTAATGGTGAAGAGATTGAAATTGAATTGACGGGAGAATATTAATTAATATAATCTGTATTCACGAGTTGATTGGTGGTTCATTGGATTTCTTGTCTCTTCTACAAAGAATACACTTTGGAGTGACCCCCCCTCCCCCTCCTCCCATTACTCATTAACAATAATGATACTAATTATTGTTTTGAATAGTCCGCTAATGAGGACGCATGAGTTCGCAGAGGAATGATCGCAATAATTGATATTGGTTAGGCCGGTAAAGTGGATATTGTACAATTATTTCTCCATTAATCATTAGCAGATGACGCTGTTGTTGTAATTCATTACTCTATTCAAATGGCAACCTATTGGTAATCAACTTTTTCTTTTTTATATGTACATTCTAGTTACATCATTATGCCAAGATCGAACTCAATTTCTGTCTAGAATTAAAAGTGGTATCATTTTTTAATCTGATTTTATCCAGCTGTCCTGAAATGAGTGTACGTGGTAGTGCCTCCACTGATATCTACTGAGTTAGCAATAGTTTTCTTGCAGTAGACCAGAGTAAGTTGGAATAACAAACAAATTAGAGGTGCAAATATATTTTTTTGTGACCCTAATCAATCCATTTTCAGTTTACGGCTGCGATACTTGGAGCTTCGCCAGTTTAAATGTGCTCGGAAAGTTTCAGGCCTAATAAAATCAGATTGCACGCGTGATGGTTCTTGGTTCCTAAAGTACTTAGTTCTCCAAGCAGATCTACTATCTGAGACACTGTTGCAGTGACGCATCTAAGACGCCAAATTTAATTGTCGGCCATCAGAACTCAGCAATCCAGAAGTTAAAGCTCTGGTCCACGACAGGAAACGCCTGATGAGATCTTTGAGACTCTCGTGAATCTCTCTTATAATTCTAGGAATAGGAGAGTAACTTCGGAAGTCATCATGGTGGTGGAAGTCTCCAAAGTGGGAGAAGGCTTGCCGAAAACCACTTTTGATTTCAAGAGACTGCGTGCCCCCCTCGATCAACATTTGTGTCCCCTTCTGCGAATGGTCTCCAGGACTGGCATGAATAAAATAACATACCGAATCATGCATATTTACGCTGATGTGATTACTGCCAAACACATTAATCAGCCTTTTGTCGTACAATCGTACTTCTACAACAGCATTTACACAGCCATACTCCAAAATTAACGTGCTCTACGTCATACTCATGGCGTATTACATAACAGATTACAGTACTGCAGCTCAAATTGACAAAGCTTCGAGCAAGAGTAACATGAATGAACTGCTGGGTTAAAATGAAACTTACCAGGTTCGAAGATTATAGATTGGGACAGGTTTCAAACCAAGGCTAAAGACTGATGTAAACAGCTGCTCGGGGCACGCCAGATAAAATAAACACAGTACACGCGCAATTGCTTCTGCCGCGGAATCACAGCCAGTGACAACCTAATCGGGTGTGATGCTTCTTGCATCTACTGGTGCGGAAACTGTGAAATGGGGGTGTTACTTGCAGAACAGTTAGTGAAGGTGATTGTACTCTTGAACTCGATCTTGAAAAACCCCGGTCTTTGTCCAACTCCTCCTTTGTGGATACTGGCATTTAGCCTACTTATTCCATCTTCAATGAGATTTGTTGAAGAAATTGTTTAAATTTGTCGAAAATTTCTATTATATCAAGTTTACGATTAATTACCAATTTGATTTCGATATTTCCCATACTATACGGTTCAAAACAAGGATACGAAACGTGTTTTGACGAAATCTGATAACTGATGCACCGTTATTTGTGATAGATTCACAGGTGAAAGAGCGATTATTGAATTTCAGGAGGCAAAAAATATGATCAACTGATCAATGCAAATAGGTATTTTGCTTGAGAACAGATTTACGTGCTCTACGCATATCTCCTGAAATTCAATAATCGCTCTATCACCTGTGAAACACGCACACTCCAAAGATTAGTAGAAATTCAAATCATGAACGCAATCCAATTGAATAATAAACCCCAGTGAAAGAATTTGCAGCATTTTTTAATGCAAATTGCCGGATATATCTTTAAAATTCCCACTAGATATCTACTCGTATCTACCTAGCGTTTTTCTAGCCCAAACTCCAAACAGAATTATTTCTTAGTTTTTGACGAAATTCTCAAGATATTATTATATGGGTAATATTATGGGTAGTATTTTACCCATTTGCTGTGGAGGGAAATCAATTCTGTTCTAAGGAAAACAATCGTGAAACTCTCATGTTTCTATTAGTATTAGCAATAACACACATTTTTTGAACCCAAAGACATTTTTTGAATGAAATCACGTTTGAATAACCTGGGTTTTTACCCTAAAATTGATGTTTTTGACCCAAAGCCAATTTGATAGAAACAATAAGATTGGTTTCGGGTTATGTACCTTTTTTCTCTCACTTGGACCTCCTCAATCAACAATTGAAGGATTATCACAGTTGAATCGCCATCCTTCGTCCGGGAGAAAGGGCTGAAAATTCATTATTTCTTGAGCAAGGAGGCCTGAGGGAGTCACCATACGATTCAGCGAAAAAGATAATATCTTTTGTTATGTATAGAATCCGGTAGCGAACTCTTTTTTCTATCCATTCGATTTTTGGTGGAAAATATAATTTCAGGGTATGAAACCACGTTGTTCCCGCATTCAACGGTGTAATCAGATTTCATTACCCAAAAAATAATCGTGCTACGGGTATTTCAATGAGAAAAGATCGAACAATCTTTCAAGTGGAATACATTTAAAACGAAGCCCTAAAAAATTGTTTTCTATGAGGTACTTTGTATTCTGGAATAGTGTTCGGCCGTATCTTTCTCGAGCACCACGTGAGCTCCAATCATTCCTGTAAAATTCAACCAAATCAGATGTGGAAATCACAATCACATGAAACGCACACTGGGAAATTAGAGTGAAGCCTCGCTATAGCCGTTTTCATCAGTTCATTATTAAAATATTTTTTAAAACGTGAAAAAGGTTTGCGGGTTTTTTTTAAATTACGTCGGAGCGTTTCGATATTTCACCGAAAACGTCCGAAGTTCCGGGCCGAAGCTTTGTAAGAACGTCCCAGCCGTAGTTCCGGTCCCCGCTCAGCTATCGGCTTCCGGTATCGCTCGGCTGATGGGTCACTCGGCTCTCGCTCGACCTAGACCTCTTCGAAGCGCTCCCGTGCGCCGTCCCGTCAATCCCTTTTTCCCGGGGCGAATTATTTATTGAAATACTTCGAAATCTACGGAGGCCCGGAGAGAGAAATCTACGGTCAGCCTGATCGTTCATAATAAATGATCGGGCAAAGGCTCGGCCTGCCCTTTCGTTTCTTCCATCGTATAGAAAACAATCCGATGTGGGAGGAAGAGCCGATTGTCCGTTTGTAGACGAGAGCTTCTAGGTCTTGAAACAAGGGAAAAGGCTTGGATACTAAGAAATGGAGACGTACATAGTTGAAAGCCTGTCGAAGCGTAGAGCATAAACAATATAAAACAACCCAGTGTGGACCACGACCTCACTTGCGAATTCATATGCGAAAAACAGAAATTTTTTTTTTTTTTTTTTTCCAATTCGATATTTATTTACAAGAATATCAATAATTAACAACTGATTTGTTTATGCCACGTGAGAATTTCAATCGTACAGAAATTTAGCAGTTTATGAAGTTGAAGCCAAACTGGCCTTCTCCGGGAGCAAAATTCACTAGAAAATGACTCATTACTTCTTGAGCAAATCACTCATTCAACATTCATTACCAATCCGCCGGATCGTTCACGATTTTAGAGGTGCGTGGTGCGCGTGAATCGCTGTTCATGTTTATCTTGCTGCAATCCTTCGATGTTATTTGGTCGATGGAATCGTAATTTCAATGTACCAGGGGGCATGAAACCACGTTAAGTTCCCGAAAATTTGAATCATCTTAATATTAGATTCTTCGTACAGCCCAGGCTGTGAAATTGTCCACACTGTGGTCAGAATTTCTTGTACACTAGCAGTTGATTATGTATGGAAAGCTCGAATGATCTTTCAAGTTCTTCTAAATTTTATCTTCAGTTAATTCGTATTCTTCTTAACGTGCTCTTTCCATTTTAATTTGATCAAAGAGTCATTCCCAAGGCCGTGTTAAAATTAATCGTTCATTCAGCATGTTTCAGATTTGTGAATTGATGGAACGAATTTGAGGATGACTTTATTAACGGTACGCTGAGTTTAAACGTTCATCTTCAACGGATTCAACAACAGAAGAAATCTGCAAAAGTTGCGTTGTGTTTTCGTCCATAATACAAAACGTCCGAAGTTACACTTCCTTGAGGAACGTCCCAACCGTAATTGCCTTTAGGGTTGAAATGCCCCCTCATGCTTTACTCTAAAATATCTCTCTGAAAGGTACGATCAGCTGATTACACTTCCAGGATCTCGCTCGATTTTATACAGGAGTCCTTCTTTTATCGAAAGCCTGGGACACATCCGTGAAAACGCTTGCACGACTTGTTTCTTTTCAAGACAGTTTTCAATTATATCGGGGCTTGAATTATTTATTGAATCCGAAATCTGATTAGGGATGAGTGGAGAATAATTTTCAGATGATTTCCATCCGGATTATGGGCAAATTCGGTAATTTTGTTTCTTTTCGTATCAAAATCCGGTGTGACTTCCGAGCCGTTTTAGACGAGCGCTGCATTTAAGACAAGCAACATTCGATACTCCCCCTTCCTCTGGAAATAATATTCCCTAAAGATCATATCCGGGTGCTATGAGTTTTGAGGTTCAATTTCTTCTTTGAAAACATTAAGTGTTATTGGCTGTATGTGTCGTGAACTAAATGATGAGGGCTGAATCGGCAAAAACAGAAAATGCTACCAATTCTAAGCATGGGTTAGAATTGAGTAATACTCGATTTGTTTGTGTCACGTGAGGTGCGTGGGCCCTCTTTCATGTTCAGAAATTGCGAATAGCGTTTGGATGAATTTCTACGGATCTGAAACTTATCCCATTCGATCAATTTCCAAAATTACTAGGAAAATGACTCCTTACTTTCCTAAGTTAGCTAAACCATTCATTCAACATTCATTACCAATCCTCTTCGTTAATAGATTTTAGTGAGCAACACTTAGTTAAGGGTTCTTCTGTGTTACTATATCTTGACATCTGTAGATGTTATTTGGGATGAAATTTAAGAAGTGTGGCTCAGAAATTAAGCTCTGGAAATATTTTAATACCGATTTCTTGTATAGTGCTCAAGTTGAAAGGTATTACGGGAGGAAATCTGACTGAGCTGTGGTCAGGGAATATTATTGGATATAATTCAGTAGGGGTAAAGGGGTAAGTAGGTGGAGTAGGGACATACCTATATTAATAATGAATCATATGATAGTTAATTACTATCAAGTAATTGCTGCAAAAGAGAGGGAAGAAATAATTAATAAGGCAAAACAATGTTTGCCAGGTCAGCTAGTTTATTTATAATAACACAGGCGAGCCCAATTGCATGCTTTTGTATAGGATGAGATATAAACTTGAATTTACAACGAATTTCAATAATTAACAACACGAGACAATATACAATTGTGATAACAAAAACCAGAAAGACTAGAAGAATAAACTCGGAATTCCTCCATTTTGAATAAATAATTAGCGATAGATGCAACGTTAATCAACACTAATTCCCTCAATATTCCTGGGTTTAAATGTCTCTCTCCCATCGTTGAAAATGTCTATATGACCTCCTCTGGCGACACGGTTGTTCTCCATATGAATGCGGGTCATTGGGTTGCTCCGCTTATAGTTGGTTTGGGAAGTCCTTGTATAAAACGTCTGCTGCTGTCTACGTGGCTTGTAGGGTATGGGGGGGGGGGGGGGGGCAAAACAAGTTAATATTTTGAAATAGAAAGGGACAATCCACACCATGTAATACCAATCCATGGAGGGACAAACAACGGTCCTCACAAGTTCTCAGGTCGTTCTCCACCAATCCTCCGCTACATCTGTGGCTCCTCCAATCACGTCCACTTTTGTACGTCCTAAACAACAAGAATCGACGCTGGATTCGCTCCAATGACTCCTTAGAGTTATCATGATATGGCGACCAAACAGGTGTTGCGAATTTTAGGCAGGCAACAATAACCTCACGCATGGATTGGTGTGCCCCATCCAGTTTGGCTGACGTTTTTGTAGCAAGTTACAGACAGTAAGCTTAGCGTTTTGACTATCTATAATGTTTTATTTTTTCGAGTAGGCTCTTTCGTATCAACCTGTTGAGGGTCAAGCACGAAGGGGGATACAAATGTAGAACGGCGGGGTTCAGTGCCCCCTAACCTTATCCTGCTCACTTCACACTCGGGCAATCCCATACGCGAACGCACCTGCAACAAAGGACGCGAAGTCAGAGGACCATGACGTCTGGAAGAGGCCCCAAGCTAAGTACGTACCATCACGCCAACGTGGACCGGACAGGTGAACCCAGCAACAGATGTTCACAATTAAATTATAGAATCCTTCTCACTACTTGGCGTTTAATTAACCTTCGTGAACTGTCAGAGTTCCCGTCACAACCGGGATAGCGCCCCTACGCGGCTAACTTTCGTAGAGTCCTCCCTACACTTAATGAGGCATTTAAAGCACTGTTAAGGTAATTGGAACTATCGTACTCCTCTACCGTTATTGATGTCTAATGTTAGTTCATACTCACAACTCGGGGTGTAGTTTTCAGAGGTGAAAGATACTGACGAAGGATACATATGAGTCCTATTATTAGTATAGATCTTGGGTCTCCAAACTATTCGCCAGAAGGGTCGTATCGTAATGTTGAGGCGGTGGTGTGGTGCGGGCCAACAGTGGGGTCCGCCTTCCCCCGGAAAATTTTGAAAATCCAATTAAAAACAGTTTGGCCCAAATTCAATATTGGGCCTCGTATTTATACAAAACATTAGTTTTTGGTGATAGTATTTTTAAAAATTCCATAAAATTTTTCGTTGTTCAATAAAAATATTAACAATTGAATTTTCAACAATTTTGAAAGTCAAGCACTTGAAAACTTTTTAAACACTCATAGACGAGTTTGACAAATTCAAAATCATTGGCCTAATATAGGAACCAAAACTTGGTTGTTAGTGATTAAATAAATGTTCTTAATTCATGATTATTAGTTTTTCATCGTTTTATAAGAAATAATAACAATTTCATTTTCAGGAATATAAAAACAAATCATTTAATAGAGATATAATTTCTATTTATTTATTTAAAATTATTATATTCAAAAAAGTATTTTTTGGAAAACAGTATCTAATGTGATGTATGCAATTGTTTTTTGCTTACAATGTCTTTCCATTTAGGATCAAACTTTGTTGTTCCAACCATTAGCAATTTTATTAAGTGTTCTTCTGAAAGTATCGCTCGATATTTGGATTTGGCATGTGTCATTTTTGAAAAAGTTTGTTCGTAAACATACGTTGAACCAAAAATTGTTATCATTTGTCTGAGAAAACTATTCATTCCCTTGAAGTCATCACGTTCTGGAGTTAGCCTAATTTTTTCCATCCTTACATTTTTTCCTCGGGTGGCGGGCTGTAAATTCTTCCGCCGTATTTTCCGATTTGAAGAGACATACCATTAGGATAGATGAATAAAAATTCCCAATTCTCAATTCAATATCACGGGTCTGATTCAACGTTAAACAATAGTTAATTGTAACATAGATGGTCCGGCCGAAAAATCATAAGTGACAGGATCAACATTATTGATATAGTTGGAATCAATATAGGTAATCAATTTATGTTTTGTTTTGAAGTGGTTTAGAGCAACTGTTGCATTGATTTGAATATTTCTAACCTAGTTCATATTCTACTGTCAGCCTCATTTCTACTGATATGCATCGTCGTGCTATTCTTTACATTTTTGTTTTGATAATTGAACTTTTTGTAACAATATTATGATTTATTATAGTTTAAAAATTTGGGGAAAGTCAAAATAATAAAATTGATACTTTAGAAAAAGTATCTCTCTAGGGAGGCCCTTATGGTTTCTCACTTTAAACAAAATTCCCAAGAGTTTCTACTGTTTGATAATTTTTGTGGTTACCATTTTTTTTCCCGATACAGGTATCAAAGATAGGAATCCGATGTTCGGTATCGGATGAGAACAATATTTTGATGATACAGGTTTTTAGTTTATAGTGTTCTAATGAATTACACTCCAATTTCTTGAGCGTTCGGGTGTTAGTAGAAATTCCCCCATTTCAGAACACCGTAGAATAATAAACCCCAGTAAAACATTTGCATTTCCCCAAGTGTCTTTCCACTTAGATGAAAGTTTGAAAGTCGAACTTTAATTTTTGGATCATGTTCTTCTGAAAGTTAAGCGAATTTGAATTTGACATGAGTCATTTTTAAAAAATTCGGAAAAACACGTTGAACCAAAAATTGTTATCATTTGTCTGAGAAAACTGTTGATTCCCTTGAAGTCATCACGTTCTGGCGGTAGAATAGTTTTTTCCATCCATACATTTTTTCCGCGGGCCGTAGTTTTGAGACCCCGGGTATAGATGAATAAAAAAGGTCCCGCCGATCTCAATTCAATAGTCACGTTTGGTCTGTTTCAACGTTAGGTCAATAACACTTAATCGCGGCCCTTAAGATAGAAAAAATCATAAAGAACAGGATCAACATCATTGATGTAATTGGAATCAATCATCATAATCATTGATGTTTTGTTTTGGAGTGGTTCAGAGTAAATGCTGCTGTTGTATTAATATTTCGGTAACCTAGTTACATATTCAGCCCCATTTCTACTGTCGATCGTTATTATACTTTACATTTTGTTTGTAATTTAACTTCGTAACAATATTACGATTCATTATAGTTTCCAAAAGGGAAAAGTCAAAATAATAAAATTGATACTTTAGAAAAAGTATCTCTCTACGGAGCGCCTCTTGATTTCTCACTTCAAACGAAATTCCCAAGAGTTTTTACTATTTGATAATTTTTGTAGTTACCACAGTTTTGATACAGGTATCAAAGATAGGAATCCGATGTAAAATGTTCGGTATCGGATGAGAGACAATAGTTTGATACAGGTTTTCAGTTGATAGTGTTGTATGAATTACACTCCGATTTCTTGAGCGTTCTCTATTGCGCTTGCTCAAAACTAGAAATGGTTGAAAAAGGCTCCGAGACTTTCAGTATTTTGATGAAATCACCCGGGATTGTACGGTTAGATATCATTCGAACTGAAATGAAAGTTCATAGCATATTTAGATGATGGCTCATGAGTTTTACCACGATAGTCGATAACAACTGTTGTGCATGCACACAAATGAAGTTGTTTGGCACAGGATTAACTAGAATGATGTAACGATTTTGGAAGTTGTAAGTTCGCTCCTGAAAACATGCAGTTCCTGAATCAATAATGTCTCAAGGTACGTACATTGTCGGACAATTCGTCGGACCCATATCCTTTGAATTCAAGGGACCGGAAGTCTCGCAATTCTAAAACCTACTTTCGTTGCAATTGGATGTATATAACCGGTAACCATCGTACTTCGCCATACTTTAAATTCGTTGTGACACCATTATTTATTACTCCGAGACTAAAATAGAGTGATTTTGATTAAACGGACAGGTTAGTTCTCAGTCCGTTTCAAATATGAATATACCTAGGATATTGAAAACCGTATGATTGTTGGTAGAGTGTGCGGTGGATACGAGCAGTTCTCCCTTCTCGATTCTTGAAACTGTTAGACCTGGGCATAAACCTGACGCTTAGAAGCTTCTGGAGTATCTTCTGGGAGTAGCTGGCATTAATCGCCTCACCACTTGAAAGGGGTAACTATTCCATCACCTCCATGTAACCAGAACTATTACATATTTCGCAGTATCGCAGTATTCTTATGTCATTGTTCTTTATCACTTACAATCATCTTCCCACGCAGTTTGTTATTGAACTGATTCTATACATCCCTGTTACAATAACTGAGGAAGCTGTAGTGCCTATCCTATTGCCAGACCTTTTTGACTGAATAGGAGTCATAGCTAAATAATAAAGTTTAGTAATTATTATTAATTAATACGGTGTACGGTTATAGGTACCTTATAAAAATTAAAAGTAAGAACCAACTCCGAACTGGGCCACAGTGACACTATCCAGCTCGGTCGTAGGTTATATTCAATTGAAGAATTTTACATGTAAAATGATGTAAATAAACTATCCGTCGATCTATTGCTAAGAATAGAGTGATACAACTCCGATCGATGTTCATTCAAACGGTCGCTTCCCACAGATGTGATGAACTTCATGGATCAAGATCTCCTGGCAGTGTTAGTACTTCAAATTTTTGGATCAGTACGTAGTTATCCTAACTGATTGCACGTGGAACAAGTTTCGTGTAATGTAATAGATGCTGACAATTTCATGAATGGAACATTGGGCTCTTCATTCGTTCGCTTCGTGAAAGGAGGATAGCTCCTCCTTCAGGGAATCCGTTGAAGAAAAACTCATTCCTTACGGAAATGGCGGGGCGGCAGACACCGTATCTGAATACGGTTTGATTGTCTGAATCAGTAACTAAGAGAGGAGGAACAAAACCGCAATAAGGTTGTTGGAGAGTTGCGGTTCTCAACGAATGAAATGGGGGACGGGAATGAGGCGATGATTACTCGACCACAAAGTGGACGATGCGGTCGGGCCAAGACAAGACCGAAGGAAGAGAGAAGTTGTCCAGACATCACCGGCGCGCTATGGGAAGTTCCTTGCTGGAGGCCCCTTTCGAATTAAAACCAAACGGAAACCTCTCTGATTAGCGAGTTGTCGGTACTCGGCGAGGCGTGGTGGGCCTCGCAAGCCTCTTAATGACGAGTTTCCTAGCGGTGGGGAAGGTATTGTTCTGCGGCCAGGCGTTCCGAGCCCGGGGTGCAACAATGGCGCAGGTGGAATAAAGCTCTGAGCGTAGGTAGCTGTACTGAGAACAATGCGAGACAAAATGCGGTATATTATACCTATATACAGCTTCAAATTCTCAACTGGGCTCAGCTAAAATGAATTCTCTAACCGATGAATTCTTAATACGCTTTAAATTATTACGCAATTATTATTCCTGTAACAGATAGCCTTCCAAACTGCCGTTGATTATATTAAACTAAGGGTGCAGATTATGGGCATATCCCAAGATTTCCAAAGATTATCTAGATTTCGTAAACTTTGGTTCTGTAGTTCCTCAGAAATGCTGTGAACTGTATCTGATAGTATGTAGTACCTTTAAACTGAAAGGCCGTAAACTCGAACAATGGCCGGGCCAGGGGACATCGGGTCGAGTGCTCCCCCTCTTGAATTGGACTGTTTGTGGCATCTAGCTTCGTCGTCTAAGTAACTTGAATTCTCATATATTTTTAAATGTCTTAGATAATAAATAATAAAAGAAACACCGGAGAAACGCGTTTCGTGAAACCCCTTTCACGAAACTTGTTTCATGCAATCCGTTTCACTCGCGCATGCGTACCGAAGAAACGGTTTTCCCGTCAGTTTCACGATGGATTCCGATGACAATGTGGTCGTTTTGTCGTGGTGGCTAAGGAACATGGAGAAAAAACGAAAATTCTGGGTACACCCACTGATCAGAGATCGACACCACAGTTCCCTCGTTGTTGCGAACTTGGTCATAAGTGATCCTATCGAATTCAAAGATTTTTTCCGAATGTCTAAGCCACTTTTTGATCGTTTGGTGGCATTAGTCGATGCACAACGTTTGAAGTCGTAAAGTTTTTCCATTGCTTCGGCCAACTTCACTTGAAATGAAATTTATGCCATAATTTTCTGTCACAAATCACACAATTTCTCGATGCGAAACGTGAAACTACAGCTAGAGGAAACCGATTATTCGAGTTTCACGAAAACTGGTTTCGCGCAACCAATGAAACTGTAGTTTCATGAAACGCAGTGTGCACAACCCTGCGTAATCTTATCAGTCTATTGCGAGGAGCTTTCGTTTCACGTTTCCTGAAACCTGTTTCACGAGACGCGTTTCTCCGGTGTGCACCTCGCCTAAGTTATGTTTGACGGGACATAGGCCGCAGGACATGTTCAGGCATAGATCAACGCCTTCCAAAAGTCGTTCGACATTTAATGCAAGTCTGTCTCGCTTATTCTGCAGTGGGTAGAATCATGATTGTTGGTACAAAAATATTGAAATGGGATTATTAGTCAGTTCTTGTCTGAAAACATTGAAAATGTGTTGTTTCTGAGCAATGAAGATCATAGGGGAGCATCTGCATTCTAAGGTGCGGCCTGCATATAATCTCAATGCGAGAGGGGGTAATTAGCCAGCGTTCAAAGGGCCGAGGTGGTTCCAAGAACTTAAGCTAGTTCGGCGTTTACGTCAGGTGTATCTTTCAGGGTGTAAATAGTAATGTTGGTTGTATTGAATGGACTCATGGCTAGGGCTAAATTAAATACAATGTCGTAATGGGGTTGTGAATGGTAGAAGCAATACTTATAGAAATTCTGGGCTTAGTAGGAGGTGATCACGGACAAATGAGAAGCCTCCGTGAATAATAGGAAACTGACAATACGACTGTTGTTAGTGAATACAATTTGCCTGTTCTTTGTTTGTATCATTGCAAGGCCTAGCGCTTTCGTCGTTCTTGCATAGATGACATTTGCTTCCTAAAGGTAACATGTCTCTCTGCGACATCCACGTGTGTCGTAACGCACATTGATACCACTGTAAATATGAAGTACTCTATTCTTCTTGTGTGGAAGATCCCTTGTTATGACGAGAGCGATGCACCACCGTTTTGCTTTGAATCGAAACTACATAAAATTCAATGTTTGCTCTGAATGATTCATGCTATTCAAGGCTTCTGCTGGCCTTATAGTTCGGATACTCAGAAAGCTTGGTTTAATTAGTAAACGTTAAGTCACAACTTTGGTAAAATCTGACCTAAATGATTCATATTCAATATTTCTGTTCCCCTAAGGGCTCGGAAACCAAGACAGGTTGGATGCTATAGTCACTACTGGAAAGCTGGAGATCCCACTACTATTAGTGAATACAGTTTGCCTGGTCTTTGTATC
Organism: Creontiades dilutus; assembly: GCA_031894815.1. Classification (NCBI taxonomy): domain Eukaryota; kingdom Metazoa; phylum Arthropoda; class Insecta; order Hemiptera; family Miridae; genus Creontiades; species Creontiades dilutus. Next base: position 571,369 of record JAVIWC010005934.1, on the reverse strand, counting down.
AGTACAAGGCCGAGCGCTTTCGCCGTTCTTACGTAGATGACGTTTACTTCGTAAAGGTAACACACATTTTACGTTGAATCAAAACTACACCAAATTCAACATTTGCTCTGAATGATTCATACTATTCAAGGCTTCTGCTGGCCTTGTAGTTCGGATACTCAGAAAGCTTGGTTTAATTAGTAAACGTTGACTAACAACATTGGTAAAATCTGCCCTAAATGATTCATATTCAATATTCCTGCTCCCCTAAGGGCTCCGAAACCGAGACAGCTTGGACGCTATAGTCACTACTCGAAAGCTGGAGATCCCACTGCTCCGCCGAAGGTCGTTGAAAGGGAGTCGTGATGCCGTAAATTACAACTTCCTCTGAAGTAATCCTATCCCCATGGGGACCAGCCTCCCGCTACATCCTTGGACCCTACGGATTCTCACCCGTTGCTAAGATACATTTCGACGCCGTATTGTTTACCTTTTTTTCTACGTCAAGGTAACCGACTTGTTTAACTGAGCGTAAAATGGTTCTTCTTTTTTTCATCTTTCTCCTAAGAGGTATCAGTGTGAGCATATTAAATTACAAACCAATTAAGGTGGTGCAAAAAAGCAAAAAAATATTAACTTAATCATGAGAAGAAATTAGCTTGATATCTTCTCGTAACGTTCTATATTTTAGTTCCGACACAGTTGGATTAGTGTGGTTAATGAGAAGGCATCAAGGGCCAGATTTCTGGACTACGCTGTTGCATAGCAGATCGTAAAAATATTCTTTTCTTCAAGACTTTCAGTTACTGAGTTAATATTAGCTGGGGAGTTAAACCAGCACCAAGTATGACCATCAAAAGTTGTAAAAAAAGTGTCATATTTGAAATTTAGTACCATCCCTATGCGGATTGTAGATTGGTGTTTTTGTCGAGAAAATACGTTAAGTTTAGGTATCGTCTGAATGTAATAATTCAATAGGTAACTACTTTTTTGCCGAATTAATAGGTTACGAAATTTTTTCTCAAAAGTCATACATCGAGCCAGGATGTGCCACTAATCTCGATGTCATGATCAATCAACTCTAAGGGATAGTATTTGAGGGTGGAAACATGACAGAATCAAAATCTCAAAAACTTTTGGTGTATTAAGATAGTTTTTTTAAAGCTCGCTTCAGAAGAAATTCCGTGTATTAAATGAGATCACTCAGGTTTCTCTACGATCACCCATTCGCACCCCATTTGAAAAAATCGGGAGCGCTGTATTTAGTGCAAGGACTGAGAGTGGATACTAGTAGGAGTGGCTGGCGAGAGCCCCTGAGCACGGCTGATACTTTATTACTCTAATAATCTACATTCTGCTTAAGAGGGCTATCTGATGCTAACATAATGATTCTTTGAGTGCATTTTCTGTGTTTTATTTCCAACATTTTTAGAAGAAAAAAAATGAACAAAAAAACCTTTCAAAGAAATTGCCCTAAAAAGAAGGAAATACATTTTTACTTACCCTACCCCCCCCCCACCCCCCCTTACTTACCCTACGTAAGGTCACGTATGCTTGACCAACAGCAAGCAGCTTCGGACCTAAGTAAACAACGGCGTGTTCGACAGTAATACCCTGCATTTTATGTACTGTGCAAGCCCAACGTAAAACAATTGGCAGCATTCTTCCTCCCAACAAGCCCTATCATTTGAAACCTATGTTCAACAATCTCTTTCATTTGATACCCATAATGTAGAATTGCATTAAAAGTGACAGTTCCACCATCTTGGATCGTCCGCCATATTGAATTTAGAATGACGTCACACAACTATTCGTGTATTGTCATCCAATCTAAACGTGCATACACAATTTCAGCTTAATCGGTTGAGAGTATCTGCTTCAAAATCGGGTCGCAAGGTTCCACCCGATCATACATACCTACATACATTGAAAGTTAAATAAAAGCTTTTAAAATCCATACATTTCTACATGAGTTTCTAAACCCATTTTAAACGTTTCATAAACGGTTCTTGTCGTTGGCATCGAACGTTTAAAAATAGCGCCAATTTTCATTAACTCACAATTTATTGTAGATTTTGAGCTGTGCACCACAAATCCCAAATTGATTTCGATGAACTTATTTCCTGTTGACGCTAAACCTAATTCAAACTTGCTTACACAGAAATGTAATGTTTTATTTATTTAGTTTAATTTTTTTCCGTCTTAAAAAACAATTCTTGCTGAAAAAAGCCGTTCTGGAGGGTTTTGGTAGGGGTTGATTAAGAATCGTCAATGATCAAAGCAGTTATTCAAGCCATAAATATTCATACCAATACGAAAATGGACGATATATTCAATCTTTTGAATCAACGACAAAAGGGGTTGTGATTTTGGGTTCAATACCTCTCTTCCCACATTAATAATAATAAAATATTTTTTAGCAGACCTAATTAGAAATTGCTTCGTATGGTATGTTTTGAAACTCTGTGTTATCACTATGTTACTACTTTGTTCTGCGTTGGTTTTACAAAATCGGTTTTTTATTTTTTGAAATGGTTTTTCCTATTTGAATGTTGTTTAATATAGTTCGGATCTTTATCTGGTTCTTAACTTTCAAAACCAACAGAATCTAAGACGTCCGCTGAATATGGGTGAAGTTTCTTATCGTCCAGGCCAAAAGTGAGCATTAATTCGAAGGGAAATTTATCAAGAGGTCGAGAAATGGGAGGAAACATTTCGCGCTTTAATGGCGCGTTTCGAAGGCGCATCCCCGATAGGTCGGCGGAGCTGTTATTGGCTCCAAGAGAGGCGTAGGAATTCGAGGGGTGAGTGCTTAGATAGGTAACTCGGTCGGGGTACTCGAACTGACGATAACGAAGATGGACGGCGGAACCCTCTACAAACTCTGCAGTTTCCCAGAGCGGAGGCCCCGATCAACTACGGGGCCGGTTTAGGGGGTTAATTGATCGACCGCATCTCATGAAGTCGTCTTTGCAGATAACTACGTTCGTGTAGTCGCAAATATGCCGGTTATCTCGAAGGAGAATCCACTGACCTACTAGCTAAACACTAGTTATGACGACCAATAAGCTAAGCTTGAAGACTATCAATTCCGTGTTCAAGTGAGTCCTTGAATTGTTCTGGTGAGGAATGGCTATTCATGAAACAGTAGATCCATCCTGAAAATCAAGGATCTAACCTCAGGTCGCGTAAAGAGGCTGATCGTCAGAATGATTAAACCAATTCATTCATATACATAGAATTTGCATTTATCAGTTGATGTAATTGTACTTCATAAATTCATGTTGATATTAGTTATAGGGATAGAGTGATGTAGTACGCAAGATTACTTTGATTACTTTATATATATTGAGATATCAATCAGGTGGGTAGGTAGGTGCAGAGGTAATTAGAATTGGGTGTGATTGGGGGCATCAATCGGGAGCAAATTAAACCAGTAATAAGTTATCGCAGACTGCGGATCACATCAGTACACTTCCAGAAAGTGCATCTACCCTGCTGGCCTGCTAAGCAAAATTGCAAAACCACATGAAACCGAGAAAACTGGAGGTCAAATTAAAAGACAACTGCCTTCTTCCTGAGGGCTGTTGATCCTTAAGTTCTTTCACTCAATCGTTGTAAATAGCGTAAAATAGCAGTGAATCGATGCTAATTGCGAACGTTGTTCCAATGAGAATGAATCCCTGGAACTCTTAACTAAACCACGAACACGGTTTGTTCAGTGCACTCCCAAGCTAGTTGGATCTCTCATTCGAATGTGGACAACCCTACTAATTGCCAGCACCTAATTCATCCCTGCAATTTTCCAGTTCACAGAGCGATATTTTTATTTATTCGAGAAGTAGACTTTAAGATCACACTTCCTTTGACTTAGAACTTTCATTTGTTGATTTCATTGTGAAATTTTATAATTATGCTGTAGTAATGTTCACAGACGTATGTTAGAACTTCATGAATAAATAACTTCATGGCTATAGCCAATATCTAATGCCAATTAAAGGAAAAAAACGCTGCAAATTCTTTCACTGGGGTTTATTATTCAATTGGCTTGCGTTCATGATTTGATTTTCTACTAAGCTTTGGAGTGTGCGTGTTTCACTGGTGATAGAGCGATTATTGAATTTCAGGAGATATGCATAGGGCACGTAAATCTGTTCTCAACCAAAATACCTATTTGGATTGTTCAGTTGATCATATTTGTGTGCCTCCTGAAATTCAATAATCACTCTATCACCTGTGAAACACGCACACTCCAAAGCTTAGTAGAAATTCAAATCATGAACGCAAGCCAATTGAATAATAAACCCCAGTGAAAGAATTTGCAGCGTTTTTTTAAATGGTTATCAGAATGCTTCAACCCGTGTATCGGCTACAAAGCCTTTTAGGAGTTCACTCCAGTATCCACATTACTACATCACTACGTCACTAGGTTACTGATATCAGAACAAGAATAATAATAAACCAAAATAACGCAAATGTTGGCATCATAAATCGGGCCATACATCGGGAATGGTTTGACCTACGGACCTGAGGAAGTGCTAATTCGATTCCTCGTGGAAAGTTCCTTAAGAGAGTTCAAATTTAGGCCGCCTTGACTTTTTTTGAGGTTTTTAGGGATTTTAAAAACTTTGACAGCCCTTAAAGGGCACTTTTAATTGAGTGAGAGTGCTGGCTCAAGAATTGGGGCATCGCCGGACCAACATGGATTTTTCCTGAAAATTTCAGTTTTTTTGCTCCAGCCGTTTGGGAGAAATCGTGCGTAGGTACGGCGTTTGACGTACGGCGGACGGACGGAAAATTTTTAATGCAGATTCGGATTCTACACCCTTTGAAACGTAAACCATGAAATTTTCAGGGGGGTTAGAATTTTTTTTTTCAAGAGCGATTACAATGGTTTATTATTGAATAATAAACCAAAACAATGAATCTGTTCGTAATAACTTCCTTCATTCTTATAAGATAATAGCAAAACCGAAATTTCATAGATACTTTACTTATGAATATTATCACCAGGTTAAGTACAGCCGTAGCCACAATTTGTTCAGTTGCGTGTGTTACCAATCCCAAGCCAATGTAAGTGATTCCATCCCTTGTATTTGATTCCCGGTTGATGCATTCCCGAAATGTTCATTTCTGTCAGTTCAGCTCAGGCAGATCTTATGGTTCACAAATTTCTCTTGCCGATGTTTACGCCGAAAACCCACTTCCTCAATAACTTGTTGTTCTAAGGTAGGTACTACAGCTTTCTGAAATGATCGTTTACTGATCTATGAATTCAGAAAGGTTAAAAGTGATCGTCCTCTGCTCACTCTTCCCCGATTACCGTCAAGTACCTCTTCTCTCTTCATTTCGTCCGTTAGTTTAACTAAGCCAGCTTTTCGAAACACCTCGTAGACTTCATTACAGCTCTTGGTAAGACGTTTCTTGCCAGTCACGGGCCTTCTAATCAATACCCGCTGCAGCTCTCGGCCAACAACAAATAGCGCCCGAGTACACGATGAACCCACCGTGGGAAGCTCGATCAATTATACCGCGTCAGCGATGATTCTGGAGTTCTTTAAGCTGCGCCTGGTCATCCCTCCCAGTCATCGGTCAGGATGAGCTTTGACGATCGTTAAGACTTACAGTTATTTTTTTAGGCCATGTAGAGTTGGTTCTTATTTGAATAATAAGCTGATTATAGAGAAAACTATCGGGAAACCTGTGTTTCGCATGGAATATAGAGTTCCTCTCCAAGGCTTTTCCAATTGCCATGTTTTTCCGCTACTAATAAACTTTCTGTTTGCAACAAAAGTTCTTGGCCAAATACATCGGTGAAGTAGAAGGTTGTTTTGGAGGTTCAGCCCTATCCTAAGTTGTACTCCGGAACGCACTGATTATTTTAATGCCACTGCCTTTAAAATCATTCCGGCAATTTAGCCCTCTTTTGGGGGAAGTACATAGGTACATAGGTCTCTACAAACAATGTTTGAATTTTATATATAGGATGAAACCACTCAGTTAGGTTCGGTCTGTAAGTTCGGGGGAAGTCATTGTTTTTAAAATTTGTTGGACATTGGGAAACGATAACTTACGGAAACATGAGATGGAATCGGGAATTACATGCAAGTATGAAAAAGTAAAATCGGTCGTATGGTCGGTTATCTTCGGGTCCACTCGATTTACTCTCAATAAGGTCTGCAGTGGCAGGCAATCGCCCCATCCTCTAAAGGGTGTGGTGGATATGGTTAGTTGGCCCTTCCCGATTTTAGAATCCGTCGCCTTGGGAGATGAATCAGACGTTTTCAAGCGTCTGGGTCATCCACTGAGCGTGGTGGAGCATTATTACCGTATCCACCTCAATGGAAGGGGCAACTATACCATTCCATCACCCTCACAAGGGTTAACTGCTGTATTCCCTGTGTCACATCTTTGCGTGGAACCTACTCAATCTCTGTAAATTTCATTGTTATTGGAGATATATCGTTCTGCACTTAACAGGTCAAGGAACGAAAACAATGACCCATCAGCAGGACTTTAAACGGATATAAAAATCAAAATTTTCTTCCTGATATTATTAATAATAAAGCTATTTCTGAAAGAAATTTTTGATGGAGAACACGTCTCTTGTTCTGTTACACGGGCTTGACGAGGCTTCTTTTTTGAATCTTTCGAGTGAAATTACATCCTAAAAATAATTATCTAACCTGTTAATCATTCAACCCCCTGAAGCCCGAAACATCTCAAAAGCAAAAAAGTTTACTGAGCTTACAGTTCCGAAGGTAATTTAAGGAGCTGTATACTTTTTAGAAACCTTTTCTCGTTTTATCTCTTTCTTCATTTCCCTTCTCTTTCGTCCCTCTTGTCTACAAGAACGATAATGTAACAAGCTTCATTGTTCGCTCGGGTTTAGGTCTTTATTGACGGTTCCCTTTGTTTGGATTGAGTTTCCTTCGCGGCAGTAAACTTCAAAGTATTTTGGGTAATTAAACAGGCTTATAAAGTTACTTAATTCGTTAAGTGCCCTTTCCCTCCTTTTCCTTTTGCCCGGGCGTTTGGAAAACTTTGTTTTACGATTCCGCGGGGCCCCGTGGGGAGGAAGAAGCTTTCGTCTGGGGGCGAATTCCGTCGAGATGTTCGTTACCGGTGATGGGCTACGAACTACAACTCAAGAGCGACGGAATGGCGTATAATGAAGGGGAATGCTTCGTGAGAGAAGTGCAAATGCGCTAGATGATATCCACCCCTTCGGCAGCCCTCTACAACCAGACCCATTCGTTTATTACTCTTAACAATGAACAAGGAAACAATCTCTAATCCACTATGAAACGTTGCAAATTATAACACAAAAACGGATCGTTTCTATGTAATCCACAGATCTCTCAGTGTATAGGTTCGAAGAAGAAGACTAACCTAACTAAGTCTTTTTTTATCGTAACTATAATAAAAGTACACCCTAAATCGTCCGTCTACCGGTAACCAAAGTTATCTCAAACTGAATTTTATCATTTAAATGATTAAAAGGAGTACAATCCAGTTCTTAGCGACCGACCCGACAGTCCCCCCCCCCCCCCCATCTCAACACTCCTCCAACTAACCTCCGGGTGGGCTCCTTCCGCCCTTTGTTATCCCGGCATCACCACTTTTCCGTCCGCCCAAGGGGGTCATTCGTGTACTTGCCAACCCCCCCCCCCCCCTCAGCCGTAGCTTTCATCTCTGTTTACTAGCTCCCCTCCTCTGAGCTAGAATCCCATATTTGTAGGTTGCATAGGCAATTTTTCATCTTCGTTACTTAAATGTGTAAAATTAATCATTTAAATGATCTTGCTGTAGAACCATAGAGGTCTACTGTCCCGTTTTTTATCATATTAATTTCATTACGAGTAGCTGGTACTCAAGAGTATATTTACTCGTACACGCGTGTACCTGTTCACATTAATTTTTTGCCGAACGAGTTAGGCGTTGCAATGAACCGTTTCTCATGCGATTGGCGAAGTAGTTTTCACGGTTCTGTACGACTAAACTCTCCCCAATCAAGGGGACGAGGCAATGAGCAGGTTCAAGCGAAATCATCAGACCGAATACTGTAACTTCTTTGGGAGGACTACTAATGACGTCCGCGATGCCAATGTCAGTCGAACACAAAGCGCCAACCTGAAAAGTTTGCATTTTTTACTAGTCATTTTCAGCGAGTTTCCCAGGAAAATTTTGTAAAATTCAACAATTTTCACCAAGTCATTCTCAAGGAAACCCGATATGGTGCTTTCGGCAACAAGTCCTGGAAATGAACGCTTTTTCATAAATAAATTATTACAACATATTTGAACATAAGGTTAAAATTTCCGTTCTCCCGCACAAAACAAAATAAAGCATACAAAATGAAAAGACGAGGAATACAATTAATTGGCATATTTACAAAAAATAAGATAACAAGTTCACTAAAGGATGATCATTGTGGTGAAAAACGAGGAAAATGTTGCATGGCGGAAAATGGTACATTCAGATAAAAAACGCAATTTTATTCAGAACGTTTACCCCCAATATCGAAACGGAAGAGCATGATTTTTGTTTCAAAAGTTAACATTTTATTTTTTAATTGCTTACTTACAACTTTCAGAAAAATTTTCTGCGCCAACCGAACGTTGAACCATTTAATGGTTCAACGTTCAGTTGGCGCAGAATTCTGACCTCAGATGGACGATTTGAAATGTGAAAACTGGTGATGAGGGAAACCGGAGAAGATGAGGTAACCTGTGTAGCGACTATCAGTGCCAGAGTGGCGTCATAGGAAACTAATTGCACTAGAGCCATTAGTCGGAGAGGCTGAAAGGAAAAGGGGAAAATGGGTTTTAACGTAGATTGAACTCAGTTCCTCCAGAAATATAACGATCACGCCACCTAATTCACCTCCACACTTGAATCGTGACTTTCCAAAGTGTTATCCCCCTACCAGTTACTCCATACAATCTCGGGAAGTCGAGAACACTTCTTTCGCGCTGAATCTTTCCGTTTAGCTTCGTGTTCATTTGTATCTCGGACAATAAACTTTTAGAGTTGCGTCCGATTTTGGTGGAACTCTCTTGGATTGCGTGGCTCAGGAACGGAAGATCCACGTTCATTTCAATAGCCCAGGTGAAAGGATGCCTCTGCGCAAACGCCTACGTAAAATCCTTGTAACAATCAACATGTAAGGACAACGTTACATTTTGATGAAATGCTCTGACATAGTCAATCCTCCGTGGATTACCACACTTTTTTGGAATCGAAGTAGTCATTAAAAATTTGGTAATATGTATAATTTCTCTGGCTTTCATGATTAATTAGAAACAATCTCATCTACTCCTTGTCCAGGGTCGAAATGACGTTTGATATTGAAGATACTACTTTATTAAAAACCATGGACTAGCTGACAGCTGAACAAGATTACACGACCAAAGGCAGATGTAGTGTCCGTGGAGAACATCTGGAATATATTTGGATTTTGCAATGGTTCTGCAGGTTATACTATCTCTCAAGATCAGCCAACTATGCTGGAAAATTATTAGGAAAAAAGTTTTATGTTTCGACTATCAATTTGGCGATGGTCGAGGCCACAGTTTTTGTGGTTTAGCACAACCCAAATGACGGACTAAATGTTTGATGCTGAATATTCTTGAGTTCAGAAAGTTCTCAAAAATAAAACTGATCACTGGAAAGCAGAAAACGAACTGGGCAACATCCTGAAGCAGGTGGACCAAGTTGGAGGTCAACTGTTCTGTTGAAGAGTATTGATGAAATGATATCGACCTGAACTCATTGGGTTACAGCATCCAGGAGAGTGAGAACCCCTAGTTCCCATTTCTGAATCTTCTTAGACAATATATTCTGTTTAATCATGCCACTGATTTCATCTGCTACATTCACCACCTTTAGTGCTGGTTGGCATTTGACTCCCCATTGAGGAGAACTTGCAGAAATTATTCTGAAAATTAATCGTGGCCCTGTATATGTCATTAAACGCTAAGCCGTGGAGTATATTGCCTTTTTTTTTTAATTAGTTTATTTGGCATTACTTTCAGTATGCAGCCATACATTGTGTCGTCTCTTCTCATCTCTTCTTACTCATATCTACTATATAATATTTACAATATTAGCAAAAACTTTCATTCATATATCAATATTACATTTTAAAATAAACTTAAATACTTCTTCATAAACTAGTATATTATTGGATGCAATGATTGAAAAATAGTCCAGACTTGTAGTGGTTTTTCTCATTATATTATTCGTTGTCACCATTCTCTCATTTTCATATGTTGAGCACTCTATAACAACATGCTGGAGTGTTCCGTTTGGATGTCCACATCGATGACATTGTGGGGAGTCTTTCACGCCAATTTTATGTAGGTATGCGTCACATACGCCATGATTCACTCTTAATCGGCATATAGTGCGGCCCATAGCTTTGCTGACGTTTCTGCCGCTGAACCAAGGGGAACGAGATGGACAGGATTCTATCTGCTTGTAGAATTCACCATTGCTGGATCGAGCAAATTGTTCCTTCCATTTTTCAGAGTATAGCTTTTTAATGATAGGTACGACTTCCTCTATCATTAATTCTTCTTCCAGTGATGTACCAGAAACCGCTCCTTCTTTAGCTAATAAATCCACTCGCTCATTCGGGATCAGTCCTACATGAGCTTTTACCCAAATGAATATTATTTTCTGATTATTAGCATAGCAGGTTTTCAACATTTGAAGTAAACGGACGATCAAGATGTTCCTCGCCCTCTGAAAGCCTCTAGATTTGAGGAGCTGTACAGTACTAAGAGAGTCTGTGCAAATAAGATGAGGCCTATATTTTATATTTTGTCTGCTGATAAATTTTATTGCTTTTATGATAGCATGTACTTCGGCATTGAAGGATGATGTCGTGTGGGGTAACTTGTACTTCTCATTATATTCTGCCAGTACTTCATAGAATGCACAACCTACTAAGTTTCCCGATTTTGACCCATCAGTGAATTGCCTTATATGGGGTCTTCGGTCTGTCATTGGATTGCAAATAATGCATAACTTCCAGTTTTAACGACCCAAACGTATAGATATACACCTGTTGATGATCTTAGGTTTAAAGGTACTAGATGAACGAAAGTAGGCACTACTACGGTGACGCTTTTATGTCTTTCTTCTGGATGGTAAATGGGACAGTGTCGGATGTTCAGAAGGGAACTGCATTGTTGCTTTCGTTCCCTCTGATTGTGAGTCGCATCCCTAGGCAATTTTCATTCCACAACTCACCAATATTTGCCGGCATTGGTCTCTTCTGTCTACTTGGTAGAAATAGCATGCCCTGGAGTCCAATCTGATTGTTTAGTGGGGATTTTCCTTATAAATACTTGAAAGTAACTATCACCTAATACTGGTGGTGGTTTTTATCGAACAACCAACCAAGTCTACGTTATTTGATTCCCCTAGAATTCAGTTTCAAGAGTTTGGTGGGGGGACACCCTCACAAAATAGGGTAATCTTCAAGATAGAAGCGGCCCGATGGGGGGTGGAGGGGGTTAAATTTGTGAAAGTCGGGGGAACGACCGACCCCGCGACTTCCCAACCTCACGCACCGGCCTTCTGACTAATTTTCGTACTTCCAACGGACTTGGACCTTCCCCCGAAAACCCGGCCGAGGGCTTGAGTAATGGTGGAAGTTTCATTCTAATAGCGCTTGTAGGACGTGCCCGAGTTAGCAATAAGTCAGACACCCCCCCCGCCGACCGCCCCAATACCGAAATGAAAGCCTCCTTCAGTTGCCCTTTAGCCCTTTTACAAGTTCGATATCCGGTTTAAGTTACTGAATGGGAACTTGAACGAAACATTAGGGGGGAAAATGGATTGAGAAATCGCTCGATAAGTATTCGGTCGGGTTTATTTCCTAAGGCGGTCGGCGGTAGTTCTCGACTCCAACTCAACCGCAGAGACTCACGGGAAGTAGGTAATGAAATTAAATTAAATTCCTACGGTAAGCACTCCAACTCCGCTAATTCCGTTCATGAAGAAAAAACCCATCGAGTAAACCATATCGATTCTAATACAACAAATATCTGGTGCTAAGAACGTGTTTCCACTTCAAGGCCCATTTAAGCTGAGCCCGCACCTTTTTCAAACGGGGAAAACACGATTTGGGACGAGGGGTCCTACGCAGCGAGTAAATGGGACACTATTGGTCACGGCGATGGAGCACGGTTAGACTCGCGAAAACAACTATTAGGGACGTTAGATATAAACATTCAGAATTCGAAGATATGCGCCTTGGGGCCGTGGAATCAGCGTGTTTCATGTAAATACAGCGGTTTGTCGATTGCCTCGAGTTCCAAGAAAGATGGTGATATTGACGATCGAAAAAAGAAAAATTCACGTACGTTTGATTGTTTCTTTGTTTGTTTAAATAATTTACGTTTCAAATGTTGACGTTGTAAATAATGTTTATAAAGACTTGATTTTTATCAGTATGGGTTATATGAATTTTGGTTTATTATTCAATAATAAACCATTGTAATCGCTCTGGAAATAAAAAATTCTAACCCCCCCTGAAAATGTCATGGTTTACGTTTCAAAGGGTGTAGAATCCGAATCTGCAATAACAATTTTTCCGTCCGTCCGCCGTACGCCGTACACGATTTCTCCCAAACGGCTGAAGCAAAAAAGCTGAAATTTTCCGGAAAAAATCCATATTGGTCCGGCGACGCCCCAATTCTTGAGCCAGCTCTCTCACTTAATTTAAAGTGCCCTTTAAGGGTTGTCAAAGTTTTTAGTCAAGGCGGCCTAAATGTGTACTTTTTTTGAAGAACACTCCACGAGGAATCGAATGAGCCCTTCCCCAGATCCGTAGGTCAAACCATTCCCGATCTATGGCCAGATTTATGGTGCCAAATTCGCGTTATTTTGGTTTATTATTGTTTTTGTGTTGATATCAGTAACATAGTGACGTACTGATGTAGTAATGTGGATACTGGAATGAACTCCTATTATTCAATTGGCTTGCGTTTATGATTTGAATTTCTAGTAAGCTTTGGAGTGTGCATGTTTTACAGGTGATAGAGCGATTATTAAATTTCAGGAGATATGCATAGAGCACATAAATCTGTTCTCAACCAAAATACCTATTTTGATTGATCAGATGATCATATTTGTGTGCCTCCTGAAATTCAATAATCGCTCTATCATCTGTGAAACACGCACACTCCAAAGCTTAGTAGAAATTAAAATCATGAACGCAAGCCCGTTGAATAATAAATCCCAGTGACAGAATTTGCAGCGTTTTGTATACACATGGTATGAAAAAACAGCAATAAACGGGTTCTGGCGATAAAACAATAATTTTCGTAATAAGATACTTCTATCAATAATAATGGTACCATATGTCCTCTTACTCATTTCTAAATGAATTCTAGTAGTGCTAACACAGTTCGAAAAATAGCATGCTACAATGAGGACAAAATTGTAAAAAAATAAGACGATTAAATTGACTAGTCCAAAATTAAAAACTTGTATAAGTAATGCAGGGGAATATGATTTATAAAATATAAATACTTAGGGGTAAAAATTAATTTCTTGTTTTCTTCCCCAATTGGGTCGAAACCTATAACACCCCGTCCCCTATAGTGCTCTAAAATATTTGCCGGTAGCAATTTAATTCACCTATCGTGCTTCCACTTTGTGAACAAAGCAAACGCCTTGTCGCTCCCCACGGAACGTTTGCATACGCCCAGAAGGAGGGTGTGTTCTAACTCTCAACTAACAATTGTTTTTGAGCATTCGCCTTGGATACACACAAGTTCCTTCCACGTTCGTTTTACAATTTGGCCTTATCTGTTGAGAAGGGTCTCGTTCTCAAAATTCCGTTCTACTCTGGCTTTCCGAGCGCGGTCAGGTGACGAGCTCATCTCAGAGCGCTGATTTCGACGTGTCCGTGACGCGCTCAGCTCGGAGCGCACGCGGGACGTTTCGTGACCTCCGCGATCCACTTTTCGTCGGTATTTCGGCGAACCATCGAAAAGGTGGGGCCCGCCAGTTGGTACGTCATCGTCAAAATCCGTTTTGAAGCATTCCGAAATGATTTCTGTCTATTAACCTTTTGACTGCAATGAGGATGCCCATCAGTATACGTACAGGTTTTCACGCAGAAATATAAGTTAACGTTTTGGATTTTTTTAATGCCGTTTATTTACATATAAAATGAATACAGAAGGTAAAGTATTGAATACTTAAATTATACTTAATTGTATTTAATGTAAGTAACAAAACGAACAATTTTTTTTTTTTCAAATAGACCGTTTATTTGTAATATATCAACCTTTTGACTGCCGTGAGGGTGCCCACCAGTATAGAGGTTTTCACGCAGAAACACTATGAAAAGTTAACGTTCTGGATCCTCCAGTTAATTTTGTTTATACGTCACCAAGGTAGCCAGGCAGGAAATGGTTTCCGGGTTTGAGCATCACAGGCTATTTGACAGAAGGTACCTCTTGAGTTGATTTACCCGCTGTGCCATGACTCCACCGGCTGTTTCACTTTTCAATAAAAATATGCTAAGCAACCTACTCTATTTACGGCTGTTAAGTAACCTGGGTCAATCGTCGTTGTTGAGGGGTTCATTTAGGTTTTTCTTTTTGTGAGTTCAGCGAACTATTCCGTTATTAAGGTACCAGTGATTCATTTTTCAACTGTGAAATATTTTGTAGACCTACGATCTGAAAATGAATAAAGAAAATTTCCTAGTTCCAATCCCGGAAGGGAGCCACAGTTTTCACTGGAACTCATGGCGCATAGGGTGACAATTTTTGAGTTGGCGACCTCATTGGCACATAAGGCGACCGATACCATCATGTGCCATGAGGATCGCCGGACGCCTCAGAGCGTAACGTGTGTATCCTATGTGCAACACTCATAACTAACACACTGGTATGATATTATGTCAATAATATGGCTGCACAAGTGAACAGTGCGTTTGGCACCGATCGGTGATTTTCCATTTCAGGCTCCGCCAGTGAAACGTTTCATAATTTATATTTTCATCATGTTTAAATGGAAATATATGATTACATTTTAATCAGGTGTTCGTTGGGAAACACTTTTTGAGCTCAACAAATTAGCCATTTTGAGAAAAAAATGAATAAGTAAAATAAAGAAATAAAAAATGAATAAAACAGCTTGCCACTCTTCCTTTTATTGAAAATATTTGTCATTGACCAACGCAGCTATATCCGTTTTTTTCCCCCTAGGTAGAATGAGAGCTGCTCACTAATGGGTGTTTACACGACACCGGTGGGGAACGATGCGCGCTCAGTGTTTACGGGCCTTTTATATGACTGAAAATATGTTTTAGATTTACTTAATATAACCAAATTTTTCCGTGGAAAGTTCCAAAGAAAAGAGACAACCTTCTGCTACAATGTGGACAGTATGGGTTCCTCTCTTTCGTCACATGGACTACCGAATTAGTTAACAATTTAAGGATATGATTGAATAAAAAATATCCCAGTGACATGATGATTGGTAGCAGATTTGCTAATTAGTGAAGTAACACTATAATTCATGTTTGCGGATGTCCACATTCTACCATCAATCCAATGGCCTCAAGATAGAGGGGACACGAGGCGCCGCCTCTCACAGAAATAATAAACCTCTGTATGTTAACTTTCAACATATTTATTTGGTTTTCGGATTGCTCCAATTTTGCAACGCAAAACAGCAAATTTTTGGGGGGGAATGAATTTTTTTTTCTGGTCCATTACGAAGGTTCAATATTGAAAATGATGAACCAAAAAGAGAAGCTGTTAACATGTAACAGATGTTAATTAAGCAATTTTAAGTGTGATAAAGAATGTATGGAAACATCCATCACGAGCACAATGACAGCCATTGATTCCCCTTTTGAAATTTATCAAAATCTCTCGCACAACACAGTTGAATGGGTTACAATATAAACAATTCTGCAGGGGGCACGTTTTAGATAATTTTTTACGAAAAATATTCAAAAATCAATTTTAGCTATCCTTATGAAACAGCTTACATAGATTTCCTCTCTCAGAATGAACTGGAACTGAAAAACATAATCCCAAACGTTCTCAAACTTTCGGTGTAGGCTGCTGGACTAATAGCTTCGCTGCTTTGATGATGTTAGACTCTGCAGGATGTTCTTCAACATATTTGCAGACATGGATACTGTACGTGCTGATTCAATGAAATTGGTGCCCAATCGACATGGTTTGTGTACTCCACCGCTGTTGAATTCGTTGTTGAACGAGAATGCCCTCAACTCCAAGTAACTCTGCCAGGTAGAGGGAGCCATTTGCCAAGCCGCTGTGTGTACCTTCCAACTCGACCCATAACAACGGAGATGTTCCTCCTGAAAAGTTAACTTCCGCCACGTCAATTCCCTCCCTCAAAACTGCCGATTTATCTACTTATTGTTTATCTTCGACGGAACGCGGGGGAGAGAAGGCCGGATTACCGGGAGAGCCGCGAGCCTGAGTGAAAAGTTAGTTCCAGCTCGGGAAAGGGGGTTGGAATTGAATTGGTTCGTCGGGAATGTGATCCATCGCGAAGTTTTTTCCTTGGGGCCGACCCAGCGTGGCGGGGGAGACGTTAACCATTAATAGCTTACGGTCGGATCTAGGTGATATAGAGAGGTCAGAAAGTAGAAACACGTCTGCCCGGTTGGCTGCAGCTCATGGATCTCTCGTATCCGTAACATTAAAATCTTCTGATTGATAATTAACACTCCTCATCGTAATCCCAATTCTTGGAAAATCAGTAAATTAAAATGGAGAGTAAAATGCTAAAATAGCTCAATTATGAGAAACGTGATGGATATGGTTAGTTGACCCTTCTCGATTCTTGAATCCGTCGTCTTGGGAGATGAATCAGACGCCACCAAACGTCTGGGTCTTCCTCTGAGCGTGGCGGAGCATTACACCGCATTCTGGTCTATGGAAGGGGCAACTATACCATTCCATCACCTCACGAACTGACTCCTGATGATAACACGTTCAACGCCGCCCGTATGACTTCAAGCTGGAGAAAGACCGCTAATGAGTCTTGCGGCTAAATTCATCCTCAGATGACCATTTACTGTCCTCTATCGTTTGTCCCAGCAGTACGATATTCGGCCTATTGCATTGCGCATTACTTCGTGTTATCGCATTCTAGTTAGTTCGTCCTACATGAGAATGCTTTTGATTCCCACAACGGAGCCAAATGGTCATTTTCCGGCAAAAATTCTGAAAATATCCATTCTTATAAAAATTTAACACTAATATCGAATATAACTATGTTTCTATCTACCTTAGCTATTTTCAATTATGAATCTTCAGATACAAGCGTGGAAAATAGGTGGAGGGAGAAAAAAAACCAACAAACCTGTATCAAGATAATACTTTGTACATTGCTGCATTCAGCTCAATGGAAGGGGCAACTATACCATTCAATGACCTCACAAGATCGTGTTAAAGTAGTTAAGTAGCATTTATTAAATAGTTTTTTCAGGGCGACCTTTCGAATTAGAATGAGATTAAAGGATATTGCCGTAAGAAAACGATACTTCATGGCTTTTACGATTGATTGGAAAAAGAATTTGATTGGATTACGATTTGGATTGATGGATCTTAGTCGTATGCTTGCGCATGAACTGAGCGAAATATTTTTTTCTTAATTACGAAACAATTTAAGTCGAATACTCCGTCAAAATTGGATGGAAGCTGTGAAAATTGAGCTGGTTTAATGGATTTGAGGGATCACGGCCGGGCAAGAAGTCTCAACTTAATCCATTTAGTTACCACGTTTCATGATGTGTCAAAATGAGCCAAAATTTTCATTTCTGAGCTGTTTAGATCTGTCCCCGCAATCTGTTCTTCTTTTAATTTCAGGTTATGAACTGTTAGAAGAAGAATCTACAAACGGCTCGTACGACGGCTTTCTTTACACTGTCGTTTAGTTATCCTTCAATCTCCCGATATTCTTCAAACTGCACCTTTTTGGGTTCCTCTTGTTGAAATTTTTTACTTGATACTTCTAAAACAGTTGGAATTCCCAGTTGCGAATAGAATAAAAGGGAACTCAAATTGCCATATGGGTAGAAGAACGTTTAGACTTTCCGATGTCTAAATAACAGTTTCAACGAAATGGAGCGAATGACGAATAACCATTTGGTTAATTGAATTCCTCGCCGCAGCCGTACGGAGTGACGCGAACGTTGACGGGTCCCTGGCGGAAGGTGGAAAAGAGATTTCGAGCTCTTTGATTCCGATCGGAGAAAATTACAGGGGACGGGGCGCGAGGAATAATTAATAGACGTTCCCCCGCGGAAAAAGGAGAGAAGATGTCGGAGGAGAGGCTGTTTTCGGTGCTCCGGCACGGGGCTATTTGAATTTCACATCGCGCGTTTAAGTAGAGGCGGGACTCGGTGATTTGCCGAGAAAATTGTTCAAATTAGCGGTACACAGCCGGGTGAAGCAAAATGATGATTCAATACTCATTCACAGGATCGTGAAACTGTTTCAGGATTGCATGTTTCATTATGTGAATTAATTGTCTGAATAAAGTGGAGTTGCGTCAATGTGTCAGTCGTGGAATGACTTGATGGAGAAGTAGTAAGGGCGAGGAAGGATTCGGTGATCTGAAAATGTCCAAATGAAGGGTACATTTCTCTGCGAAGCTTGATGCAACGTCGCAGGATTGTGGTGACACTGTTCTAAGATTGCTTGAATAATTGTATCATTTGATTGTTCGATTAAGATTGGAAAATACCAATAATAGTCTAGTAGTAGTGGTATTACATCTTAGTCCATTTACAAACCTCAGGAGTATAATATCTCCACATTTTATTTGTCAGAGAACGAAATTGCAGCAGTCCCTCAATGATGACATGAATTGATGGAGAAGACGTGACATGGATGAGAAAAAAATTGTCTATATCAATGGTACACAGCAAATATTAGCAAAGTGGACTTCTACTGGATTGTGAAACTGTTTTTTGATTGTTTGGTTAATTACCATTTCATTGTACGGTTAATGCCGAATTGGTCCGGCAGGCATTTTCATAACGAGCGTTCGGTGACAGTTCTATCATAGATCCTGATCTATTTGCTCACTAATCAATAGATTACTAGAAGGAATGATTCGGGATATAGTTTTGCTTTTGAGGCTTGACCTTTTTGAGGCGGAGGTTTTTAAGTAGGCCACCGTATGGTTGCGCGATTCCTTAGTTCGGAATCTCAAAAATAAAAAATATCCTGAATCAATCATTCTTGTGATTTGTAGATTGGATTGACAATCAAATCGGAATCTAAGAACAGTTTTATCAGGCTCAAGAGCTTATTGAAGGTGGCTAAAGGGTAATTTAGTGGTAAGTTACTGTCAGTCAGAGAATGGTGTTGCAGCGTTGCAGCATCACCTGATAGAGAAAAAAAAACTCGATGATCTGTTTAGAAAATTGTACAAATGGAGGTTCTTAGTTCTTTTAAGCAAAACAATCTGCCGCACAACTGTGAATCAATGTTCACTTGTTCAATGCTCCCAATGTATCAATGTAATTTTATTATTTGTTTAATCTTGGAGAGTAATAGTAGTAGTTAGTCTGTTATTAAATATCCGACAGAGGATGCAGTTACAGCATTTGTTGGTTTCATCCATCAATCAAAACCATCACCATAATACAATTGCTCGAGAAAAATTAATGTAGATGAAATACTTCAATTGACATTGCCTTGTTCCTCTTGGAGTTTATTATTGTACTAGTTCGCTGTTGTCTGTCGGAAAATGGAGGTTTAGAAATTCTCCAGCCATTGACTTGATGGAGAGGCGATGCCGAGGCAGGACTCGGTGTTCTGAGTAGTAAAATGGCCTATCAGGGGTTTGTGAATCTCTTCCACGATTGCCTACTTGGGAAGTACTGTTTTAGTAGTTTTGAATTATAGAGAATCATAGTCATTGCCTTGTCATTGTTCGTCAGATAACACAGTTGCAGTATTTCTTCATCCATGGGGTGAGCCTTGATGGAATAATATGTAAGCTTGAACCAAATCAACTTCTTGCACCACGAAAAAACATTGATTGTGTGGATGACTCAGTTCAACATGGTGGCTCAAAAAAATCCAAACTGCCATCAAAATAAAATAAAGTGGAGAACGAGGAGGATCTATACTCACTCATAATATTTGAGGCTTTACGTTTTGAGCTTCTATTTCGTACAGAGAGAGCAACCTAGTAAACTTGGATATACACGTAATGATATTTAAGAGGAAGTCATTAAATTGACCTGGACATTTATAAGTCAATTAAAAGGTATGATCAGTGGTTAGCTGAGGGCCCTTTTGTCTCATTTTGTCCCTAATCGTGTCCTTAATGTGCTGAAATATAAATGGTGCACGTTTCGAACCATCTAGACTGCACAATTTAAGATAAGGAGCAGAATTCAGATAATGTACGACCAACTTCGTTTAATATACATCGATCAGTGATTTATATGGAAGGGTTCTACTAATACAGAAACAATAAACCTCTGTTTAGTAATTTGCAGCGTTTTCCAGTTTCCATCTTGAGCGATTTTGGAAAGCAATCCGGATGAAAAATATAGTACATTTATGGTACCGAATAACTTTTGATATCAAGGATATCATACGTTGGTAACGCGTGTAAATAAATATGGACTACGATTTATAGTTCCCGTTTGGGCGGTAATGGCCAGTAAACCATAGATGTCTTTGGAACTCCCATTCCCCGTCCCAACCTGTCACACAGCTCGCGTTAACTTTACGATCGTCTCCCTTACAGGTGATATAAAACCCGAGCCTTTCCAGGGGGTCTCTCTTCGTGTCCGTTCCCGCGATTTACGTCTCTCTTTAAAGGATTCGTCAAGCTAATCAGCCTGAGAGTTCATTACAGGTATTTTCCTCCCGGCGCGCGTGAACCGACTGAATTATGTGACTGTAATGAGCCAAAGGCGGCCGTAATGGTCCATCAATTATTAACGAAACCGAGAACGGTTTATCAGCGACACCGTGTCCAACACAATTCCATTTCACAACCGGTATTTCGCTATTGAAAAAAGGTGGTAATGATGTACTATCCACTCCAATCATAGCCAAGTGTTCATAATTTATTTTGTAGGGTCATTCATTTGATCACCTTCTGTGATTGAGCACAATAAAATTCATTTTGCTATTTACTGCGCGTGAGTGCTGTAATCTTATTGTTTCAATACATCGGAAAACGCCTACAACACAATTACATAACATTTAGGTATTTTGCTGCTGTTTTCCGTGGTATAGCTTTTCCCAGTCAAATTATTACTTTTCCCAGTAAAATTAATACTTTTCCCAACCAAATTAATACTTTTCCCAGTCATGAATACCTTTCCCAGTAAAATTAATACTTTTCTCATCCAAATTAATACTTTTCCCAACCAAATGAATACTTTTCCCAACCAAATATATACTTTCCTTACCAATGGATCTTAAAAAATTAAGGAAATAGAACGCCGCAAAGCTTGCAATCCAACGAATAATGAATGCAGTTACCTATATATTATTTTATAATACAAATTATTGCCAGAAAAAATATTGATAGCTTATCATCCGGCTGAGTACGCTTTTGCCAAGATTAAGACGGCAGTTAGAGGATATCTCTGTCAGGCTACCCTTCACTGAATATAATATATAATATAATATAAACATATTATGTTTATACAATTAATATACCTACACTAAAAATGAACTTCAACTAAGATGATAAACTACCAAAATTTTTTCTGCCAATAATTTGTATTATAAAATAATATATACATTCGTTATTCGTTGGATTGCAAGCTTTGCGTTGTTCTATTTCCAATTTGGTAGGGAAAGTATCAATTTGGTTTTGAAAAGTATTAGTTTGGATGGGAAAAGTATTAATTTGGTTGGGAAAAATATTAATTTGACTGAGAAAAGTACTAATTTGATTGGGGAAAGTTTTAATTTGGTTGGGGAAAGTATTAATTTGGTTGGGAAAGGTATAAATTTGGTTAGGAAAAGTATTAATTTGACTGGGAAAAGCTATACGAGTATAGCCGTCTTCACGTACGGGTTCAAACTTAATTGCTTGCGCTGTAATTTAAATGGATAATTTATTCAACATTTGGGTTGATTGGAGGATGGGGGATGAGGACCTGATAAATACTGGAGGTGTTGGTATATTTATACTGGTTGGTACGCAACTTTTGATTGCCATTGATCTACTAGCGGCTCAGATAGTAATAAAAATGGCGTAAAATGGTATTTATTTTATTTTTATTAAATAAAACAAATAATTTTGTTGTTGTGTTATTTTTGAGTGACAACTTGTTCTGAGAATTCGTGTCTCCTCGAGGTTTTGTGGAAAAACTCGACTTATTTTCAAGAGGGATGACGAAAGAAGAGGGATCCAAGAAGATGTAGAATCAGTATTACCAATGACCTTCAGCCGGCTTCTGTTTCATCTCCGACCCATTAAAATAATGAGTTGAGGTATCAACTATTGCTTGAATGCCACAGCTGACAATTACGTTGATTGATGGATGGATTCTCCGAAACGCTTCTCCCGCTCGTACAAGTTGTGAACTAGTTTCTCAAGTGTTGCTCCGAGTCACACATGTTACCAGAAATTTAACAACGAAAAGTGAGGAAGTCTGAACAAATATTTAACAATTCCAGAGAACGCGTGGGTTTTTTGGATGTATCATTCTTCAACTGTCTGTATTTTCACCCAGAATTATAATTCAGTTGCTAGGCAATAACGAGGGAAGATGATTAAGAAATCATTAACATATCGCCACTTTCGATAAGAGTTCATGAAATTTCGATTCGCCGGTATTGAGGGCGAACCGAATAGACCCGGAGATAGCCGAACCTTCCCTTCTGTCCGCTGATTGGAGAGACCAAAGATGATAAAAAACGTTGTTCTGCGTAGTTCTGGCATTTTGATTTGTTTTGATACCAAAGTCTCAGTCTTGGTTTATTATTCAATAATAAAATATTGTAATCGCTCTTGAAAAAGAAATTTCCAACCCCCCCCTGAAAATTTCATGGTTTACGTTTCAAAGGGTGTAGAATACAAATCTGCTATAAAAAATTCGTCCGTCCGTCCGCCGTACTCCGTACGCCGTACGCACGATTTCTCCCAAACGGCTGGAGCAAAAAATCTGAAATTTTCAGGAAAAATCAATATTGGTCCGACACCCTAATCCTTTAGCTAGCACTCTCACTTAATTTAAAGTGCTCTTTAAGGGTTGTCAAAGTTTTGTAAAATCCCTAAAAACCTTAAAAAAAGTCAAGGCGGCCTAAATTTGGACTTTTTTGAAGAACTTTCCATGAGGAATCGAATGAGCCCCCAGGTCCCCAGGTCCGTAGCTCAAACCATTCCCAATGTAGGGCCCGATTTATGGTGCCAACATTTGCATCCACATTCACTACATCACTAGGTTACTGCGATCAAAACAAACACAACAGGTTTTTTTTTAATCGCAGTAACCTAGTGATGTAGTGAATGAGGATATTGGAGTGAACTCCTAAAAGAGTTTAAAGCAGATACACGGGTTGAAGCATTCTGATATGCATGAAACGCTGCAAATTCTTTCACTGGGGTTCATTATTCAATTTCATTAATTTGGCTTGCATTCATGATTTGAATTTCTACTAAGCTTTGGAGTGTGCGTGTTTCACAGGTGATAGAGCGATTATTGGATTTCAGAAGACATGCAGAGAGCACGTAAATCGGTTCTCAACCAAAATACCTATTTGGATTGATCAGTTGATCATATTTGTGTGCCTCCTGAAATTCAATAATCGCTCTACCACCTGTGAAACAAACATACTCCAAAGCTTAGTAGGAATTCAAATCGTGAATGCAAGACAAATGAATGATAAACCCCAGTGAAAGAATTGGCAACGCTTTTTCCATTGAAAATAACTCGTATAAATGGGTTATTCTCACCTCCGGTTTAAATTTACCGGACTGATGGTATGAATCCGATAAAGTTAGTGAAGTAAGGAGCCTATGACCTTTGGGTCTTAACTGGAAGACCTTTTAACGTGCTCGTTGTAGGCGAACGTTTAGATCGTAACGTAGTTTATTGTGCATTGTTTAGCTGGAGGAAGGGAGAAGACGCAACACTCAAGCGGTTAACGTCTGTGCCCCTCGTGGCCCATCCCTCCTTCGTAGCCGGTACTTTCACAGTCAATTACTTATGAATGTTGGGTCTAGCCATTGTTCATTTGTCGCTGACCGTATCTCCTCAGTGAGAGCACAAGATAGCCATTATTTCACGTGCCTCAATCTTTGGCAGTGCGTCTATTCATTTCGGTTCATTAGAAAGTTGTTCTTAATGCGTAGTTAGATGAAGGAAACCCCTGACACTATTCGGGCCACAGAAAATAGTAATCTGGAGTA
The DNA here is from genome assembly GCA_031894815.1 of Creontiades dilutus. Classification (NCBI taxonomy): domain Eukaryota; kingdom Metazoa; phylum Arthropoda; class Insecta; order Hemiptera; family Miridae; genus Creontiades; species Creontiades dilutus. Next base: position 546,970 of record JAVIWC010005934.1, on the reverse strand, counting down.
GTTTTGCTTTGGGCGATAATCACATTCAAAATGCAATGATAATTTATAGTCATTATGTTGGTATCATTGGTGAGAAACAATCTTCAGTATAGCAAAGGGTTATCGGAGGTTGGCCTCATGGGCAATCGTCGTGGGTCAGTTACGTTAATTACATTTTACAACTTTATCCCCCCACAAACGTCATAATTTTAAGAACTTGGATGACTTTAATGCTCTTCCTCGCAATACTTTCTGCTTGAAAATCCATAACCAAAAATCGAGCTTCGTCATTCAAGTGCGAGGATAAGAAAAGAAGAAGAGAAGTCACACAGGAATACTGTCAAGTATGAGTATGTTCATTACTTTCTTGTTTTTTAAAATAAAATGCTGTTTATTAAACGGGTTCGCCTTTGCCGGCCTGAGCCTGTCACATCTATCTGATTGACGTGATACATTAGGGAAATAAATTTAGGAAGGTAAACAGAGGACTTTATAGGAGAAGGCGGATGGTGGAATGTGCCTGTGACATCTAGGGAACATTTCTGGGCTATGCGATGGGCCACTGGCAGGAATTTGAGAGGAGCAAAGCTCTAGAAGACGGCCTAAGTTTGGAACTTCGTAGAACACGCTAACTTCATTAAGTCTAATATTAAAGACAATTCGTCAGCCCCTTTCCCATACGCCGAAGTTCTGTGCACGTGTATAGTACTAAGCAGTACTTGTACCTGGGTTAACCATCAACAATCACTGAGAAAACTGCATGATTTGTTTAAAATGCACTTTAATAATTTTCAAACTGTCTGTGAAGTGATATTACATTAAATTACTACTTCTGGATAGTCCCAGTAGTGTCCAAGAATTGCCTTGGTCGCATCACTAAAATCAGTCGTCAACAGCCTTCGTCGTTATTCTGGATTCGCTATTCGCACTCTGCCTTATCTTGTACTATACAGGCTCCAACAAACCTAATGGCCCGAAATCCAGAGATCGATCTTGGAGGTCATCTCCACCAAAAAATGCCTGTCAGATCTACGCTTTTAAAGGTTTGGTTTCCAAGTTTTTTCACATGAAAATATTGTTTCCTTTTTCCGACCTTATAGCACCAACATGGTCATAACTACCTTAAAATACTCTCTAAAATCAATTTTGAGAACACCGTTGGAAAGAAGCTTGCACATTTCTTTTCGCCTCAAGGCAAAACAGGAAACTTTTAAGAAGAAGTATTTAGAAGGTGAAAAATTAGTCCGAACATCAAATGTTGAAGATTTGAGAATCGAGGGGCTAAAAATTCAAATATCTTATTATCGAAAACTTTCGAAGTAATACTATTGTTTTCATGTTCGTTATTGATAGACGTGCCATCACAGATCGGCTGATTCCACACGGACCGCTCTATGACATCCGTTCGTTCTCTACAACGGCAAGAAATTTGAACGAATGTAAAGTGTGAACGTGTGAATTTCGAGGCACGTGTGAGGAACAGGCTGTGGCTTTCTTCCTCGTGCGAAGTATATTGCTTCATTGTAGTTTTTTACATTCCTTGTCGTTTTTTTTAAATCTGTCCCCTCAAAGGCGGAGGGGCACACCATTAAATAAAAAAAGAAAAACCTAAACAAAATGAAAGTGGGGAGGACGCCCAGGTTTACTCGACGCCGGCCCTTGGTTGGAGGGGGAGAGGAATGAAAGGAAGTGCCCCTATAAAATGACCACCAATTCAAGTACGAGCCCCGGATGACGCGGGTGGTAATACCACGAAGTACTCTTGGCGAGATGCCCTGTTCAAGTAACTCCGTGGCACTTTTCCCGCACCACACTCCGCGCCCTGACATGGTTGTAGCCCTAACCTTGATGTTGTTGGGCGCCACTCCTTCTAGTTCAGATACCGCTTGCCGCAGGTCGTTCCTATCAAATTTACTTATCTTAGCCCTCCAGGTCTGCTCCATGTCCACGCTACCACTGACAACTGGGACATCCAGGATTATGGCAGACCCATCGGGCTGATTGGCAACGATATGGCTTTTTGCCCTGGTCACTCTGCATATGATACAATCTCTCTCTCTTTCTCTCTCTGTCTCTCTCTCTTTCTCTCTTCTCCCACTCCACCCATTGGGATGAAATGAGGGATTCAGAGCACTGTCGAACTTCATTACCACCAACTGAATCATGCAAACACACACACACCGTGTGACCTCGTGCGTTACGAAAAACTGTAACAAACTTTGAACTATTTTCAAAAGTGCATATTTTTTAATTGGTTGGATGTGCATTTTTCATCTCGCCATACTAAGTTTTTTTTAATGAAGTTCTTTGAAAAGCTGTTGTTTTTGTAGTTTTTGAAAACTGTGCGTCTTATTACATTCGAAATTTTCCCTCTGTCCAGCCTCGTGCAGCATAGTATCGATTTCTTTCTGCTTTCACGGCCCGATTGACTGCTTTCACACTGTACGATCTGCCAAGTGGTTTCTGCAATCGCACTTGCTTCCTGACTAGTTTCGGAATATGTAGCATTCATACCTTTCAGTTTGTGGTTCTTGATAAGGCTAAGTCTTCTGACTCACATCAATCAGCTGATTACCTTCTTACGTGCTGCCCTTCATCCCAATAACTCTAATGATCTTTCATTCAAATATAAAAGGACATGAGCATATGTAGCAATCTGTAGCATTCATACCCTTCAGTTTGTTTTTCTTGATAAGGCAAAGTATTCACATCGATCAGCCGATTAGCTTAGCAGGGCGTGCTGCCCTTCCCTCCAATAACTCTAATGATATTTCATTCAAATATAAAAAGGACATGAGGAATATATCATTCATAAATAGGGAAACGTTAAAAAAAGACAAGATCAGTTTTCTTGCATTCATAAAAATATTTATGTCTGAGACCATAGCAGCGTTCCGCACTTTCAAGTGTTAGGTGATACCTACATGTGCTTTCCGCAACTCATCTCATCACTTTCGTAACAGTAGTCACTCGTAGTTATGAAATTAATGTAAGGAAAGAAAAAAACAATGGGCGGAAGCTCCGTTATTACATGAATATATTGTTTTCGCCAGTTCTGCGAGATATAAAGGGAAAGTTTGGGTTACAGTTACCGTTGAAACTGAGTTTTCGTTTCCTTTCTAGCTGATGCATGCGAAACTTTACTTTCCCGATGGACAAAGTAATTTTCGTGTTACCTGGCAACGGATTTGTTGAAGTATTCCAACTTGCGAACTGGATAAATGGGTTTCATTAAGAAATCGTCGCAGTTATTCTAACAGCACCTAACTCAGTTTTGGCAATTTTTCAGGAGGCTCGAATAACTGATTTGTTTTATTGAACAGTACATTCTGCCCGAGTTTATGGTATATTTTAATTCCACTACACCTGAGAAATCATACGTTGGCATAAATATTGGTTTGACGTGTTCATCCATAATTTTACTGAATAAGGCTGTGTTACTGGTCCAACTTGTCAAATAGAAAACTTCACACGAAAAAAGAGTGCACTTAGCCGCCCTAGTGCCATCAAAAACTGTGTAAAAGTACACACTCAGAAGTGTACGAATATACCGGAAAAAGGAGGAGAAGAAGTAACGACTCAACACAATTTGAATTATTCTGTATTGTGAATCAGATTTGATAAGGCGGTGTCAGTTCAACGCGATTTTCTCCTATTTCTAGTCCTCTAATCAACTCGCCATGGCGATCATTCAATGGGACATGGAAATATGTAATAGGTACTTTGACAAAATAACCGCGTCAAAATCCTTTTATGTTTCCCAATCCCCTACTTTTATTATTTTCAATTATGAACCTTTGTATTCGAACAAGGAAAATAAGTTTTGAAGCCTCCTTTCAAACTTGTTGTTTTGCATTTCGAGTTGTGTAGAATCCGAGAATCGAATGAATACAAAATTCGTCCGTCGGCCATCCGGTGCTTCTCATCGAAACTGCTGTACGGATGTCAATGAAACTTGCGTATAAAATCACATTTGAGGTCTAGTTTGGACTGTATGCTCGGAATCACCCTAAGTCAATCCCAAGGGATGAAATCAAAGGGTTGAAATTTCAATAATGTCAATATCGAAAACTTTCGAAATAACACTATTGTTTATTTGTTCGTTACGTGACTGACGTGCCTTCGAAGAATCATTTGAGCCCACCCAGATCGCTTTGAACGTTCATCCGTTCGACTAAGAACGCGCTTGAACATGGTAAAAATCGCTTAGCATCAAGCGAGGATCTCATCAGCTGATGTAACCAGCGGTTGAAGATTCCATCTGGAAGATTTGCTCCCAACTGCTCCTCTCCAAATCCCTTCGGTTGGAATCAACATTTTCAAACAAGAAAAATTACGTTTCAACCGGATCGAATCCTCTTGGGATGGAAAAATAACTGCCCGGCCTGGATGGAATCCACTCCAGAGCAAAAATAACAATCCCTGGCGCATTCGATCCGAAATGGAGAAATTCGTTAGTTATTTGTAAATTGCAGTGCCAAAATGATTGTTTCATTCCGAGCAGTTCAAATACATCTGTACAGGGGGTCCCATCTATATGGGCCTGTTACAGCCATACGGTGCGAGTTATCAAAAAATTGAACCGGACCTGTTCTATAATATTTTCACTCTGCTTGAAGGTGGTGGAACCCGTTTTTCATTTTTCGTTGTTTTAGTGCGTTAAATCTTCTATGGAAACTTGAGGTTACCTCTTGACAACCAATTTTTATTTTAGTTTTCGATTCTACGTTGAATTTGGAAGAGAAAATGGATCGTTGACATTTTTTTTTTGAGATCTCGTTTCAGAGTTATTTCGCTTTTTGCGAACAACAAAAATCGAAGAATTCTTTTAGAAAAAACACTTCTCTCCCATTATCTTCAATATTTTCTATATTTTGACCACATTTTTGATCAGCATTTTCCCATCAACAGAAGCCATTTCCATCATCAACAGATCATCATTGACATTACATTAAAAATTTCCTATCAACAGAAGCCAGTTTCCATCATCAACAGTCATCACCAGAAGATCGATATTTCACTTCTTGCATCAAGTGGTAGTAAATAAGTAGTACACATACAAATTCCTCTGGTGTAGTGGGTTGCCTGGCGTATATTTTATCTTTGAGATGACCCCAAAGGAAAAAATCCAGTAGTTTTTCAAAACAATTTTTCAACGACCAAAAGTTTAGGAAAACTTCAATTTTTCCCATCGTTAACTCTTCAACTGTAATGTCAATCCTCTGATGAGTGATTGTTGATGATGGAAACTGGCTTCTGTTGATAGGAAATTTAATGCTGATTTCAAAAATGTGGTCAAAATCTAAAAAATATTGAAGATAAATGGAATTTTGTTGTTGTTCGCAAAAAGTGAAATAACTCTGAAACGAAGTCTCTAAAAAAGTTTTCAACGATTCATTTTCTCTTCCAAATTCAACGTGGACTCTAAAAATGCAATAAAAAATGGGCATCAAGGGGTAACCTCAAGTTTCAATCGAAGATTTAAGGCACTTTAACAAGGAAAAATGAAGAATGGATTCCACCACCTTCATGCAGAGTGAAAATACTATAGAAAAGGTCCAGTTCAATTTTTTGGTAGCTCGCACCGTATGGCTGTAATGGGCCCATATAGATGGGACACCCTGTATATCGATTTCAACCCCTGGATGTAATTGAAGTGTAATTTTGTTCCAAGAGTTCCTTTTGAGTTTTTCAACTCCTGGTAGTATATTCGTGGACTAGTGCAGCGTAGGTAGATGTTTCATTTTACCTCGTTAAGTTTCAGTCGTTATACTAGAGGATTTCTGCGTGGTGTCCATATACAGTATGTTGCACCATTGTAGGTGTTCAAATTCCTTGTCCTCACTCCTCCCCCCCCCCCCCCCCTCCAGAAAATATACGAAAAACTGTGATGACTATTTTTTTCCAAATCGACCTAGAAAGTGTTCAATCAAGAATTTGGTCTAGTGTAAAGAAAAAATATTTTAATGCTTTTTTAATTAGGTATGTTTATGAAAACGGGACATAGAAACGGTCCTGTACTGCATGCACTATTCATCAAAATTTTTGATAATTAGGTTTGTTACACCCTGCATACAATTTTTGTTATTAACTTGATGAATCACTTGTTATGGAATACGTTTTTTGCCAGGTCTGGAGGTAGCTTTACGGAGGAGCACGGGTAGCGACGAAATAATAACCTAACTCGGATTAAAATGTTTTTTCAGGATCAAATTACCATAATAAGGATTAAATTAATGTTGGAAAAAAAATCTCTCTCCGCAGCCTGGGCCTGTTTTCCAAAGGAATGTCGAAGGGGTGTGGTTTGCCAAGGGAAGGGGGGGATGAGGGTTGTCTGGCAGAGGGAAGTGGCCAGGTGTGACGAGCGGGAAAGGGCCTCGTACGCTGGAAAGGGATTAGGGCAAATTTCACGGGATTCCGACAAAAGGGGTGGGGAGAAAACGCAAAGGGCCCTGAAGGTGAGGGGTGGGACGAATGTCGGATGGGATTAGTGTCGGAGCCACCCTGAAAACACAGAATCCCCGTACCCTTCTTCCTGTCCTCCCACACCCTGAAAACACAGTTTTCCCTCCCTTCTTCGTTCTACCCTGAAAACAGAGATCCCTCTTTCCGCCGTCCTCTGATAACCCACGGGGGAAAAAAACCCTCTCCCAAGGAAGGCGGGACCTTGTAAATACCACGTTTTTACCCCTCAGTTTTTCCCTCTTTCTTTTTATCTTCGAATTCTTTTTAACCGGCTTAGCCGCGAAAGAGGCTTCCGTCCGTTACAATGGCTTCTTTCAATAGTCCTTGTTAACGACGTGTTGGATTTTTCTGGGAAGGCCCTTAACAACCTTTCGCAGGGTGCCCATCAAACTCCATTCAATCCGCGTAAAAGTTGTTCACCATGAAAACGTCAATGAAGTTCAAAGTTATTGGCGCACAATATGTATGTAGTGTATGATGTAAAAATAATACAAATCGTGGGGTTCCGGGTAAAAGTGACCAAGTAACATTTTTTTCAAAATGAGCTTTTTTTGTCATTCCGGTACTAAGGAACGTTGTCTACTGTGTGTTGTTGCTAAGAACGTTATCTTCAAACTGATGTGCAAGAAATACTTGAAAATAAATTTTACCTGCCTGACCCAAAGAGTTTTATGTGACCAAATGGCATTTGAACTCAACCACAAAACACGAGATGGATTATAAATGTACTCTCGCTGGTGCATGTAAATGTTATCAATTGCCATTTGATCACTTTTACTGTGTAAGATTTGTAAGATTGCATAGTGGGCAGGTGAAAATGACCAATTACAGTGATAGGTAATGGATAACCTTCTCTAACAGAAATAGGTATGTCATTGTTGTTTAGATGCTTGGCAACACGATAAATTAACGAAAAAACTATTCAATCTCTCAATTTCATGTAACTATGCGACTGATTTTCGAAGAATTGAATTGACCAAATGAGTAAAGCTTGAAACTCCAGGCAGGTAAAAATGATCAAATAGAGTTTTCCGAATAAACAGCTCTTATTTAATCTGAAGTGAATTTTGAAGCACGATATCATAGGCGGGCACTAGCTAACTACCTACAGGATAAAGAAAAATCGAAACATAGTCGGATGAGACATCACACAACCAGTGTTCGTAAGAAGAAAATAGGTGAAACTTCAGATCGCTCCCCTGTAAAATTTTGCAAATGTTACTTGGTCAATTTTACTCGGTACCCCACGAAATGGAAACATTAAAAAATTATTAACGGCCAAATTAAAACAAAACACATGAGCACCCACAGATATAGAGGGTATTAAACCTTTGGTTCCTGCATTAGGCTGCGTATCGATTGTACAAAAAATTTGGAACAATAAGAAGAAATAGAGAAGAAGAAATAAGTTTATTGAACAAAAATTGGTTTTACGGTAAATTTTAAAAAAATTAATAAACATTACAGCGTAGCTGATTGAGGTGTCAACCGGAATTTCGAGCCCTGGCCAACTTGTACAACAACAATAGGCCATACTCTATACTATAAATACAATACAATAAGAACATTAAAAAAATAAAAATAAAATAATGAACTTATTATACTAAAAATTATAATTATAAATGTAATGGGAAGCCACGAGCGAAATCGTCAGACCTAGTTCCGATCCTCTCTGGAGGACGGCTGGCGACGTCTGCGACACCTCCGGGTAGTCGGACGAAAATCCAAGGTGAAATTCCTTGTTTACTTTACTTACTTTTACTAAAAATTATAAATTAAATTCGCCAACTAGAAACTTTTGAACTTTAAACTTAGGAGTTATGATCATTTTAGTGAGGTAAAGTCGAAATCACGAAAAAACTACTAGGTGAGAACTTTTGTCGCAATTTAGTCGTGCAATAGACAGGGCCGTAGACAGGTTTAACGGGCCTCGGGCAATTTCGCGCGACCGGGCCCCTCTTACCGGGGGCTCTTCTTATGGGGGGTCGCTGTTTTGACAACGATAAAACCAAAGTATTCAGATCCTTAGTCAGCTGATTATGACAAAACAAAAAAATTTAAGCAAACTAATTTGGCATTATAGACAGTCAATATTTGGCATATAGGAAATGTTTTACTAGGTAATGCTGAGATGGATCACTTTACCATTGATTATATTAATGATAATGATTGATTACCACTTTATCCATTTTCAAGACTTATATTAAAACTGATAAAAGCTCGACTGCGCTCTTACATTTTACATATCGTCGTAGGCTACGTTTATTTATAATTTTTTATACATTTTTTATATCTCAATGAATACAACTGTAAGGCGTTTTTTTTGCTGATATTAATTATTTTATTCTTCCCGTCATAAAATTATGAACCTGTATGATTGATTTTAATTTTTTTTAACCAAATTTTTCCGGGCCTCTGCCAACAAGTTATGGGCCCGGACCCCGGACAAATGACCCGAAAAAACCGGTCTATCTACGGCCCTGGTAATAGATAGCTGGCCTGTTGCAGGAACCAAAATTTTCAACACCCAAGTGAGAGGAACAAAGAGAAATTTTGGAGTTGGTACTTAATTTGTAGTACTCTCAGAAACTGAAACATCCGAAGTTGATGGGGCTGGTGTTGTGTGTGGATTGGTGCTGTTGTCCCTAGAGAGCTCGACGATTGATTAGCGAGTAGGAAGATAAGATGATCAGCTTTCCTGAATCTTCAAAACTAACACGATCCAGAAAGATTTTCCAAACGCATGTCCTCGTGACAGGTGCACACATAGCAATCAACTTCTTGCCTCCAAGCCTCAAAATCCCCAAACATAAAACATCCGAAATATATAGCGCTGATCTTGTGGATTTATGCTGTTCTCTCTAGAGAGCTGTAACATTGCTGAACGATGAGGAAGATAAGAAGATGCTTGGCTTTCCTGAATGGTCAAAACTGGCTCAGTCCAAAAAGGTTTTCAAAAGCATATCCTTGTGGCAGGTGCATTCGTAGCAACCAACTTCTCGCCCCAGATCAGCGCAAGCCTCAAAACTATAAACAACTTAAAACAAAGATTCGATAAATTTGAACACAATTTTTCAAAAATTACTTTCATATCTCAATATATTTTCAGCTGAAAACCCTTAATAATGGGCCGTTAAAATAAATGTTCAACGTGAACTCAGTTTTTCAATGATTTATACAATTTTGAGAAACCCGCGGCAGAAACCATTTGGACTATCATTTCGTCGAAGACACGAATATTATTTCATAAACCAAATGTGTTCTGTGAACTGGATATCTATTTGTCGAAAAGGAAAAACTTGTCGCAGTAACCGTGTATTTCATGATGTGGCAACTACGACTCCGAAACTGAGTTTTTTCGGCAGTGATACCTTTTTTTACATCACCAGTGTACTTTTTTTAAAAAATGTCCCTATCTTGTTGAATGTTGGGACTGCTAAATATTCAATTGTGTTTTACCTTGGGAGGGGGTTGCTAAAGGAAGACTGAACTGACCTCGAGGTGGGAAACCGAGTAAAGGCAGCTACACCTCCAACGTGGCAACGAGAGACCTAGTTGGGAAACTAACCAACTTATAACTTCAAGTGTAAATAAGTGCTTAGCCCGGGACAATAAGTTGGATGAGTCAGAGGTTCCAGCAACTACGAGCGGAGTGCGGGCCTGGCGAGGCACAATGATAATGCTATTCTCCAACTATATTACTCCGTCGATCCGCTCTCAGACTCTGTCTTTTCCTTTATGGTTGGCTTCAACTTTACTCTATTCCGGACGTGCTTCCTACATATACAAAGAAGAAAAATCCCTTCGCAATATAGTATGCAATGTTGAATCTAAATTTTTACCTATGCATAGGATGATTCCTGACTATAACAAACGTGTTGAGAGGGAGGTAATGCATTTGTGTAATTACCTCTTTCAAATAATGCAGCAATCGAGATTATGAGCGAGTTGTTTATATTCATTCATTTAGCTAATTGACTAATGACGACATCATTTTAACGAAAAGTCCCATTTCATCTGTGAGAATATTTGAATCGCCACATGTGGCTTATGACGTCTTTAGCCCTAGTGGAATACCTGTCTGCGGATTTCTAATATCTGTAGATCTGTAGTCTACCGTACGAATATTCCATTCAAAGAGGCTGCTCTGTTGTCTCGACTGTTGGGATGGATGTCACACGTTCAAGACAATTACAAACGGGCTAATATGACAATAGTTATCTGAAGATGATGGTTAGGAAATGTAAAAAAATCTGCCGCTTAGACGCCTCAAAATTCCTAGGTTTGACACTAGCATGCATGGTGGCGAGCTCCTATACTACTATTTGCAATTGATTATTGATTGAATGATTGTTGTTCTCCTGTTTTACAACTCGTTTCAACGTATTTCTTAGGATTTCTTGATTTTGAAAGACATTCCGCTGTAAAAACGAGTTTTCTACTACACTTATATACCCCATTAATCAGCAAAACCCATATTTACCCTGTAAGTTAAAGAGCTCCAGCATTTCTAGGGCGCATCAATTAAAAAAACCGATATGGGGAAACTATCCATCCAAATTCACCACATTTTATTGGCAATGGAAATCAGTTTACAGGTATTGTGGACTGATTCCTGGAGTTGAACCTTGCTACAGTTGTCAGTACCCTTCGAGCTATGTTATAGGCGAACTTCATTGCCTCGTTTCTGAAGCAGTTGTGGGTAGGATCTAGCAAGTCTCTCGTTCTGGATGACCCAGCCAGGGGGAGGATGACAGCAGTGCTGCTGATTTTCATAGGAACTGTTGAGTGCGTTGTGCGTGTTTTCTCTCCCATCTTGTAACATAGGACTTGAATGCAAATATTTTAATATAACTACATTTCATCCGCACACAGCACATTGTGCTGTATTCTGAAAGCAACCAGCTTGGAGAGTTCAAAACGCTTTGGTGCCAACAACTATTCTAAGTACATCCTTCATATACCTATCAGTTCTGAGTGAATCCAAGTTATTAAGTACTGAGAAATGTATGTTTATAAAAAGTTCTTTCTGCGCATGCTCTTCTAACTGATACTATCACGATGGGGACAATATTTTCAATCGTAACAATACGGTGCCCAAGAGACTGCTGGCAGATCTGCATGAAGAAAATGTTGATATCGCACTATATTCATCGTCTAATCGCCATAATTTTCTATTGTAGGCCTCAATTTTACTGCATATTGAACGTGATTTCTTTCCTTCATGACATTTACTTGTCAGACTATATCGAAGGGGGAAAAGCGAGGGCAGTATTTGATACGTTTCAAGAAATCTGTGTTATACATTCTTCCTATGGTCCTATGAACTAATAGGGAACTTCCATCAACCCATGATATGATTTATTATGTTCAATTACTTCAAGATAAAGTGTGTTAATCATGTTTTTTTTCTTTGTTACAGGTGAGTGACTTTCCATATCACGCATATTTGAGAGAGCAAACAACAAGAAGCCAAGAGACTACATGCAAATACAGGTAAATGATATTCACAATTATCATGTAATTCATTCTAAAGGTAACTCGAATAGTTAGATGGATAGCTTTTGGTATAAAGCCTTTGGGCCGTTACAAAGGCGTTCTAAATGCAACTTGATTGTTGGCTTGTTTTAGGATCAGATTCCCGATCATCAAGACACACTGGACATGGCGGCTTGTGTCTCTCACCCTAGATTTTGCAGGCACATGTCCAGGTCTTGGTTGCAAATAATTGTGGAGGTCTGTCACATTTTTCTCAACGAGAAAAATTGTACCGAGTTCATTTTGATGGAAATGGAGATTGCTGGTTTTGATTCCAGAGGCTTCATATCTGTTCGTTATGGAGGCTTACTCCCCGTATAGACGTTCGCTTACGATCTGTTAGTACGAGGAGATCGATAGAACCCACTCAACCAAATTATGCAAGATGACAAGTGGGGTTGGGAAACTAACAAAGCTCAGGATGAAGTTGACCCCCATGGAGTGGGTGACTACAAAATTCAAGAGGCAACAAGTACAAGGTTTCCGAAGGCTCGCGGAATAGGTTCCGGGAAACTACGGAAAGGCGCGGTGCAAGGGGGCTAAGTGGCAGCTCATAATTCATTCAGAGAGGTAACTCGGAGAAATTGTTCCTCCTGCGGCTTCCTGGGGATTCGTGATTCCTGGGACGTCGTGATTCATCCCTTTCTGACGCCTTATTGGGTTCGGATCGGTTCGGGGTTCTGTCGAAGGGTTCGACCTTAGCGGCGGTATCCGCTATGTTGTGCCCACTATCCGCTATGTCGTTCCCTCATCCGCCTCCTCTCTCTTATCCGTGTTCCTCCGCGTAATAGACTACTGCGGTTCGTACCTTCGACCCTGTCCCTCTTCAGCGGTCACTTCATGAGGATCTTGCTCTAATTCACCTGCCGTGTAACCGTTGATCGATTCGATCTCCGATACATGTTTCGCACCCCGCACTTAACGATGAAGCGCTCTAACGGGTATGTTTTCAATTAATATTGAACAGAATTAATCACTATTTCATAACATTTCGGAGTCTAACTACAGGTAGCGGAAGCTTTCCTTTGACTTTCGGAGATGAGCTTTTGGTTTGTTATTTGAAATTTTTCAGAAAAATGTTTCACAACATCCCCCCCCCCCCTTCAAAACCGTTGTCACTTAACGTTTCAAGGTGCATAAATTCAATATCTGCAACGCTCATTCTCCGTAGGGCTCATAAACGTTCTTAGAATTAATTAAAAAAACCATTGTTTCTCACAAGGACTCCATTTGGGGCCTAGTTAGTCCTAACTTCTAGGTAACCCTATCGCTCTACATGCGTAGATACTATGTGCCAAAAACTGGTCAAAGACGTGCCGAAACATGATTTTTCGAGGTCTATACTGACATTAGGAAAAGGGGTGTCATTTACTAGAATTTGGTGAGCGAAATCGATTGGGATATTTTTCAAATTTGTAGAAATTCGCCCGTAGCAAATAAGTGCAATTTCTTTACCTAAAAGTGACCTCAAAACCTCACAATGACTCGAGCAATCTGTAATTATTCAAATGCGCACCTTGACGTAAAATGACAAAATTTGCGGAGGGATTATCAAATCCAAAATAGTAAACCCATGTGTTAGAATTGGTAGCGTTTTCTGTCTTAGAACGATGTAACGCTCAGATAAGAGAAAGATGGTACCCAAAAAGAAGAGAGTGAAGGAATTTCGTCCTCGCTGTAGATAACGACTCTTGTAATTGTTTCAAATTTGGTACGAACCATTTCTGATCCCATAAAATCCCATTTTTAAAGGTGAAAATGTTGAAAACCGTTGTGTGTTACAACCTTAAATCCCAATTTTCTCGTTTTGACGACTTCCCAGTCCAGAAAAGTTTTGTGTGTGTGTGTGTGTGGGGGGGGGGGGGGGGGGTTAGTGAGGTGGTCCAAAATAATAAACCTTTTGAAAGGATTTCCAGCGTTGTTTTTTTTTTACAACATCCAAACATCCACTCGCATTTCACGCTTTAGACCATTGTGAACAGTTGGTTTTTCCTGTCTTCTGTCTGTCTGTCGTGTGACCGCGAATTTTTAATTTAAATCCAATTTTGTGGCGATTTTAAATCAGACTGTAGATGGTTTCCTTTGTAGCACATTTCAAAAGTCAACAAGTTACTCTTCATACCTGGAAATGCAGAATCCACCACTAAGCCCTTTTTTATTGGGCTTATCTTGCTAACAATTGAAGGATAGGTGGGGGGAAGCCGGAAGAAGCTGAAGTAGCTTCACGTGTCAGCTAAGTCAAAAACGAAAATAGAGCAGAAAATAAGTGAAGTGGGAATGTCCAATTTTAATAATAATGATGATGATAATAAGAAGTGGGAATGTCCATTTTTCTCCAAACTGAGAAATCTAATTTTGAAGTTTGAACACAATTTTTGATCAAATTGCACTTGAGGATATAGTTTGCTTCATTTCACCTTATTAGTTCAACTGTCTAGTTAATTATTCAGGAACAGAGGAATCAGATTTATCGAAAAAACATTCTTTAATAAAATTTTATTGAATAAAAACCGAAATTATAACGTATAAACATCGAAAGAAGGGGGGAATGTTGATCGAGCAGCACGATGTGTCGGTTTGCGTTTCACAGGCTAGTCATCAATCTGCACAAGATATAAAATAAAAAACACTCATGAGCGGCGTTTTATTCATGACTATTTTGACACTAAAATATATTAGTCCAGTCATCTGGTGCCAAAATCGGGGGGGAGCATGCAAAAATTCCCAACTTTCCGCAAATTTGCTGGTTTGTTTCTACCCCCCCCCCCCCTCAGGGGTAATACACCTCATTTTGCGGACAAATTAACCTTGTGCTAACTTCTGGAGGGCCGAAAAACCGCGATTTTTTCGGAGTTTTTTTCAGTTTTTCCGCTAAAAAATTTGCCAATGTTTGAGCCCCTATATCTCGGTGATTGCTTGATGGAAAATTCAGTGGGAGTAGATCATTTTGTAGAAAATTTTATTTGCTTTATTTTATAATAGAGTGGTTTTCTCGCTAGGATGCGTCGTTTTCGAGTTATAGCGGAAAAACTGAAAAAAGTCCGAAAAAATCGCGGTTTTTCGGCCCCCCTGAAGTTAGCACAAGGTTAATTTGTCCGCAAAATGAGGTGTAGCACCCCTGGGGGGGGGGGGGGGGGGTAGAAACAACCCTGCAAATTGGCGGAAAGTTGGGAATTTTTGCAAGCCCAAACCACCAGATGACTGGACTATATTTAACTAGACGGACATCGGTAATGACGTGACGGCAATGTGCCTTCAACGATCTACGAACGAGCATCTACGTACTAAGTAGGTACTTACCAAACTTATGATTTTTGGTCGTATCAAATTTTGTTTTGCCTTTTCCCCTCCATAGATCGATATGGGAGTTTAGTGAAATAACCTAGTGCTTTGATGGTCTGGCAGAACTGTGGCAGATGCAAGAGGTCACGATACTTCTCTTTTGTAATAGGTCTCCGAGCTGGAGAAACAATAACACGGTTGACACTCAGTTCAATTGTTATTTTGTATGCCATCTCTCTAGGTGTGATTAAAGATGTAAGAAAAGATGTATCACAACTTGATTTCACCTACCAGAATACATACGTGGAGGTAAAAAGAATGAACCCGAGTGATTGGATTCGAACCACGATGATCGAATTTTGGGAAATATGATAGAAGAAACCCAGTAGCCATTGTATGATTCCCGATGTTGAATACTTCTGCTGTGCTTCCCGCCAATAACCATTTCACGGATCGGTCTGGACTTGTAAGGAGCCTTCTTAAAGTAAATGGTATCCATGTATGGGCTCCAATTGCGGATTAGAGGTTGACCGACTCTCAAAACAACGAATGGCTCGGGATTTTTCCTGCAGTTTTCGATGTCTGCAATCCAATATTCAGGAACCTCCGCTGGTACCTTCTGGTTGACCACAGCATGTCCCGGTGGTTTAAGTCACTTTTATGGAATCAAGCTTTTTCGCTAGATTTACCACGCAGTGCAAGTACTTCAACCCAGTAAAGTTCTTGTTCAAGCCCCTGCAGGAGTCACAAAAAATTTCTGGGTGGCGAACTTGTGAATTCATTTGACTGAAGATGAAGTGGATCACAGAATTCGACAGGACCCTCCCCCTTTCTTCAATGTTCAACAGAGACCTTCCTCGTTCTTTCATTGGTTGAAACGACGTTCCCCCTTTTCTCACTGTATTTCTCAACCGTGAGGTTGCTGTTTCAAGTAGACCCTTCTCTTTTTACCGACACTTGAATATAGATTCTGAAACTAGATGAAAGGGAGAATTTGATGGTATCCTCAGCTCATTTTCGACCAAAAATAGACGTTTCCCCTCTTTTCCTTGTACTCTTCAAGCGTTGGAGTGAGGAGAGACTTCCCTCGTGAATCTGATTGCACAGCTTTTTAATGACACTGAAGGTTTTCAAAGCTATCTTTGAATGGACGTAGCAGCATCCGCCCGAAGTTGTGATCCCATGATTTGAAGAACAGGGACTGTTATGGGATGCTCCATCACGATAAATAACGGATACAACTGAGGTAAGGTGCGGTAAGAAAGCGCGGGAGCTCATACGATAGAATGGAGTCAAAGCTTGAACGACATCGAGATGATCAAAGTATATCGCTAGCTTAAGCTGATTTTCTGTCAGGGACAGATTTTACTCGTACCAAATTTCTGCCTTGCGCAAGCCATTTGGCAGTTTGTGCAAACTATTGATAGTGTGAATGCGGTTTAAGAGTAGGAAGGATTGCTCACATTCTAACTTGAAAGCTTAGAAGAGGTGATCTCATCGAAATTGGAAGAATTTCTAGAAGCAATTTTTTGCTAGAAGTTTCTATTTTTATCTGACAGCGATAAAAATCTTGGTCGTTGACAGAATTAAGGTGTCTTCACAATTAGTATTACGCTACAAAGGGAACAACCGCGGACTCTCAATTGAGGTTAATTCTCATAACCAAGTCAAGAATGTACACAACAAAAGGCACTCGAGAACCCACCAGAAAACTCAGCGTAATTGTTTTTGAAGGAACAGAGAGCGTTGAGAGCCATTAACTTAATCTTCGAGGCAAACCAGACGGAAAATAATGCAAGAAAGGGGGCGGAGCTTTTTTTGTAAAGTGAAGATGAAGAGCCGCGAGAAAAAAAAAATAACACGAGAAAAAAAGGAGACAAAAAGCGTTTTATTAGCGACGAAGGGAACGAGATGAAGAGGAACAAAAATAAGGATTTTTCGGGTAGCCGGGGTTGTTGGAAGGATTGTTGAGGGCTGTCTAAAGACCCCGCCACCTTCATCGCCTTAGTGGTAGGCAGAGGAGGGGAGCTCCTTTTTAGTTGGAGAGAAGTCGTATTTTCCCGGCACCTTAAGGGCATTATGTCCTGAAAAGGATTAAAGAGGGGGTGGATCATCCGGGTAGTTGGGCATGAATTAAGGATCGCGGATTCCTAGCAGGACTTTGGGCTGGTGCAGGGGGCGTTGTTCCTAATTTTCACTACACCAATAGAAACGTGAACAAGTTTGATAAATTGAACATGTAACTGTTGGGAAAATCTCTTGAAGTTCATCAGAGTGAGGAAAATGACGCTGGGCACTAGACCGGTGATTCCATATCAATATCCACGATTCTCCTATCAACTTGCTCAAAATACATCAACAAGGCGCTACACACTAGGGATGGGACATTGACATCGATATTATCGAAATATCGGTGCTTTGCTTCGATATTACGATGTTTTGCCATCGATGCCACACATTCGACAGTTTTGGCTCCGATAACTCCGGTTTGGTTTACTCTTCACTCGCAGAAAAAATTCCATCAAGTTTGCTTGCTATCTGACGTGAAAAACAAGAAATATTAAAAATTCTTACAACTGCTGTAGTGTTAGCGAATTTTCGAAAAAGAGAAACTATTGTTCTCGGTCAAAATTATTTGAAATGAGAATTCTCAAAAAATGTTTGCATCAAAATCCGCTTCGAAACATCCTTAATCCGCTGTCAGAATACACCAACTCTCGATTAAATTGAGATTAAAAGCTCAAATTTGCACAAAAAATCTATGTAGGCTTTTACAAAGACTAAGTTTGAAGATGGGCACATTAGGGGCATTTCAAACGGGGGAAAATTACCCGAAAACCGAAAAGCAGGTGACCATCCTTTTTATAAAGGTTTTTTCACGCTGAACACGATAGTGAAATCGGATTGGAGATATCTCAATCCGTATAGACTAGAGCAGTTTGAAGATAATAAAACGAGGTAAATAGACAAAATTGGCAAAAAATGGAAGATTTTTCAGCTTTTTAAAATTTCCGAATTCAAATGAGGTATCGCACAATCCTCAGAATAATAGCTAGAAGCGAACGGTAGTATCGTGTAATAAGGATAATGTTAACTGATTAGGACACCGATATCGAAAATATAAATAATATCGATGTTTTGTCTCGATATTCCATCCCTACTACACACTGGGAAAACGCCCTTTCTAGTTTTACATTGCTCTCAACTTTTAGAGATATAGTCCAAATCACTTGAAGTTTTCAGGGAATGTTCTTAAGATTAGGTATTCCATCGTTGGTCTTCATTTAGGAATAAAATATTTCCCATTTACTTCCAACAACCAACGACGTCCTGAAAGCGATTAAAGAGGTGCGTAGATCATTCGGGCAGTTGGGCTTGATTCAGGGATCACGGATTCCTAGCAGGACTTAGGTGTTTGCCAGGTGCGGGGGGCCTAATTTTTACTGAATCAATGAAAAGGTGGATCTGTTTGATGAATTGAGCATGTAACTTTTGAAATAATTACTCGAAGTTTATCAGATTAAAGAAAAAGCCACAAAGAGCTCTATGGTGCCAAGCACTTGACCGTTGTTTGCGCACCTATATAAACAGTTGCCCAATAATTTGATAAAGTGTGGGAAAAACGCCCGACCTAGGTGGACACTGTTCTTAACTTTTAGGCAGATAGTTCTAACCACTTGGAATTTCGAGGGAATGTTCGTAAGATCAATCCATCAATCATTGGTCTTAAAATGGGAGTAACATCTCCCATCTACCTCCACCAGATCAATGAAGACTGTCAAAGGAATGCAGCTACCACCTAGCCACCGAGCCATAGTGATTGAGCAATCGAGTTAATTCTTCGCAATCGAGTTGAAATTAATTGACAATTCATCACTTCAAGAGAACTGCAAAACGTTCACGCTCTAAGCCAAACAAGCGGTGAAATGCCACCTAGTTAATTTTCCAAATTCCAATGGTGAAGTCTCTTTCTACCTTTCCATCTAGTCTCTTTCCAAGAGCATGAAACTAACCAAATCAGCAGAAAATACAGTTAAAATTTAAAATCAGACATCTTTTGCTTCCAGAACTCCTTTTTAAACTCTTTCGTCAGCGATTCAACTAAGGTACTTCTAGAATTATAATTAATGAATAACGTTAGCTCCATAAATAGTTTTGTGTGCCTAATTTTCGAATTACTACACATAGCTTTGAGCAGGTTTTCGGAATATGGTATTTGTTCTTGGAAGTTTCGAAAATCAACCCTAAACATGGGATTTCACTTATTGTGGGCTTAATGACGAACAGAAATGGTGTTCGACCAAGAATACAGCCCTCCAATGCCCTTTCAATTCAATAATTGAACTTGAGAATGTTCTTAGAATGTGTGAGAATACGTGGATATTTTGAGGGATTTCGACTGATTGTAGGTGGATTTGTTGAGACGGGCTCAGACACTAGTAGAGAGCAGCGTCTAAATTCGTTGAGTGGCTGGTAGCGTAATTGATGAGTTTTCTGGTGAAATTCGATGAAGCGAATGGGTTCATGCAATGTGTTGGTATAGCTAGTAGATGTTGGGATTCCACCTCTTCAAATACTTTTCACTTTCTTTGATTGTGCAGTGAACACTATCAGAGCCGTCTATAGGTGGAAGATTTTATCCAAAGTAAATGGAACACGGGGAAATACCATCCACTCTCTCCAAGGTTCGTTTATTTCCTTTTTCCTCCAGTTCCCGAGTTGAACGTGTTTGATTGTGAAGTGGAATAAAAGGAGTGGAAGGAAGACTATGTGTAAATGGGTTCCCCCCTCGCGGTGATTGAGACTGAATAAAAACGAGGTTGGGATCCGAGGGAAATACTTCATACTCAATCGTATTGGGAGAGCGGATGATCGATGAGGTGGTACGTGTATGTTTGTGTTTGTTTTAGATTCAGCAACACAGCTGAGGCGCTTCCTCTATGTCTTTGTTACTTTTCGACACCTCAAACAAAGGGTTTCAAAAATGTTACGTGATAGATCTCAAAAATATTTATGTAACTTCTGTAAAAAAGCATCATCTGCAATGTTCGGCAGAGTTGGGACCAGTTGAACTAAGTAGAACTAATTTAGTTTTAGTTCGTATCCATAAACTAATTTTGAAACTAAATAAGTTCTCAGTTAAGAAGGAAAAACTAAAATTATAGTTTTGAAATTAGTTTCATTCCTCAACTAAAACTATTAGTTTAGTTGTTAGTTCAACTAAAAACTAAAAACTAATTTGTAGTTTCTAGACGACTGGTGTTCGCTTACACTTTTTTTGGGCGCTGAGTCGATTGCGACCACTCCCAGCGCGTTTACCTGGTGCATAGTGAGCCAAATTTACATAAATGTGGTAAAAATCCAAAAGTGGTATCTAACTGACATGTAGGCAGAGTTGGGACTAGCTAACTAAAAAATTAGTTGAACTAAAGCTGGAACTAAGAACTAATTTAAAAATAGAACTAATTTTGGAACTAATTTAGTTTTAGTTCGTATCCAAAAACTAATTTTGAAACTAATTAGTTTTAGTCTCTCCAATCAAGCTAAGAACTAATTTAGTTCTGGCCCTTTAGTTTCGACGACAAACTAAAACTATTAGTTTAGTTTTCGAAAGCAATAAAAGTGAACTAAAGTAGTTGAAAATTAGTTTTTACCCAACTCTGATATTCGGTAAGGCGCATAAGCGAAGTTTTATAAAAATTATCATATTAAATTTGTGTAAGATTGTGTTGAAATGCGAGTATTTTTGTGTGCGGGAAAATGCTAACTATCGATGTTATTGGGGAAAAAACTTGTTCTATATATTGTTCTTCTGTTCAAACGAAGATTAATGAATTTTTGTATTCCGGATTAGTGTTATATCGAACGATTTTCGGTGTTTTGATTTTTGAATATTTCAAACCTTGATTTTCACCCTTTGAGATTGACTGTAGCATAGACTTCAGCCCCAACTAGACCCCAAGTGCGATTTTTGGCACAAGTTTAATGAACTTTGATCCAGTAGTTAAGGAAAAATGCTCCGAACGACAGAAGGACGGATTTAAAAAAAAAACGAATTCCTGAATTGATACATCCCGAAAAAGAACCAAACATTTTACGGGTTTTAAGTATTGCTTTTCTTTGGTCGATATCGTTGAGCGTGGCACATAACTTCCTCGGTTATGTTCCGATTCCATTAACGTAATTGGTTATTTTGAAGCCAATTTCAAGTCGTTGTGCGTGCATGACGACAATCTATCAGCAATCCATTTGGAAGTGACTAGAATTTTCGGGTCACCAGGTATCTTATGACAATCACATCAACTTCTCCACTTTTTCTACGAGCAGTTGACACTTGACAGATGACTTTTATTTTCATCATACAAGACAGATTTCGCACACCAAGCAGTCAATGGGATAAGACCTGCGAACACCACAGACACACACTTTTCCACTAAATAGACGACTACTGAATACATATTAACATCTTCCCTAGTTTTTTGTTTCTTTGTTTAATAAACGGTGAAACACATTTTTTATTTGGTCAGGAAAATCTTGTATTTGACTTAGAAATTCTATGTGGGTCATTTCAAAATTTCAGTCACATTTATGTCACTGATCAGTATTGCCGTCAAATCTCAACTAAATACAGTTTTGTACGTTTTAAAAATTGTCTCCCATGTGGATGTACATGTTCCATGGAAAAGTATGTAAAAGTTGTGCCTACAGGACCCAGGAGAAAATACCAAAGTCCGTATTTCTTACTCCCTACAGCTGTCACTAACCAGAGGTATACAACTTCCACCGTCACTACTCAACGAAATATTTATTGGGGCTGTTATATCCACTTACACTATGGAAGAAAATACCATCTAAAATGGAAATCCGCTTCAGGAAAAAAATTGGATCAAATCAAGTAGCCTTATCAGCCCATTATTTCAGTGTCGCACGGTTTTCCTCACTCCCTACAATGTTTTGAAAAGTAGCCCCCAACTGACAGGAAAGGGTGTTAATGAAGTTGCTTCTGTTTTGTTGACATCCCTTATTCAAGATGGTCCCAACGCTGGTGGTTGGATTTTGCCTTGACCTTCCCAGTCAGTTCTACCGGGAAAACCATCCCTGGAGGCAGCAGTGTAGGTTTTTTAAACTCTCACTCCCTACTCCAGTAACATTCTGACTGTGGCAAGTGAAACTTGATAGCACTTGTTGACAATTAGTGTAGTTGTTGGAAGTTCGTTGACAACATTTTGGTTCAACCAGTTTCAATTGATTTGTGGCCTGAAAAGTCGGTGAAAGGCTATCCCTACTCTCTCACTCCCTACAATATCCAGCCAATAGCCCCTTAAATTGTAAGGAGTGAGATCTGCTTGTAGCAAGTGAGATTTTGGCAAGGAAACCTTAGTATTTACTGTAGCTAAAATTAAGCTAATTTGTGCTGTTCCACTCACCTAAATTGAAAGACTTGAGCGGCGATTCCCACGGAGGTTGGAGGCTCAAGAGGGGAAAAAATAGTAGTATATACATCACTCCCTACAAAAGTTTTTTCTTCAAAATCGCATATCAGCAGTACGGTTCAAGATGATGTGTGCTCACTTGGGTAATATGCCGAGAGAACCGTAGTGATTGATTAGGAACAAGAGAATTGATCAAGTTTCAATTTTTTTTTAGAAACGTCGATACCCAAATGTGGCCGAAATTTTGAAATGACCCATTTACACAAACCTTTCCACCAACACACACACAGGCACTTCAGCGAAAGAGAGAGAGTTGCTGGGGTTGGACAAAAGATTATTCAGAATGTTTTAAACGTGAAGTGTGACAGAAGTATTTGTGTTGGCGAATAATATGTTTCATACCTCAAATTCCTAATACAATCGCTCGTCGGACTTTTTCTTCTTCTTTTTTTCCAACAGACAGTAACATTATTCATGTCAATTCTTGAATGTCTTCATATCGGTGTGGGCAATAACGGTAATTCATCTTGAAAAATGTTGTAGCTGTGTTTCCACGGAAGGCTTCACGCCAGACACATCCAGGTTTTTGGGTTAAGCAACAATATTCAACGAAGTGCGTTCACGTCATTGAATCTGCGCGGAAGGCGGAGAGCGGATGAGGGCAAATGAAAACTGACAAGGTCGAGAGCGTCATCCGGCAACGAAGCTTCTACCGGCAACACATTCATCTCCGTCTCTCAAACAGACGGGTGACGGGCCTGCAGCCGGGGAGGATGGGCTGTGTACGGCGTGGCTTAACCCCGGGTTAATGCGGATTTACAAGGATTCGCGCTTTTCGTAGCAAACTAGTGACGAGCAGGAGATCTATACCCCATTACTAACCCGCTAGCGAGGCTCAGCTGCTAGGAATAGGCGCCTCAGTAGTTAGTCTGTGGAACTAACGTTGGTATGGACATAACAGCTGACATCCATCATTCTGGTCTGTAAAATAATTTTAGAAAACACTATAATTTTTAAACCAAGCTTATGAAACATCATCACCTACTTATTACAGAGTGGACGTAGACGTAGACTGTTAGAAAATTATTGAAATGAAACTCTCTTCTCACCAGTTCTCATTCACTCATATTGACGAAATTGTTTAGCACTCCCCAGTGATCTCATTTGGTTCATTGGAAACAAACAAATCCTAGTCTAAACTAGTTACTCGCGTGAGGGCTTTTTTTTTTAAAGATTTTATTTAACTTGCAATGTATGTAAGGATGTTAGGGTGGAATCTTGCGACGCGATTTTGAAGCAGATACTCTCAACCGATTAAGCTGAAATTTTGTATGCGCGTTTAGATTGGATGACAATACACAATTAGTTGTGTGACGTCATTCTAAATTCAATATGGCGGACCATTCAAGATGCCGGAATAGTTATTTTTAATGCATTTCTACAATATGGGTATCAAATGAAAGTTCTTGTTGAATATTGGTTTCAAATGACTGGGCTTGTTGAGAGAAAGTTAAAGTTGAGAAAAAAAGCGTGTTAAAAAAGAAGAAGCTCTTTTCGGAATCCCTCTGAAATTTGGTGTAGAGACCTCGCTTATTCTTGATTTGAACCTATAAAATCAGTTGATTAACTTAACTAGCTAGCGATGACTAAAAAGTAATAAATAAATTAAAGAAAAACCCTCATTAAGAAAGCTTTTATGTAAATGCTCTAAAAAGAAGGAAATAAAATTTACTTACAAATTTCAACTGTCTACTTGTAGCCTATATACAGAATTCATAAAATCATAAAAGCTTGTCGCGACGTTTGCGTAAGTAGGTAGTAGATAGGTATCTGTAAGTATTTACCTAATTAAACTGAATTAAAAACATAAACTTATCGGAATAAGTTGGTCAATGAAATAGGTACCTAGTAAACAATTGTGTATATCGGCTATAATTTAAGTTAAAGTTTGTAAATAAACATTTATTTCCTTCTTTTTAGGGCATTTAAATTGTGAAGTAGTATGATTTGGCAAATTACGCGACATCTTGGGTTTTATTGGACAATACGAGCAAATGATTTGGCGAATAGTGCGAAAAGGTGCATTATTGAAAAAATTACAACGAAATGAATGTGGAATGTAGAAATGTCAAATGAACGTAAAAAAAAGTGTAGTGGGGCTAGTGTGACTCCCATAAGCTATCAGGTGACCCAACTATTCCATTTACTTACAAGCGGATTGCTGATAGATTGTCCTCATGCGTGCATAAGAACTTGAAAGTGGCCATAAAATAACCAATTACGGTAAGGGGATCGGAAGAGAACTTATCTTCAAAGAACTGGAACATTGTTGCGGGTAAATTGGTTGGGGAGTTCTCCCGCAGTGCAACCCCTGGATCCCTTTGAAGCTTGTATATACGTAATCGGTGGATAATGTGCTTGAGACCCTGAGGGTGGCACGGAATAATCCTCCCGTACCGATTAAACTATCATAATTGTAATTGACTTTCAATGACGCCGGTAATCCCCCCTAGAACATTATCAGTTTGTTGTTGTACGATTGGCCACTAGCACACATTACTTGACTGACAACAGTCAAGTCGGATAGTTGATCGCACGTTAATGTGTTAAATTGGTCGGAATTCATCCTAAATAATAGAAATGATTTGACTGCAACATGGGAGTTTTAGTTCTTATTTGTCAGAATTTTCGGTCCGCTGTTGTGACCATTTTCCGGAGAAAAAATAGTATCTGCAGAAGTATAAAACATTTGATTGAGAAAATGTCAAGTAGGGATCATAAAAACTCAATTTAATGGTTACTACATTATCAACGAGAGCCGTGTCAAAAAGTTGCAACAAAAAAATTCTTCCATACAAGTCTGCAATGCATTAGGACATTTCATGTCTTTCCTCTCCCTCCTTCTTCCCTTCCATCTTCTAGCAATCTTGTCTTCCTCTGTGAATTACATTTTTTTCAATATAAAGAAAACAAAAATTAAACTCATATTTTTATTTATTATTTACATCCATACATATATCGTCGTGGGTAGTAAAAGAACGGTATGTTATATGTTCTACATGACAGTACATTAACACCACTAACCATTGATTGCGTAGACAACAATCAACTATTTTCATATGTTGATGCTTGGGTAGCATTGATTACCTTGGTAACACTCAACTGTTTTCAAATTTGGATGCATGAGTGAATACTTCCATATACTTCCAAGATTTCGGTGTTCCACAATGGCTACGAAAAAGAAAACCAAAAAAAAAAAACTTTAAAATGAGATTTCGATGTCTCACAAATTTCAGTTTCCTACGGTTGATAGGAAAGAAGTTAGCTTCAGTAGCCACTCTGCTGATCAAGACCCTGTACACCTTATTGTTCATGTCCTAAGGAGGCTACCAGCCAAATTTCAGCTTTCCACAGTTGATAGGAAAGAAGTTAGCTTCAGGAGCCACTCAGTTGATCAAAACCCTCTGCACCTTATTGTTCACGTCCTAAGGAGGCTACCAGCAAAATCATAATAATCATATAGCCAAATTTCAGCTATAATCATATAGGTACCTACCTACCTCACTTCTACGAATCATAATAATCATTGAGCATATTTCGTTACGTAACGTAACGTGACATAACGACAATTTGGTTGTGTGCCATAGCAAAGACATGAAATGTCAAAAATACCTAGAACAATGAGAAACGTCCGTAACAAAATTTTCTTCTTGTATATTTACCAAACTATTATTTGGAAATTGCTTTGACTTTAATAAATGTACAAAACATGTAGTACTGGGAGCGTATGGTGATAAATTATAACAAACAGCAGCTAGCCGACCGACATTGGTTGTTTACCAACTTGTTGCTAGAAAGTTTGATGTAAAAACAGTAAAGAACCCTGCACGAATCACATAATAATAATAATAAATTAAGGAAAATAAATAGAGAGCGTTATTAGTTATTATAATCATAGAAATTAGAAAAATCCAGAGACAACAGCAGAAAATACTGAATAGTGATATTCCAAAAAGTGATGTAACATCTCTATATTCGTGTTTATTCCATTAGGCTATCTCTCTATTATTAAGATTCTAAATATATTTAATAAAGAATTAATTTGAATGGAAATAAGCAGGGATGGAGATAGAATTAAAAACGATAAGAATAGAACAAAACACTTCTTTTTGTTCACCAAATTATCTCTCTAATACGATTCCTGTAGTTGAAAAGTTTTTGGAACTTTCATAAAAATATAAAAGTTGGTAATTTTGGGTTTATTAAGTAATTTATGTCATTTCAGACAATATCAATCCTTAAAATCGAAGATTTAGGTTTCAAAAGAAAAAGTTAAATTTGCTGGGTATCACATATTGATCATTTTTGATCAAATAGAAACGATGCGTTAAAAAATTAATTGAATCGAAAAAATCTAAACATGTCAAGTTAAGAAAGGGTTCACGATTCTACATACTCTCAAAAGTGTATCAATCATTCACAGGAATTATTCATTGATATTTTTTCATGTAATATTTAACGAAGAAATAATAAAACCTGCAAAGCTAAAAATCCAAAATCTTCTCTTTATTAATAGACTATTAAAACCAAATTTTTAAAAAAATTGACTCTGAAGTGTTAAAATGTCGAAATAGTTCAATTGGAGTATGTGTACTTTCCACTCAATAGTAAGATTAGCAGCTTATTGATATTTATCTGGGTGATAATTTTATATTGTGTTATTAGTTGGAGAATAAATAGAACCCTTCGCAATGAGTAACCAGTCAACCTGAACTTCTGTAGGGTAGGTTTCTCAAAGGGCCCTCCGGGTTATCTGGTTTGTACGTAATATCAACTTCGCGTTACGCTGTGGGAGCTAAATGGACAAAGGGGATCAAGTTTCTCAACGGGAAGTCCCTTTCGGGAGGTGCTCGACAGCGCAAGAGCTAAGTTCTAACAACCAAAAAGCCGAACTGTCACGGTTGCTATACGCTCCAACTTGTAATCCCGAAGAGGACGGCGAAATCGGATTAAATCAAATTTACTTGTTAGTCCTATCTGTAAATAGTATCCACGGGGCGAGAAGCAATTTCTGATACTCAAAAGTTTTTGCAAATGAACGAATGTGAAACTTTCATAGGTCCTATATTTCATTGGGTGTTCTTAATGAACCGTTCTTTCTAACAAATACCGGAAAACAGTTTTTGTTTCAAATAATATTAAGTTATGTTACTGTGATAATGACCATTTGCTTGAAACTCCTAGTTCTCAATTGTCGTTACTTATAATTTTTCATTGATGAAATTGATAACTGACCTCCTACAGACTAATAACGTGTAAATTTATACACTAGCAGGGCAAATTTCTTTTAATTAGGATGGAAATGGTAGAAATGATGGTTGCTACTTGGATTTCACATTCGTGATCAAACTCATTTGGGAACATCCAACCGTTCTCCCGTGACTACCCTCCGAATTCGACCGAGATCGAATGACTAGGATTTGAGAAAAAGTCGTATGATTGATTTTAATTCGCGTATAGTCGGAGTGAAAGTATCATTTTATGAGCAATGAAACTTAAAGCAAGGGCGCAGAATGTTCCTGCCAACAGAAGACCTATGCAACGATTGCACGGTGTGACTTAACGAAACTCAGACTCTTCTCAGCCCCCAAGAACTATCCACAATTCAACACCATAGCAGTTGGAAATTCCACTTTCACCATCACGTTTAGGGCCAAATGAATTCAACGTAACACGTACCGAAATGTGAATATCTTTAAGGGTTCCGTCCTCATTTTATGGTTCACTTCCCGATTGGACCACTGAGCATTATTGTAATAGCTCTGTTAGTACTGACCATCAGTTCTTGTACAAGGACAGTTTTCTGTCCGACCAGCCTAAAGGCGAAAATAAATCTTGGTGAACTATTTCTGAGCTTGGTTCACTTTCAGCTGATCTCAGGAACTAGGATAGCTTGTACTGCGAACTTGCACTTTACATTTTGTCACATTCATGTTGTCATCAACATCGAGCAACTGGACAGCTTCTTCGTTGACATGCCCTTGTAGGTTGTGATGGGCTATGACCTGGGTTTTGATGACTTCATCGACGATGGGGATGTGAAATTCTTTGTGTAGTCGGATATTTCTGGTGTACCGATATGCGTCCACACAGCATCTCAGTACGTTGTTTTGGAACCTCTGGATGAGGTCACGGTTGCTTTGGGCAGTGCAGTCCCACAGGTGCGCTCCTTAAGTCCAAACTGGCCTAAGGACTTGTTTGTACAGAGTTACATAATTTATTATGGATTGACAATTTTGATTGCCGGCCCATCAACCAGTACATTTTGCGGAACTTGATCGTCAGCTCAGCCTTCTTTATTTTGTGTCCCTTCCACCGCAGTTTAGTATCCAAGGTCATCCCGAGGTGTTTAACTTGATAAGCGTGCTGTATGGTCTTGCCATTGAGGTGAAAAGTCTAGCTTACGGTCGACATGAACCGATTTCGCTTCATTCATCTTTATCCTCCTGTCACATTTCTTGAGCAAAAGATTAACTAAACAGAGCCTTCTCCTACCAGGAGTAACCGTATATGGACTGAACGTGGACTTAAAATGTTGGAATTTTGTTCCCCAAGCAGAAATCTGTTTTAGAATTTCATGAATCCTAACCCTATTTCCTAACTCTCCTACCATTGAACCTGTAATCATAAATCTTCATAGATTTCCATAATCGCCACGACCTTCCAAAGATGACGCCTCCAGACTAAGATATACCAATTAATCCTAGAAGAAAGAACCCCGGATCATCCATTATCAAAGGGACAGACCCGAAATAAAAGAAATACTCAACTAGCTTCAGAAATCCTTGCCCCCTCTCCGCCGCCATACAAAAGCTCGGAGAGCAAAGGAATTAGATCGAGCCGACCTGATTAAGAGGTCGCCCGTCATTTTTTAGCCCTTTCCACTTCCTCAGTTCTTTTGATAGTGACAGCTCTTTCCTTGATACAGTAAAACTTAATGCATCCCCTTTCCTCGGCGTCTCTCATCTCACGAATCCTTCATGGGGTTCTTGATGACAAATTAAAGTCTTTTTCTCCCGCCCCCGAACCATCACGAAAGCAGCGGGATCTTTGATTAAGAAATATTTTTCTTCTCGTATTTTTTTTCTCTGCGGCTGAAGAGCTCTTAGGAAATTAAAAGGAAAAAAGGCTTCTTTTCTGACGCGTTGTTGACTTATACAGACTGTTCCGAAGGGGCTCCTCTTTTCTTTGGGGTTTTTTCCCTTGTTCTTTCAGCGATGTTTACCTTATTTTTCGCTTTTGCGAGTTAGACAGAGGGGAGGGGGGTTGTTTGTTACGGGCAGTGCAGCGGATATTTGTTGTGAACTAACAAGGTGGGTGTCCGGTGGTGAGTCTGCTATGGTTTTCTGTTTCATGCCCTCCACAGAATTGAAATATAAATGTCGTTGGGGCGCCGAAAACAACATAGGCCTTGAAACGAGGAATCGAAGTAAACAGTTAGTTACCTGTCCCTGACAGGGCAGCTCAATCGAACTATCGTCTTTACCTGAATGTCAGGACGTCACAGGTTGGCCTTACGTTGATGATTTGGATGATACAATACTACTGTAAGTCGTCTATAAGAAGAATTTAGAACGAAGGGCTAGGACAAAAAGGTTTCATTCTAGTCAAAAAGGCGAATAAGAATGTCAGCTCCGATGCGTATTAATAGTGCATATTAAGCAGCTAAGAAGAAGAATAAATACGTTAAATCTAAACTAAAATTAGTACAGGTTCTATTCTGGGAATATCGACTGGAAAATCTCAAAGCTAACCATCGTCTTTCATAAGGGCACTACTCAAATCGTTTTACTGTGGAAGATCATATGCTCTTTGCATGATTTACTTGGAAATAATGATTGTCAACGACTCTAGTTCAAGAAGTTTTAAACAAATCAGTCATTCAGCTATTAACCTCCAATCAAAAATAGGATCAACCGGACTCGAAAAGATTCTGCCCTCATTTGCGACTTCGAGTGATACCCTATCACTACCCCAATTACACATAAAGACCCTCCTGCCTTTATGTGGAATTGGGGGGATAGTTTCACCTCTCTGGGGAATTGTTAAAATATATTGCTCTATTTGTGGGCGTAGAGTAATTATTTGCTCAAAAATGGAAACATGGAAACATTCAGGAAATATGAATTTCAAACTAAAGCTCTAACTTAAGTACAAGAAACAGTAAACCAGCAGTTCTTGTGTACATTAGGGTCATAATTGAACATATAGATGAGATAAAAAATAGAAAAGAAGGTGGGAGACCAAAAGCTTCCTTGCTTTAAATAAATTTGAAAGTACTTGAAATGTGTCGAATATGAGCTTTTTACGATTGGACGAAAATCCCTCGAGATATGTTGTCAACGCCTTCAATTGGGCATGTCTGTTGTGCAAATTCTGCAACGGATAGAATACTGCTACAATAGAGTTGAAATTGATCTAAAGTTATTAAATTGGCCTTCCCCACCTATCCATCAAATTTTAGGAAGATCGGACCACTACCACTTGAGAAAATTTTAAGTTTGGGCATCCTCAGAGTGAGGTATTAGTTTCTGGAAGATGAAATTCCAAGTGGATCCTGTACAGCCTAACCCGCTCATTCCATGAAAATTTCAACTAAGCCGGTCGAAAACTGTAAGAATAAAACTTTCTACTAAGATCTACGGGCACACAAATATACAAACATACAGACACATCAGTCGAAAGTCTTTGAAAAAGTCAGAAACATTAACTGTAAGTGGAAATTTTGAGTTTGAAATTAATTCTTTTCCCCATCTCTCAACAGTGATAACAGTACTTTCACCAGGCATTAAGGTGAATGGGCCTATCATAATTGGCCAATGTATGTGGTTCTTTTTCGAAATCCTTGGGCAATCCTTTTGGAACGGGCCGCCAAAACTTTCAGGATTGAATTGCTGAGGAATAAATTCCAGCACGTACACCGTATGATGAATTAGGGGCTGTCTCAGGAACCATCACATCTGAAACTAAATTCGCGAATGAAATATTATTGTATATCGGAGCATATTAGTGTGTTTTCTGGTCCACCCCTAACTCTTATTTAGCCTTTCCCAGCGTTGATGAGTGAAATGAACGATTTATTTTCTCGCAGAAGAAACAAACAAGTCTGCGGAGACGGATTTCAAAACACGGGTAGGAGTTAGCAATCCAAAAAAGGGAACTCCCTTCTTTTCTGGTGAGGGAGGGACCCGTTCAGTAAGCAAACTCTACACAGGAAGGTGACGGGGATCAGTGGGTTTGCCGTCACAGAAACGTTACCAGCGGTTAAAAACCAAATGATGATTTTCACCCTCCTGCTTCGCCACTCCGCCCAACGCTCCATCGTTCCCCAACCGAAATGAACGCTGAAGTCGTTTTCTTTTCGACTTGTCCAAACATGTTTGGGGGGGAAGCTCTGAGATACCATTAGATTAAAACACGGCCGTCCTCTTGCCCGTTTCGCTGAGTCCCCTTTCG
The DNA here is from genome assembly GCA_031894815.1 of Creontiades dilutus. Classification (NCBI taxonomy): domain Eukaryota; kingdom Metazoa; phylum Arthropoda; class Insecta; order Hemiptera; family Miridae; genus Creontiades; species Creontiades dilutus. Next base: position 514,757 of record JAVIWC010005934.1, on the reverse strand, counting down.
ATACATCGACAAACACTTGTGGCAAATTGGTTTTTTCCGGGTATCCGATTTTTTCGGTAAAGTCCCTCTTTTTTTCCGGCGGCCATACCCCTCGCTCCAACAACTCCCAGTAAAAGCCATGCGGCAATTTCAATTTCGTTTAGCGAACTACCCCATTGGGATCGGGAAAGTGCCGTCTACTTCGAATTCTCGAGCAGGAAACGTCCCTAATAAGCGATTCTGCTCCCTCCTGTTAGTAAATTAATAAAATACGATCTGATATACTGATATTGTGGCTGGCAGAAAATGCTCGATTGAAAAATATGTGATTGGCAAGAAGACCGACTGATAATTTCATTGTCAAGCACTTCAACTTTTAGTTGTGTTAAGAAGATTACAAAACAGAAACGAAAAAAAGATGATGGTTCAGTTCTTCAGACTGCTGAGTGGTTTTCCATCTTAGTTTTTATATTATGGAAAGGGCTGCAGTAGGGGAAATGTCGCACTATTAGAATTCCGGATGGTTGTCAGTTCTGTCCAGCGAGCGACTACACATTAGTTGCTAATACGGTTTTCTTATGCTCTCGCAGTGAGGTAGAAAAGGAAGCTAGCTGATATGCGATGGCTGTGGCACTAGATTCTCCACTGTAAATGCTTTGAGTTGTCCTGCAGGATATGCTGGCTCCAGACTAAGTATGAGGGAACTGCGTCGATGAGACAGTCATCAGAAATACTCCAGCTCTGGTTTAAGAAGTTATCCAGCTTGTTAAGATGGGAACCGCTGAAGGAGATATTGTGTTCTTTGTTGCTGGAACGACCTTACCAGTGTTACGTTCGAGGTAGCTGTATGATCTTCTGTCAAAGAGATTCTAAATACGTCGAGGCCTGTGGTGAACTTCGGCTTCTGTCACTCCATTGGTATTCTGTATAGAAGGTCACTTTACACGTCAAGTAACATGCTTATCTAAATGCCAGCTGGAAGCCTGCCAGATAAGTTATGGTCCCACAATATACCAACAAGACTTCAAGTGAGAATAGCCATTGCTACATTTAAAGGCCCAAGTATATTCCTGCATGATTTATGTTTGTGTCATGTATAAGAAAAGGAGTAGAACAGACAAGCTTCTAGAAGTTAGCTCTGCAATCCTGTTACTAACGCCACCTACAGGAAATCAAGAATCTCAGTAAAAAACCTTAAAATATTGTTCCACTTTAGTAAAGATAGTTGACACCCTGGATGAGTTACCAAGTAACACTAAGTACGAGTAGAGTCTATAAAATTATACAAGTCTAATTGAGTTTTTTTTTTGTACACTTATTCTAGAGAAACAATCATAGATAGTACGATTGTGACGTAACGTGTATTCACTTTTACTGGGGTATCGATGGTTCGCCACAGTTACTTTCATCAATTCAATTTCAAAACAAAGATTGAACAACTTGCTTTAAGCTTAGGTTTTTGTAAGTGTTGCACTTAACGGGTAATATTAAATTACACAATAAATCAAAATTTCCTGTCGAATTTGTAGTTTTAAAGCTTTTTTAACAAATCCATTCTCGTATTTATTCGATATTTCGTTACATTATTCCTATAATATAATCTAAGAATTATTATTCTCCTGTACCCAAGAGGGGTACCAAAAAGTAAGTTACACTAGGTTGTAAAAAAATTTTTTAAATGCTCCAAAATTTATCAAATTTCACAAATACATCACGATTTCTCTATACAACCCTCCACTAAGCCCGAAGAACTGAAACGTCTTGGAGTCTTTAGAATGGAATATCTTCAAGTAGGTACCATACTCACAGGTCCTTGTACCCAGTGATTTCCCCCTGTTTCCAACCATGAAGAAACATCTTGCTGGTCCACGCTTCCAAATTGACGACCAACTCAAACATACTGTGAACACAAGGTTAAGGGGGCTGGAGGAGAAGTGGTATGATAATGGTATAGGAAAACTGAAGTCTTGGTTCCAAAAATGCGTGTCGAAGGATGGATTTGAACGAAATTTAGATGTGTTTTAGTGTTTTGGATGATTCCTAAACCCCGTTTGCGTTTTTCTATGTTCAATCTCCGATTCAGTGCATATAGGTCACTTCTAATCAATGTGGGAGTTTTAGTGTAAGTTGAATTTAGTATGAGATGCTGATTATAGGTTGAAACAATGTTGCCTTGAATTGTGCAATTAAATTGAATTGAATTATAAAGAAACAAGTACGCTCTTTCTCTTGTCTCTTTTTCAATTGCTGTCAGTCCATCGTAGACTCTATTTTAGGAGTCCATCATTTTGGGCGGGTTATCAGGTCGTTTCCCGGGTGACCAGATCACTCCAACGGCTATGATTTTCTGGGCGGCGTTCCCGGCGCCCACTCTACATCATTAAATCATGCAAGGTACCATGCTCCCAAGTCTCGATCAATGAACACAAATAATTAGCCATGCAGACAGATAATACAGGCAAGTGATGCACATCGGCAAATTGGCTCCCTTGCGATCTACTATGCATTTCGAGGTGAATAATTCATCAAGCGCAGTTTCCAATAAATGGCTCATTTATTACTCGCGGATACATTAGGTATTATGTTTGCGATTCTATTCGCCCACCTTAGATATGATACCAGCCCTTGTATACTCTTCGGGCTCATCGTTCAATTCTAAATGTACGTTAAAGAGTAATGAGGCTATTTCGGTGCCTACGGGAACGGACAGTGGCAAGTGAACTGGGGGCAGCATCGAGCAACTTGTAGTCAATCTTCCAGCATATGATAAATAATTTCGTTTTTATAATTATCATATCATATCATATTAATTATATTATATCAATATCAAGATTGATGAAATTCGATCAATGCATGTTATCTAGAGCAGTGTATGTTAAAGTAAGGTTCTTGGACGGTAAAGCTCGCAATGTAATCAGAAAGTCAGCAATGCATTTTAGAAAATATAATACCGTAGGTCAAGATACAAGTAGTGGAATATTGGTGTCCATCTGTTTGTGATTTGTTCCATGAAACCAGCTTTACCATGTAATCGACCAAGAAAACATGACCACATATTTGGAATCTTTGAACATGCTCTTAAGTATCTTGAAAAGGTTGTCAGAGAAACGGATGCACTCCAAAAAACGCTGCAAATTCTTTCACTGGGGTTTATTATTCATCTTGCATTCATGATTTGCTATTTTGGTCGAAAAAAGACCTTTTCGGATTGATCAAACAAAAGGATCATATTTTTGTTTTTGAAAAACGAAAAGGTCTATGAACCAAAGAAACGAATATTTAATTTGAAAGTAAATATATAAACAAACGGAGGAAATTCTTTCACACCAGAAATGATAACTAAAATTGTTTCATAATATGTATATTATACAAAAACATAAAATGACAGATCGATAATTCATCTTGCATTCATGATTTGATAAGAATCGTGAAAGCAACAGGTTTGCCGAATCGAAATACTTCCTAAGCTTTGAGTCTGCAAATGTTTCACAGGTGATAAAGCGATTATTGAATTTCAGGAGATATGCATAGAGTACGTAAATCTGTTCTCAACCAAAAGACCTATTTCGATTGATCAGTTGATCATATTTGTGTGTCTCCCGAAATTCGATAATCGCTCTATCACTTGTGAAACACGCACACTCCAAAGGTTGGTTGACATTCAAATCATGAATGCAAGCCAAATGAATAAAATTGAATAATAAACCCCAGTGAACGAACGAATTTGCAGCGTTTCATGCATATCAAAATGCTTCAACCCGTGTATCGGCTACAAATCCTTTTAGGAGTTCACTGCAGTATCCACATTCATTACATCACTAGGTTACTGCGATCAGAACAAAAACAATAATAAACCAAAAACGCTGCAAATTCTTTCACTGGGGTTTATTATTCAATTGGCTTGCGTTCATGATTTGAATTTCTACTAAGCTTTGGAGTGTGCGTGTTCACAGGTGATAGAGCGATTATTGAATTTCAGGAGGCACACAAATATGATCAACTGATCAATCCAAAACTGATTGACCAACCAAACGACTAGAACTGCTAGGATAACTTCACCGGCCCCTAAAAATAATGACTCCCAGCAAAAAACCTGTGTTTACTACCCCAAACTTGGAAATATTGCGCTAAGGCTATGACAGACAGTATTTTCATCTGTTGTTGCCGTCAAAACCTAAAGGAGCTGGTGAACCATGAGTATGATCTGGAATTAGGAAGGTAAACTTTTCAATAACATGCAAGAGTAACCATCACATTGTCGGAGGTCATCTAGAGAACAAAATCCGCCTGCGATTGATTGGAATGGTTGATTTCCTGGTTCGACCGAATCCCTCGAGAAATCCGCCTACCAATTAACGAGAAATTACGCCCGTTTTATTTTATCCCATCAGCTGAATGATTTCAACGATAACTTTCGGGAAAGGTACAATGTAGAGGGCGTTGTATGAAGTGTGCGAAACATCGGTTTAATATCAATTAAATGAGGTCATTGGGGAAATAGCTCACTCATCCACGCATTCGCATCCACCTGGGACCTTAGCGCGAACCACGTCAATTCATTTACTGTCGGTTTCTGTCTCAACTGTTCGGTGTTTGGGGCTGAACATTTAGAGTGGGGGTTTTCATAATCCGATTTTTAGATTGAAAAAATGAGATATTACAATTAGTGGAAGATACCTATTTACATTGGCTTCCTCCAATGATCCTTGGGCATCGTAAGGAGAAAAAACTATGTGCGTTTAAGTTGAGTATGACGGTAATTGAAAATCTTCACTTGATCACGAACGCCTGACTTCAATACTGATCAATTTGTAAGAATGGAATGTAAGGGGTCACATTCTCTGAATGAAAACGACCCATTTCAGCGTTAAAACTTCTCTCCAAAATTTTATATTGTACGGGACACTTTGATTTGTTTTATTTGTTTTATTGCATATACACGGGCTAAAGCCCAATTACAAGAAATTATATAAAAATTATTTCCAGACACAAGAAAAGTAGAAAAAACGCTGCAAATTCTTTCACTGGGGTTTATTATTCAATTGGCTTGCGTTCATGATTTGAATTTCTACTAAGCATTGAAGTGCGTGTTTCACAGGATACAGCGATTATTGAATTTCAGGAGATATGCATAGAGCACGTAAATCTGTTCTCAACCAAAATACCTATTTGGATTGATCAGTTGATCATATTTGTGTGCCTCCTGAAATTCAATAATCGCTCTATCCTGTGAAACAAGCACTCCAGAGCTTAGTAGAAATTCAAATCATGAACGCAAGCCAATGGAATAATAAAACCCTGTGAAAGAATACTTTTTTACCCCAGTAATAATATTGAATAATATTTACCTATATATTATCAGCGTTTCATGCATGTCAGAATGCTTCAACCCGTGTATCGGCTGTAAACTACAAGTATCCACATCGGCTATCACTCCGGTATCCACATTCACTACAACTCGACGCTATCGACCGGACATCACTAGGTTACAAACAAACAATAATAAACCAAAAAACGCAAATGTTGGCACCATAAATCGGGCCATACATCGGGATGGTTTGTCCTACGGACGTGGGGAAGGTCTCATTCGATTCCTCATGCTATGTTCTTCAAATAGGTACAAATTTAGGCCGATTCGACTAGTTTTGAGGTTTTTAGGGATTTTACAAAACTTTGACAACCCTTAAAAGTGAGAGTGCTGGCTAAAGAATTGGGGCGTTGTCGGACCAATATTGATTTTTCCTGAAAATTTCCGATATTTTGCTCCAGCCGTTTGGGAGAAATCGTGCGTACGGCGTACGGCGGACGGACGGAAAATTTTTATTGCAGATTCGGATTCTACACCCTTTGAAACGTAAACCATGAAATTTTCAGGGGGGTTAGAATTTTTTTTTCCAGAGCGATTACAATGGTCTATTATTGAATAATAAACCAAAAAGAAAATTAACTTCTACGAAGTGGCAACTTTGAAGTAAATATTGAATCAGAAAAAAGGTCAAAATCTTGATTAGAGATGCTATTAAGTAGCCTCTGGGCTCGGTGCAGGGGATTGTTAAATAAACAGTTAGTTGTTGAAGACGGACAGTAAAATATTACGGTGTTCCTAGTGATATATGGCGGTGCACTTATCTAATTGTGGGTTCATCAAAATCGGCTTCAGTGGTAACACGATGAGGATCAACTATTTTATAGTTCGTTCCATGACTCATAGATTGAGGGAAGTTGAACGGAAATGGGGAGATTGCAGGAATATCGAGTGAAGTAAGCCTGCGATCCTTTAAGCGGAACTGCCGTACGTCATTTCGGCCTTCGATGAACTTCCGTCGTTAAACTGACCGCTCGCTGGGCTCCCGGAGCTGCAAATAAGTGGTTTAATGGCCTAGCGGATGACAGGGGTGGGTGAGTTCCTGTAGCTAGTGTCAGGTGCGACGATGGTAGCTAGGAACCGTTAGAGACCGCCCCAACTCTTCCAGGTTATCCTGCCGATTTATAACGTATTCACTGAGCTGCCGTTTTATTAGACCAATTCATGTATCCCTATTAATAATATCTAAATCTACTTGAGGAACATCTTAATCTCGTTTAGAAGTAGAGAGAAAGACATGTTTTCCACATCATATCAAGTTACACTTCGATTTCTATAATATTTCCAGGAGTTGTGTCTGTGGGCCTTCGGACAGTAGACACTTCCATTATTTAATGCTTTGGGATCTGAGTGTTAGGTTCGGCGCAATCGAAATCTTCAATTTCATAACTTAAATCCAAAACTCTTATAGCTCAAACATAATGTAGTGGAGCTCACGTTTTCTATGACAGCGTGTGCAAAAGCGTAAACTCCTGGTACCAATCACAATAGTTTTTCTTATATCTGGAAAATATTTTCAAGGATTGCGCTGGTTAGGCCATTTGAAATGCAATCAACTGAAAAATACTGTCAAAAGCTATTTCTATAAGTCTATTTACAACTTACACTTTTCACGTCTTTAAAGATTCATAAAAATTAGATGAAAACTGTAAGAAGTGAGCTATCACAAAGACTTTACATTTGTGCAACAGCTCTTAATGATATGATTATCATGGAATTGATAGACAATGATTAACTTTTCTTTTTCTACCGACCGTTCAGAGAAAGACTGACGTTTGGTTAGACGTTTGATCCATCGATTTGATTTGCTATTAATTTCAAGGGTAGACCTTCCTGGGTTTTGAAACACCCTTTGAGATAAGGAAAACCTACGGGTAACAGGGAGGCCGTAGTAGGAAAAATTCGCTCGGGTGCCGGTCGGGGATTTCTGCAGTTGCGCTGGCTAGTATATGTGCGTGTTTAATGGTTGTGCTCGTATTTATTAGGTGAATGAGAATTATTGTACTATAGCCGAAATCGAAACTGCGGTAATTAGCTTAATACACTAGCTTAGGAATCTAGAATGTAGCTAGAATCCGCAATAGACAGGAAATGATATAGAATACTCGTCCTGCCTCAGTAACCTTCAACTAGATAATACGTGGATTATATTGTGGTACACATCAACATAACATCCAATTACGGGATGACCACTAGTTATACACTCATAGAATGTCATTAACTCCAGAGGGACAGGGGGGTTCTGCTATATCACCGAAAAAGAGTAAGGGAAATCCCCAGACGCGTTTGTTGGATTCGTAACAAAAGCTTATCGGTCCAGAATGGTATCAGAAACAACAAGATTGGACGTTTGCATGCACGGAGTGAAGTATTGATTTGACAGAAATGAAAATTATGACCTTCTACAGACTCACCAGCCCATTAAAATCTGTTGGAAACGGTGGAAATTAAGCTTGGTACAAAGAATTGCGAACGCACGATCTGACAGTCATAACCCAAGCTGTTCATAAACATCCAAAACACGAAATACCATGTGGAAATGGCGATTTTGGCGAACTTTTTATTTTCACCTCTTGAAAGTAAAAAAAAAAAAAAAATCCTTTCGCTACCTAATGGTGTTGTTCAGGGCCGGATCTATTTATTTTGGGTCCCCCTGCAAAATCTATCCTGGGCCCCCTTAACAATACGTATGGAATAGCCCCACCCCCCAGAAAATTTTAAGGAAAAGAATGAATAACAAAATATTACATTTATAATAATGTACAACAAAAAATCTTTCAGTAACAAGATTATTTTATTTTTGCGGCAGAGGTTCGGGCCCCCTAGGGCCGATGCCCCCCCCCCCCCCCGCATTGCGGGGTTTCGCGGTTCCTAGTTCCGGCCCTGGTGTTGTTACAGGTGTGGGTTATTTGATGAATTGAGATGCGATTCTGGTTCTTACTTTGAGACCCTTCATTACATTACCTGGTAATGTAATACAAATATGTGCATATTTTGTTGGGACAAATTCTAGACAGATCGTCAAATTTGACGTCACTAGGGGTAGAGGAGTTGGAAACAGATTTTCCATCATTCTATGCAGCTATCAGGGGATGTCCGAGTTGTGGATATACCCAATCACCTCTTCACGGGATCACGTGAATCAACCGATAGGTCACAGAGAAGATGCCCTGTTTCGGTTGTGACGTGACCTGTCAAATGTAGACTCGAAAGGGAAATGTTTTATTTTCGAAATTGTTAGATACTGACCAATGATATATCATTTCGAGGATTCTGTAGAAAAGCAAAAAAGATGTCAGGGTGAAGAATTATTCTCGTGGATCCATCACTCCTATCTCCAGTAGTGCTCACTGATTTCGAACGAAGGTTTCCGGTCCGCTTCCGGCAGGGACGCTACGCTTCCGCCACTCCTCTGCCCAATGACCCGATTCATTTGAGTGCATTAGCCATGAGAGTCGCCTTATTTTTTTTTCGTTTCGTCTCCGGTGCCTCTTTTTTATCTGTTGTTTTCCTCGACTGACTTTCTCCCTTTTAAAAGGCGCCTTGTCCAAACAAAGGGACGTGAAAACGAAGGGGAATTAACCTGTCGTGACAGTATGGCCGCACGGAAACCGGGAGATTAGTTGAGTGATAGGGAAGGAGGGTTCTTTGTATGGTCGAACGGAAATGCTTGTTGGAGAGATCGATACGTTTTGAAGAATTAGCTCGTTGAGAAAGAGGTACATCGTCGGTTAACGGACACCATGTTCAACATCTCTAGTTCGTTATACCAATTAAGTGGATAGAAATCGCAACAAATCATTCGCCCAAATTAGCATTGTTAGTATCGTTCAAGAGAACGGAAATTGGTGTGGAATGAGTGATGCTCCTATTGAATAGTCATACGTAGAGACATCGGGGATTCAGGCGAATCAGGTATATCAGTATGGCATCCTCCAGCTAGAAAAGAATGTTGCTCACAGAAGTGGTTGGTTAGAGGTCGTACAAAAAGAAATCCAGAAATCTTTTGAGAATCTTTTCAAAAATAATTTACATCAAGACAATTTTGGAACATTCGATTTTTAAAATTTCGTAGCCATTGCAATATTTTCATTTTTTTATTAAAGCGTGGACAAGGACAGCGTGCTTACAGGAGAGATTGGTCAGAGGTTGCACACAGAGATCAACTCTAAAAACTTGAGAATAGTTTCAAAACGGATTTTCATTGAAACGATGTTGAAAAATCCCTTCATTTGCTTCAATAATTTGCTTGAAGTGGAATTTAACAATCGACGATTTTTGCTTCCTCGCCGATTATGCTCGCCCCAAAATTCATGCGCTGAGTTGTGAGAAAGGGAATCGTGCTCATCTGAAACAGTGTATAAAAAGTTACTCTTCCGTCCGCTAACTTACTTCTTGCACTATTCAGGAGTGGCAAAAATTTAAACTAACATTTTGGATCGGTTACAAAATCTTTCTTTTCTAAAATCTTTTCCACGTTTTCAAAGACTACTCAAAGGTTGATGACGAAATATTGAAGAAAACTACTTTGAAAACATGGCACTCCAATTTTGAAGAATATGGTGAATCCTGCCAATGGTGTGAACATCACGGATATCATTTGGTTTTTAATTGATACTTACGCCGTGTCTTACGTGGAAAACGAATGCGAGCGACCAACGCGATCTGTTAGCGCGATTAAACAATACAATCCTATGGGTGTGTCTTACGTGGCAACGCGGCGTCGCGGTAGTCGCTTTCGTCGCGCAATCGCTCGCGTCGCGTGGTTTGATTTTCAAATCGGTTTGAATTTTGTCGCGCAATCGCGTAATCGCGTTATTATTTGTTTACGTTTTTGTAGGTTAACCTGCTGTTGTTGACATTCTTCATTCGTCTTTGATGTTGCTTTTTTAGTCAATTATTGCCTTCGTGGCTTGCTTTGAATGTTTATCATGGAAGCGATAATATCGGAAGTATAAAAAAGAGAAGTTTTGTGGAACAAAAAAGCAAGATATATTATAAAAACAGGAGGCTCGCAGACCTAGCTTGGGATGCTGTAGCAAAAGAGACAAGTTTTTCAAGTAAGTTAAAACACTATTTAATAAATTATTTCTTGTAAATGAATACACCGTTCAATTACCTGATAAATTCCCAGTAAATTATTGACAAAAGTGGTTCCGGAGAGAAATTACCGAGTCAGATCCGCGATTGTGACTTCTTGCCTGTTGTGTTTCAGTTGTCATGCTAAATGATTCGACTGATTTCGTTAGTAGTAAAAATTAGGAAAAAGAAGGCATTTTTCCGAATATAAAATAAAACTGGTATAAAATTACACTGGAGGAATCTGTAAATATGGCGTATCCCACTTCGGCGACTAACGCGATGTGTAACCTCACGTAAGACACACGTTTTGGAATCGTACGCGATTCGTCAAAATCGCGTCGCTCGCATTCGTTTTCCACGTAAGACACGGCCTTATGATTTTTCCTTCCAACTGTGAGATTGTATGATGTGCGCTACCTTCACATGTTAAGTATATTTTATCAAATTCGCGCAGTTGCTACGAAATGAAGCGGTATTAATTGCGGTGTGCGTCAAAATTTTGAGCCTAATGGTATGAAATGGAAATTTGCTGATTTGCGTACAATTTGAAATCGTTTCAATTGGTGCCAACTGAATTCTTTTGATATGGAATTTAGCAGAAACCTGCTCTCCCCAGACGAAGAATGGTCCTTATTGTTATGGTTGTAATTTCAACCTGAGTTAACATCCAACCCTCCATATAGTAAGTGATTGAAGTCTATGAGACTAGAATAAAAGTTGAAAAACGAAGAATCTTTTCACTGAGTGAATTTAGGATGAGGAGCTGTCATGGAGAAAGATATTTTCCTCCTCGTGCTTCATACAACTGCGAAACTTGTGATAAACCTAAAGACTTCCAGCTTCATAGTTATCCTCGGGGTGTTGCAGGCATATCGTCTCAGCCATTGAAGGGGCAACTTGTCCATTCTAACAAATCTAAGTAAGGATTTTTGTTGGTTGGTAATAATTTCTACTTGCCCCAGGAATATCCAATCCACTTTTAGAGAAAAGACAACAACCATGTCCCGATTCCAGGAAAACATCCACTCGAAGAAATTGAAAATCGCCCTCCACTTCCTTAATTTATTGGTTAGCATCGATACTTCGGGGTTTTCGAAGGGAGACGCAACGTGATACTTCCAAAATAAGCTATTAGACCTTTTATGCCCGGGGGGAGGACGTATTTGAATAGGAGTCTGCCTCAATATTGGTAGACGGTCCCTTTGAACGATGGGAATTTTCCCCGTATAGCCTTCTTCTTGGAAAAAGAGCTCTCCATTACGATTATTGGGGAGGAAGGAAGAGGAGAAACTTGAGAAGGCAAACGCTGTTTCCTTTACGAAATAACTAACGATGTTTGCTTATTCTAAACAGAATCATCGGATTCCGCCGAGTATGGGAGAGCCCTTATTGCGTTACAGGATCAACGAAGCGATCCAGAGGAATCTGGGTCATTTTTTACTCCTTTATCCCTTCAAGACGATCCCGTTCCTGGAATGTTGGAAAATGCGGTGGAAAAAGCGTCTTCGTGTAGGTACATATGTATGTATATACGAGTACGTATGTGTACCTACAAACGATTCAGGATCTTTGCAAAGTGGGTAGAAGTTTGGGTATACAACGGTTTTTCAAATGTAAGGAAAATAGCAGCTTCGCTCAAACATTGGACAAAAACCCGCAATTTTGTTGAATTTTGATTCGAAAGCCAATTTAACCCTGTCAACTTTCACACTAACTGCATGCTGATCAGGTGGTTAGTTCCGTTCAAATAATTGTTGGTTCACAGTGGTGTTTCATTTATTCAGGAATGGGGTAGTGTTGCATGACAATAATAAACTCTGCATTTAGCTGCAAAGACGTTTAGAATTTCATTGGGTACTGAGTCAACACGTGGCTGTTTAATACATTTTAGAAAACCCATTTCTCACTTTCAATATATACGGTTTTCAACCTGTCCCGTTCAATTTTCAAGTTCAGACTGGAACTAAATTATCATTTAAAACAAAATTCTATGCTTCTTTTTTGATTTTGAACAATTTTGTTTTGATATAAATGCCTTTGGAAGGTCTCACTCAATTCACCATTACGAAATTCATCAACAACCAATACAATATTATTATAATTTCTTCGGTTGTCGAGATTTTGTCTTCTTTTAATATTGCGTATTTCAACCCTACAGTTTTACTTTTTAGGGTTGATTAAAAGTAATAATTACTATCTTAAAATAATTAAAATTAATGTATAATTTAGAACCAATTGTGTTCCATTTCATTTTTGAACACAGAAAGATTTGACATCGACTTTACAGATTTTTTATTAGTTTTTGGATTCCAAGCTTCTACAAACGTAAACCAACGAATTTAACAGCTATTCCGAAGTCGATTATTTAAAATAATTACAATTATTGTATGATTTAGGACCAACTGTGGTACATTCTCATTTCATTTTTAACCACAGTTGATTTGACATCGACTGTACAGATTTTTTTTATTAGTTTTTGGATTCCAAGCTTCTTCAAACGTAAAAAAAAAACAATTTAACAGCTATAAAAAGTCGATTATTTACAATAATTACAATTATTGTATGATTTTGGACCAACTGTGGTACATTCTCATTTTTGATTACAGTTTTTTATTAGTTTTTGGATTCCAAGCTTCTTCAAACGTAAACCAACCAATTTAACAACTATTCCAAAGTCGATCATCATTTTGCAATAATTACAATTATTGTATGATTTGGACCAACTGTGGTCCATTCTCATTTTTGAAGACAGTTGATTTGACATCGACTGTACAGATTTTTTATTAGTTTTTGGATTCCAAGCTTCTTCAAACCTAAGCCAACAGCTATTCCAAAGTCGATTTAAAAAGTTCATTATTGAAAATGTTTTGAAAACAAAAAAAATCCAATTTCATAAAATACCCAACATATACTGTTCTACAGTTCGGGGTGATTATTTAGACGATTTCGAGTCGAATGGTAAACAATTTATAGTTTTAAGCATCAAACTGATTTGAAACATTGGATTTCTTTTGAAGTATTGTTCTATGTATGTAGATATTCAAACAAGATAAGCGACGTAATCACTGTAGTTTGAGCTGAAATGAATCAATGTTTCAAGGGAAAATAGAAAACGTAGAAGTAGAAACTTGTGCGGGGGAACATTGGAATTCGTTTTACTTGATATATTTCAACAAGTAGGCCGTTTCTTATCTTCAATTCAGCGGGTATTCCATCGTCAGGGGCCCCCGAGCCGTGAAAAGTGCATGGACATAATTCAAAAATCTTCGGAACCGGTTCGATCCCGGAGCGATAATAAAAAGGAAAGTGCCAGAAACATTACGAAGTATCCCCCCCTCCCCTCCCGAAGCCGCCCTTCCCCGCGCCAAACGGCGGTAGGAAAAGGCAGATATTAAATAATTTATGAGTGCATTATGAGTACTAAATCAGCTCTGAAACTTGCGGAGAGGGGGGTAAGGGGTGGGAGATATAGGCGGCAAAACAAACGATCGCTTTAACCCGGAGAAAAGCGCGTTATCGGGGACGGAGCGTAAACCGAGCCTGGATCGCATTAAATGATGACTTATAAAATATCGGTCGTTAAGATGGTTGAGGGGGAATTTAGTGAGCGGGGAAGTAAGAGCTGAGAGGGGCCCGGTGGCCCAATTTCGCTTTCTGGCTCGTCTGACGCTTTTGAGACGCTATCTGCCGTACATTAGTAATGCTGAAGTGTTTCGTATCCATTAAGTTTATCTTTCTAGGCATCTTCCGGAGGGGTTATGAGAAGATCTGGGCTCCCATCTTAGGCAATGTCGCCGGTCGTTGTTTGTCCTGTAAAGGTACACTGACAGCACTCTGTTCTACAGCTTATAGTTTATTAAAAATGATCAGGGAGCGAAGGAGGAGTTCAGTTCTTACTTGATAAACAGTGGAACAGCAAATGTTAATTAAGTGATTGTGCATGCAACTATTAGCTTATATTTTCTTTTGGCTGACAGATAGGTAATGATGTAACTGGTAACTCAGTACAGCTCTGTTTTCTGAAATGAAGTATGATGCCTCATGTATTGTGGGGTGACATTAAAGAATCTGGGGAGCGCTACCCTTCTTCTGTGTTTTTGCAGTTAGGCTCTTCTGTCGTTGGTGGCAAAAGTTTCTTCTCAAAGCATTTATTCTGATCCAGTGATGATTGGAGCAGCACTCTGTATATATATAAACTACTGTATTTTACTAGCAACCCTAGATAGACCGAGTGACTAGTGACACATAGTTGAGCAATCAACCTATCGTCGTTAGTAGTGATAGACAATAATAAATCGTAAGTGCCAGTGCAAGAGTCAAGCTGGAAGGCGTTCGTCTCTTCTTCGTTGTGACAGACTACAGATTGTAGAGGTGCAATATTCTAGAATATTCTCTACAATTGCTCGAGTTAGGCTTACATACCAGATATGTATCCCATGAGATGGAACGCCTCTATTTTTTTATTAAGTTAATTTCGCTCGTGTACCATATTGAATTGAAGATCTGCTTCTATGAACAAGATAATTATTGAAAAGTCAGTGTGTATCCCAGTTCCTCAAACCAGTTCTTTCAAATGCGTGGTTTTGCTTCCACAAATCGTAACCATCCAACAATTCAATGAATTCATTGTTGCAACAATGTCACATAATCATTGAAAAACTTTAGAAAATTTTATTTCAAAGTTGAAGATGAATTCTTAGTGCTTTTATAATTCATGACCATTTAAAAGAGACGAAAGCAAAACGAACTTCCGTTGTAACGAAAACCATTAATGATGTTAATTCCTGGAACCCTCAACAAAATTTTCTTGTTCCAGGTGTGTACGTCTGTAATGAAGAGCACCTAGTCCATAGTGGATAAGTATCTGCCTATTATTACCAAATTATTATAGATTTTTGAATAGTATTAAGAACCTGTCCCAATTTACGAATAAACCAAAGTTGAGTACTCAAATTGCACGTAAATTTCAAATTTCTTCGGGAAAAACGAAAAAAAATTACTCATTTGAAAAAACCGGGTTTTTCTTAGAACAGGATTGTCTTGTTATACTTGCTCAAAATTGAGGGATCATTATCAGAATTTTTTTTCTAACCTTTTCACAACAAAAGTTAACTAGGAGACTTTCGTTTGAAAATTTTTAGATACAAATTCCTGATAGTAACTTCATATTTGTAAAATACCTACCAATGAAAATGGTCAAATTCAGGAATGTGCTATCTTTTCCCAATGTTGTAAAATGTATGTCAGGAAAATGTATTTTCCTTGAATTTAAAAAGCTGTTGCATTACCACTGTTTCCTTCAAATATTATCCGAAAAGAGGACGAACTTGACCGAAGATTCTGGGAATGAGGAAGTAAATTAGAATAATGTGAAGTTGAATGAAATCCCAATGAATGCTCCTACAAAAACGTCGGACCTGAGTGGAAAGAAAGTTCCGAGGAAAAAAAAGGGACGGCTAGAACTGGGGAGTTGCTGTAATTGTTATGGAACTGTTTTGGGACCTCTTTTTTTCGCTTTTGTCGCGAAAAAGAGAAAGGGAGCCATTCAACACCCCCTCCGGGCTCCTTGTCACCCATGAACTGAATGATAAATGCGGTCCAGCAATGAACCCCTGGGCCCCTTGAGCCTGGGACGCCCCGAAATCTTCCTTCGGCCTGCTCCAAATTCAAAGCACGTTGAACAAATGGACATGCATCCCCGTCTCACCGTCCGTTTCAACCTAGTTCGTTGGTTTCGCGGCGTCGGCGCCAGTAAAACACCGCAACGTTTTCAGCACTGTGAGGGTTTTTGTGCGAAACCAACAAAGTCCTTACCGTTCCGGTACTGGCTCATCCAGTGACATTACAGACTCGTACGTCCAGAGTGGCAGAGGTGGTTTTAGCTAGTGGCCGCTTCATCAATCTCACGCATCTTAATTTATGGTCTACACTGAAGTAAGGTATAGTGTTATTACAGATATTCGTCACAAGAATTATTGGAAATGATTATGTCAACTCGCTTGACTATTGGAAAGCAGATCCCTCTACTGTTTATTTGAGTGAGCTAATTGGTGCTAACATGTATTTAATTTTAAGGGGACAGGTTGTCCGAGCGAGCTGGGGCGTCAGTCCTCTAGCTGTTTATTTTCAGTGTGAGTACTGATTGCCCCGGTTCGAATCCGGCTGGCACCAATGATTAGGGCCAAAATCCTATCAAGTGTTGTATACCTGTCCTGTCGTTAGACATTTCACCTATGATCCCGATATCATGTAAATCTAAAACGCTCCCAACCCAGGGGCGTGAGGCAATGGGAAGCCTCGAGCGAAATCGTCAGACCTAGCTCCGATCCTCTCTGGAGGACGGCTGGCGACGAAAATCCAAGGTGAAATTCCTTGTTTACTTAATCTTACTTTACTTTACTATCTAATTTTAGATATTATACAATTTTTGTAGTGAATGAATGAATCAATGAATGAAGAAACATGTTTAATAATTATTTACAACGAAAAAAATACATATCAGACGTTAAAAAAGCATGCTTACATCTTTACACTATAAGTCTGTCCGCGGAGACGAAATTTCGTATCACCTGTCTGTCTGTCTGTATGCATTAAACATTGTTTTTTAATCGATGGCGCGTATAATACACTCCTATAATACTTATTTTTCACCAATTGAATTCTCCGGTCAGCATTGTTCTGCATTTAGAGGCCACACTTCCATACTTTGCTAATGATGCCCAATCTCCTTCATTTAACAAGTGCAGTACTTCAGCGTGGCACAGAATCCCTCGGCCAAAGTGACGTAATTTTTGTAATGAAACAGAGATATTGGGAATGAGAAATGTAATAGTTTCTCGACTTGATACGGATGTCACTAACTGGTGCAAGTGAATCAGGAATGCTAAATTAAAGCAGTGCCAAAGGTAGGCTGATTGACCCTACAGTCAGTTACCATCTGATATTTTTCGATTGAAAATCAATAAAAAGTTCTTCCTAAAAGAAAGAACTATCGACCGCTAATTTCGGATGTCAAAGACACCTGGAATACCAGTTATTAATAGAATCTTCATCTGTGATGTTTGGCTTTTATAAACAGTACGGGTCTCCTACTACGTAGTCATATATAAAATATGTGAGGTGATGGAATGGTATAGTTGCCCCTTCCAAGGAGGTGGATGCATCGTTATGCTCTGCCACGCTCAGAGGATGATCAAGACGCTTGCAGGCGTCCGATTCATCTTCCAAGGCGATAGATTCTAAAATCGGGAAGGGGCCAACTAACCATATCCATCACAAATGACTGTTTTGACCAAACAAGGGGAGAGTAGAAAGTTCTCCGATACCAGTTAGATTGAAACAAAAGTAAAACATGTGTACATTCAGGTTTACTCTGCCTTTCTTATACATGGGCTGTTGCATATTTTAAAAATTGTTGAGGAACACTTTGTTTGAACCACGGTCGAAGAGATGCCCTACCCGTTTCCCGGAATCCACACCCATGAAAGATGGATGAGAGACACGTGTCTGCTTTGTATTGGGATGTTTGCAGCAACATTTACCATCCCAGTTAGTCTGAACGCTCGTGCACATCCATTTGAAGGCTTTCTCAGAATCCGAAATGAAGCAGACTGACAGGGAATTTGTCCAGTTGAACTTTTGCTGAGCCACGTACTAAATGGAAGTCCCTAGAACTATTCACCTGGACATAGTAAAATTAGTTTCCAAATTCGCTCCCAAACAGAAGTTTAATATTCTCCAAAGAAACTGAATCCATAAGCTTTACGTTGAGTTTCTTAATGCTACACTGGAGACCAAAAAAACCGGCGCACTTCAAGATTTGTGATGTTCTGTCTGGTAGAGAAATTAAGTTGGAAAAAATTTGAACATTAATATAAAATTCATATTCTGTGAAAAGAAAACGACAGGAAAAAATGAAGAATAAAATTTAAATCATAAAGCCAAAGTGTAATTTGAATGTAAAAAAAAAAAAAAAAAAAAAATAAATACATAAAAATTCTCTTGTTTTTTGTCCTTCATTAAATTTAAAAATTTTTTTAAAAAAAAAATTTTCTTTTTTTTTTCAAAAAAAACTTAATTCAAAGGAATAAGATCGAGAAAAATGTTTTAAATCACAGGCACAATGACAAAAACGGCTTGTGTTACCGCACTGAAGGCAGACTGTTGAAAAGTCATCTTTCGTCCTTTAGGCTTCTATCGTGAATTCAAGAGAGCATTACAGGAAAAAAACTGAATAGTTAAAGAAAAACAGGGATGGACCATGGCACATAATCTCTGTTAATCTTGTTATTGACCTAACTATTGACTCAAACCCAACTGTTATCGATTTAAACTTTACTCTTTGGATACAATTCAACTGCGCCGGTTTTTTGGTCTCCAGTGTATTTCTACAAATTCTTGAGGCCCAGTTGAATATGAAAAGGAGGCTGAATTAATTTCCTTTTGATGGTGCCTTATGGCGGAAATGTGACTCTTGAGGATATAGTTGTAATCCTTCGCATCTCCAAACACTCATGTATTGCCTCCTGCTGGCCAAGTTGTCTTCGAATTACAGTGATTTATTGTGCTTTTTCTCGTCTCCTCTCATCCTTTTGAGTGTAATAATCGTAATTATAGTTCTTTATGCCAATTAGTGTTGTCCAGGCCTACAACCTTCTTAAAAAAGTGATGGAATAGACTATTTGCCCCTGCTAAGGGCCCAGACGATAAACCTGCAACCCTGAGGATATGCAGCCAAAAGTTCCTTGTCGTACAGTTCAGACACATTTCTACTCATAATATTGACTATAGTTCAAATTATTAGTTTCATTCACAAAGATTATCCTTTGATATCACTTTGAGGGGCTGACTCGGTCGAAAATTAATTTCCCTTCTCCCCCTTCATCGCGGGGCTTTGGAATTTTTACGGCGGAAGGAAGTGGCATGTAACATGCGAACTTTTTAAAAAGCCGTAAGCCAATTACAGGTCTCGGCTCGGCCTTCGCTAGGGGAACAGGGTAAGCGCAGGTAGTGTATCAACAACCTGATTGACCGCGTATCTCACTGCGGATCAATATTTGGAGAGAAAAAAACACGCTATTTACGACGAAAACCCACGTCACGCAACGTTCTCGGCGTGAGACATTTTTCCTTATTATTCAGCCGTGGTTTCTGTCATAGGAGATTTGAGTTATCAAGTGCGAAACTGGTGACGTTTATAAAACTTTCCTGACGCCTCGTCGGTTCTAAGTGCAGTCAAGTTTTTGGCCTGATAAATCTTGCTATGGGATTCTTCTAAACGCCGAATCTGGTGCACACACTGAGTTCTCGTGAACTTATTCGTAGTATTGACTCTTAGAAAGTACAAGAGAGCCTCATTTTGTTAGTGTTATAATAAAATTAATCTCAGTTCAATCAATCATTAATCTATGCAACTAAATAATAGTAGATTTTATGAGTTTCCTTGCAGTGTAGTCGTTTTTCCATTCTACCTATGCTACGGAGAAGCAATTCACTTATTATTTTCTAGTTTCATATTTTTCTACGAATATTGGGCTTGCCCATATAAATAAATGAATAAATTTTCTCTTACAAAAATGACAACATCTGTAAACTAAGGATAAGTTCATTAGTGCTGTGACCACCACCCTGGTAAGAGAATGGTTCTCAACATTTAAGATTCGCTAAGACTTTATCCGCGGATTGTTATCTTTCAAAATATACTACGAAAATAAATGTATTTACGTTTTCAGCTGAAATCTACAGCTCGATGAAATGATACTATACTTTGAGACACCAAGCATACTTATTACAAATGAGAAATCTTGCATTAGAATGAGTAATGAGCGACGAAACTCGCTCTAGTGCCAAATGTTGGAACCGAACAGAATGATTTTTCTGGTATCAGATATTTGGAACCAAAAAGTTCAATTGACTGTAAAGATCTCGTGATTCTCCAATTTCCCCTCTCTGCCGCCCTATTACAAGTCTGGACAGGAATGTGTGATGAGCGACGCCAACACACTCTAGTAGGAAATGTTGGAACAAAACCGTGTAATGACTCTAGTGGCAGATATTGGAACCAAACAGTTTAGTTGACTGAATCAATTACAAGACTGTCCGATTACAGTATCTAGTTAATGTATATTTCCCATACCACTGTAGACAGGGCTATCCACAGAGTTTTAGATGGGGACGCATCACGTCCTTGGCATCAGCATCTACAGATAATAGATCAAATGCTACTGTGACAATAACGCCAGAGCTGATTCAAAGGTGACAATATATAACTCGGTGAATACTGGATTCAGCAGACAGTGGTCTGTAACGTTCTCGTATTTCAAAAGGCACGCCCTGTAGTTGTGTCAGTTTGAACGGCCATGTGCCTTCCTCTTGAATTACCGTGCATCTTGTTTCGGAATGCGTGATGAGGTGCGCCCAACCGTGGGTAAGCCTCATCCGCAACACCCGACCTGTGAAATGAACTTTTGTCCATTCGCGTCCGAACTAATAAAACTCGGGCGAACTACACCCAGCTGCATTAGCGGACCCCGGGTCTCCGCCGAGTTTTACGTCCGAATAGCCCGCACGGAACGGATAAATTGCTCAAAAGGGAAGCGGTCGTAGGGAAGAGAAGTTATACCCAAAACTACCTCACCTGTGGATCTGATTAAGTAGCCATTCTCTTACCCCCGGGAGAATTTCCAAAACACGGGGAGTTTCAGGCCGGTGCGAGCCTTATAACTCACCAACTAATGTGTAGTTAATCCTGTTTAAGGGTTCAACCATCCTTCACTTTCAATTTAGCTTCGGATTCAGAAGCCTCTCTCGGGACCCCCTTGGCTCGGGCTGATTGACTAGCCAAGTGAATAAAGCTGACGGTCCCGAGTTGACTACAAAATAAACCGTCGAAGTTTGTAATCCCCGGATGCTCTGCATCGACCTGGGCGTGATACTAAACCACCACGAACTCGAGCGCATATTGCATGAGTGCATGCGAGAATAAAAGTCTCTTGAATGACGGGTCAAATAATTTGGTTAGCTACAACTCACAAGAGAACATCCCCCTTCTTAATATAAAATAGCGGTAGAAATTAGTCTCTCGCACTTTCAATTGACTGAGTGGAGGCATCGCAATAAATTTCTAATTCTGAATATTGTTTTCACGTTTATAAACTTATGAATTATGAGTTCTAAAGGGTTAGGGAAAATCCAGATTGGCTGGTTTGTTCGAATATTGTTCACAAAAGATTCAAGGGACATGTCCACAGAGACATAAACTCGACACAATTGTTGCTTGCGTAATGGCGCTCCACTTGGGTAGTATACGGAGGCCATTGTTTTTACGGAGGTTAGTGTCCTGGTTGGTTTGGTATTCTGGGTGCTCGCATATCACAAATAGAAAAATCTTTCATGTCATATATAGATTAGTTGGGCTAATAGATCGGAATCTATGGTGAAACTGCTGCGGTGAACACAAGTGGCTGCTGTATCATACTCCAATACGAATCGGTTCCCCTAATAGGGATGCAAGATTCTTAAAAAGAATCGATTTAAATCGTATCGTCTTTTTGGAAAGAATCGAAAAATATCGTATCGATTTTTCGGAAATTATCGATATTTTAAAGATCGATACTTTTTTGAAATTTTTAAATGAGTCTTATTAGAATGAGAAAATTTATTTAGAATCGATTTATTTACAAAATTCATTTACAATAGATACTTTTTTGTAATTTTTAAATGAGTCTTATTAGAATTAGAAAATTTATGATTGATAAATAATTTATTATAATCTTTCATGAAAGTATCAATTTCTTTCAAGAATGGATGCGTCTTCGAATTTTGAAACGAGTCAGAGTGCACTGTAAATTTTACTAGAAACTTCTAATGACTTCTCAAAAATGTACCTATTTCAGCTGTAATAGTTTCTTTCAATACCCCACTATGTATATCTTTTGTATTGAGTTTAATTCGTGGCTTAAATTATTGGTGTCACCCAACTGCAACATAAATTATCATTTACCTATAAATTTTTCTTGATGAACTGTCTATCAACCCATCAGTTGTGTAAAAATAGGGATAATTGAGGACGATTTGAACTATAGAAATGTGTTCATCTCAATCCAATACCTATAACGCATATCTTTCGGCTCGTTCGTAACCTGGTACCCCCAGATGAGATGGTACTCACTGAAGGTACACAGAGCAAACTTGTTCATTCCTTATAGGCACAACTTGGAAACAACATTTTTCACATTTTTTTGACCCTCCATGGATGATGGACAGGGTTTCTTCTTCAAATTTCAACGCCTTGACCGCAGTCATAAGTAATATGTATGGAGAGATGATAGTTGATTTAGATGAGCAACAACTGTTGGTCATTAGATTGTAATAAGCAGTGATGAGTGTTCTTAATTCTTGAGGTATTTTCACTTCTTGCTCTTTTTCCACTGTTGTTGTTGGAAATGTCAAATATTCCCTTAAAAATGAAGAGAATCGCGCAGAATCTCAAAATTTTGAATCGATTCTTCGATAATAGGGGTGGAAAAAAAAATCTAAAAGTATCAATATTTTTTACTAATAAGATAGATTCTTTAGAGAATCGATACTTTTTTTTGCATCCCTACCCCCTAATACACCCTATACGTTTTATGGGGATTATAAAAAAAAACTACCTGGAAACCTGTGATTCAAAGAAATGGCATATTTACAAAAACTGTCATGGCTTCTCCAGTTGTCACAATTTTCCACCACCAATAAAGTGCCTGTTAGCAACCATAATAAGAGAAGTTCGGGAACCATACAAATCGGTTGTGAAGGAAAGCGCCGTTTATGAAATTGTAGAGTGTTTTGGAGGTTCTGACCTACCCTACGTTGCCCTTTCCTTCCCCAACCGCTCTCCAAATTCGAGCAAGAACGAATGATTAGCAAAGAAGAACTGCTTGATGAATTTTAATTTTCCTCATGCGCAGAGTTAATAATTAACACAATAATAACAACACAGCCATGTGATCTATTCAGTCATGTGATAGATTATAGTCAGCTAATCTGTTGCTAGAGAGTTATACTGTTTAGTTCGAAAAATTGCTAGTAGTGTGCAATGGCATCGATCATTAATTGCTCATTCCCGTACAAGATATCTGACTTGTATCTGATAAGGTGTGTGTCTCATAGGGCGGGAGGGAGGCAGTTTCAGAAAATTGCGGATCTTTCACTAATCTGCGTGTCCAATCGATTTCTCAATCCTGTCGCCTAGTGAAAGTGAAACATTCGTCTTATAAATGATTGAGATTTGTGAATTGATGAAATGGTAATAATTGTCATATGGTAATGGTATAATAATTATTATTGATTCCTAACACTAATAGAAGATCATTTACAGCCTAAGCCACACATCCTCTGGAAAGTTCAATGCCTCATGAAAAATATTTCACAATTGATTGATTCATTGAATGAAACAAGCATTTCACAATTGCCCAAATGATGGGTACTGAAAAAAAAATCACCAATGTGACTTCAATTCCAAAGATTAATAATAGGAAATACGATAACGAAATTTAATAATAGTTTGATTTGCACGAAACCCCATTCTAATGGAAAAATTTATCCACTTTGAGTCTATTTCAAGTAGTTGACTTTACTTGTTTTCGTGTTAAATCAACACAATAGGCATTGGAAACTTCGAACAAATATTAAGAACGGGCGTAATCCCGCTACGAAACGTGTCAAATATACCACTATCATTCGCCTGGTGTATTGTGTATTAAGGTAGACTCAACATTGGTATTCGGTTAATAGTAAACTTCGAATATTTGCTTTCAAGCACGTCTACCGAATCCGTCATGATCTGTTTTGATTTGTGATTGCCTTTGGGAGGGAGGTATCTCCTCTCACGTTGACGTTCCACCCGTTTGATTTCCCGGGGTTAGAGGTTTCGAGTTGTTGATTGACTGTCATAGTATTGAACCCCGCGACCTCATCAAATTAATGTTTGGCGACGTCGGTTTGTTTTGCGTGTCCTCGCAGGCTTTCACTGGAACCGCTCCTTGCGCTCCAATGTTTGCCCGAACAAATGAAGATATCTCGACATTTCAGCTGTAAGGTTAAGTGGAAAAGAGCAATACAGATTCTCCACACACACACTGGAATTGCTCATTGATTGAATTTAAGGAAGTTTTAATGAACAATAGCTTAATTGAGGTGGAGTTGATGTTCGATGTTAACAGAAAACGTCCACAGTCAAATCCAGTAAATACAGTGAGACAACAGTGCGAAGTAAATGGGACGCGTGGAACTGTTTCCTAGAGTAGGGATTTCGCATAGTAATTTTATGTTCAAAGTGCTCTTTCCAACTTCAAGAAGGCGACGAATTTGAAGGAAGCGAGTTATTTTTTCACCTGAAACACATTAGTACAAATACTGCCTCTTCGGTTGAATTAAAGAATAACGGTAGGCGTGATTCTACCTTAAGTAAACAGCAATCAAACTGCAAGACATTAGGCCGGAGGAAGGTGACCAATTTGAAGGGGGCAAATTACTTATTACACTTGAAGAACATCATAAGAAAGTGTGATTCCACGTTCAATACACGGTCCAACTTCAACTCAGCAGGCGTGAGAAAGGTAGGGAATTTGAAGAAAGAGAGCTATTTATTACAGTTGAACCACAGTAGTAGTACTGACCCTCTCCAGAAGTTGTCGCGGTAAGAAATATTGGTAGGTGCGATTCCACCTTCAGCACACGTCGAAACAGTCCGAATTCAAGGCAATAGGTCTGAGGAAGGTGAGGAATTTGAAGAAAGCGAGCTACTTATTACAGTTGAACCACAGTAGTAGTGCTGACCCTCTCCAGAAATAGTTTGTGTGAGAAATATCGGTAGATGTGGTTCCACCTTCTTCACACGTTGAAATAGTCCAAATTCAAGATATTAGGCCTGAAGGAGGGTGACGAGTTTGAAGAAAGCTAGTTACTTTTTACACTTGAAACACGTATAAGTAAGTGTGATTCCATGTTCAGTACACTGTAGTTCAACAGCAAGACTGCAGGGCTTGAGGGTGTTGAAGAATTTGAAGAAAACGAGCTTCTTATTTTACTTGAAGCACAATTGTAGATCCACTGCCCCTCTCCTGAAGTTGTTGGTTTGAGGAATATCGGTAGGTGTGATTTCACCTTCAGTAATCGATAGTGGATAGTGGAAGGTGACGAATTTGAAGAAAACGAGTTACTTCCCCGTTCCCTTTTGTTCGGTCGAATTGGAAGTAAACTCCCATTGAAAAGTGATCCTTTGAACTCCGTTATGAGTGCGTTTGGACTGATAAAGTTAGGAACTCAAAGCGAGAGGGCGAAACCCTTTGCAGTTAAATTGCTGCTATTCCAACTTTGTGCGGCTCTTTGTGCGGTGGTTGTTCGGAGAGTTGTTTCTGATCCAACTATCCCCGTCGGGTCCTGAGAGGGAGGGGTTTCCATTAAGTGCAGGATGTATGAACTTGAAAGGAGAGCGCACCTCCATCACTCATTTCCTCCTTCGAAAAGGCCTTTTGTCTACACGGGGTCCCCCTTCAATCTCCCGAGGCAAGTGACAACTTACAACCGCGTCAAAACCTCCTCCATTTCTCTCCCTTATCTCTTTTTATCATTCGGTCTTACCGCGGTCATCAATTTTCCCCTCCGGTTGAATTGTCGAGGAATAATGGGAAGGTTGTTTTTTTCATACTCATCCTTTATGATACCAATCTCTCCTTCCCTCGTCGCACTTTCCTGACTCGACGTTTCAAGATGAATTCATCGGATTCTTTTGATATTAAGACGATGCCGTCTATTGAGAATCTTTTCGTCATGATAATTCTGTATTGATTAGCTACTTCAAATGTACAAATTGAAATACACCCCTTGGAGTAAATTACCAACAGGCATCTCACATGAATAATATCCACAACAGGGAGATGAACATAAATAGTCCCCCCTTCCGAACATTCGCTTCATCCGATATCCCTGGAGGCTATCCCTGAAGCCAAAACCCTTCTTGCATTACAGTTTAGACATTATTATACTCAAAATGTTCACCACAGTCCAAATTATTAGTTTCATCCACAGATTAGAATTCTCTTGAAGCTAAGCTTCAGGTTTATGATCAGGATTGCCAGTTTCAAGAAATGGAAAGAGACAGCGATCCAAATCTATCACAAATAACCACCACAAAGCACGTATAGATACTTTGCTTGTAAAATATTGTAGCTGAATGATCTGTGGATTTGGTGGTATAGATTAGACTGATTATTCATAAAAAGTTTCTTCTTAGCATTCTGGTATTAGGAAAATATTTTATGATTTCCCTTTCTTGAAACCATAGTCCATCACTTGAAAAACAGAGGGCTTCTCTCTTAAATTTCGTATTACTTCCCACCAATTGTCAGGCACTTCACTTACAGTTTTCCGGTTAATCACCCTCTTGTTATACGAACTGTCCAGGTTACAAGGAATTTGATTGATATTTCCCCAATGGCCAAGGAGTTGGATTGTTTTTCCCCGGCACCAACAGTCATATTTCTAGCAAATATCAACGTTTCTTCCCTCGTGGGGCTATCTGAAAGTGCTCCAGTAACACCGATAGATGGATAGGAGTTCCCTGTTTCTTGCTGGTCAAAAGTGGACGTTGTTGGTTTCACCCCTTACCCATGAATTGTATTCAAGATCTCCCAAACGAACTTTACTTCAAATCTCAGTACCGTTGTTCGATAAGAGAGGATTCTAGCCTAAGGGCTCCCTCATGTGATCTGTGCGCCTCCCTACCTCATAATTGTATTTGCACATCATCGTACATTTCCTTGTGATTTTCCCATCATTTTTACTCTTATTTTCTATTGGTTTAGTTGAGATTTGTCTGATTGTTCAGACCACGATGATTCAATTCGGGAAGATACAGGAAGATGGAAGCTGTGACATCCGCGGCTGTGCGCCTGTTGGGCTTCGTGAAGTTGAACACACGTGGATTCACGCAGGTACTAGCAATACCCCCTGTATTAAGCTCCTGTCATTCCAGTTATATAATATGCATCTGTTGTTTGGAGCCTCTACTATAGTTGCCACATTGATCAGATTGAAAGGGTACACCGCAGATTTCTGAGATATGTGGCCTATAAGCTTCATATTCCCCCGGAATCAGTTGTATGATGCGCTTGGTCTTGGCTGTGGGCTGCTGGGCCCTGGTGATCGTAGACGCCTCACGGCTGTCTTTCTTCTGGAAATTAATGCATAGAGAGCTCGACTCCCCTTCGCTCCTGAAATCAACGTGAACCTTGCTGTTCCTCGACCATGCTCCCGGACACTAACCGTTTTCACCGCTCCTTTTTCATCCACAAACTATTTGTATAACCGCCCGCTGTACAGAATACCCAGAGAAGCTAACCTCTTAATAAACCAATCCCCACATATAGACTTTTTTTCCGATTCTTTCAATTCTATTCGCTCTTGCCTTCATAGTAGTTTGTAAAAGTTGCATCCTCTCCAGAAATTTTCTCCCCGATCCTGTTAATAGTTTCAATTTCATTTCTTTCCCTATTTATCACCTATATTACAGTTCACTTTATTATTTTGTACTTATTATTCTTAAACTTTGTTCTGTTGGTGTATCTGGCTTGCCCGTATTATTAAATGAATAAATAAATAAAAGATATTGGTTGGTAGAGTAACATATTTATGATAAGCAAAAAATAGTTTGAGATTCGAAGATAGTGGGCGGAAAGGACGAGAACTTAAAGAACTTTTACTTCATAATAAAGAGAGTTGAGGCTGGATTTGAAATCTTTCCCTCCGAGCTGCAGACTAGGGACGGAGCGCTTCTCCAATTATGTAGCTCGTTTGCTCATTCAAATGTAAATTTAAGAAAGCTCCGTTATGTTTATTAAAGGAATAGGGCTACGGTCTCGTACCCCCTCCGCCATAATCCAATTAAAACTCTCTCAACAGAGAATTGTCCAGAAATCGGCGGAAAAAAGTTTTATTATTAAGAAATAAACTGAGGAAATAATTCGAATTTCTGAGAGCTCTTTTTCATTTTCCAATCCCAGTCAAGGACTGTTGCGGTTCATTGATTCATGCCGTTGTTTATTAAATTTCTTATTTGCTTATTTTATCACTCCTCTTGCGATAATAATCTCATTGTACGTAATCATTATGATTGTTCGTTATTCATCGGTTTAATGAATAAAACTGCCTCGAATGGCTATGATATGTCTTAAAAGCTTTACGTTCGCTTATTTTCTAGTTTAAATGGTCTATTCTTTATGTATTGCTTTCGCTGTAGCTTCCACTTCCTGGGGATTTTGTCTTAAATTTGAATTTCTACTTGCATTTCATGTTTTAGACCACTCTGAACAACTTTCTTTTCGTGTTGGTCAGTGAGTCTGGGTGGATATGTTTGTGTCGTGTGTACGCAAAACCTTGTAACACACTTAATTTCTAGTCTCTATTCGATTTTTTTGTTATTTTCTGGAAAAATGAGAGTTTTCCTGTAGATGGTGAAATGCATCGCTCAAAAATCAATACTTTATCTGCGTATGTGAAAACCACCATCAACCATCATCTCCTCATGTTTTCTTGTTCCGAAATAGATCACATATCCGCCCCCGACTAGGGCCCCCTAATTGTTGAGATCGAGGGAAAACGTAAATCAACCATCGATATCTCATCAGACCGTTCAAACTGTTAGGATAAGGAATAATTGAACTATCCGATCCTGTAAAAAGCAAAACTTGTGGTAACTGAGTGAGTTTTGTCTATTTTCTTCCTATCTAGGGAAAAGACTGCGGAATGACCGAAACTTGATTTGTATAGTTGGCTGTACATCATGTTTACGTTTGATTCATCATTTAATCCTTCATGCTCAATGCATGAATCGAAATGACTAGGAGTGAGAAAATGAGGATTCTAAGCGTTGGTTTTCTACGCTGGAGCTACGTTGAAACAAATGAAGAATATCCTTTCAATAATAACCAAGTCTACAATGTTTGCTATAATGCAATTTTCTAGCATTTTGCTAGAACGATGTATTGGCGAAATCCTTAGTAAAGAGGGGCAAATATGAACCAGATGGATTGGAAGAAGTTGCCACCAAGTTCGTTTACAGATCTGCGGAATTGATTAAATCATAAAACACTTCTATCAATTAAAGGAAACAGGAAATAGAGAATGAATAAAAGCAACTTGGAAAAAAGCGACTGTCATCAAAGTTTTCTCATATCTCAGCCTTTTGAGCTTCCGATAATAGACAGCTTTCAACACTGGGGATATTTGAATTCGATTTATTCCAAAACTTGAGTAGGTGGATGATTTATGGGGAGGAAAAATGAAAAAGAGGGTGGAAAAAAGAAGGGATAAAAGTGATGGGCCATATTCGCCATTTAATTCGAAATCGATGGAAGTCCCATGGTCTTGTCCGCATTTTAATTTCGAAGGGCTGAAATCGACTTTCCATTATCGGCGATGAAAGGTAAATATGCCCTTTAAGCTTGGGACAGAGCGTTGTATAAATTGGATCCTACAATAACCAACGTCTTTCGCCCGTTGACTACGTCTGTACCTAGCAATACGAACAATGGGTAGCTTTTCATTATTGACGAAACCCTTATTGGAGATTTATCGGTCATAGTGCGTGATATTGACTTGACGTGATTAAATAATAATTTCCTAATGGACGTCCGATGTAACGTAGAAAGTAAATATTCAGTATGAAACAACTTGTTCTCATTTGATACAATTATCCAGGTAACTCAACTCATTTCGATCATTAGACTTGTGAATTTCGGTGTGTCATTTTGGGATGAGCCTTTGTAATCGAGTTGGAACAAAAATTCTAACCCCCTCGAAATTCGTTAATTTATGTTTTAAGTTGCGTAGAATCTAATAACAAAACGCTGAAAATTATTACGCAAAGGTCATTGTTTCTGTATTAGAAAACCCTTTCCAACCACTGATAAGTATTTAATAGACATAGTCTATGGTGCATTATCTAAACTCGGGGTTTGCTTATCTTGTACTTCCATTTAAATTACTTCAAAAAAATCGTAATTTCGAATGTTTGTAATATCCTAATTTATGAATATATCATCCTTTTGACTTCTCTCTTTAGGATTGATCAATATTGACTCCTGTGATCCTTGGGCCCGTTTTCGATACAAGTTTCTTTTAAGAAAGTATAAATAGTTGGTGGATCGCAACTTCTGGTAAATGAGGCGATTTCAGTCCTTTTTTAAACTTTGTTGTTAGCTTTCGACTTCTCCTAGATCTTCCCACACAGACAGATATTTTGATGGGATTTAATATGAACTACTCGTAGTTGATGGCTAAGGATCGAAATTGTTTCATTTAATGGGTCTTAGAAGTTTCATTAACTGTCCGGTAGTTTTGAAGTAAATCTTACAACAAATGTGATCTTAAAAAGGCCCATTAAAGAACAAAAAAAAACTTCTGCTCACCATCCGAGGCTTGAAAATGATCAAAAATCACAAATGGAGTCCAGTTGGGACTGAGTTCTGCCATTAGGCTTCACTTTCTGTCAATCTAAAGCGTGAAATTAAACAGCTGACGTTTAAAAAATCTGAATATCTAAAAACTTTTCAATTAACACTAATGTTCGTTATTGAAAAGGCTAGAACTTTGAGAAAAAAAGGTCAAAAAGAATGTGAATGCGAACTTCTTTGTTATGGTTAATAGAAAACCGTTTTTCGTTTGTTAAAAACAGAGTTCATTTGAGAAAAAATGGACCTACAATCACAATGTGTGGAGACTCCGAGTTTGGATAGTGTACCGTAGGTTACTTAGGTAGTAATTATTGGTTTATTATTCAATAATAAACCATTGTAATCGCTCTTGAAAAAAAAATTCTAACCCCCCCCCCCCCCCCTGAAAATTTCATGGTTTACGTTTCAAAGGGTGTAGAATCCGAATCTGCAATAAAAATGTTTCCGTCCGTCCGCCATACGCCGTACGCCGTACGTACGATTTCTCCCAAACGGCTGGAGCAAAAAAGCTGAAATTTTCAGGAAAAATCCATGTTGGTCCGACGACGCCCCGATTCTTGAGCCAGCTCTCTCACTTAATTTGAAGTGCCCTTTAAGGGTTGTCAAAGTTTTGTAAAATCCCTAAAAACCTCAAAAAAAGTCCAGGCGGCCTAAATTTGTACTCTTTTTGAAGAACACTCCACGAGGAATCGAATGAGCCCTTCCCCAGGTCCGTAGATCAAACCGTTTTCGATCTATGGCCCGATTTATGGTGCCAACATTTGCGTTATTTTGGTTTATCATTGTTTTTGTGTTGATATCAGTAACTTAGTGACGTAGTGATGTAGTAATGTGGATACTGGAGTGAACTCCGAAAAGGCTTTGTAGCCGATACACGGGTTGAAACATTCTAATAAACATTTAAAAAAACGCTGCAAATTCTTTCACTGGGGTTTATTATTCAATTGGCTTGCGTTCATGATTTGAATTTATACTAAGCTTTGGAGTGTGCTTGTTTCACAGGTGATTGAGAGATTATTGAATTTCAGGAGATATGCATAGAGCACGTAAATCTGTTCTCGACCAAAATACCTATTTGGATTGATCAGTTGATCATATTTGTGTGCCTCCTGAAATTCAATAATCGCCCTATCAGCTGTGAAACATTCACTCTCCAAAGCTTAGCAGAAATTCAAGTCATGAACGCGAAGCCAATTGAATAATAAGCCCAGTGAAATAATTTGCAGTGGTTTTTTTACGAAACCTATTTCTTTACCAAGTTGATTATTACTGGAAATAGCTAAAATAATCATGAAGTGATTTTCAACGGTATGCCTCTTTGGGCTAAACTATTGAATACCAAATAATGTGAGATTCTGGAAAGAAACTGGCTTCGCCTTACAACCACGACCTCCCGCACTGGAAATCAGATAGATCTAAAGTTATCAGCTGTCATGAATTCTTCACAACTTCGTGGGGAAGAACATTTGTCATTTATTGGCTTTGTTAGATTGACAGCTATTTGTTAACGTAGCCTTTGATCACGTGACATGTCAAATTTGCAAAATGCTCATAAAATTAACCTGTATCATAAGTAAAATTCGTAAAAACGTTCTTAATGATTATTTCAAATCGAAAAAGTTTGATTGCAGAGCCCGAAATCTCTTATATTATGAGCAGGACTCTCGGTGAAATACTTACAGGCTCTTCTGTCGCAGTTCCCCTATTCCGCTGATATTGTTTGTTATATATTTACATACAGGTTGATCGGTAATACCTTCTCCTGCAAAATTGAAATGAACTGAACACCTGCTTCTTTGATTTTAAGGCGTACACTTCCTATTAGGCGGTTTTGAATGTGCTCAATAAGATTCTGAGCTAGATGTGGTCAATTCTGAACTCCGTCTGGTTCATAAAATTCCGGTGTTTTTTAGCTTTCATGACGCGTTGGTTGAAGAGATTGAAGAGATGTTACCAAATTAATTATTTTGCGACTTACACAACAAAGAATTCACCAATATTCAACCGAGACCTTGATGACCAAGTCCATCAATATCACCGATCGTTGCTCGTTCATGGATGTTTTATTTGATGGGGATACGTTCGGCTGAAAGATTGAAGAGAACCCCGGTGGCGGCACATGCTTGAAAGGAGCGGGATAGACGAGGATGGCACTCGATTATGGAGATGAAAACCTTCCACTTCCAGTAGCGACGGGAAGTGGAGGGAAAAGTCTACGGCAAAACCAAACCAAACCTTCCAAGGAGGTGGAGACACCCAGCTGATTGAGTGATGGATACGAGACACCGAAAACAGGTCTTGTTAATGCTTCCTATCAATCAACCAAGCAGGAAAGATGGTTATAGATGGGGATCAGAGGATGACGAAGGGATTGTCGCCCGAATAAGGAAACAGTGCATCAGTCGATTGTCTGTCTCAATGTGATGGGCATGCCCTCAATGCCACGGATGTTCATGAGAAAGGAAGTGTCGTGTACTATTGATCTCGGTTACGGAATGTGACTTGTAAACCATCGGAAGAAAGAGTAGCATTGTATCGAATAAACAAGGTTCTAAATAAACTCAATGACAATGCTCTAATCAAATTCAATGAGCTGTTTTCTGAATAATATTCTGGTTAAAAATGTAAAATCAACCCTTTTTATTCTTTCTTTTACATTTTGATTTTTTTTTAAAACATTTTTGGAAATGGGCACAGCCAATGGGCACAGTGTTGGGCTGCATAAAGGGCTTACCAAACAACTCATCTTTTTTATTTTGGATTGCTTGTTGTTTTTCTTCGGCAGTCCCTAATATAGTGAATAAATACCAATGAAAAAGTGATGGGGAGTAATGCTTGCACTATGATCACACTTGTAAAAATTATTTGAACATTTAATATTTTTTGAAACTTGACTAAATTTATGCAACGTTCGAATGGTTCGGCCGTTATCTTCCTCTAACCCCCTTCCTAAAATTGAATTGAAAATTTCCAAGTTGTATTGAAAGGGATAGTTTGGTAATCGAAAAAAAGAAAATGGTGAAGAAATAATGATGTATCAACCCCCCCCCCCCCCCCATTTTTCCTCTTCCATATTTTAATTTGAAAGCTATGTATACTGAAATAAGATTTGACACTAAACCAAAATTCTTGTTAAAAAAGAGAGCAAACAAGCGTCAGAATGGCTAGTCTATCACCACCTGTAGCCCTCGTTCTGGCGGAAATTCAAAATTTCCCAGGTTCGTTCCACAACTAAACTAAAATGAAGGAATAGGGAACACTTTTTTCAAATATTCAATACAATCTAATGAAATTAGTGATGAAATAAGGATTTATCACTGCCACCTCCTCCATTCGCCACCTTTCCTCATGAAAATAGAATCTTTTGAAATGTGTGTTAATGCTAAATCAAAATGTAACTGAACAAAAGGAATGACATGAATCGGTCGAGAATTCGGTCATGACCAGCGATTGAAAGAACTGGGTAATACCCTCTCCATCCCCCTTCCTAAACTACTAAACTAAAATTGTGATTGAACAAAATAATAATTATAGAAATCGATTGAGAACTGTATCGTGAAACGATGTTGTCACAAAAACACGTTTTTCCGGTATTAGCCCCTCTAATTCCTCTATCTCGAAATTTTCGAAGTCAATGAGGCAACTTGAAAAAATTGCAATCGAAGAAAATAAGAATCATGAAAATCTGTTTAGGATTATAACGACATTGTAGAGCAGTGGGCCACATCTCGGTATGCGCGTTTTTGAGATTTTGGTTTCAATGTGTTCCCCTTCTGTTTATCTTTCAGCACCTATTGGCATCCTAGAAAACATGAAGTAATAATAAGTCCTTAGTAAGGACGTAAAAACTATTTTAGAGCGAGGAAACAAAACTTCAATTGTGTGTCCTGGAAAAAGAGGTTTCCTGACTTGTGGCACTATTGCTCTGCAATTAAAGGCAATTTAAAGGCAATTTTCGGCATTAATCTTTCCAATTCCCCTCTTCCATAATCAAATGTCCGAAGTTTGTTGCACAAGCAGAGTAAAATTTAGAATGAATAAAAAGGAACAGTGAGAATTGATCAAGAATTCCAGGGCGGGCAGAGTCGACACAATTTTTCACATAAAAACTTACACACGCCTATCGTTCACTTATTTTTCTCTCATGTTTGGGTTGTCTCAATGCCCCCTGGATCAATTCTAATAGGCCTCCCTGCACTAAAAAGGCCTTGTTTCAGAGAGACGTCCTAAAAAATGCATTAAATGCCGTTGAAATTGCTTCGTTTTATATGAAAATTTGCTAAAATCAAGGTTGGTGAGCATCTCGCCAGTTTGCACTTTTGCTCAGTTCAGGATTTTGTTATTTTAAAACTTTAACACGGATTCATGTGCGCTTTGGGGCCTTTGGCAACTACTAGAGCGGATCCATCCGCTCTCTGCCCTATTATTTACGCTGACTTTCGAAGGCTGTGGAAGGATGGTAGTAGTTGGTATAAATGTTGTACCTGGCTTTAGTGATGGCAATGAACCCAAAGGGCAATGTTTACATTCAGTCGAAGGTTGGTGGCCGCTATCATTTGTTTTAATCAGTGTTCATCGGGCTTTTACCGAATTCGGAGCTACCCAGCTTCTACTTCGTTTCGGAGATACAAAGTGAGTATAAAGTGTTCTCAATACACTGTATCACTTATCCATTTCTACTGCGAAGTCGATATTTTGTTGTTTCAAAGTTTTGAGTTGTTGGAAGTCGTAAGAAGAGGGTTGCATGGGGTTAGTTACTAAGATAGTTGCTTGATCTTCATTATTCATTGATTTTCGAATATGCTCATGTTGATTATATTGCAAAATTGATGCTATTCTTTCAATAAATGTTGTTTTGAATAAATTATAATCGTCGAGACTTTTTTCTCCAGGTGGGAGGGTATATTGACGTACATAGTAAACCTAACATCACACGAAAATAAACCATAAGCAAATAAATCGACATAGATGAGTAGATAAATCGTAGATAAGCATCCTCAAATAGAATATATCGCGCGGATACATCCGCGCATAGTAGTTGCGTTGCAAAGAAAGGGCGATACATCCGCGCATTAGTAGGTACCTAGTTGACAGGTAAAAGTAACGTTCTGTTCCATGTCAACTACTAAGCGGATAAATCCGCGGGACAATCATTTGATCTTAAAAAGTTCAGTAGTGGGCATGTTGCCCATCCAAAGGGTTAGCAGGGAAAGTGTTAAACAAATTTTTTTTTTTAAACCTATTGGAATATCTTTGGAACTGTTTTTAAGACTCCTAATTACAGAAAATAGATGGATGTACACAATTATGACCTGAACCTCCCGCTTTCTGGAAGGTTATTTGATGGGCTTCAACGGCCGCCCCCTCCCAACCTTTCCGAGTTATTTTACTTGTCTCAACAAACAACCGCGGAACCTCGGCTTCCTTGTTTCTTCGTTATCGTCCGCCCATCCCGCCTCCGCTCTCCAACATCTGTGAACTTTAATAAGTTGAAAGGAGATCAGACCCCGGAGTTTCTTTAGAATTCCGAAGGGGGAAGCCAGGGGCTGAAAGGATTCGAAACACGATACACCGCTCTGATAACGAGGCCCCTTTCCTTCTACCACACCCCCTACCCACACCATACCACCTCCTATCTGCACATTGAAGTTTTCTCCCAAGAAATTTCTCCTCCTATATTTTTTTTCTCTCCAGCTTTTCTCCTGGACAATTGGAAACACTTATCCAGGCCTTTATTTCTCAAAGAGAGGAAATCTTGTTAAAAGTATTAACTAGCCGGGAAAACTGGTTCGTTTTCATCGAATGAAATAGTATTCGAGTCCATATTTTTGTATGATTAAAAATAAGAAATAATGATGTTAGAAGGATGTTACAGGTTTGAATAATGATGAGTGGGTACAGGGATATCTGGACTGGCAGACAATGAACGAGTCGATCTGCTCATGTGATTTCGGCAACCTGTGCCGTTCTTCGGGCCAATACCTGTCTTCGATGTGATTGTATTGTAATATAGCGTCATTAAACTCTCTGGGAGGAATGTGATACTCTTAGTACGAATGGTGACTGTGCGTAGGTTCTTCAAAAGGTCAAAAAAGGATTGGAGCTTAGGTGATCCAGTTTGCAAATTGTGCGGTGAAGAGGATGAATATGCCCCAATCTGTGAGGGAATAGAGAGGATTGCATCGGTTTCGGTCTGGCGGTAAGAAAACTGACCTCTCCTAGAACTCTGAACATTGTAGTAATAGATGTGGCTTGTAGCTGTATGTATCCTTAAGGAGAGACATTGCAATATTATATGCGGGTTCTATGGGTAATGTAAGTAGCACATCAAAATCTTATGGAGCTTGGAATTTCAAAATCTGTCTCTCACGCAACGAGAAATGATGATCATAGAAATTCGTTGGGGATCATGTACAGCTTCAACTCGTGGGATCCCTGAAAAATTAATCGAAATCGGGTGAAAACTGTAGAAGTCAATGTTTTGGAGGGTATTTCTTGGGATAGTTGTTGAAATTGTAGGAAAAGTCTTGTGACGTTTGGAAGAAGAAGAAGAAGAAGAGAAGAAAAACACGTTTATTATACAATGTAAAACGTATGTCATACAATTTATTGGTTACGGTGTTGTGATTAATACTGATAGGTTTATGAGTACATTTTTGAGGAATTCCAAAGAATTTCATAATATAGTGACCAGAATGTAAGGAGTTCCGATTCTGAGGTTTTTGTTGGTCTGAAAATGCCCAAAAACTACTGACCAACGAAAGCAATATTACTCCCAGAATTTTTGTTCCTTCCAGCAATATTTGTTCCAGCTGCTACATCAATCGGAATCAACAGGCTGGTCGGTGTTGCACGCTCGCCGACCTCCCAGCCTCAAGATAAATGACTAATGACATCACTTACATCAAAATTGCACCATAAATTTCACTTAACCAGCCCATTCCCTTGAAAACTAAAACTGCACCACCTCAACCAGGAATCAAGTTAATTAGACTTCTTTGTCCGTAATCAAGAGTTATTCGAAATATAACACAGCAATTCTTCTTTTCTGTACATCTGTAACATTTCCTCTTGCATGTACATATATAAACCTACGTATTGTCTTGTTTTCGTAATTTGAAGCTTTATACTTTAGTGTCAACTCAAATCTTATCTTATGTTCCGAAATGTTTCATGCTTGTTCTTTGTTGAATACTTTTGTTCAGACCCTGCCTTGATAATGTAGGAATGGGAAAGGAGAGGGGGATGATACATGTGCCAACTTAGCTGGACTGATGGGGCTCGTGGCGTAGGTTGTAGGTCATCAGCACTCTCGCGTTCTGACCCCGGAGGGCCTTCCCCCGCCCTCAGCCGTAAATAGGGGCAACCTGTCTTGGTGGAAGGCCACGCAACGCATTATCTCCACCCTCGAATCTGGCTGTTAACCCCCCTCGCTGCCGCCTTTAACGCTCGCTGGCACCGCTGACGTGAAGCCCATGGACTCCTTGTTTGGGCGATGGCAAATGAGCCAGGGCAAACCTCAAGTGACCGCAGCGTCAGGTGGAATTCATTCCGCGACGACGAGATGAGAGGTCGGTGACGAATAGGAGGGAATGCAAGCTGTCGGCTGAGGCGGCGGTAACTGGAGATTTATCTTTTCGGAGGAATCCCTGCCTTCAGCCAACAATTTGCTCCCACTTGTAAACCCAACTGCAACGACTATCCGTCAGATGAATAAGTTCTGTATTTGTATCTATTCACACAATTCATTGTTGTAATACAGCTGCAAGAACGATTCATAACGGTTTTGATTTATCTTTGTAACTAACGAAAAAAACCGCTGCAAATTATATTATTTGCGGGTTTCCCGACTACTATATTTGGACTGTACAACCAGAGACGTTGCTTTCTAGGCACGCTTCGAGACACACGAAGAAATACAACTGCAATTTAACAAGTAAAAAAGAAAAAACCCTGTAAATTATAACATAGAGGTTTATTATGTCAGTATTGAATTAGTATCCTGAGCGAAATGATAATCGTACTGCAACCAGGGGCGGCATCATTCGATTCTCGGAACTGATTCCTATCTGAATCAAACAAAAAACTATCCTCTAACATTAAAAGTTTTTGAGATTTCGATTTTTTGATAGATAAAAACTTAGTCTGTTAGGGTTGATTGAACATTGTGCCGCGATTATTGACAAGTACTGAATCAGTATAGGATTTTTTATCCAAATTTCGTAAATTCCAGTAGTTTTGGAGAAAAGCTTCGGACGGCGGACGAAGGCTTTTTCAAAGTTTTTGACATCTATATATCTTGGAACATGAATCAACTATTTTTGAGGGGAAAATTTGAAAGTTCATTCTGTTACAACCTTGTTATAACTATTCATTGGCCAGAAATGTGGAGGGGCCGTCTTTCGGGGTCATCAACGCCTTCACAAGGTTAGTCGACATGGATTGCGGATGTGTAAGAGGCGTAGGGGATAAAATAATCACACTATCGTGTTGAGATTGATTTGAGACTATTAGGCCGTTCTTTACCAATATTCTCAAATACTTTTAACGCCATTGAACCATTAGGACCTGATAGAATTATGCTACGTGAATTTTACGTTTAGGCATGCGCAAATGATTTATTATTTGTGAGCAGTGAAATTCACAGGGAGCCATCTACATCCTGATCCGCACATTATTTGATTCTTCATCAAAATTGATAAATACTATGATTAGATTTAGAACGAAATCGGACAATCAGGCGTTCATTTTTACTTCAAACACGATCAGATTTACAATCATGTTGATGTTCTCTTTACCCACTTTAAAAAAGGAGGAGGCACTAAATTCGGCTCGTAAGGTTTTTACAATGTCATTCAAAGTTCTAGCAATTGGGGGAAGCGTACAAATAAGTGTAGAGCGGCCCAAATGTCAATAACAATCATAGAAACATTAGAGTTATTTCGAATGTTTTCGACAT
Organism: Creontiades dilutus; assembly: GCA_031894815.1. Taxonomy (NCBI): domain Eukaryota; kingdom Metazoa; phylum Arthropoda; class Insecta; order Hemiptera; family Miridae; genus Creontiades; species Creontiades dilutus. Next base: position 474,877 of record JAVIWC010005934.1, on the reverse strand, counting down.
TTGACTTTTTGAGAATATCAACCCTTTGATTTTACTCTCTAGGATTAACAGATTACCTGATTGCCACAAAATCATAGATGCTATGTGCCAAACTTGGATTTTTTGGCTCTTATTGGCATAGACAAATAGGGTGACATTTTTTAGTAATTTTGGACGAAAAATTGATGGGGAGAGGTTTCACCGGAAGCAAATATTCGCAACAAACAATAACATAAAGATAGAAACAAAAATCATTATGAGACGAAGAATCAAGTATCACTCAAAATATAATTAACCCGTGTAAGAAATGACAGCGTTTTTTGGATTCTACGCTTCTTGAATTTTAACCGGCAAATTTTGAGTGGAGGTTAAACATTTTTCTCTCAAGGGCAATGACAAGTTTATTATTAGAATAATAAACCAAAATGCTGCAGGTAGATTGCATCTTTCTCGGGAATTCTTATATCGTTTCAGAGCGTCGTCGTTTACGAAGACTCCGGCTTGTGTTAGCTAAATAAACATGAACGTCACTCTCGCATAAAATTCAGGAACGTGACCCAGTTCCATAAAAATCGCGAATAATTACAAACCCTCTCGAGCTATGCGGTGGCCGCCATTAAAATGCACTGACGCGGTAGTTATGGTGACGCGTAAATTTGATGGCGGCGGATAAATGGAGCTGTGTAAGAAGTCCGGGACAGAGGGAACGACGGAGACAATCCCGCGATAAGGCGACAAAAACGTCGGAGGGAGAAATGACATTATAAATTCAGAATGCAAATGTGATTTTTTTTAGTTGTTTTACTGCATAAAAATGTACAAGGTCGTGGAGCCTTACTCGGAGAAACGGCGCGGGAATTACTTCTGAGCCTTCCTTGAGCGTAGTAAAGGGTATAACGCAATCTAGGTGTTTTGCGTGGAAATTAGAGTTTAAGCTGGGGGTTCGAAACCGGACATGTTATAACGTGGTAGGAGGGCTTGTTGGCCCACATTAACTGCGGGCTGTAGGCTGGAGGATAACACTTTAATCACACGAGTTTATTTATGTGCCTCCCCCGCGGTAGCGTTTCTAAGACAATTATATTAGACAAGATATAGGGAGAAGGTTGTAAATTATAATTTCCCCAGAGGTCGCCCGGGCTTGCGGAGGGGCTTTTGCCGGCGTCTCTCGCGGGCGGGAAGACTTTCCGAGCGATGCGTTCGTGAAATGAGGTTGGATTGATTCATTAAAACTCGTCCTTGGGAGGTAACATTATTTCTGGTTGGACTGTTCTATGGATAAAAAACTTAAGTTGTTGAGGAAATGAAATTATTAATTTCTTGGGAGGTTAGCGTGTAACATAATTTCTGGTTGGACTGTTCTATGGATAAAGAACTAAAGTTGTTGAGGGAAATGATTAATTTCACATCACGATTAAAGAACCAGGAGGAATGCCGCAAGCAATGAAATGCTAGTATATGATCGGCAGCGGTATGTTAACAATGGTGCAATAATGTTGGTATAAGCAATACGAGAATCAGCAGTGTCTGAATTTCCAATTTGACATGAATATGTCTCTCAGTTTGGTGCTTTTGAAACGTGTGGCGTTTTTTTCATCCGGAAAGTCTGCACCTAACGGAAGTTTTATATTAGTTCTTAATTACAACCAATCCGCAACTAAGGGTGAGTATCACCAACATTCCCTAACCTTGGTTAATGTACCGAGATATTGTTTCACGAAGAGATTTCAACTTTGTTTTAAAACAAATGGGTTTACCGATAAAGTCAATGGTTAAATAGTTATCAGTTACCGTCAATTACAGCTTTTCCATAAAACGTCGATTCAAAGTCCAATAGTTGATTTATAGAATATCGAAGAGGCGTTTGCCCACAAAATATGGGTGATAACTAGGGTGACCAAACGTCCCGGAAAACCGGGATTGTCCCTGTTTTTGATCAAGTCATGTGATGTCCTGAAAAGTTCTATCGGAACTCCGAAAAGTCCTGGAATTCTACTTTTACTGGGATTAAAAATGTTGGGACATGAAAATAGACCAATTCAACGTATATTCAATGTGCATTCTTACATATACGATGTCTTAACCACAATAAGTAGATCGAGGAGTCGTCAATATTACTCTTTATTTTAGAAATAAGCGATTCGATTTCTGTAGGTTTAACTGCTCTATAATTTAATTATTTTCACCATACGAAAAAATAGCTAGCATTATTTACTCATAATGATTTAGAAAATTCATGAAGCTTTGTTTTTGCGCGATTAATATTAAATAGTTGTAATTGAAAAAAAAAAAAACATAGGTACTACATATAAATACGTTCTTATTAAGCCTAATTCGTATCCAAAGAACAATTGACCAGTTGGTTGGTATCCAGCTTGGTGAGAGGGGAGGGTACATATTCAGAGCTGTCCCGGTTTGCTCCGCGAATGATTTGGTCACGCTAATGGTAACGAAATGACCGCGGTAACGCAACCGACAACCATTTCTTTTTCGCTATATTTCCGTTTTTGCTCGATTACTGCTTGATTCATTACTTCATTTACTTTACTCCTTGTTCTCTTTTTCCTTAATTCTGTTGTTTTTGAGCATTGTTTATTAGTCCTAGTCATTGACGGTGAAGCGGGGCTTAGCATAAGCAAAAAAGTTGATCGAAATTTGTGTATCGTGAGGTATTGTGTTTTGTGGGATTTCACTATGAAGAAAATGTTGTTTGAGATAACTCAAGTATACGCTTCAACTTTCAAGTTTGCCACTTTTGCACAAGTTTTAAAATTAAAACTAGAGAAGGTAACCATTAAAGTGGGCTTGTTCGAAATCAATATCGTCGAGCTCGAAATCCAAATAGTAAAGCCTGCATCATTCTCGTCAAATTCCCCCTCAAGTACCAGCGCCCTAATCAAGCATCTATGGCTGCTAAGCTGTATGGCTAGCGAAAATTAGCTCGAATAACTAAGAACACGAATAGCCCGATAGGTAGGAAAACACTAAAAAAATATATGACTAACGGAAAAGCGAAGGTTACCTAGGTGTCTTTACCCATTAACTTTGTTCCGGATTTACAGGTGTGAGTGATTGTTTAAGCGTTAAGCTGTGCTACATGCATTTTTAATTGATGACTGGACGCGCTAGCCAAAAATGTTCGCTCAGTATTTTGAGGGAAATAAATTCTGGGCGCTTAACTTTTGAATAAATGACGGGAATAGGAATAAAACATAATATGAAATAATATAAATTAGAAAAGGAGTAATTAAATCGCTACTACTGGGGCCTACTATAGTATAAGTACCTACGGAATAAATTCGTAATTGGTAAACGTAAATTTGTACGGGGTAAACATAAAGATATTATATTAAATGTTGGCAAATTAATAATAAATATGATGAATCACAGTTGGTGGCCTTCCAAGCAACTTGTTAAAATGAATAAATAGTTCTATCGGCCGAAACAGTGATTGTGCAATATTATTTAGTAGTTTATACTGGTGGGTCGATTGCCACTACCAAAATTAACATTTAGTCAGCACCTGGTACATACCCACTGTTCACTGGATATAGGTTTCTTCAATTTTTTACATTTATTCTTGATAATACCTAGTACTAAAGGCGAAACTAGTAGAATATAATTATTAACAAATAAATAATGTAAAGAAGACAACAATATGTTGTGCATCGTCAACCTTACGAAATCTTCATCATAGTTTTCAATTTCTTCCAAATACAGGAATTCGATATGTAATCTTGAAAATTACATTATCAAAATGTTTCAATGATCTTTACATTCATAAAGCGTGAACAAAGACTTTGGCCATCTAAAACTTTTGTCATTCATAAATATTTCGCCATATGGCTCTGGCGGTTCTATTACTTTCTATAAAATCCTTCAATCTTGATAACTGCCCTGTAATAAAACTTCCTCGACCACCTCAACATTTGGCAGCACCTGATGGAATTGGGAGTAAAACCTTCTTATAGCGCCAATAAAATGAAGACGGGAGGACCTCCCGCTCCCTCAACCTTCCTTTCCGGTATATATATACAGATATATATATATTTACCAGCATACGGAGAAAAGCCACAAAAACACCATCCCGCATCTGAGCCTCTCTGAGGAATATACGACCTACATACGGGGGAAGTGACGCTATTTCATTCGAAGCTTGTCCCCGCTCGCCCCCCTGAAAAATAGGCTTTGTCCCCGATATTAGACCCGGACGGGGGGTTCGAACCGATTTACTGCTGTTTCTGACCATTTTTCATGACCTTTTCGCTCGATTTAGTGCCCAAACCGCCGAGGACCTTCACTTCAGCCGCCCTTCAGGAACAATACGTAAGTAATAAAAATCGAGGGAAATCGCGAGGGTGAAACACGGCGGGCAGGGCAAACAATGGTCTTCAATATTTTCCGTATAGCTGCGGAGGGTTAGGATTTACACATCAAGGTGGTCGAAAGCATTTGATTACATTTCACAATACATTGATTTTAAGAGAGCAGTTTATGACAAGGAGGTGATAGAATGGTGGGTAAACTTCATTCAATCCAGTTTTACTTCGAAATATTCGAGTTTTTCCTCCCTATTTTGGATTTAAATCTATTTTACTGACTCCGGGTTCTTGTTTATCCGTCCGCTCGTTCTTGGTTATAGGTACAAGACTTTCAAGATTGTGAAACGCCATTGATGGCATTTTTCCAGACCGTCCCTTACCAATGATACCAATACTAGCCCCTTGCACCAGATCATCATGATCTGAACCGATCAGTGCGTTATGTTGAAACATCCTTCCCGCACTCTTTGCTGTATTCCTAAGATGATTGAGTTTTAGATTGGCTTAAACCACTAACCATTTATACCCGATGATGCACATAATGGATACCTTGGCCAAATGTCTGAAGAGTTTCATCGATACATCTACTTGAATAGGACGTCGAAATGAGCTCGTTACTTTCTTGACTGTAGGTATGAACTGTGATTTAATTTCTTATCCGATTATCTTCCAATTTTCACAACATAATCAGTACTCCACGATTCTAATTTAAAATAGTTCCACAGTTTCCCAAATGGCCGATTTAAAAACATTTTGATTGAAACCAGGACGTTATAATTATAACCAAAAACCATGTGGGTTGAAAAACATGGATTTGAAGAGAAAAAAGGGTTTTCTGCAAGGAGAGACTAAACAAGCCTCGCGAAATCTCATGCCTACACTCCCTGACAATCAATTCCCAGTTCTTGTTTTTCTACTAAATCATAGTTTTTGTGTCTGCAGTGGCTTGGTTGGGACATCCATTGAATAAAACGCTGCAAATGATTGCACAAAGGTTTATTATTTCTACGTTAGAAAATCTTTCTACGAATACCACAGATGTGTGTTTATTAGACGTAATATGTACTCTGTCAAATTCGGCCTTTCCATGAATTGTAATTGTATTCCGGATGGCATAAAAATAACCTCTTCTATATTCCAGCACGGTAGATCGATTAGAGAAGATATTAGCCTCAAGACTCCTTCAGCTAATCAGTGTATCTCCATAAATTGTATGATTGATTTATAGAGTGACTTCGTTTTAGTTATAACTCCGTGACCATCGAACTTTACAAAAGCTGATATCAAATTACTAGCAGTGGTGTAATGTACTGTATATTCGCACGACTTGGAAATCCACGTATAAATCTACTGATTTTCAACTATATACAATAAAACACTTACATATGCTTCGTAAATATACAAATGAGTTATTGCAAACTCGATCAGAAATATACATAGTCGTGTAGTATCCATCTTGTAACAGGTTTTTCATCATCATTTTGGTTTATTATTCAATAATAAACCATTGTAATCGCTCTTGAAAGAAAAAAGTTAACCCCCCCTGAAAATGTCATGGTTTACGTTTCAAAGGGTGTAGAATCCGAATCTGCAATACAATTTTTTTCCGTCTGTCCGCCGTGCGCCGTAACGATTTCTCCCAAACGGCTGGAGCAAAAAATCTGAAATTTTCAGGAAAAATCAATATTGGTCCGACATTGGTTCTTTAGCCAGCACTCTCACTTAATTTAAAGTGCTCTTTAAGGGTTGTCAAAGTTTTTTCCATAAAAACCTCGAAAAAAGGTAAAGCGGCCTGAATTTGGACTTTTTTTCTAAGAACTTTCCATGAGGAATCGAATGAGCCCTTCTCCAGGTCTGTAGCTCAAACCATTCCCGATGTATGGCCCGATTTATGGTGGCAGCATTTGCGTTATTTTGGTTTATTATTGTTTTTGTTCTGATTGCAGTAACCTAGTGATGTAGTGAACGTGGGTACTGGAGTGAACTCCTAAAAGGGTTTATAGCCGATACACGGGTTGAAGTATTCCGATAACCATAAAAAAACAATGCAAATTCTTTCACTGTTTTTTTTTTTTTTTTTTTTTTTAAAGCTTTGGAGTGTGTTTCACAGGTGATAGAGCGATTATTGAATATCAGGAGATATGCATAGAGCACGTAAATCTGTTCTCAACCAAAATACCTATTTGGGATCATATTTGTATGCCTCTTGAAATTCAATAATTGCTATATCACCTGTGAAAAACGCACACTAAAGCTTAGTAGAAATTCAAATCATCAATGCAAGCCAAAAGAATAATAAACCCAAGTGAAAGAATTTGCAGCGTTTTCATAGCATCCGTTGTGTTGTGTGAAAGACAGACCTGATATTTGTGAGCGCAGATGGTCGTACAGAAACCGGAGTGGTCTCATTCGATTAACAGAGCTAATTTCTAGCCTGTAACGAAACAAAAACGTACCCTCCTACACCAAAACTTTGAAAGATTTTCCCATTATTTAATAGTTTAATCCTTAATATTATCTCTTAGGGTTGACTGATTGATATACCAAGATTACTAGCACATCCAGGATTAAGATAGGATTTTTTATGCAAGTTTCGTGAGCGAATATTTTCGTCAGCACCAATTATTCAAAATACAAAAATAAGTATTGCTTTTCTGTAGAATCTCTAGTTTTTTTTTTTTCAGAACCATAAACTCAGTGACGTTTTCTTACCGATTTTCACTCATTACTGCACAGGTCCCTTTAGGGTCGGGATTTTAAAGGGCAAAACCTAGATGGGGACTGGATAGTAGAGGAAGCCCTCAAAATCGTTTCATCCGTTTTTCATTCCCTGATTCTAAGTCCTTTAAAGAAATGGTCCTGGAATCGGCTCACTTCGTCGAATTCCTCATCAAGAATGGTAGTGGAGTGAGCCAGTTTCGATTTCAGTTCATAGTGCAATACGTACAGGCAACAAGCAACGGATCATCCAATGTCCCAGTTATGCCCAGATTTGCCCAATCGCTGATGTGCGGAATTAACGTTCAACACTACGATAGTTAGCAGGGTAGACGCTCTCTCGCAGTACTAATGGAAACTGTCACAGCATCATATGCCATATGTAACATATCTTATACAGTATTTAGGGATTCATCCAGCAGACTGTACTATGCACGAAACTTCGTTTCCACATTAAACCTGTATAACTTTATTCCCATTATTCATGCGTTACCGACTTCCCCCGTTTTCAAAAGCGTCGCCCCAAAAGTAATTCAACTCCCAAAGTTCCCATCCGACTCCGAAAAGACCCCCGTTCAGGGAGCAGGAAGCTGAAAACTTCGAGTCCAAACTAACCGCACAATCGCCATTCTCTAGGTTTTTCCGTATGTTCGAACCGCCCTCTGTCTCGTCTTGCTTTCCCGCAGTTTTTTCCCAGTTTTCCCCGTCTGAGAAACGAAGAAGGGGAAACAACTCTTTTAGGCTCCTTGTCGCGTCTGAAACTTGTCGTAAAAGTGTTTCTGTGTTGGTGGAGGCGGAGGAGTTTGGGTTTCTCATACAGGAGCCTTTAGCACGTGGCTGAACTTGGGTAAACCGTGTAGCTAACCGGGCTGGTCTTGTGCGAACTTGTGCACCTGGGCCGCTAATAATTCTCTCCTTCATTTTATCCTTTGTTATCACTTAAGCTTCCGACGGTCTACGTGGGGGAGCAACGGGGACACGTAAATTTCTTTCCTACTGAATCATGTTCTCCGGGCTGCAGCTTACCTTTGTCGTCGAGGAATGGAATCTCCTTCAAGGCGGTTTTTAGGCAAATTGAAATCATACAAAATGAATAGTCGTTAATTGGCCTAATAAACAGTTGTGCAGTTGAGACGTACAGCAGTTGAACAGTGTCAACATCCAGTATTAAATAAAATACTGGATGTAACTTTTACAAATGAAAATCAAATCAAACTGAATTCGTTTATTTGTACCACCCCATCGTGAATTTCAATGTGAAATCAGTACACCCAGCAGATACGTTATTTATTCCCAACGTTGATTTTTAGATGGATATGTCTTTTAACTTGGGGTATTTGAAACAACTTTATTATGGTTTATTCCAGCCCGAAAAATCATAACGCGATACCAATAAACATAAACATGCCAACGAAAATCGTTCATCACTCGTTGAAATGATTTTCCCAAACCCCAATACAACAATGTAAGTGAGAAAAATGAAGACTCTGCATGTATAATTAAAATATGGTTTCGGGAAAAAATACAATTTATCGCAGAAAGAAAATTCGGGGAAATTTTCAATTGCATGTTTCATTACACGCCGCGTTCAACAAAGTGGCCGATTGTAGAGTTAATTAGTCAAAAAAAAAAGGTACCCAAAAGAGGTTTTTGGAACAGGAACCAGGACAATGGACCATGCAATTCACATTGCCCCGGGGTGATGATGAGTCGGCTATTCCCAGGATCAGTTGATGGAAAAATTTAAGTTATCTGGATAAGTCTAATTAATGTTTAAATTTACCACACCAGAAGAGGTACAAAACAGAGTGACGGCAGTTTTATCGTCTGAAGCTCATTTGGTCCATTTGAAGTGTACTGTCATTTTCACAAAAAGTGGAACCGACAACGTTTTATTCCTTTAGGTTAAGTATCATTTTCAATGAGCTGAGAAGGGTACTTAAGGGCTTACTAGTAATTATAAACTAGCATCGACTATAATTTCTCCACTTTCGCACATATAAATCTGGAAGAAAATGAAGATTAAGATACCTGGCTTTTGCTGGCTGTTTATTTACAAATTTGTACGTGAATTTCCCAGCCTATTCTCCGTAGATAGAACGAAAACGGGAGTAACAACCTGTAGTCAAGAACACTGATAATGAAACGATCATTTAATAAATAAAATAAAAACTACAATGTATCTATTTGTACACAACATAATAGCTCGTCTTCTTCATTACTTCGTGATCGTCTTTGTCACTATCACTGGTTTCATTGGCTGACTCTACATTTATAATAAAGTCTTCAATACCATCAATTTCGTTGACACTTCGATATTCATTGTCTATCCTAATTGTTGGTCTTTTACGTGATGTGGTACTTGTTTATGACTCTCCTGATCGCAGCTGAACTGAACCCATTGACTAAACCCTTCGTAGTCCTAGAACTTCGATGTTTTCTAAGAGTGGAAAAATCTTAAGTTGAGGGAGAACCTTGGGTTATATCCATTTTATTCTTCTCACAATAGATACATTCAACTGTAACAACATTCAATTCGGACTGATACTTTACTATCGTCTGATACTTTCTCCTTGATTTCAGCCAATTTCACTCACAGCGGGATTCGAAAACGTGAATCCTCGAAGGAAGAACTCATAAACGTTGTTCACCATTTCAAAAGCTTGTCTATGGAGCACGTTTTACCCATAATCGACTGAGTCGGAATTGTTTTTCTTCCGTCTCGTCGACCCTGCTTGCAGTGCACTTGAACAAACTCCGATTTATAGGAAGTCATCAAAAATGCTGTTGAAATAATGAGAAAAAGGAGTTAACTGAGGGGGAAACTACCAAAAACTGCAAAAAGACACAAACAACATCGAACGCGAGACAGCAACATTCCGAAATATTACTCTTATCTTAGGTCGTCGTGTGTTCCATTTTCAGTTGAACCCGACTGTCTGAGGCACGATTTTTTTTTTTTTTTTTTTTTTTTTTTAATAACTTTATTGGTAACCCTTTGTGTTGTAAGGGTGGTTCTTATTTTACGGGACAATCGAGGTTTTCGATTCTGCTGAAAAAATTTTGTTCTCCTAAATTTATGATTTTTTATTATACAATCTAGATGTTACTCTAATGGTATAGTGATGTACTAGCACGCATGATTTTCGTTTGTTTCCTCAAAATTCAGGTTTTAAAATTTTATAGGTTACGAGAATGGTATGTATCCATGACAATGAGCTTTGCCAACCAAATAACGATAGAATTACGTAAACGATGTGTAGGTAAGGTTGAATGAGACAGATATCTGATTTCAGTTTTTCCTGACTTTGTGCTAGAACAAGTATCACATTTTAATATTAGTATTTATTTAGTATCAAATACCAAACTTGAAAAAAAAATTGTTCAAACAGCCATGACGGCTTTTATGTAGCCAGAACAATGAAGTTTAAAATCTCCACGACAATGAGAAATCAACATTAACCTTCTGCAATTAGGAGTCTAATGAACACTTATAGAAATCGAAACTTGCATTAAATAGAGTTTTTACATCTCTATCCCAAAATGAATGCTAAACGAATCAATAAGATTGATTAAGAGTGATTTTCAAACCACAATCATAACTATGAGAAGTATGAAACGTACACACCTGTTTTACAAACGGCTAACTTCATTTTTGAGCCCCAACTGTATAGAAGTGACGGAAGCATGTTGTTTCCTCAAAGGGCAGGGTTACCAACGCTGAAAAAACTTTGAACTGCCAAAAAATGCCCTCATTTGAGAGAGCTACGATGATTTCCTTCAAACCCATGACAATGAAACAGAAGCTTTGGGACAAACTTTGAGCAGTTGATTCGTACAGACTCTCTAAAAGTTAGTCCCACTTGTAAGCGCACTAACATCCAGTAACTAATTCTAAAAAAATACTAGTTAAAATATTTCCGGTAAAACGTACTTTGAGCGGATAAAGTTTCGGATTAAGTTCAAATTCTGACTCCCGGACAGACCATGACGATGAGATTAGAGGTACATTTCGATCAATTACCGACATGTACAATGAAGAGTAGCCGAACTTTATGACAGCTATGAGTAGGCCTGGTTACCGCATGAAATCTGCAAAAATAATTTTTGGAAAAAGTTGAACAGAAAACTATTTATCAACGATACACAGCGATTGTCCCGTTAAATGGGAATCACCCATAAATACACTTTGCGTTTTGGGCATAATGATTTACAAATTACCGAAACGGTCATGGAACATGTTTGGAGGGTACCTACTGTCCAATTATTAGGCCTCCTAATAATTTGAGAATATAACAAATACATTTGAATAAATAACAGTTGACATGACATTAACTCGAGTATAACAGTAACATAATTATTAATTTATTTACTGGTTTTTCTGTTATTTAATACATTTACAGTATGATTTATAACAAATATATAATATTTCATTGTGGCGACAATCATTCGATGAGGTCAACAGGACGTCTACGTTTCAATCTCCTTCGTTGCTGCTGAAAGGAGAATCTTTCTGCGAAATTTGATAGTGATGTATTGTGGTGTCGGATGATTGAGGTATAGGTTTGGCTGAATGCAGAGCTTATTACTTCTTTGACTTCCACTACACCGAGATCGCGATGTATGACGGAGTTACGGACATACCATGGGGGGTTCAATATAAGCCTTAATATTCTATTTTGCTGCCTTTGAATTCGGGCTATTTGGGTATTTGATGCTGATCCCCATATAGAACATCCATAGAGCCAGATCGGGCGTATCAGAACCATGTAGAGGAGTAATTTGAGTTGAAGAGTGAGTGGTGAGGTATTTTCCAGTAGCGGTTTTAAAAGGTATGTTCTGTGGCGGATTCTTTTGACGAGTTCACCTATATGATGATTGAATGAGGCACGCACGCACACATTTCCTGAAACCTTGTGCGTTCCACGAAATATAAATTCCTTTCCAAGTCATCTCCAATTGTCACGAATTCTCCCCGCTAATAAACTGCCTGTTTTGCTCAAATGAAAAATTCGGGAATCAAACTATTCGGTTGCGAAGCGTAGCGTCGTTTATGAACTAGAAAGATGTTTTGGAGATCTCGACCTATACAAAGTTGTGTGCCGGAACCCGCTGATCAGTTTACGACCGCTCCCACATTTCGACCGTCTACTAGGAAAGAAGATAAGTATATTCCAACATGGATAGATATACAGAGAAACAAACTTTGAGTTTTCTACGTAAGGTTTTATTGAAGTTGATGAAAATGCATCGGTCCGGGATCAGGTGAGTGCTCTAACAGCATTACTTCTACCATATTAATCATGCGGAGCTGAAATTAGGTATTTAGGCTCTCTTGGACTTGAAGATGCATAAGTCAAATATCAGGCGAGTTGGTCCAATCGCAAATTTTTTCGTAAATTGATATGTAGACTCTTAGAACGTACCTTGCCAACCCAATATTGGTCAAGGGATGATCTCGAGTGTACTCAACATTGCTAGGCCAAGGGTTCTTTCATTAACTCCAGTATTTTTCGTTCCAATCCATTCATTTTTCATTCCTTTATACCCTTTTATACGGACTGATGAGTATAATTTTGTTAGTCAAATATTTTTTCTGTACAGGAAATTTTCTCTAGTTTCAGAAACCGGGGTCGAAAAAGTTTCAGCGTCAACTAGATTGCCAAAAAGACACCAAAGACGAAGTGGCACATAGTCACCCCAACCCATGGGGTGAAAATGTGCCACAAACATGCATTTCCCCCACCACCCCTTTTAAAACAAAAAAATTGTATTAGTCACTAATCCAATGCTGAGATATTCAGCAAGGTGCCCTGAAGATTTCAGCGTAATAGCTCGTGAACTGAGACCAGGATATTGAAAAAACCCCAAAACGTGGCACTTAGTCACCCCATTTTACGGTAATCTTGTAGGTGCACAGGATGCAGATCAGATAAGTTGCCCCTAAAGCTTCCTTACGTTTACCCCAATAATGTTTTTGCGTTCATTTCTACTATTAACCTTCATTTACTTCGACATATCCATAAAACTATTGTTTTTTACATCTAGGGAGAAGTTTAGTAGGTTCTTCTTCGAGTCCGCTTTTCTATCTGGTAAAATGCTGGGTAGGCTGTTCTCGCAAGATTATTGATCTTGTAGATGGACTTGATGCTGTTCACGAATCAAGATACAGCCGTCTTGAGGTACCTTATAATTTTGGATTTCCTCGAAGGAGAAGAGGCTTTACCTCTGAGGAGAAGTTTAATAGGTTCTTCTTCGAGTCCGCTTTACTATCTGGGAATATGCTGGTTAGGCTGTTCTTAGGTTATTGATTTTGAAAATGGACTTGATGCTATTCAACGAATCAAGATACAGCCCTCTTGAGGTACCTCATAATTTTGGATTTCCTCGAAGTTTTCTTTCCTTTCTTGAAAAATATGGATGCTATTTTGGATTTGGTGATTCAGAAAATGTATCGATTAATCCTTAATTCTGGTTCCTCAATCAGAGAAATATTTGTCAAGTTGTTCTGTCTGTCTTGTATCAGAAACAATCGTAAAGACATTGTCGGTCTAACAATATAGTATACCTATTCGTCAAACCTTTGCTAAGCTCTTGCCGTATTGATTTTACCATCGTCAGCATACGCTCCAAACACAAAACGTCGACAATCTTATTTGTGTGATGTTAAAAAAAAGTGTATCCTTGTGCACTTTTACGTTATACCTATTCTTGGATTCCTAGCACTTTTTTATAAAAAATCCTTCAGAATAGCGTCAAATGCAAGTGAAAGTTTTGAGCTTAGCTAGTTTTAAAAATTCGTTTTCCGAATATTTCCCCGAATCCCCGGAGAACGAGTAATAATAGTAATTGGAATCATTGAAATAGATGTCATATGTGTGTTGGTGTCATACGAGTATAGTGACAACTGATTGCAAAGAGTATGCGCTTTCAGATATTCACTTGTTTTCTTGAGTCTAATGCGTTTTGTTTTGTTTCAGGTATATCTTCGTTCAATGGATAGGGTGCCGCGATTGAAGTATGTTGGTATGTTTTCTGATTGAGCAGGTAGAATGAGGTGTGTAGCTAATTTTTTAGGTAGCCAATTTAGAATGCTGCACTTTGGAACGGGGTCTCTCCGGTGTTGTTTGTGCATAATTTTATCCTTTTATAAAATGAATCAGATCCTTATAAACAAGATACAATTGATTAGAAAAGTCTTCAATTGTTAGTCGAGATCTACAACCCCACCAAGTCCGGGACGAATGAATCTGTGTGTTTCCACATTTCATTTGCGTAAATAACACCGATATCTATGGATGTTGTAAAATGTTTTGGATCAGTAGTGTGATTTATTCGGTATCCTGCCATCATCGGCGGTGTTAATCGTTGTTTCTGATTAATTTGAGCGAACGAAGAAAAGTGACCGCCTGGCGAAAATGGCCGTTTTATATCGGGTTGACCCCAACTTGGCTCACCGCCCCTGTGTAGCGAGGGGCCCACCCCGCCTAGCCTCGTCTCGCCTTGCCTAGCCTCGCCTTATCTCTCGCAGATCCCATCATCTATATATCACCACCAATCCTCCCCGTCAATCTCGGTAATTGACTGTCGTTCGTCTTCTGACGCCTCTTTCATTTTCTTTATTTTCCTCGTCGACACTTTCCTCCAGAGAAAGATCTCTGCAGGAATTTATGGGAGAATTTGATCCTATTAACGGATTATTGGATTTAACTTGAAGAGATTTTCCCCTTAATCCCTCGACGACTATTCGACTCCTCTTTTACTACCTGAGCTGAATCTGCAGGATCAAAAGGAGTAGTTACTGGATATATCTGTAGTTGGTTTTCTCGATCAGTTCTGTAAATCAAGTCAGGGACGGTGGGTTCTGGTCCAAAAACATCCAAACTTTTTTTTTTACGACGTTTCCCCATATTTAAATAGCTTCTTCAGGGCTTCATTACAGACAAAGGACGAAACAAAACTCCATAAAACTAAGGCTCAACTTGTAGGCTGTTAAGTTAGCAACCTTCTTCCTATTATATGGTGGAATTCGAGCAAGATTAGGTGGTTAAATGATTTGAAATATATTTATTAAAGTTAATGGTGTAAGATATTCGTACATAATGTAATGATATTTTGATTTTGGTACTTAATACTTAACAGATTGGTAGATACCTTCGTCGTGGGGGAGGACAATTTTTCAAGTAAAAAATCAGCTGTGAAATGAACTTGCTTCTTTGATAGGATTGATAACGGTGGTATTGTTGTTCTTTTACAATTCCCACTTGTACTTGGAGATGGGAGAGGGATTAAGAATGAAGATTAAATATGGAATAGATTTATTAACGGAGTTGTATTTGAATTATGTTACTGTATTCTATAACTCAGGTTTCTGGTCATTTGAACATGAACACTTTCTTTTATCAGTTTTCCCCAAACAAACTTCTGAGTAAATGATTTTGGTCTGTTCAAAATCAAAACTGATTCAAATCCACTGTGTCATGGCTTAATGCACACTTGTCATCGAGGATGTTAATATCGTACCAATAATTTGACATTCTACTCGTATTTTTCATGTATTGGTGAGTTTTCTCAATGGAAACAGGAAACTAGAACTAAGTAAAATGGAAAAGAAAAGCGACACTACCCAATTTGAGTAGAAGTACTTAAAAACCCAAGCATAGTTCTGTAATTAGTACCCTAGATGGTATGCGGGCCCATCACACATTGGATCTGAATCAAATTTACGAGATCACGAACAATGACGATCGTAGCGATTGGAATGCCCTCCCGCTCGAAGATTATACTCTTAACTGAAATGGGGGGAATGTGTTTTAATGAAAGTTATTTGAATTAACGTCATGTGGTTTTTCAGGAACCTATTATTTCTATATTTATTCGATTTTACGATAATTGCACAATTATTGTCAATGATGTTACCTGAGGTCTTGTGAATTAAAGCCTGTTTCAGAACATTAAAGGCATTCACCGGGCACACATATTAAACACTACGCGACAAACGTTTGTTCAAAATAAGATATATTTCACTTATTTACTTTTATTGAATACAGTTTTTCTTCTTTTTCTCCACTACGGTTATCGGAATATTTGCCCACAGCTGTTTTGAACAGAAAATTGTGCATATTAACTCAAAACTAGTTGATCGCGTAATTCTTCAATTGAGAAAAGATTGTGGCAAAAACCGAATGGTTTAGATTTCAGCGTTCTGCCCCTGTCATCATCCAACTTTGTCCTCGTTGTGGAGATGAACATAAATAATATCAACATCCCCCGTGGGTATCAGACGACGCCTAATCGATAAAGAATTGAGGGCCGGGTCTCGATAGACCGGTTCACGGGTGAATTAAGACATCAGAATACATTAAGGCGGCCCCACGGGATCATGGGTGGTCCTTTATACCTCCACCGAATTACGCGTTCCGAAGCTTTCGATTCTGTTTTTTTGTGACCTTCATCAGGGAGTCGACAATAGGTCTTTATTTTGTCCCCCCTCCCACTTCCACAGCCCGATGCGCCTTCGGTAGTTCGACCTAATGTGTTAGTAATCTTCTACTGAAATACAGTAGGTGAGGAGAGTTTTTTTCTCCTGTCCTACGATATGTTTATCTCCGGCTAATGACGGATCACGTCTTCGAGCCATCAATCAAGGCTTTCTTCAAAAAATGATGAGCCCTTTTTCGAACGGAGATGAGCTTCGAAATTTATTCATGGTTGATATTGATTACCTTCTTAAATCAGATGGATACAGAATTCACTGTAGTGTTTTTTAATGCGTTCTTAATCACAAAATTTGTTACCATTTACGGAAACAAATTAGGTCGTCCATCCTTCTCTAGTTGATGACGTTTTGGTCTTTACCAATACTTCAGTGTAATTTTTATTATTCTTCAAAACGAGGCAGCCATTGAAGCTTCTTTAAACATAAACTCAAATTCTTTAAAAATTTTTAAACATTTTAAAATCTGGTTTAAAAACTTGGCTTCTGGTTTGAAAAATTAAAAAAATTAACTCACCTCAAAACAGAAGGTTAGTACCATCATTTGAAAACGAAAAAAGGAATGTATTGATATTGTCCGAATGATATGTGGATCGTTTCTTTTGATAAATATTTTGAGTAGTGTAGAAAATGGAGGTATGTTTGAATTGCCCTCATGAAAATCCACTGTGAACCAATCGGTAAGGATTCTCGTATTGTAATGTACACACTCTCTTTCACACTCAAGTATATATATGAGAGAGAGTGTGTGGGTGTGTGTGTTGTTTCCATCTCTCTCCTCTGAAGTGAGATTAAAAATCTTCTTTTTTCGCAAAAAAAGGATAAGAATTCCCTATGAGAGGCTGATATCGTTAAACTTCATGTTTTAATTGCCGCTAGTTACGTTAATTCTAAAAAATTGAAATAAAGGCTGAAAACCGTTCAAATGAAGGAACTGCAATATTTCTACAGAATATTTCCAATCCATAAACAGCAAATCAAAACTTCCTAAAACAAAATTATGGTCGTATTTAATTGAAATCCAATGTAAATCTAATATTTACTTTAAATAATTTGCACTAGCCTCCGATGGTTCTCCTTAATGTTGTGATTGAGGAGAGGGCAAAGTTGATATCTCTTGATTTGCGTTTACTTTCAACCAAATACTTTCGCGATTTACGCCCTTCTCTAGGTCTACAATCAAGATAGTTATGACATGACAGGTACCTACATTTATCTTGTTGCAGTAAAGATATGATGATGAAGCTACTTGACTTATTGCCTACTTAGTGTAATATACTAAATATAAATACTAAATACTATTATACTATATTATAGTTGTGGCCGGTACAGTACCGTCCTCTAAGAGGCTATATGCAGATACACGAGAAAATTCAACTGCCATGTCTGCGGACTCTTGTGAAAAAAAAGTATTTTAACACAATAAAGGAAAAAAATTGTAATTTGAGGTTTCATTTACAAATTACAAGGATTCGTCAAGTAATTGTAAATAAATGTAGTCCATAATTGCGTGGCAGAACTCTGGGCGGCTTCGATTATTTGAAGAGTGGCTACAGTGTGTGGCGTAACGAGAACACACCATATTAGTGTGGATAGTAAGCTCCCCCGAAGTTGGAAACTTCATTTTGTGGGGCTGCGGTATTAAACTTTTTTAACCTGCTAACCCAACACGTTATGTATTTTACGTTGGTACTTTCTCCAATGTTCATTTCCAGTCGTGTTTCATGCATGAGCATATTAATTTATTATTCATCCCCGCCGCGAGAGCTCGTAATTATTTTCACGTTACGATGCTCCAAAGCGGCCCGGTGGAGGCCCCGAAGTTATAGCCGCAGCTTCTCACTTCGAGGTTAACCTGTAGCGTAATTCCAAACCGCCAAACTCTCCGGATTCGAAGTCTACGGCCCCATGCGATTCCCCTTATCCAAAGCTTCCCGAACGTTCATTATTTTATACGGCGAGGGAGCGGTGGATACCGTGGAAACAATACGGGACTCTCTCTCGGGCACTAAACCATACTTCAAAAACCATTGTTTTGTCCCAAACCCCCGCCTTTTCACCCCGTCGACGGTGTCACTTCTTTTCTAAAACCAGGTGTAACTCTGATTCTCTCTCCGTCGCTTTTGAAAGCTCCATCATTTGTAACCAGTTCATTTTCAAAAGAGCTTTTCCAGCCCATACATCAACCTTTTGTTTTCTTTACGAGTTGTTGTTATTCGCTTTTGTTCGGTGCCAGTGAATGCGTGATATTGGGCGATCCTTTATGCAAGGCTCCGTTCAGAATCTGCAGACAATCTACAAAACCCTGAGTCTGGGGGAAACGTACGGCTGATATATCGGGTCCAGCTAGTCACTATCTTTGACTCAAAACAATGTATTTTGTTGGGAGAGTTGTTTTTAGATTTTAAACAACCCGAAGGGGTGGAAGACAGTTTAATAATCGACGTGAAAACCTTTCAGAATCTGCAGAAAATCTGGAAAACCCAGTCGTTGAGGAAATTTAAAGGTACAGCTAGATATTAACTACTTTGATTCAAGACATTGCATTTTGTTTGGAGAGTCGTGGTGTTAGTGTTTTAATATCTACTACACTAACAGAAGAGTTAGTTAATGCTTAAGCATTCATCCTGGGTACCGATCCATCCACAAAAACCAGTTTTGGTAAAAATGGACCTTTTACCATACTGGGTCCACCTCATGTTATCTTTGATATGTTATATATGAGGTTTGTTAAGTCAGGATATCTGATTTATATTACTGCACTACCCGAAGTTCTGCATGAATGGAAGTGTCTTCTTGAAAGGCAAGTCTCCGTTGTCTACAGACTACAGCTAGCCCTGGGGGAATGTATATACAAATTTGTAAGGTCACTTACAAAGTGTGGTACATTGAAAAAAATGTATTCTCTTAGAAAGTCAAGGCTTCTATGTTTTTACATTCCTAACAATATAGGTGACCGAATGGTGTAGTTTCCCTTCGCACGCTAGAAGGCACCAGGATATCCCAAGAGGCGGCAGTTTTGAGAATTGGGAGGGGGGAACTACCCATATCCATCTCAAACTAAGCAAAAGTTGAACAATACTCCTGCAAATTCTGTGTTTTCGTTCAAACCTGCTAGTAATCAACAAAACTCAGTCTCTGGAATGTGTTCCGAACCATTACCATTCAGCAGCTTGCTTCTACGTTTGCATCAAAACAATGGGGTTTGTCCTCGAGATATGTGTTTTCCCCTTTAATACACAACTCAAATGGTCTGTTGAAAGTTGAGCAATAGTTCCGAAAATCCAAGATCAAAGTACAAAACAGTTTCTACAACGTCTTCTGTCAGTGGGATGGACTGCTAGCTTACATGTTTTCCCCTTTTGCCAAAGTTGGTTAGAGTACTTGATGCTTCTATTGAGGATTTTGTGATTTATTGGTAAAGCTAGGTTCAAGATCTCATGAAAAATGGGAGCGTTGGTATGTTTCCTGGAACACCCCGGAGAAGACTCAACAAGTTTTATAGCTCGTTTGGTTGCTCTGGAGTAATTTTTTTATGTGATTGAATTCTTTTACGAATTATTATTGGAGTACTGGGAACTTTCCAATACGTTCAAAGTTAAATTCAGTAATTTAGTTGTGTGAAGTAAGAAGGGTATGATTAGTTGTATGATGTGGTAGTAGTGGTGAGAGGTTATGCAGTGTATTAAGTTTTTGATTATACGTTCTCTGTATTTCAACGACTTTGCTTAGACCGAATAATTGTTGCGATTTTCTTCATTTCGTTACTTGAAAGGTATCATGAAAAAGAGGATTAATGGAAATGCTGAATCAGCTTGAATTGCAAAATATGCTGATTTCTGCCATTTATCGGATAGTTGAAAAGCTGAAACCACCTAATGGAGCTGTCGATAGTTCGGAAAGTCGGGAAAATCTGTTTGGAATCCTCCGCTGTCCGACCTGTTCAATTGCCGCCCTCCACGTCAGGAATCACGTCCTAATCCCCTGACTCAGGAACCTGACGAGACAAAGCCGAGAGATTTCGATATCGGAAGGATATCCGAGATTAGAGCTGGGAAGACGGTGACACGCACACACAGAAAAAGGAACGAAAAATTCTTGCAGGGAAAAGCAGAATTCCTTCTCCAGTTTTTTGACCTTCTCAGCATTTTATTAGTTTCCGTCCCGCTGGTAAAAGCAGAAATGATGGCACCCATCGAGACGGGAAATGGCGAGTAGTGGTGAGAGGGTGGAGGAAAAGCTATAAGACAAATAGTCGATGAGATTTGTTGTCCATCGGATGAAAGTGAAATCCTTTTCGGCTGGGTCGTTAGGTCTGAGGCGGTCAGCGATGTTGGGGATGAAGCTATCCATCGAGGATCGAAATATGAGGCAAGACAATGGCCGAAGGGAGAGAGGCATAGGTGGAAGGGGTGTGGTCTACTCCTTTTCCCGGCTTGTTTCGCATTTAGCAATAAATTTAAATTATTTTTTAAAAAATCTAAATAACTAAAATGCCTTACTCTATAAAATTGACAACTGTCTAATGATCCAGGCCATTGTTCGAAGTGGGGCAAAACAATTCAAACTGCTTCAAACTTTGTTATTTCAAATAGGGATCACCATTGTTTTGGTAGTTTCCCAATATTATCGATGATGGGAGTCTTCGTACTGCTCAAAAGTTATGAAAACATTTTTCTTACTATTGTGCGAACCTGGGGTTATCTAGATGATATGCCTTGTCTATTATGAAGAATAGTTTAATATGAATCAGACATCCATGTTTGTCCGGCGACGCCCCAATTCTTGAACCAGCTCTCTCACTTAATTTAAAGTGCCCTGTAAGGGTTGTCAAAGTTTTGTAAAATCCCTAAAAACCTCAAAAAAAGTCAAGGCGGCCTAAATTTGTACTCTTTTAGAAGAACACTCCACGAGGAATCGAATGAGCCCTTCCCCAGGTCCGTAGGTCAAACGATTTTCGATCTATGGCCCGATTTATGGTGCAAACATTCGCGTTATTTTGGTTTATTATTGTTTTTGTGTTGATAGCAGTAACCTAGTGATGTAGTGAACTCCTAAAACGGTTTATATCCGATACACGGGTTGAAGTATTCTGATAACCATAAAAAAACGCTGCAAATTCTTCCACTGGGGTTTATTATTCAATTGGCTTGCGTTCATGATTTGAATTTCCACTAAGCTTTGGAGTGTGGGTGTTTCACAGGTGATAGACCGATTATTGAATTTCAGAAGGCACACAAATATGATCAACTGATCAATCCAAATAGGTATTTTGGTTAAGAACAGATTTACGTGCTCTATGCATATTTCCTGAAATTCAATAATCGCTCTATCACCTGTGAAACACGCACACTCCAAAGCTTAGTAGAAAGGCAAATCATGAACGCAAGCCAATTGAATAATAAACTCCAGTGATAGAATTTGCAGCGTTTTTCCTACCGTGAGCCTCTAACGCAAATAACCCGACGTCCCGTTTTGAGCTCAACAAAATTTATCACAGCTGCGTCGTTATCAATTTCATTTTGGGAGAAATCAATATTTAAACTTTATCATCTTCATGGAAATGCTGTAAATCAATTTTCGCTGATAACAGTGTAACCTTTGATGGGATTGGTGAAACCCGTTTGTTTTAAATCAACGTGTTTGTTTCAAATCTTTGGTTCCATAAAACGGTGATCAACTTTAACCGTGGTTAGGGTTGATTATGGAAATGTCCCTCAATATTTTCCAATATGGGAATCAAAATTAAACCCCAGATTTTCAACTATCAATATCAAAATGGGTGGGTGTTCGTCTCTTGTGAAAGGGATCGGGAGGGTTTCAGAGGAGCTTTAAGGGAGTATCAGCTCGACGAGGCTCAGCAAAGTGGGTGATGAGAGGCTACGGACTAGAGTGATGACGAAGGGGGGGGGGGGGGGCTGAAGTGCTGTGGAAAGGGAGTTTGAGGTGAGAGCTAAGCTAATCCCCGGAGTTCCCTTCTAAGGAAGACCCTCGAGGGACAAGGTGGGTACTTGTAGCGGGAAACTGTAGAGTTACAAGACTACGTAAACTTACAAGACGCTCTACCCTCTCCACTCGATGATCCTGCTGTTGTTCAGAATTGACACAACACCCCTAACTTCCGGCAAGTGACACGGCCTGTTTCAGGAATCCCTGATTAGCTGGCTGAAACCTGTTCCTGGTTGCTAAGATACTGTTGTTTCCATTAGGTGGATGGGATGGTTGATTTATAGTCATCCTTCGCTGGATCTTACAGCTGTCAAATTTCAATCATATGAAGGAATAAACTAAACAAACCGATGGTGGATCGTGGGAAATCGACGCGAAATGGGGCAAACACTGAATTTAACGGGTTAAAAGTCGAAAAATGAAGGTTTAAATTCATGTTTACCATTAGGCCTCTCGTTTACTGGAAGCGGAAAGCTGAGGACTCAGTTTGAACGGGTTCGTCCGAAAACGTTCGAACGATCCGAACATGTCTTTCGGATAGGGGATCATGTCATTCGTCAATTATGGCCATTACAAATTCGCACGAATCCCATTCCCCTGGGAACAGAACGAAAAACATGGCCCCTGAAGAGCTCAATTTGCTTGTGCAAGAAATTACTAACTGTGTAACTAACCTGTGTAAGAAATTAACATTAAAAAAGATTTACATGCCATTCAATAAATATTCCAAGGTTTGTAACTCGATCTTGATCATTACAACACACTACAAGTCATTACAAACTTTCAATCCGCAAGATTCAGTTTTTGTCTCACTTTGCGACGTGTCGAGGTATCCACCTTTGATCATTTTATCAAATCAAATTTTGGAGTTTCACCTTTAACTCAGACTCAACAAAATTTAGTCAATTACTGCAGGACCAGTTTCGATGAAACTGCCGACGAATTATCGTGAAACTTAATCCAACTATCCCGGATTTGAACGAAATCTGAGCGACTGATCATTAGCAACGATCAGTATAACCGTTCGTTACTAAATAAATTCTTACACACCCATGTACCATTACATCGCCAGGAAACAGTTGCACCAATTACCTATATCTAGTACGATTGTGTATGTACTGTTTGCTGCTGCTTGTGGTAGAATGTCGAATTGATTGATCCTAACTCTTACAGCTCTAATTTACGCAAGTGGTTTCCTTTTGAATCTGTCCCCCCTGATACATCTATACTGTATGTCCCTGATGTTGTCACTACCTGGAAGTTAGTTCGGTATCCACGATCTTTCACGTTAAAGTGGATATACACACTGTATAGCCTGTAAGTACCTACCTTCAGTGCTGGAAAGTAAAATATACCATCATCGTTCTATTGCAGATCTCTTAATTCCGATGAGGCCATAGCTACAGTAACACCAGCGGTAACGGCGTAAATGTAAATGGTGGAATGTAGTTCGTTACGCGTTTCTTCTTAAAATCAGGGTTTGTGCCAAAAATCTGCTCGAGATTCGGAGCGGTTGATAATTTTGAAAGCTTGCCTGAATAAGAAACTTTCTGGTCCTCCCCAGAGATGCTCATGTACGCAGCGATAATATCTTACGATGCGGTCGTTTTCGTTATCGCGGGCGGGAAAAGCGGCCCAAGGAGGGAAAACAGCCTAATGAACTCCGGAAGTCGAATCTCGACGGCAACAAAACCTCGGAGACGCCGTCTACGTGTGTTTCGTTAATATTTTCACCGCACATGTCGCGAGCCGCGTAATAACACGATGGTCGGGGTGGAGGGGAGGAGAGTTGACGCAAGGCCTACGGCATGCAGGCCACTACCCTTCCTTTTTCCAAAATTGCCGTAACATAGAAAATTGCATCTTTGTATAAGTATCATAAAATGGAAAAGGGATGAATCTAAAGTAAAATCTGAAAACGCCTACCCTACAACAGTGCACAACGCGATCGTATTTGAGATCCTAAGACCATAATATTGCAGATCAAAAATAACGATTTTAGGCGGAGTGTGAAACCACATTATGTATTTTTGACCGTTCGCTGGGCGCGTTATGCGTAATTAACATATCGATTAGGAGTCAAGTTTTCATCAAGTCGAGCTTAGAACAGAATCTGCAATTGAAAATTGGGGTTTGTATTTGAAAAAACAATGTTGGTGTACGTTGGGCATGTGCGCGATTCGAGCAAATTCTATAGTTGAGTAGTAAACAAAAAATTTTGGGATCGTGGGATCTTATTTTTACATGCATTCTAACAGATTAAGAAGGGAAGGGGTGGGTAGAGACCTTAACTTACGACACCTTAGATACAAAATTGGATGCAGAAGAGCCACGAAATTGAAAACAATTTTCTTGTTTTTGAACCAATGTTGTGTAGATCCCTATATACATCGTGATAGAGTTTTCACGTAAAAGAGAAGACCGAAAACTTGCATTGAAAATAGAAACCCGATTAGCGATTCAGAGATGGGAGTTAACTGTACCCTCAATGAAGATTGTTGTGAGAATTCCATTTTTATCCGGGAATAAAAGAATTGCGAGTCGCGAACCATTCAAGGCTCAACCTACCTCTGAAAGCTTCCTGGAAATCAGTCGTATTTGTTTTAAGGATTACCAGGAAGTAACATGCTGGAATCCAATGTTGACAAAGACAGACCAAAGCATGAAATGGGATTTAACAATCGGCTGCAACAAATTAAAACCTTCTGACTTCAGTGAACAAAAAACTCAATCTTTTGAAGATGATTACGAAATTCATGGAATACTGTACCATCCGGTCCTCTTTAATTATGTAATACCTACCCGCGTTGTTTTATTTAATAACTATATCAGAACATGTAAAAATTCTGAATCTCCAAATTTTAAATATCCACGCTCTACGAACACGAACACTCTAGAGAACACCTATTATATTATGGAATGTTATAAACAGTATCAACAAAATGTGTTCATGTCACTCAGAACTGAATATTAGGTGATTAAGTTAGATGTGCCCATACAAAATAGACTTTCCAGAAACAGTTTTTCAGTCTAATTGCTAGCATTTTCTTCGACGTTTCTGGTTTTTGGAAAAGTGAAACTCGCATACACTTGCAACCTTATCTATTGAGATTTCGGGAATATTCCCCATCAGAGTTGAACGAAGTTATGCCTGGGATTCGTTCCTGACGGACACAAGAATATAAAAAACTATAACATGGTGGTGATGGGATGGATGAATTGCTCCTTCCAATACCTGAGACGATTGGCCTGCAACACCCAAAGAATTTCCCTGAAGTCAAAAAGTATGCAAGTTTGTATTCTATTGTGTGTTCTACCTGCCTCCCAGGTGTATATTGGAAACATCTTGCGTATTACGGGTACGTATGATTGTACTTTTCTTCGTCAATCGTCAGATGTTCAAAACAAAGTAAACGAAACCTCAACTTTAGCAGACGTACCTAAGCAACCACAGACAAATTTGGCCAAATTCCCATCTATTGCAAAAGTTCCACACATGCTTTTTCTGTACTGGTCGAATTTTCTTCGGTACTTTCAGTTGTTGGGAAAGTAAAATTGGCAAACAGAGTTGTAATCGCCTTACCTGCTTTTTCTGTTATCACCTGCGACATCAGATTCTACCTAGTGTCATTTAGTCCAACAACCTTTGCAGTTCATCTCTTCGTGTGGCGGTAGTGGTTTTTAATTCGTACTATTTCTTCATGATACAACAAGTCCAACACATCAGTAGTGTGGGTTGACCACAAGGAGCTGCCTGTTTTCAATGGGATGGAACAATTACTGTAGGAGCAGGAGTTTCATCACTTAGTTCTGGCTCACCTCTTCCTATAACTTGGGATCTTCACATGATCATTGTCATATTCGTGGTCTTACATCCTGGATGGTGTGCTGTTACGGTGAGGGCTTGTATATTCCTCCTTTTCATGTAGGATAGAGTTCCACTATCTAATATAAATCTATCATCACTAACAGAATCACACTAGGTTTCCCTAACAAAATAATATAATAGATTGCGTCCAAAATCCTACTAGCCGGTGGGGAAGAAACACATCAGCTTCTTTGATCAAACCGTTTCGAAGGCGAAACTTGGCTCATTTATATTGAATTAAACATAATCAGCCCAAGCTCAGTAGGAACATAGGCTGGTTCCCTGCAGTTTTAGTATTTCTTGAGATTAGGCTTCTCCTGGTCTGTCCACCGTGGGCCTCGCCCTTAAACAAGGCGGTTTCGGCAACAAACAACCAGCTGATGGCCCTGGAAGGGGCTTTTGTGTCGAACTGCACGCCGTGTGTTGACGTTTTCACGTGACACTCTGACCGGCTTTCGCCGTCCTTTTTTTTCCAGGTGATTTTCCCGGGGAAAAATTTCTCATCGGTGGGCGGACGACTGGCCCACGTAGGCTCGAACGTGATCCACTTATGTAACCGTTGTGATCTCACTACTCATTGACTGGTTCTTTTATTGGGAGGCGCGACAAAAAACCTAGCAGGTCTTTAAAGGTGCGTCCCCGGTGAAAAGGAAAATTCGGACGGGAAACGTGTGCACGAAGAAAAGTGTAGCGAAGAACGCGGATGTCAAAGATAAATTACACAAGTGATATAATATTCTGATCATGATTAACAATCACTAAATATAAGGGTTACCTCGCTCAATCGTTTCACAATAACTAAATTAATGAATTACAATATAAGAATAGTTACTGAACTTCTTGGTAGTTCCTCGCTTCTATATACTCCACTGGAATATTAACTTTAAACCTGTATGTTACTTTAACTTTACAAATCACCAATTGAAAGTTATTTCCAACGATAAAATAAACTAAGCAAAGAACTAATGGCTCCTTATAGAATTCGATTAAATGCACTCAGTGACTACCTTCTATCAAATATCTAATTGGACATATTTTTTAATCTTTCTGGGTTTAGACAATCAGACTTATAATTTATGCTTATATGTGAAGGAACTTGACGACCTATGTCTATAGATAGTATGTTTGAAATAGATATCTTGGATGGAATTCAATTTCTTAGTCGTCTATACAGGGGTTGTAATGTGTGGTTTTTGAATTTTCGTGTCCATTTCGAATTTCTCTTCTATTTGCAGCCATGTTTCAGGTGGTGACTTATGATCATCTACAAAAGAATCTCATAATCCCATTCTGCGCTCCACACAATAGAGAGTGAGTGAGAGTGATTGGATGAGCGTGAAAAAGGAGAGTAATTGCTTGCGTAAATTGCTGAAGAAGCAATTAATTCAGATCAAATATCTCAATTTTCTTCATATTTATCTAAAAGCTTTAGTTGTTAGTGGTTAGTGGGTTCATGGTCCGCTTTTAGAATGGATGGAATGTTATTTATTGGATATTAGCTAAGATCGAAACATGATCGTGATCGCTAAATTCGAAATATTCCGGGTTAGTCGCTCTAATACTAATTTTATCGAGTTAATAGCTCATCCCTGTGTTTCCATTTTTTCAGTTTATAGACCACACCCCATATTTATATTCCTTATCACGAAGCAGGACTTGAGTTAACCAGACCCGTTGTTTTTCGTACCGTAGGTGTTTTCCTTGACTATCAATTGTCTTTTCGGATGATATCGACCTGACAACGTGTCGAGCAAGGAGTGCTATAATTTTTCAAGTGTAGCACTAGAGAATTTAGAGATCTACATACAACAAAGGTTCATTATCGAAGGTAACAAAAAGGAAAGACTTCATTCCAGCTGACCAAGACGAATTTGACAGGGAGCGGGAATGACCGATAAATTTCAAGATAAAGGCCATGAAGGTGTCATCAAGAATCACATCAGATCAGTTGCATAGCCCATACGGCTGCTTGACTCAGAGTGGTAGAACATTGGGAAAGGAGATGAGGGCTTGACCGAATGAATTACGGTCGAACAAAATCATTGAATTTCAAATCAGGGGCCTCGAATTAATATTGATTCGGGCATTCGTAATGTTTAACTCAAACTGTGGGTTTGATGATTACGATATCGCATGTAGAACGAGGAGGGCCCGCATGTTTCGATAGTGTCAGTTTAGGATGAGCTCAGTTCACGCGCCCTGTAATATGTCGACGTTTACGCATCGGGCCCAGTGGAATGTGTCGGTTAGGCACCAAAATACTACTCAACTAATTAAAAACGACTCGGGGGAGTTAAAGACCTCATTCATTAACGACCGTACTAATTGTTGAAATGTTTCAGCGTCGGATTACGTCACGCATGTTAAATCGTCATAGACAGTAATTTCAAGTTGTGGATGATTGAATGCCGATTACACTCAGATATCCCCGAATGTTGGGGAAACGAACCACTGCAAATTATTACATAGTGGTTCATCATTTCTGTATTACATAAGCCTTCTACGTGAATCGTTATAGTAAATTATATGATTGTCTGCATTCATGAACATACTACTACTCTCTTCATAATGATGCTCGTAGTAACTTATATTGAGGCTGGGAGGTCGGTTTACCCCAAGGGACCATGATTGCCAGGAGGCCGATACCAAGCTAAGTGATGAAAACGATGCCCTTTTATTAGAAAGACCCTCTGAAGGAATTTTTTAATTCTAAAGCAAAGACCCCTATTGGAATTGAACCAGAGGGGTTTGGGACAACCCAAATATTAGAAAAAAAATTCTTCACATTATTTCACAAGGGTTTATTTTTGAACCCCAAGTGAAGTCCATGTGTCCTTTTATGGCTCGCACAGGAAACTATTTGTCTTACTTCGCAGCGTTTTATAATGTACAGGTTGTCTTTTTCACGACTGAACGCGAAGCTAGGAAATTAAAACCCGGTTTCAAATTCGGACTCAGCACCCAAAAGAACATAGAGTAAGGTGGTTGAATTGGAAAATGTGATGTGAACCTCTTAGTTGTGTTTTTTTCAGATTACTGAGCCTGAGAAAAACAGGAGGGTGGAATAAAAACGATATGTGTCTATATGGGAACACAGAGAACTAAGAGATAGTAAAAGAACTCTAAGAGCAATATTTCTAGAAAACGTTTAAATGAAGTTATTTCTCAAAATATTTCACCATTAATAGGTTCATTCTTGCAATAAGATTGGTTCCCCCTCTCCATAATGTTAATGTTAGCGTCCCTTACACTTTCTAAACCTTAAGTGGGATTGGTTGGTCCCCACCGCCCCCCTTTCACTTCCCTGAGCCAATAGGATTCAATCTCCTTTTACTTGGGCCTGTATAAGATGTGTTTTCTGTGATGTATCTTCAGTAATGTTTGTTACTGATGGATTAACTGTGTAACTCATTATTTTCGTGGAAATATAGACAAAGTTCTACCTTACTTATTATGTTCGCTAGTGACTTAACCCGTAACAGGAATATGAGCTGAAACTTTAAAGTTCGAGTCAAAATCCGCTTTCATTATTTGATTCATCGATTTTTAACAAACCACGTTCCATTTTCATTATTTTTTACTTCAAATTACATTTTTTGTGTTTCCCTGGGTTACTGAAATCAAAATACCATCGGAGCTATCTGTGATGTTTTCTACTCTAGTCCACTGCCATTCCTACCTAGGTTTGTCGTTTCGACCCTCGTGCACCCAACACTAAGAAGACGAGCAAAACACCGGATGCGTCCAACTTCCTGAGATGATCCTCCGTAATCGCGGATTGCGAGGGACGGAGGGAGAGCGGTGTTGCCTCAGGGTTATCTGGGAAACCTTATCTCCGGCCAGTAAATTTCTCCCCCAGCAGACTTCGTTCTCCAAAGTGGACAATACGTGTAATTATTGGGCTGATAAGTAGAGCGCTAGCGTGCTACCGCGGTCGTAAATCTCCCGCAGGGAGCCAAGATTGGATGACTTGCTCAAGCCCGGACGCAGGAATGAGGATGGACAGTCATTGAGTTGAAAGCAACGGATTCCTAAACGAACCTGTTCGAAACTCACTGATGTTGTTCACCCGAGCATGCGATCCCACGACGAGAAATACTACACCACACCATCTTTAATTTAAGATATACGTTGATTAATATTCCTTATCGGGAAAATGAGGATGATGTTCACTCTACAAAGTTGTACGAACCTCAACAATCGTCTAACGATCTTGGCCTCCAATCCAAAACTTGCTTCAGAAGTGTAACAGTATGTTTGACATGGTCTTCCTTCACATATGATTCACTTCCCAGGGTCACAAGTGTATACCTATACCACATGCAATATCAAACTATGCACCTTACCTCTGTTCGATGAAGAATTTTCTGGAAATACCCGGCTCGAAACTCACTGATGTTTTGCACCTTTTTCTTCTTTTACTTCAAGAAAAAATTCGGACAGGATGATATACTTTATAATATTGTACAAACCTCGACACAAATTGTGTAAAGTCCTTGGTTTCCGAGGCAAAACATGGTCCAATGATATAAAATTTTCTTTAAAATCACTGGGTTCCTTCTACGCATGATTCGCTACCAATTTATGCACGTGTACATACCATTTGTTATATTTGTACTCTCTCAAAAAATACGCACCGAAATACATCCCGGTTTGGTAATGAATTTTATGAACTTCAGCATCATGTACAGTGAATCAAAACCTTCAACCCAAACCGTGTAGGTGAGCAAAAGTAGTGCATTATTGAGGTAAATCATATATCACCTACCAAAACTATCCTGGTATATAAACATACTTCTTTTACTGACAAACATACATTGTAAAAATGATAAAGAGCATACCACGAATCTACGTACCTTCTGTACGATTTAAATAAATAAAACCAGTTATATCTAACAACTGTACCTATAGGTATACGCTAAATTTACACGAGAAATCGCGTTTTTACACTCGCTCTTGCAGAATAAAGTGATTTTGCACGAAACACCAAAAAATGATAGAGTTTCATCGAAACGAATTCTGGTTTATTATTGTCAACAATGAACATTTATAATGGACCATGAACCAATCATTTCTTAAACTAAACCGCCCAAATTTTTTGTTTTATGTTTCAACTTGTGTGGAATCCGGAATTCGAATTTAAGAAAAGCCTTCCGTCCCCTTACGCTGTCCACAGCTTTTCTCCGAAACTACTTAACAAACCTAATCAAATTTTTGTTCAAAATCACATAAAGAGTCCAGTTTGGACTTACTTTGGAGCCCTGTGGCTAACTCGTTTATTAATCGATCGATGTAGTTGAAGTATGAATGGAGCTCTGTTTGAGGCATCTAGAATAAAATTCCAAATACGGAATCTCTGAGTTCAGATAGTGTATCTCAGAATACGTATAATAAACCGATCAGTGATTAATGTAGAACGGAATAATCAACAGTTGTCTAATCATTTGCAGCATTTTTTTCCTCTAACTACTTTTTCAATGTAACTTTATGAAAAGTGCGAAAAATCATAACGGTCCTGTCATACTCCTTACATATTAATTCGATCGAACCTGCTGATGTAATTATGTATGTCTATTTGAAAATACTAATTCACGGTCTGAATCAAAGGCTGAGTGAGCTGCGTACGCCAGAGGAAAACTGAAAAGCTTCGTATTGCTCTTGTATGTCATCTCGTCATTAGAAAGAAAAAAGCTACGGAGTGTGAAACGCAAATTAGAGAAATGTCGCCTCACGCGTGTGAGCATCTCGATAAAGATCCCGACACTTGACGTTGTAAAACGTGCGTTAAGTTGAAGCTTCGCAATTAACGGCCGGTTAAGTTGAGACTGCGACGCTCAAAGCCGCCGTTTCAAGGGCCCCCGTGGAAAATAAAAGCGGGTAGGAACTTTTGCAGGGTCGAAAATAAAAGGGGAAAACAAAATTCTTTTTGAAGAGCGAGTGCAACCGAGCGTAACGAGTAATTTGAAGAGAGATGGCGTTTATGCGGGTCGGGGACGATGAGGTCTGAGGGAAGAGGAATCGTCAGGTGCGAAGCTTCTCACTAATTTCCCGATATGAATCTCGTTTAAATGAATGCTGTATCTGTTGAGTTGTTTAATACCACAGTATGGATATATCCTCCAGTATGAGGATCGACCATAAGAGGAGCAATTACCTTGAATAGATTGTGACAAAACCAACCCTTTTTCTTCCTTCTAGCTAGTACGTGATTTCGGCTCATTATTTCGGAAGTTTTGTAGCAAGGGAGTGATGGAATGAACTAGTTGCACCTTCCGAGGGCAGCCAATTTGACTTCAACGGCTAAAGGAGTGAGGTTCCAAGAAACGGGCAATAGGCAGGGGTAAATATGTAATTTTAAAGGGGTAATAATAGCTATTTCTCGTTTTTCCAATGGGGCACTGCAAAGGAAAGTCGCGTCAGGGCAGTCAATATTAGAGGAGAGTGGTCGGGACCAGGCTCTGTATTATAGTAAAGAGATGTTGGATTGGCTTTATTGCCCCTTGCAAATGCCTTGGCGATATGACTGCAGCGTTGAGAGGATACCCCAGGACCTAATAACTATCAGATTTATGCGCAGGGTTAGCAATGTCAAAGAAGGGGGGAAGTGGGAACTACCTATATCCATTTCCATCACACAGCCGGGGCTTTCAAACAGCAGGGGAAGGGAAGGGGCCCAGAATGGAGGGAGGGGTAGGTCGCCATAGGCAGGGGTGATTATTAAAAGCTATTGCCTATTTTTTCAGTAGGTCTTGTGCAAAAGATGATGGATTGGACTAGTTGCCCCTTTCAAAATCTGAGGCTATATGCCTGAAACACCCAGGATACCGCAGAAGATAAAAAGCTTCAAGTTTATGCTCAGGTTTAGCAGCTTCTGGAAACTGGAAGATGGAACTATCCATTCCTTTCAAACTTCTGTCGCTTTGAAAAAGCAGGAGAGGGAGGTGGATAGTTCGCCGTAAGTAGGGGCAAATAAGTGATTTTTAAAGGGTGATAATTGAAATCTCTTGCCAGTTTTTCCTAAGGGGGCAGTGGTGGGTAAAGCAGCGTTAGTTTTGCAGCATGAGTGGTTCGTATCCAGGCCGTGCTAACATTAGCTAAAGTAGGTGATGTATTTGACAAGTTGTCCAAAAGCTTCAAGTTCATGCTCAGGTTTAGCAGCTTCTAGAAACTGGAAGATGGAACTATCCATTCCTTTTAAACTTCCGTCGCTTTGAAAAAGCAGGAGAGGGAGGTGGATAGTTCGCCGTAAGTAGGGGCAAATAAGTGATTTTGAAAGGATGATAATGGAAATCTCTCTCCAGTTTTTCCTAAGGGGGCAGTGGGTGGTGAAGCAGCGTTAGTTTTGCAGCGTGAGTGGTTCGTATCCAGGCTGTGCTAACATTAGCCAATTAGTTGACCCTTGCAAGGACTGATGCGATAGGCCTACAACACCCATATGCTACCACGATGCTAAAAAACTTCAGATTGTTGCTGATGGTTAGTAGTCTCAAGAAGCATTAAAGGAAAGTACTAATATCCATCACAATTTGCATCCGATTTTTCAGGTTATTTACTGATCAGTGGTTCCTTAGCAAGTTCAACGCTGAAAAGTCATTAGTTTTCTTTACGTTCATGCCCAAACGTAAAATCCATTTACTAACCCTCATTTTCTCTTATTCGTCCGATTCCGTTCAACTTTGATAGTCAACTGGGAAATCTTCATTTTTCGCGCCATTTTAATCCACAATTTCCACATCACTTTGGAATTTTATGAGATTATTCAATGAATTTAACTGACCTACACTCATAGATGGTGCGAGAAAGCTATGTGCCACTTTCAACTTAATAGATTTTTTGAATTTATTCTTCTAGTTTTAATTCAGGATTACGATAATCATTAACCTACCCATATCTGTTATAGGATGGTGATACTCAACTCTATTCCATAGTTACGATACCCATCTCCACGAATCATGGAACTTGGAATCTTACAGTTTTTTAGAATCAATATTTTATGACAGCTAAATGAGACACCCCATGTAATCGATTATTTATCCGTAGAATCTTTAAACCTCTCTTCCCCCCGCCCCATTATCTCCCCTCCTAACAGTATCAGCGGAAACATCTCTCCCGCTGAACAGACCACATTTAGAAACTGGCGGAGTCCGCGGCCGGTGAAAATCGAGAATAGCCTCACTGAAACCTTCAGGGTAATGAAGTCGTTGCAAATAGGGGCGGGAAGGGTATCCCTACACCCTCCCATACACAACCTCCCTATACCAGGCTGTATACAGCCTCGTAACCTTCTCAGGAGGCGCAATTAGCGCTCGCGGGTCTAATTTACCACTATCAACCCTTAGGGCTGCCTGCCATTTCGCTTTGCGAGCCGTCCCTCCCACCGTCTCCCTCTTCTCCTCTCCAAAACTAATCAGCTGTAGCCGATCAGGAAAACCTTCGGCTTAATCAGTCCGCTTCCTCAGAACTTACAAATGGGTTTCATGCCATTAATTTCCGTTTCTCGAGCGAACTGAGCGGGAAGAAGCTCCCGTCTGTAGTTTTAAACATTCCACGAAGAAGATCTCAACTAATTTAATGGAAACGCTAATAAAATAAGTTTGATACCGTAATTCCATCAAAATTGGTTCGAGCATAATTATCAATCAATCGTGGTCAGAAAGTAATCATCACGTAGTAATTGAAAAGCTCAAGAAGTTGTTGGTAATTTAATTTCGATATCGCTCAACAGTTTCTTTTCTTTAATGAAAATTGAGTGGAGATCGTTGAAGTTCGTTGCTTGAGTATTTGTCCCGTCTGCTTGCAGGAGAGAGGAGAAGTGCTGTCTTAGGTTGGATGGATTTGCTCTCCTAAACAAATATCAACCTTCTTCAAGGTGGGGGATCATCGATAATCTCTGAGCTAGAGATCTAGCTTTCTACTCCTGGCCTCAGCGATTTTATCAAGGGGATTAACTTGTGGGACAGTGGCCAGTCGATGTAGGTCTCATCTACAAGATTGCAAAGGTCTTTGCGCCTCAGTGTTGTAAACTAGGCTAGAACTATTGTAGTGTACTGGTGATCAACCACACCCAACTATGAATTCGTTCCGGTGTTCAGTGGTTCAGAATCCTGATTTCTCGTTACAAACGCTGCAAATTCTTTGACTGGGGTTTATTATTCAATTTCATTCATTTGGCTTTCATTCATGATTTGAATTTCTACTAAGCTTTGGAGTGTGCGTGTTTCACAGGTGATAGAGCTATTATTGAATTTCAGGAGGCACACAAATATGGACAACGGACCTGGGGAGGGGCTCATTCGATTCCTCATGGAAAGTTCTTCAAAAAGAGTCCAAATTTAGGCCGCCTTGACTTTTTTTTTGAGGTTTTTAGTGATTTTGCAAAACTTTGACAATCCTTAAAGGGCACTTTAAATTAGGTGAGAGAGCTGGCTAATGAATCGGTTCGTTGAACCCACATTTTTTTCCTGAAAATTTCAGATTTTTTGCTCCAGCCGTTTGGGAGAAATCGTGCGTACGGCGGACGTACAGAAACGTTTTTATTGCAGATTTGGATTCCACACCCTTTGAAACGTAACCATGAAATTTTCAGGGGGTTTTAAATTTTTTTTTCAAGAGCGATTACAATGGTTTGTTATTGAATAATAAACCAAAAATCTATTTTTTCATGACTGAAAAACAAATTCTTTCGTATGGCATTTATTGCCATATATTTGTGGATTACAGAGCGAAGGTTCTGGTAGAGGTGTAAACTTGCTTGTTGAAAATAGTTCATTACTGATTAGCTGTTGCCTGTCTAATTGACACCTCCCTCAGTTTCCGAATGGTTTCTACACGTGGGAATTTGTTCTTTTCAATTGTACCATAATTGAACCATGATAGACATAGTTCGGTAGGTATGTTTGAAATCTCGTGTGTATAGCTATTGCATATCGCTAACTTTTTCCATGCCTTTCCACCCCTTCTGACGAATTTGTCATACTCGGAGGAATCTCCTAAACAGTTTTGGGACAAAAATGTTATCTGCTATCACCTATTTCTACAGAAAAAGTGGAATTTCGAGAAATTACTTTAGGTACTTGATTTTGTAGTTCTTTCAGATCACAAATTGTTTCCATGCATTTCCGCGTATTTTGACTTTTTTTTTTTTTTTTATCCTCCTCCTGATAGCTCCTGAACCATTTGAAGGTTCAGACATCCGTCTCCTGAAGGGGGTTTCTTCTTTTGTACAGAAAAACGTATGATTTAAACGAGAATCCTTGTTCCTGTAGATATTGCATATTACTAATATGCTAACCTAATTGTTCTCACTTATTTTCACGCTTTTTGGCTATTGTTTCCTTGTTTGAGGGGAACCTCTTGAGTAACTGATGCGTGAAATATGGAAAAGGGCTCAAGTATAATTTATTTTGAATTCGAAATTTTCACTTTCTTAACGTTGAAACGTCAACATATCAAGTTCGAAAAAAAAATTGAATTTTGCCTCTTTTGCATATTTACATTTATAGCTTTAATTTAGGGTACTGTTGTCATCTGCCGTCTCATAAGGATTGTTTTTCTTGTAAACAACGAATTGACAAGTTTGGGCAGCTAAAAGATCAATGCCCCTCCATGTGCGCTCTATGCCCTACATGCCTTACAGGTGCCAATTAAAGCGTCCTAATTGAATTCCAGTCGATTCGGTCGATTTATCATTTAAATGATTAACAGGAGTACAATCCAGTTCTTAGCGACCGACCCGAACCCCCCCCCCCCCCCCCCCGCTCAACATTCCTTCAACTAACCTTCGGGTGGGCTCCTTCCGCCCTTTGTTATTCCGGCATCACCACTTTTCCGTCCGCCCGAGGGTGTTATTCGTGTACCTGCCACCTTGGTAAGCACTAGCCTCTCTGGTGCTCTGGTTGAATCTACAGATTTTTCTAGGGAGTTGGTTAGGCTTAGCAAGTACCGTTTATGAACACAGAATGCGCTCACGTAAACCCTTGTTAGCCCCCCCCCCCAGCCGTAGCTTTCATCTCTGTTTACTAGCTCCCCTCCTTTGAGCTAGAATCCCATATTTGTAGGTTGCATAGGCAATTTTTCATCTTCGGTACTTAAATGTGTAAAATTAATCATTTAAATTTCTTTCTCTTTTTTTGTACAAGAAATCAAACTAAATCGGGGTTCTGAACCTTGGGCGGTGAGTGGATTGTATGTCTACACTGTCACTCAAGTCACTGTTCACGAATCCCATTTTTAAAGTCTCAATCGCTACGATCCTCCTCCCGTCGTTCAGGCGAGGAATCCGGCTTATAAGGGACAATCGTGATCAGACCTCCAGTTTCCAACAAAAACGTGTTACGAGCTTCAAGTCGTGACTGGAGAATCTAACCCACGACAATATGACGCATCTTCCAAATCCCCTCATTCACGAGCCCATTCACAAACGACAATACGACATTTTCAGATATCGTAAGTGCTTTTAAAGAGGCGGGATGACGGAGACGGCGGTGCGTTGATTACTTGTTGTCACGCTAACTGCAAGTCATTTCCGACTGGTACGACAATCGGGGGGAAAAGTCAGACGTATATTGTGTGAGCAGACGTAATACAACAATCAGATACTGTGTATATTATACATAACTTCTTCATTTATTACGTTATGATCATGATCACCTGTTTCATGTGCCATTCTCCCACCAACTACCGATTATGTCGACTTCAACTCAGCTAACTTGACCATAAATATTTACCGGACTTTGATTTTTACAGGATTGTAGTAGAAATTCAAGTTATTGCCATGACTCTAAAAATTTTGAAATTCTAATTTTTGAAAAATATCTTAATCGAAATCCGTTATTAAGCATAATGAAATGATTCTAACACTAATATATACATATACAATAAAAAAAATAATAAAAGAAAACACTATAATTAACACAACCTAACTATTGTTTATATTTCGACTTGTGCCTTTGTCAAAACTACGAAAGAGAGTTTTTTTCAGGAGTGGTTAACGACGTCAAAAGATAAGCTCAAGTTACCATGGGACGTTGCTTCCCATTTTCAAATATTAAGCCCTGATGAATCGAATGCACCCGAAACGAAGCGATGAGCTCTTTCGGATTGTTGTAGCATCCTTTCATTTTCGTGGGGTTTCATTTTACGAAGAATTTTTATACCGAAACAATTATCAAAAGTTGTATTCTGGGACACAAAAAAAAAATTGGTCAAATTTCAAACAAAGTAAAAAAAAACACAAAAAATGACAATGAACGGCTAATAATTGTTGAGTTTATATTTTTAGTGGAAAATTGCTCAAAAAAAGTGTATAAACAATAAGAAAGGTCATTTTAAGTTGAAGTTTATATTTATGCTGAAAATTGTAGTTATATTTCTTTAAAATGCCCAAAAAATGGATAAAAATGCAAACAATTCGAAAAAAACCTGTATTTTTGTTTGAAAAATTGATAGTTATAATTTTGTTTCACACATTACAACTCAGTTTAATATATCTAATGCGAAAAAATTCCAAATTTGCTCATAACATAATACTGCATGATTGTACACTTCATGTCATCTTGTTGTCAAAGATTTCTAGCTTGTTTAAATTGTTTTTTTCGGAAACTTGCTCAATACTGAAAAATCAAATAGTTTCCTCTTTGTTTATATTTTTACTGATCAATCCATTTTGAATCAAAATTGAATTTATTGATATTAAATCATTTAAGCACAATCCTAATCAATCACTACTTCGATTTTGTAATTTGATAATGACAAATCAAAATATCAGATTAATAAAAAATAGTCTTGTTCTTTTGATAGTTTTATATAAATTTGTTTGCACACTGAAATATTCC
The DNA here is from genome assembly GCA_031894815.1 of Creontiades dilutus. Taxonomy (NCBI): domain Eukaryota; kingdom Metazoa; phylum Arthropoda; class Insecta; order Hemiptera; family Miridae; genus Creontiades; species Creontiades dilutus. Next base: position 435,712 of record JAVIWC010005934.1, on the reverse strand, counting down.
ATGAAATGAGTCCTTTCCTTTCAAGAAACTACTGTCTGGCCTAAAATTGTCAGTTTAATTTTTAGTAAAGAAAAAAATTTTATAAAAATAAGAAAGGTCATTTTATCTTTCCAAGTTTGGGTATTTATGTTTCAATTGGCTTGCGTTATATTTTTAAATCACCCAAAAAATGGATAAAAATGCAAACAATTCGAAAAAACCTGTATTTTTGTTTGAAAAATTGATAGTTATAATTTTGTTTCACACATTAAAACTCAGTTTAATATATCTAATGCGAAAATGTTGGAAAATTTGCTCATAACATAATATTGCATGACCTGCACTTCTGTCCATCCGTCCCTTGTTTAAAGAAACTTACTGCCTTTTCTAATTATTATAATTAATAATTAGAAAAGGCAGTATTTTTTAAAAAAAAGAATATTATTTTTTTTCACGATCAATCCATTTTGAACCATCAGTTTTATTTTCCTAATCAATCAGCAGTTCGATGTTTGTAGATAATGACCAAAATGATTGTATTATGGGTCGGTTGCCTTGTATTATTGTCTAGAGAAGACAACCACTGGAATAAAATAAACCTAGGTTTGTTTGTCAACCAGTCTATAGATAGTATAGTATAGATAACACTAATTATTAGAAAATCGATTTCTCAGAAAGGGAATGGCATTGAAATTAAATCGGCTGGTCGATTGTAATGTTTTAAGCGATATTTGAAGTAAGTCCTCACGAATTCTCATTCACATTCATTGGAATTTTGCGTTCCTTGTCAAAGATTCGCCTGTTAGGGAAAGCGTTCACATTAACTTGGAGCGATTGGGGTTCTCTGTTTCGTTCCATTGAAAGAAATATATCATTAACAAATGAAAAACAATCACATCGCTATTTCAATCGCCTTGGTTTGGATAGCAGTATAATTTTTACTGTATATCTGGTTTTTCTTATTTTGGAAAAAAATATTCTCCCTTGTAATTGGTAGAACTGACAACTTTGACAATTTCTTTGCACACAAAGTGCAAAAAATTCGAAACAATTCAACATGAGAGTGTTTGTAATATGAAAATTCGCTCTTAAGACCGTGCTGCTTGGCTGGAACGTTTTTAAAAAATGTATCTCCGGAATAGCTTTTATCGAGAATCGTGCCGCGTTTAATAGAGCGGAAAAACCCTCAGCTCCGTGTGGGACGAGTTGATGGGACGAAGTGGCCGCAAGAGCCGACGTTATTTACTTTAGAGATAAGAGCCGGAAGATAGAATTGTTCAACTTGCCGACTCGTTCAACTTGTCGACTCGTTCAGCTCGTCGACTTGTCGGAGGAGGGGCGAGGCGAAACCGATAAATCTACGGTGAAGTCGTGACCGCCCGACTTCGGGCGAAACACACGGATGTGCGGGCCCCGGCTTGGGCTCTTGGCGGGGGCCTCGTCGCTCTACAAGTTGGCACGCCCTCAAAAAACAAGTCCCATATTCGGGCGTTACGTTGTGCAGCGAATTATGTTAAACAGAACTTCATCGTGAAATGTGAACATTAGAGCGAATTGTTTGTTCGTTATTCATTTTTTGTAAACCAATTTTCTCAGCTGAGGGAGGATTATGGGGGAGCTGGGAGTTTGAGCAAAAGAGTTGAAGAGGACAGGTCTTTTTGATTCAGAGGTCAATTGTGGCCTGGAGTCTCTAGTTGTGGCCTAGTTGATTTTTCTGCGAGTGCAAAGCATAAGGTCTTGGTTGGTGGAAAATGAACCAGAGCTTGTCAGTGGTTATCTCTGTTAGTTACTTACTAGCATCTGGTCTATGCTGCTAACTCAAAACATTCCTGAAGTTGCCTTCGATTCTTCTCTTCTCATATTTTAAAAATTATTAACTTGTACAACTTATTTCCGATTTTTACTGTTTGCTGGATGACACCAATTTTAAGGTCCTGTCTCACCCCAAATACTTAGAGCTACTACATCTCGTCCAGTTATCAGTTCCACCTGGTCGCCTAGTCCAGTTTCATTTTTCAACTTTCTTGTTGATACTCATAAATCTCGTGATTGTTTTCGTCGTTGCGAGGGCACCATTATGATTGTTACGCTGAGATTGAAGTTTTAATTAAATAAGTGTTTCGTGTTGAATCACGAAAGATTACCAAAATAAACTTCGAATGACGGAGTGAGAATTAAGATTTTCTTGGAAGGGCGAAATGAGGATTGGGATATTCGCCTAAGCACCTTCTGATATTTTGAAGAGCGATAAAAGAGTAACTAAGTAAGTAAATAACAAAAAATTAGATCTCTACTTTTGTTTCAAGAAAGATTCACGAAGAGTTAATGAAACTCTCCCAAACACTTCTCGTGAAAAAAATAATTCGGGTCAAAGGATTCTTCTTCTTGTTCGTTCTATTTCAGTGAATACAGCGAAACGTTTGCAGTATTCGTTGATATTTTCAGTATTGAATTTATCATTGTGGGTGTTTTTCAGAATTCTGGCCGTTTTACAGTCCTATTCTCCCATTTGAAAGGCAAAGCTCGAAATCCATTACTGGACTGACAGTGAGGGGGTATATCAAAAGATGTGTCCCCCTCACCCTTTGTGTCGGGGTCTCCATCGTGGCATACCGACTAAAAAACACCGTTCCTCTCGTCTATTAGGACTGCTTTTTGGCATTACTTCGGGACAGTCCCCTTTTTAACCTCGCGAGGGTTCCTCCTGGTCTTCACTACTTCTACCCTGGCTCATTCCCAGCTTCTGTCCACTTCCTTCTCTTTGAGCACCATACTGATATACGTGCTGACTGTGCTCCAGTTCTCCGCAGATTGTATCATCTTTTCTATTGCTGTTTCTGGGCTAAAATCACCTATTACTCCAACCAATTCCTAACTTAGCTGCTGCCATTTTGGGCATATAAAGAATGTGTGCTCTACATCATCGTCCCCCATCCGGCAGTACACACACCTTGCCTCGGAAGTCTTCCCCATTTTCTTTAGGAACGACCGATAATAACCATGCCCCGTCAGGAACTGGGTTAAATAGTAATTAACGTCGCCCTGTTTCCTCTCCGTCCATTTTTGTACTTCCCCGATCAGGCGTGCTGTCCACCTTCCCCGGGTTTCAGCTGCCCATCTCTGCTGCCATTTTTGCAGGGTCTCTGCTCTCTCCTCTTTTTTTACTTCTCTGGCCGCATGTTCTTGCTTTCTGGCATGAACCCGCTTCCTCTCATCAGCCAAAAGGTCGATTGGTACAACACCCGCAATAACCTGGGCTGCTGGTCCAGACACAGTCCGATAGGCACTGCAGATGCGCAACGCACCCCTCCTTTGGACCGCCTCCATCCTAGAGGCGTACTTTTTATATCTTAGCGCCTCTGCCCAGATTTCCGCCCCATACAACATGATAGCCTCCGTTGTCCGCATGAGCAGCCTCCTCTTTGCTGGTGATGGTCCTCCCACATTGGCCATGAGCCTACTCAATTTCCCTGTTACAGCCGCTGCCTTATCTGCCACCTTGCAGATGTGGGTCCAGAAGGTCAACTTAGTATCAATCATTATTCCCAGGTACCGCACTGCCGGTGACACCTCAATGCAATGATTCCCCACTGCCATCTCAATTGGCCTCTCCACACGTTTTGTGGTAAGGAGGACTATCTCTGTCTTTTGGATGGCCAGGGTGAGGGATCTTGATTCCATCCACTCTGTGATTCTCCTCATCGCCTGATTTAGCTTGTATTGAAGGAACTCCAACGTACGAGCCACGAGCACTATCACGACATCATCCGCATACCCTACCAGGAAAGCGCCTTCCGTCATTTCGAGGCGCAGGATGCCATCATAATTGATATTCCACAGGTCTGCTCCGAGAACTGATCCTTGGGCTGCTCCTGATGTAATTCTCTTTTTGCGCCTCCCTTCTTGGGTTTCAAAAGAGACCCTTTTGTTGTAGGGTTGCCATGATTACTGATAGACCGAGATCTAGCGGCGCTAGGCGAAACTATAGGTTTCCCAGTTCATTCAAAATCATGTTCACCTCGCTTCCTTAAAAACTACTAGAGTGACGAAATTTCAAAACTCCGATATTCTTTTGTAGACACCCTGTACTTGGGTGTCCAGACTATGAAATGAGGACTTGTCTGAATATAGGAACTCCCATGATGCTCCAAATGATGTTACTCGGAATCGGGATTGCAGCTCAAGTTTCTTTCTGATTCAACAAGAAAAATTTGCGTTGGTCTTTCTGAAATTATCTCGATTTCTCTCCTACTCATTCACCGGGGAATCAGTGCACACCGAAGGTGGTAGAAATGAAGAAAAAGAACAAAAAATACTCTAGAAAATAATAGGCGGACTTTTTTTCGGCCGTTATGGTTTATGGTTTGGTGATTATGCGAGCTCATTGTTCTCTGGGAAAATGGGAAGGAGCCTCCCGCCGTCCACCTTTTCTTCTACGTCAGCTTCGGGCGGTGGCGAGGGTCGGGAGGACAGGTCGAACAAAAGGCGGGAGAGTTACTCCACTCTTACAAATAGCTTCGCAGTCAACCTCCTCTACCCTTCACCATTCGCCACAGCTTCAAATAGCTTCGCATCCCCCTCACCATCCTTCTATGTACCCTTCTCCGTCGCTCAATAGCCTCGCAGCCCACCGGTGGTTCCCGAGGGAGGGACCTCCTTTTGGGACTTGGAATCCCACTACTTCAAGCCGAGGATCATCATCCCGCCCTTCAAAGGAGTTGAGCGATGATAAAAGTCCAAGGCATGCAGCATGGTCGTATGAGCGAATTTTCTTAGTAAATTAATTTGTTTGGGTTAAATTGCTTGGAATTCAATGCTTTGAGTGCCTGAAAATGGCCAATTATCATATTTTAGGGTCACTGGTGTCCTGGCAGTTGTTGACACCAAATATAATTCAATATCACAACTCAATAAGTACATCCCAAAATTATCCTTTGGAAATCACATAAGCGAACATCAAAATACTTACAATGGCGCAATGTGCTTTGTATGGGTACGACGTAGAAAGCCAAGAATGCAGGGTGTCCCATCTACATGGGCCCATTAAGGAATTACAGCCATACAATGCGACCTGTCAAAAAATTGAACCGGACCTTTTCTATAGTACTCGTATTTTAACTCTGCCTGAAGGTGGGTGGAACCTGTTTTTCATTTTTCGATGTTTTAGTGCCTCAAATCTTCGATTGAAACTTGAGGTTACCTCTAGACCTCCCTTTTTTATTTTAGTTTTCGATTCTACGTTGGATTCGGAAGAGAATGCATCGTTAAAATGTTTTTTAGAGACTTAGATTCTTTTAGAAAAAACGCTTTTATCCAATTATCTTCAATATTGTTTAGATTTTGACCACGTTTTTTAAATCAGCATCAAATTTCCTATCAACATAAGCCAGTTTCCATCATCAACAATCATCTTCAGAGGATTGACATTTCTATTCTTGCACCAAGTGGTAGTAAATGAGTAGTACACTTACAAATTTTACTAGACAAGTTTTATTGGCACTTTTTATTCTACAAAAATTACCGGCTTCTGTTTATAGGAAATTTAATGCTTATTTCTGAATCAAAAAGAAGATCAATTTTTTGATAGCTCGCACCGTATGGGCCCTGTAAAATAACTCACATTTAACGAGGTAAAATAAAACAACTACCAACGCTACACTTGTTCACAAATGTATTCTAGGTAGATCGATTAGGAACTGAATTAGTCACAAGGTGTCCTTGTGGGATCGATTAGTCTCCACACCTTGTAATTGACTTTTAAATTGTTTTCCCCGAAGTTTTAGCCATTAGGGCGAACGAATGGATGATCTCATTGGTGATCTTACGTCCATCCAAACGTTAATTAATGATTGAATTGATTCATTCATTATGTATTAAAATATTTGTTATTTGTTTGTATAACTTATTTCTAGGGCTGTCAAAAAGTCACCTTTTACTTCAAATAATAGAACTCCACCCCTATATGAGTGATTCCCATTCTACGGGACAATCGAGGTTTTGATTCTGACTAAAAAATTTTGTTCTCCTAAATTTATGATTTTTTTATTATACAATCTAGATGTTACTCTAATGGTATAGTGATGTACAAACACGCATGATTTTCGTTTGTTTCCTCAGAATTCAGGTTTTAAAATTTTATAGGACACGACAATGAGCTTTGTCAACTAAGTAAATATTGTGTAAACGATGTGTAGGTAAGGTTGAATGAGACAGATATTTAATCGATTTTTTTTTTAAATTCCTAGTTGAAGCAAGATAATTTATTCAGTTAGTTACTACCATCCAATAAGAAAAGTATCAAAATAATCACGATTTACAAAAGTGTAGGTAGGCGGGCAGCTGATTTCAGTTTTTCCTAACTTTGTGCTAGAACAAGTATCACATTTTATTTTTTAACCAAACTTGAAAAAAAAACTTGAAAAAAAAAAAAAATTTTTTCAAACAGCCAAGGCGGCTTTTGTGGTAGCCACAACAATGAAGTTTAAAATCGCCACGACTATGGGAAATCAACATTAACCTTTTGCAATTAGGAGTCTAATGAACACTTATAGAAATTGAAACTTGCATTAAATAGGGTTTTTACATCTCAGTCCCAAAATGAATGCTAAACAAATCAATGAGATTGATTAAGAGTGATACTAGAACCCATAACAATAAGAAGTGTGAAACGTACATACCTGTTTTAGAAACGAGTACCTTCATTTTTGAGCCCTAAGTGTATAGAAATGGCGGAAGCCAAAGGGCAGGGTTAGCAACGCTGAAAAAACTTTGAATTGCCAAAAAATGCCCTCATTTGAGAGAGCTACGACGGTTTCCTTCAAACCCATGACAATGAGACAGAAGGCTCATGACAAACTTTGAGCACTTGATTTGTACAGACTATCTAAAAATTAGTCCCACTTGTGAGAGCACTAACAGCCAGTAACTAATTCTAAATAAATACTAGTTGAAATATTTCAGGTAAAACGTACTTTGAGCGGATAACATTTTGGATTAAGTTCAAATTCTGACTCACGGACAGACCATGACAATGAGGTTAGAGGTACATTTCGGTCAATTACCGGCATGTAAAATGAAGAGTAGCCGAACTTTATGACAGCCATGGGTAGGTCTTGTTACCACATAAAATCTACAAAAATAATTTTGGGAAATAGTTGATCAGAAAATTATTTATAAATGAAAGACAGCGATTGTCCCGTAAAATAGGAATCACCCATATCTCTGTAATGCTGGATGCACTGAAATTCATCAGCTCAGATCGTAAATATTCATCAAATTCCATATAAGTCGGATTGAACTATGTGCAAATAGTCTTGATTCATATTCAGTGACGTTCATCGTGAAACAGAACGTGGAAATCAGTATAGCTTCGCGACACGGTAGGAGGCTATTTAATTCAATCCGTAGCCTCGTCCGAGATCGCTCTGATTGCCCCATCTCGCGGGCTCCTGGCGGGCAATTGACGGGTAATGGCGTGCGATCCGTCATCAAGGGCAGAGAAAATCCGAGGGGAGTCGCGTGCTCTCAAGTGTCTTGTTTTCGTGGTACCGTAATCTTCTCAGAAGGGAAACGAATAGCGAGAGAAAGACAGAGGGGAAGTTCGAGTATTGTAATGGAAAAACCGAGGAAAAGATCGTACGAAAGACGGGCGGAGATGCTATTTTAGGGGTTCGATAGCGGTGTGAATTACCATCATTTTTTATGTTCACCCTTGAGTTACATTTTATATCAACCTACTAAATAAATGAAGTTCTTTCCATGTGTAACTTCGGAAACAACAGAATAAACCTTTGTTACCTCCTATCGCCCAGTCGACCATCTTCCATGAGCTTTTTGACGCAGTAATTGTGAATATTTTATCAATGAAAAACGAGCGATACACTCTTATTTGTTAGTTTATGATTCTCAATAAGAACCATTCAGTGGGGATCCTTCCCTGAATCCCAGTGCACCGAGACCCTGGCGGACAACCACGAAGGGAACGTGACACATAAATGAGCATTCCTCGCCCAAAAACAAATTTTAACTACCAAAATGAAAAGGAGATCAGTCGTGTTCACTTTCTCGGCTTCAAATCGTGAAACAAACGACTCAATCCTACCTTTAAAAGAAGTTCACTTGTAGATACGTAAATACTTCAGAAAACCGTGTTTCGCAATAGTTGAAACTCATATCTGCCTAGCAAGAACCATTGTGTAGGTGAAAGCCCAATTCCAGCTTTAACCCAAGCTTCATTCCTATTATTGCAGCAAAGAAGACAAGGGAAGCAGAAAAGTTCATTACTTATCTCACATCCGCAGAGCCAATCTACCTTTTCATAGTAATGGGGGTTGAATTTGCGAATCGTCAAACGATTTATGCTTGTCTTTTTAGTTTGTTGCAGTCCTGTCAACGCCGGGGGCGCATCGCTAATAATCTCTCTTTGCTTCACAGACAATTTAGCGAACTCGCGTTTCATAGCACTTATTGTATTCACCAATTATTCACAGCTTACGGAGTTAGTTCACAAGGATTGGGGACAATCAACTGATCATAGGATGAGAGTGTAATTCGGTGATTCTAGCGCACTCTAGCGGGTGAGCGGACAACTACGTGTGCTCCTGTGTAAGTCCTCTGAAATTTAGCGGGCTTTATTTGGGGTCTCTCATTGGTTCATTCTTTGAACCCCGATCCAATCAACGCCGTGTTCTCCTTCCACTCGGGACGCAGAAGGGGTTTCGCTTCCAGACAGCCAACCTCTCATCAAACTCATCAAACTCACGACTCCTCCCACTCATCCTGAGGCTCTGCTTGGGGTTCTAAATTCGTGGATTTGAAATTCTTCCGCTCTTCAAAGTTGGAAAACAGAAGGATAATATTATACCTATAAAATTATTAACACTAGGTATCTTTTTCATTTTGGCTAGGGGGTGCAGATGTGTTTGTGCTCCTGTAAGCAGCCACCCCTGGAACATTTGTGATCGATCAAGAAAAAATAAAAATCGACCCCCTGCTCAAAATTGCTCGTTGTACGTTCTAAAATGCATACAATCCGAAAAATTGAATTTAAGAAAATTTGTCCTTCCGCCGCACCATCATCTATCGGGTCAAAAGTGAAAAAAAAAGAAAAAAAAAGGTTTTTGTTTTTCTATAAAAACATTGATTAACTATTAATGTGTATCTTGACTGATCCAGAGCAAGAAAATGTACTCAGGAAACTGAAATACAGACCCCCGGGGGATTGAACATAGGACTTAACTAGGACCAGGGAGTCGCACACACTTCTCGTCGAATTCACCTTGTGTAGTAAAGAATTCGTTTAACTTATTACTAACTTTGGTGGAATAAGGAATTATAGAACTGGAAGAATGAGGCATGAAGAATATTATCCAGTATTCGTCGAAAAATGTATTAGACTATAGTATTTCTTTAGTAGCTCAAAGTAAGGCAATTTTGTTCAGAGGATAGTTTCATAAGCAATTTCCGTGGGCTGTGTTTTCCAAGGAGTCTATCAGAATCTCTAACTATATTTTTGTTCTCAGTCTCGAAGTTCTCCTGAACACAATCATTCAAATTTGGCTTGCCAGTTTTCGCTGGTTTCTGTGAGACGGAGGATACTGTTTCTTTTCCTGAAAATCTCTCACGATAAATTAATATTATATCAATGTTGAATTGAGTTTAAATCGGAACAGTTTATGTGTAGAATATATAAATTTTAAATTTGATCTCGAAACAATACTCTTCCATAAAAAACAAATTTGGATTTTTTGATTATTTTGAATTGTTATCGATTTTTAGGACATTTTACTGAAATTTGAGTACAGCTTTCGACATAAGTTCAATTTGTGAATGATCTAGATCATTGCTGATCAACGTTATTTGAGTAACATTCTTTGAAAAATGTATTTATTTATAAGTATAAATTTAACAATTTTCAGCCGTTTTTCTCATTTTTTGTGATTTTTCTTAGTGCTGTTTCTGAAATTCAATTTTTTAAATTAAGATACTACGAAATAGATATTCCGAGTCCATGTGAATCTATCTTCAATTTTGCATCGTTATTACAGAGTTTCAACCAACTATATTCGGTTTTCGACACGCTGTGCGCCGGTTTAGGTACATCAATCTAGTAGTTGGTAGCAGAGCTTTGCATCAATCCAACAACAGTATATCTATCTAGCGTTTAAATCAAATATACGTGACAAACAATATCTCTACACAGAATATTCATGAAGTTTGCAAAATGCGAAAGCGCAAATTTTACAGCAGATTTTTTAAAGGTTCAATTCAGCTCCATAGGTAGCCATTGTGCTAAGTTGTGCGGGAAATTCCGATATAAAACTTGGACAAATACCTCAATTGTAATATTTCAGTCCAGTGATCTTTTTTACTTGCGGACAACTATGTTGAAAATGATGATTCGTGGCCTAATAAGTTTTGATTCTCTCGACTGATGTTTGGCGCAGTTATTGCGCCAATTAGTCTCTAAAAACCACGGACCGTTGGTGGAAACCTCATAATAACTAACAGAATGGGAAATGAAAGCCAGAGGAAAATCAGCAGGGGCCCCGTGTACTCTCTAGTACTTATCAGCGGTACACTAATGTTAACTCCGCTCGAACCGCATGCGGCCAAAGTAAAATATCCCGGCTGACCTTATGCAAGGCGATAAACGGAACCCATTACCGTTTTCACGGTCGTCAAACGCATTAAAATATCGGATCGGCGGTTTGCTTGGAACTTGGTGGAAACCGTTGGTCGAATTGTGTTAATGCGGGGTGGATCCGCGAATAACTGCAGATGTAGGCTCGTAATGTTCCGATCATGATTTCTGTAGTTTAAATGGCTGAGGTGGTTGAAGGGGGTAGCGACAGGAGGGGTAGAGGGGTGAATATAAAATTGTTCTAACGTTCTGCTGTTTACAGACGGCGTGCATAAGTGTTGGGTTTTGGTTTACGGTTAGAACGCGACCGGGGTTTGTGAATAGAGCCGCAGTAGTGAGAGGGGGTTTCGAGGCTCTCTAAATGCTGAAATTGTGTGCCCGGGAGCTAATTCTATTATATGGCGTCGGCCAAGAGGCGACTTTAGCGGGTTAATGCCGCATGGTTATGTTTAGAGGCTTAAGGGCGGCGAGAGGGTGTGGAAAGCATTACGTTTACTACGTTTACTACCTCCGAGGGTTGAGGGGGAGAGCTCCGTTGTAAACTCACGAACGTCTAAGGGTTTCCTCCGGTTTGAAGGAGACAAAGGCCGAAAACTTCGTAGTAAAGCGAGTTCAGGAAGTCGGTATCCTCTGAAGGCCTTGTTTCGTTCATTGGAAGCACGATGTACGTAGCCACATTTACAGGGTGACATTCACTGTACCGTTTCCACACCACATACAACCTTTCTTCAAATCAAATGTCCTTTATAACATTTGTCCCACTGTCAATTCAAAATAATTATTTACCTCAATGTTAAGTGTGCCAAAAACGTGAAAAAACGTCAAGAACGAAACGTATCCACTGACAACACAATTCTACAACATATAACATTTTGTGTGATGAGTGAAAATAATTAAGTGATTCCGAAAGGTATAAAAATAATACACACTGTGTGAGTAGCCCATGTTTTATCTTGATGTCCGAGTCTCGGGCCTAAATTTTAGAAATAAAAATTCATCACAAATGCTGTGATGTCTTTCCACCATTTTTACACCACAGAACTTTAACACACATAACAATAAAGATCAGGACGTTTCAAACAGGTGCCTCGCGCAGTACACATTTCGAAATACCATGTAGGTCACGTGAAAGAGGACACTGGAACTCATAATACCTGCTATGATTGTCATTTCAAAAAGACTGCTCTGTGATTCACATTCCGAAATGTGTGTTTGTCAGAGAAATTTTGCTAGACTTCAGTCGTGTGATCACGTTGCGTGGATAGGACCGGTTTTCCTAGTTTTAAACATACGAACTAGACGTGAAAGACCAACAATTCCAACAAATTTACAATCGGCAAGAGAACTGCATACGAAAATTAACATTAGATCTAGAACATCAAAAATCATGTTAACTTGTGTAATCCAACAAGAAAGAGCAGGTGCAGTTGGTAAACAACGCGCTCCACAGCAAATTTATATTGTCTTGGTCAGGAGCAAGGATATGCAATGACCCGCACAACCCTCCGGTCTTGAAGGAGGGGTTGCTTTGTGCGCCGTGTATTATCAACCCTAATTTGATATGGCCGTAGCATTGGGTGTTGTAATGTTGATAATTTGTTGTTTCTGACCAAATTCAGTTTTAGTAAAATGTTTGTTGACTTGAAATAGAAAATTCAACGCTATTTCCAACGGTGTCATTAAATTTGAGCTATCTCCAAAATTGAGGAAGTTATGACAGCCCTCCCAGAGTTGAATAGATGAGTTTAACTCCTCTACTGCCACATTGAAATCATTCGTTTCCTCCCAAAACAGTTACACAAACTAGCCAGATTTTTTTTTTTTTTTTGGGGTGATATTTATATTCTGTACTTATTCCTAACTGAATGACGTACCTTTGTTTTTGATGTTGTATATTGAGCTGTCCCTAACAAATAAATGAATAAATAACTCGGAAACTAAGCGTCTAAAAAAATATTCTAAGGGGCACTTATCGTCGCAAATTAGTTCTAAAACACATGGGTGAAGTTTTTCGAATCATAATCTGGGCACGCTGTATGTATAACTTGCGAGTTCAGGTCCGTAGAATCAAGTTTTGATTTAAGGTGCGTCTCCCTTGGGCGCGAGTAGCTCGTGGCTGTGACATACCTCGTTTTAACCCTAAAAGTATCATCCGTTTCGCCCGGTAGGGGCAGCTCTGAAAACAAGACCTTGTCAGGTGGAAATTACACCGGCGGTGATACACCCGCGAGGTCCCCGCTTCGGGAACGTGAGGGCGCCCATCGATATCAATTTGAAAGGGTGGTAAACCGCGCGGCCACCAACTGCGGTTTGTTAGCGTGTTAATTTATTCTTGACCACCTCCTCTCCAGTTGTCCCCCTCCCTTTCCTCGCCTGCTTTATCATCGCCTCTTTCCCTTCCCCCGTTTTTCGCTTTTCTGAACGCGCTCCCGCTACGTGTTGACCTCTCGGCAGCTCACGTGAAACGCGGATCACTTACCGTTAACAGAGGTTCCAGTCAGGTTATCGCCCCGGAAAACTGTTGGGCGGTGATCGGTTAACCTGCTGAAACTTGAATGAAATCCTAATTAATTTACATTGAATATTCGCAGCTTGACCACCTACAATTATCCCAACTTTGCCAAAACACTCATTTACACCGGCATTTATGATCACTTCTGGCTAATTAATATAGTACCAATGTTTGTTGGTCTTATTTATTCATTTAATTTATTCAAAATCTGCAAACACCCAAAAAAGAAGATACGTTTCTGTGTTGTAGCGTGACCAAAATAAGAGCGAATTTTGGTAATTTTAGTCTTAAATTCAGGTTGTATGAGGTTTTAATTGCAAATTGCTTAAATTATTTCTATTAGAATAACCTTTTTTCGTAAATCATTGATACAGTCAGATTATGTGGGGCCGTATTAGAATAAAAGTTCCATTTATGATTCAGCAAGTTACACATAAACCTAGGTGATGAAACATTTAAATTAAAAAGCTGTAGAGCGTTTTATTATGCGTCGGATGACCTACTAAGACGTTAGAATTGGTTCCGCCGTTAAGCCACAATTACGCCACAAGAATAGCTTCATCGAAAAATATTAGGTATCCATCATTGCTTCGACCTACGTAACTTATGCACAAATTAATGCATCTGTATTTGTGCCAAATTAATGTTGTGCAGCTCATTCGTGCCTCGATATCTTCTCCTGTCCACTGTAGGAGCCGTAATAAAAGCCACATTTATAATTCAGCAACTTAGGTCGATTAGAACAGAAAGTAGCCCTTAAGTTCACTCAGCTTATCATTAGCGGCATCATCAAATTTCAGATTTCCCGCAGAAGCTACCATTCCACTTCAGCTGAAAGTAAGGTCAAGGAATATCAATATCTACAATGGAACAATATACTGTTATGGTCACGACGTAAAAATCTACAAGTAAAGCAACTGAAATTCAGCTAAGTAACATAAAACATCTAGCTTCACTATTTCATGAGACTATAGAAGCTCGATATCTATACATACGGCCTCTTGAAACATAATTCTACGACAATTCTAACAGCTGTTGCGATAGCAATACACTAGGCTTTTACTATGTCCCAGCACATTCACATTCGTGTTAACGTTCTTTTTTCTGCCTGAGTTTTAACCCTTTAGGAAGAACGAACAGATGAACATTTTAGCCGTTTGGGTGGGCTCACTTGATTCTTTGAAGGATGTCTATCAATAACGATGAATTTTTGGTTTTTCTTGGTCGATTACAAAGGTTTGTTATTTAAAGTAATAAACCAAACATAAACTAGCGCATTTTAACATTTATCCAAAAAATCGTACTGGAAAATGTACCTGAGTATAATTAAAGTGTCGTTAAAATCTGTAAAAACTGTAAAAATTCGCAAATTTATTTGTTCACGGGAACATTACTTGGATGTAGTCAATTTGTTGTACAATTTATAATGAACTTCATCTGTACTCCTCAACATATTCACATTTCAATGCACTTTACCATGATCCAATAGGTTCTTGTAGGAAAATTAGCTCATAAATCATGTTGTATTACTAAAAAATTTTATTTTCATTTTTTCGAACATTTCCAACGACATTAATTCGCTTGCCGCCTCGTGTATAACTTGCCCCAACATCGCGAAAGTACTTGATTATGAAGTTGAGAAAGTTGATAAATTTTCAAAATAATTAAAGTTCTCCCCCCGATTCCGAACAAAAGTTGATCCAACAAGGATTACCGTTGTACTTCAAACTAGTAACAACGGATAAAGATATAGCAACGTCTAATGCGTTTAGTAGAACACAAACTTTTACTCAGCATCTCAATTACCAAGTGGCAGCGCCTTTCAAATGCAGATGACAAAGTTAGGGAAAACAAAGCTAAAACACCAAGCGGGGAGTCGACGACATCAAAAGTAACGTTGTTCATTAAATAATTCTTTCGCGGAAATTAGGTTCTGGACAACTTTTTCTTGTTTGTTTCCTTTTCTGGCATTGAGTAATTAGTTTTTGAAATTCGTGAAAGGGTGGAGTAACGCGGTTTCGAGTTGGGGAATTGGAGCGGACGGTGCTGGGAATGACGTTGCGTGCTGGCTGTGTCACGTTTCCGAACGTGGAAGAAATTTAGTTTTCCTTAGTCCATTTCAGATTTTTTCTCCGTACGCATTACATAATGTTATGTTTTAGTTCTAATTCTTCGCACTTCGAATTATAATATAATTACGTATCATATCGTGGAATTAAGGGGACATCATCTTTTGAACGGATGAAAGTTCGGTATTGAGTATCGACATTTTGAACATTTGAATTTTAAACGGGCGAACTACAAGAGTTAAATTTGGATAATACATATTGTTTTGAAAAATTCCACCGTGAATGTGTTGTTCTTTCTTGGCTAGTTATTTTGAAGTTTTTTATTCTGTTAGTTCTCTCTCTATTAATTACCTTTAAATGTTAGTAGGATTTGATAATCTAACAGTAAGCAGAGTAGCTACGTCACCTGTGAATTTAGGAGCAGAATAGGTTTAGGATAGAGTGACGAAATCAAGAGAGGATTTGGATTGAATCCCCTGGGCTGATCCTGGCTTATTTATACGGGTGTTCTGACCCCCGTGGGGATTCCCCATTCTTTCCACAGTGACCGGAGAAAACCCATAATTCTCGACTCTTGGGTCGTTTATTGTTAACCACTGTTATATTGCGATTATTGGGGCTTATCCTAACATATCTTGATAATTCAAGTATTATAAAATATACAGGGTGGTCCTTTAATGAACGTACCACCCTTTCAATTTCGTTGGTTGTGGAGAAATCAAAAAACTTGTCGAAGTCCCTTATTTTTTTGCAAAGAATTCAAAAATTGCAGTTTGAAGCGTCACGGATGCGCGTAAATGCCCGAAACGCGCACTAACTTTCTTATTTCAAATGGGAACCCTAATTTTTTATTTCAGATTCGGATTCTACTCAAAATTTCATGAAAATTTGACCCCTCAATCAATTCAATTTTTTTGATTGCGCAACCCCGAAATTGTCAAATAGTGGATGATGGTGAACTCTAAAGTGTAGCATATGAATTTTCATTGTTTAATAACGATGATTCACGAGATGCTATGTGTTTTTTTTATTTGACTCAATTTTTGCGGAATATTCCTCCAAATGATCAAATTTGTTTATTTTGCGTCCGTTTTTTTATTTTAGGCGCATGTTGCCAGATTGTTATGCGAATTAATCTTCAAGATCTGGTTGAAAAATGTGAAAAAAAAGGTATTCAAACCTTTTTCAGTGATCAAGGGAAAAATCATCTTAATCTGAGAGTCGAAAGTTGGCGTACATGACGATTTTTCAAGCAAAATAGATGAATTTCGGACATTATTCCGCAAAAACGGAGTCGAATCAAGAAACGAATAGCATTACTTGAATCAGCGTTAAAAAACAATGACAATTCATGTGTCACACTTTTGAGTTCACCATCATCCGCTATTTGACAATTTGGGAATTGCGAAAATTTGCGTGCTCGCTGAACCCGTGGCGGGCTCTCAAAAAAATTGGTTGGGGGGACAAATTTTCATGAAATTTTGGGTAGAATCCGAATCTGAATTAAAAATCCGGGTTCTCATTTAAAATAAGGAAGTTAGTGCACGTTTAGGGCATTTGCGCGCATGCGCGATGCGCGAAAGTGTGATATTTGAATTTCTTGCCAAAAAATAAGGGGGGTGTACTTCGAAAAGTTTTTTTGATTTCTCCACAACCAACGAAATTGAAAGGGTGGTACGTTCATTAAGGACCACCCTGTATACTAAAGAACAGGCCCCTGTGGTTTGGTTACCTTTCTACGTCATTCGTCAGTACCAAAGTGAGCCTTTACAGACCAGCTTTTTGAGCTACGTGGGTTTCAAACTCGGGATTCAGAGAAAAGTCGCTGATTACTTTTCCCTTTCGAATAGATGCGGTTTCACCACTTTGTAGATTAGACGGGGTTGGTCGGAGGTCAGATATTCTTCGACAAACTTTTGAATAGTCCCCTTGATTGCCCCTTCTTATTGTTCAGAAACAATTCAAGGATCTCTCAGTTTGATTTCCGACAATTATTCCTATTCTACACCAGATTAGCAGCCACAAATTACCTTCTTATTAAACCGGTAGCTCACAGATTGTTCAATAAGCCAACCTGTGTGCCTCGTTCGATCCGGAAATTGTTGGTTTTTTTCTCTACCCTCAACTCTTATTTGTCATCAGTCAAACATTGCATAGATCATTTTATCCTACTTTTCTAACCGGTTTATTAATTTACCTATTAGTTTATTAACTATATAAGTGAATTAGTTAACCAGATGTATAGTTTTATTAATTGTTAACGTAAGTTGTTCGTTCTGTATCATGGGCAATGATGTGCGACGTGTATTATGCACAATCGTTCATTGTCTCGACTTCCAAGTTCGGTAAACTGTTTTGAAAGTTAGTATTTTGAAATTTACGTAATGGTTTACAACGGTAATTAACGTTATGGGTTTTCAATAATGAACCTTTGTAATCGACCCAAAAAAGAAAAATGTTCACCATTGGTTTTTTCTAATCTGTCCATCGCTTGGAGGTTTTCTCCAAACTACTGTACCAAAAGTAATAAAACTTGTACAGAAAAATCATTAATGGGTGTGCAATCATGAGCATCACAATCCACAAACCTTAAGGGGAGGGAATATTGCAAATCAGTGTATCGATGACTTCTAAATAACACTATTGTTTTGATGTTCCTTAATCATAGATCCCTTTAATGAATCGAATTAGCCTTCTCGGACCACTATAATGGTGAAATATATGTTCAAAACGTATGAGGGCACAGTGCAAATCAAATAGGAAATAAAAACGGAGTAAGATGGAACGTTGTCTATATTCCACGAAAGTAAAGAGTTACACTTTTAAATCGATTTCGACGGTTAGGTCATCATCTGTAACAAACATGAACTGATGATGATACTGATGATATTGATGATGACCTAACCGTCGAAATCGATTTAACAGTGTAACTCTTTACTTTCGTGGAAATACAGACAACGTTCCATCTTACTCCGTTTCTATTTGAAATGGGTTTCCACAACTTCGTCGCGAATCGTTTCAAATAGTAAACTTTGACAATCGAATCAGCTGATATAATTGCAATTTTATTTTCATGATTCCTTTGAAATCGAGTTTATTACAACATTCGTGACATATCTGTGGATAATTAAAGTTTTTTATTAAAAATCAATGAAATTTAATGTCAGTGAGATTATAAGTCTGTGTTGACATTCACTGTATTGCACCATTCCAATATTTGGATATCAGCTTTTTCTTCAACTCTTCAGCCGAACTACCAGCATTACAAACATGGTAACGCTGCAAGAATATGTACCTACCCAAGACGTCTACTTACTCTGGTCTTTTTCGTTGGGACCCTGGATAAAAGACCAATTTCGTTTCATTCCCGAAGGCTTTCAAGGCTATTTTTTAAAAAGCTTTTCTAGATCCCCATCGACTATTCATCCGAGCCCCCCTACTACCTCGAGTACTTTTTTCCCTTTCGGCCAAGAAGGTTATTGGGCTTTCAAACCGAACGCCAACTCCGCCTCAACGCACTTACAGGACCGGAGAGTTGATTAAGAAAGGAGGAACCTCCTGTAGTGCCGTCATCTGAGAAAGGATTGCTCATCGGTCCAGCTTCTAAACACTGCAGCTTCCTTGCGTCTTTGACAGCTGCCGCGTGAAGATGGAAGAAAATTACTGATGTTTTCCAGTTCGTTGTTTCAATCACGATCCAATAGAAGTCGCTAATTTTAGGAAACTCGTTGCAGACGCGAGTTACGTAAAAACTACCGGCATTTTGAAGTTCCTTTAAAGGTACCAGGAGTACCGAACCTTATTGTTTAGAAAGCTTACTTTTGATGCCCAATACTCAGTAATCCCGTAGGCTTTCAATGAAAAATCCTGAAAATCGAAAAATTTTACGAGAAAATGCAAGATGAATTATAACTAATTAATAATTAAATAATTAATTTAATTAATATTGAAGTTAAATTAGTAACCTAATTATTCTTCATTGTTTTAGAGTGTCAATCAAAATTATCACTTTCATTACTGTTAAGGTGAACCCAAGAAAGATATAAACAGTTGTGCAGTTAACTGATGGAGGCTGTAATTCAAATCAATGCGTACATGCTGAATGAGCGAGTGTGGAAATATATCATTCAATTCGTATTCGTCGATATAGTGAATCAATAAAATAAATAATGGTGTTGTAGAATAAAATCTTAGGGCGCTCCTGCCGAAGTTGAGGTTTCGCGGGTAGTCAACAATATCAGAAAATATGATGCTTTGCCGCTACTTAGTTATGAAAATGAAGACACTTTGATAACTATGATATGAAGTCAGTCGAGTTAACAAGGGCGTAAGAGCAAGCTAAAAACGAAGGAAAAAACTGAGACCGGATTCTGTTTATCAAAAAACGAAAAAATTTTGTTTGGAGGGGAAGTAAAGAAAATTTAGAGTGGGGAATCGTGGGGAGCAGAGAGCGGGGGATAGTAGAAACCAATCAGGGACGGGGTTACAACTACCCCGGGAAACCCCAGGGTGCTGGGGGGGAGACTACAGGTGGCTGACCGTTTGCCAGAAAAAGGGCATGGGAAAAACCTACGGCACAAAGCAGCTTGGGGAATTTGGAGTTCATTAAAGGCTATAAATATGTTCACATACAAACGGGATTATCAAACAATGAGGTACCAAAAGCGGCAAGTATGGTCACCGTTACCTGCGGGCCTTGAATAGGAGTCAAGTGTGGTTTTCAAGAGGTAATGACCCTAACACCGAAAAACTCTTCATGATACAAAGCTATTTCAGATATTTACATCTGAACAATTACCGTCGAATGAAACCTTTACTCTATACAGTATGTAATGGGTTCAACTTCCACGTATTACACCGTAATAGAGAATGAAATCGGGGTAAAAAATGCGGGACAATTCAGCCGTTGAAAATATAGTGAAGTCAGAACGGAAAAATGGCCGATGAAGTAAAGGGGAGAAATAGAAGGCTCGAAATGCGGGGGTTTGAGTAGAAAATTCCGACATAATTGGAGCCTTGTAATCCTCAACCAACACTAATTGCTTTGGGGTTGCTCCTCTTCCCTTCTTCTTTACATCTCCCCCGAAATTGGCAGGAAATTTTCGAACTGCAATGCCCACAGCTCCCGGCGGTAATCAGCTAGTTATATAATCCCCTGAAGATCCTCTCCGTTGTTTTCTGAAGGAAATTGGAAGAAAGAGAGAGGAATTAAAGACTGCGAATCATCTGGGAGACCGAAAAAAGGCGAATTCGTCGGGAGGGAAGGGTTTTTTTTTCCTTCTCTTCGGTGACTAATAGACGTCTAATTGAAACGAAATCGGTAAACACAGTAAAAGTTCTTGTCTGGTGGCATGACTAAAGGAACCCATTTTCGTTAATTCCTTTTGTATTTTATTTAAGTTAAATTTTCTGGAAACTTGAGAGCACTTCATGGTTACAAAAGTTGTTAACTATTCAATGAGAGAGAGAGAAAAGAAAAATTCATTGATATGGGGGGTGGAATGTTGGATTAGTTGGGTTTGTGAAAAGTAAAAATTGATATGCCAAAAGCTCAAATTGGTATGCCAAAAGTTGAAATTGAGTCGCCAAAAGTTTAAATTGAGATGCCAAAAATGTTAAAATTGATTTGATAATATGCCAAAATTCAAATTGATTTTGCCAAAATCTGATTTTTTTTCAACTTGTGTGTGTGTGTGTGTGTAATTCTTCTGGTAGCCAAATCACTGATCCGTCCTCCCGTCCAAGTCCTCGTAGTTGTTTTTCTCCTGCTCGATGTACTGAGAATTGAGTTTTCACTCGCGCCCACATCATCACCTCGGAGTAGGATTTCGACCACTTGTTGGCGAGGCGTAAGGAAACGTTCTTGAGGAAGGCTTCATATTCTCTATATAATGTGCCATCGCATGAAATGACGAGTGGCGTGAAAGACCCTCTCAGGTCTTCAGCGACTCTGTCGTATTTTGAGTGCTAACTAAGTATTCAATTCATTACAAAAAAAACTATTAATTTCAAAAATCAACCGTTGCACATACTTGACTGAGGAAAACACATTGAAATACCTGAAAATTGTGTTCCTTTCCAAAGCCACAGAAAAACAAGGTGGGTGTAACACGCAACTCTCTCATATCGGTAAAATGAATGTATAGATCATTCATATATACACAGATATATTGATAAAGGTGTTGAATAATCTTAAAGAAATCGAAATTTCAAACGATGTGGATGGTTCATTGGAGAAGAATGCTATGTGGCATGTCCTGACGCCTTCTGATGCTTGAGTTGACATGTATTGGGTCCTTCGCGTCAACTCTGTAGCTGAAAGAATAATGCTTTAGTCGTGTTGAAGGTATGATCCTGCTTACCCTTCTAATTTTAGTAAATTCGGACCACATTCATCATAGAAAATGGTGGATTGATAATTGCGTGTGCGCAACGTGGTTTGTTGGTTTTCGAACAATAAAACTCGTAGGTGACAGTCGGTGAACCAAACCCGAGCATTCTATGAAAATTACGTCAAAATAAGATTAAAAAAAAGGGATTTGAGCTCTTTCAAAGGTTTATGGAAGCACAACAGACACACAGACTGACAGACTCACGAATCACTTGCATGCGACTACGTAAAATCCACAAGCTTCATTCTGCCACTTTCTAATCATCCAATCTCGCTCAAAACTAGAATGTAGAGAAGAAGGATGGTTCAATCCACTCCTATCACTTCCAAAACATCATACCATCAAAGTATCAGCTCTAGGCTCTGCGACTTACCAGCAAAACAGCGAGCAAAAACTCGCCACTTGAAGCAGTCTTTGTCAATGAAGCATGTCTCCTGACATTGTCTCGTTAATCTCAGTAACACACTTGTACATCATTAATATTAAGAATTCAATGAAGATAATTGCTGACCTTTTTATGGTCTGTGGATCTATATTATGAGTGATATGCTCCAAATCCAACAAGGTAGACTCAGTAGCTAAATCACGAATGTGCGGATTCTGTCAAAATCAGAATCAAATCTTTACGTTATCACCTTCGGTCATTCAATGAGTTATCTTAACTGGCCAGCTTAAAGTAGACAGGAAGCGTTTGTCGGTGCAAAATTCTGTGGATGTTATAAAGTATCACGTCCGCACCAAATGTGAGAAATATTTTTCCCCACGAAATAACAGGACAGCAAAAATGAACCTTGGAGGTGCTCGGTAAAGCGCCATGTTATATGGGGGAAAAGAAATATATATATATTTATTTTTTCTCCCAGGCAGAGGTAACGTTAGGAGCTTCCTCCTTCGGCCCGACCCCGAACTGCGTGCCATTTCTCTTTCTTTATTAGTACTGTTCCGACCCACCTAATGACGTCACATCTGCTTCCAGCTTGTAAGAGCGGGCACTCAGTCTCCTACATGCAACCTTCCCTATTTCTTCCCCTTTTTAAAAAGGACAAGAAGAAAAAAAAAAGTGGACGTGACGTGTTGGAGGGAGGAGCATAGGGGCAGACACGTGCTCTGCTTTTCCTGATAAATTCCCACAGATTTGGGAGGTCCGCTGTGTTCGTTCTTCCTTTTTCTCTTTCTGGGTACTTTTTCAACAATATCTCACCGTGATAAGGTTTTCAAGGTATTATGAAGAGCGTTTCCCACCGAGGGGAGTGCCCTAATTTTGACAACTCAAGAAGATCCTCACAAATTCCCGTACGACGTGATCAATTTGTTGAGTTTAGGTGCAAAATAATTCAACTTCTTACTGTTAGTCAGGCTAGGAAACCCTAGAGATTGATAACAGCTACTGAACGAGGAACCCTTCACCACCTCAACCGGTTTGCTTGAATCACACTTCTGCATTATAAAACGCCTTTCAACTTGGGTGGGTTGTGGAGCTGGTTCACTTATTGTAACATAACAGAATGGAATAGTTTTAAAGTAAAGTAAAACCCATTAGTTACATGCTAATTTACGGAATAAGACAAAGAATCCAATTGCTTTCAGTATCTCTAGCCCCTTCTACATCATGACCAATACATTCCACAAGACAAGGCCATGTTATGCCATTGCCGAATGATATGACCTTGGAAAAAGCTGCAAATTGTTGTACAAAGGTTTACTATTTCTGTATTAGATAGCTCTCCCATGCAGAACACCAGATTACCAGAAATGGAGTGTAATGGACAATCCTTCTTAAGTACACTCACAAATGAAACCCAAGAGTAGAACAACTGCAATTTCATAATTTAAGAAGTAAATTCAAGCAAAAATAATGCTTCCGCTTGCTCTCCTAGACGCAGAGCTCAATTGAATTGATTCTTGGGAGACAGCGATATCGCTAGTGTATTTATGTAGCATCCACTGTGCTCATGGTGCTGCCGCCAGGTACTTGTTCTAGTATCCATTCGCAGTCCTTGCGCTAAAGGCAACCCTCGAGATTTTTCAAATGATCTCTCATTCGATTCACAGCAGTAATTTCCATCTGAATAAAAAAAAGACTAAGTTATACCAATGGTTTTGAAATTTCGATTTTTTAATATTTCTGCCCTTCGATAATGAGTTGGTCGAGGGTGGTGCCGTTGTAAGAGAATCATCGTCACCTAAATGCGAAGTTTCATCAAGTGTGGTCGAGTAGTAATTGAGAAAAGCTGTGTTTGGCGTATGATTCTGGACGGATTCTGGTTGTTATTGATTCGGTTTTTGGATTCTATGCATCTAGAAACGTAAACCGACAAATTTCGAGAGGAGTGAAAATTTTTTATTGGTCGATTTTGTTCGACAACTGATTGAAAATAATAAATCAAAAATTAATGACGAGGGAACATTGAGGGGTCAGTGGTGCTCCAGCTTCCAATTGCATGTTTTGCTGTTTTCCTCGAAAGGAAGATCAAGTGAAACAAGCTCAAATCTTTTGATAACTGTATGTTCATGCGTTTCTCATGCAATCAATTTTTACTTTCTTCATAATTTCCTTTGTAGTTTTCAGTTAAATTATTCACATCATTTCGTTAAAATTGGATTTATTAGGTGGTATTGGTTTTCTTTCAACAAACGCGCAACTGAAATGTAAGAATCAATTTTAGGTAATGCACAAGGCTATTCCATTTAAAAGAAAGTTAGCGTGAATTCTACTTATTAAGCACGTTAGAAAAGTAATCGTAATGATTATGTTATTAAGTAATTATTAAATCATGAGCCTCGTATTTGTTTTGTCTGAATCTTCTCCAAACTATGGTATTCTTACAAGGCGTAATGTGACGAACCTGAAAATGTTGAAGGACCCTCCAGTTTTTCACTTAAGGTAGGTGCAAATTTCCTGCAAAAAATTTTGGCAGATGTAAAAGTAAAGTGGATTTTTTCCCTGGAAGAATCTTGCACTTTTTCGACTGTTTATTCCTGCAAGTGAGAATCCCATAAAATAACACTAGTTTTGCTGTTCTTTGTACAAAATGCATTTTTTTGTTGTTGTGTAGCATCCTTCACTTTTTCACTGGACACTCCCGAAAAAAATCGATTGCCCATTTCCCTGTGCTCATTTCGCACCACGTAAAAAAGTAAAGAGGATTTTTTTTGGTGGTGGTGTGAGTTTATTTTCGTTTCCTACTGTTGAAGTTTTTGTTAATGAAATGATAAACAACTATAAGTTAGTTATGCAACTAGGAGGCGTAAAACATAAAACGTTTACACAGCACGAAAGAAAAAAATTGTTATTCATGTGTTTTTCCACATTCGTTTTTACTATCCAACATTTTCTTTTCCATCGTAAACAATACCGACACGCGTCGAGCCTAAATTTTAACCCTCATTCTCTCGACCTTCATTTATTTGAAAAATAAAAAAAACACCATTCCTGTTTTCGCTCCTATTCAATTGCTCTCGTCTACCTTCCACGCAAAACTCCATTCGCTAGGTCGACTCAACAAATGCCATCCAATTGAGAAAACACAGACTCGGTTAATTCCCTCGGAAACTGCGTTGGATATTCTCGGGCATTTTTTCCCCTGGAGCGTTGAATTGCCTGCTCTGCTTCCTACATTTCTGTTTAATTGTTCAGCTCCTACATGAATTAGATTTCCGTTTACTTCTGATAACGAAGTTATAATTTTCCCTCCGGTCGGGCGTCTATTTTCTTTATCAACTCCTTTAAAACTAGGTTATTCGATATGAGTGTAGTAAACTAAATACAAACATGTGTTTTTTTGCTTGAAAAAATATTTAAAACTCTTTTAAACGTGTCGAGGACGATTCTATAAACTCGAATGAACCCAATTCAGCGGAGGTGTGAACCAGCGACGATGTTTTACTGACAGTTGATTGTGTAAATAAAGAGTAAAAAATACTTTGAAACGCTTAGAATAGAACCGAAATCTATTCATCACATACGTCACAAGTTGTCTAGCTACACTCTTTACAGGCAACAAGGGTTAAAACAATATTTAAAGTAGTCCTGCATCATTTCTGCATAACGTCAGCAGTTTTGAGAACTCGCGAGGCGTTTCGAGTGGTTCTTGGATCCCGGAATCTGTGGTGAATGAGCTGGGGTGATACTGAGTTTGACTGACCTAAACTAAATACTGATATGAGTATTTCGTACTTTGTTTCGACGAATGTCCATTTGTCAGCGGCAATCACGTACTATTTATCTTTTACTGCAGATTCTGCCTCTAAACCATGTCTTCGAAGATCGATAAGGGGAGACACTTTTTGGTGTGCATTGTAGTTTTTCTTATACCTCTCCCAGTACTGTGTTTCTTTTGTTATAATCTGGCTGAAATCTGTTGTTTGCATCAAATCGCCACTCGTTTGGGGTATACGGCTTCTTAGTTTCCTATTCATTAAAAGTTCCGTTGAGCTGTAGCCTTTGATTAAGAGGGTTGTCTGGTATGTGAGCAGACCTGGGTAAGGCTCCTCAAGGTTCCTCTTCACGATCATCTTTAACATCCTAGCTACTGCTTCAGCTTCTCCATTGCTCTGAAATTTCCGATTGCTGGTTATCTGCCGGAAATTATAAGTTTTTGCGAGTTCTTTTTCTGATCCTCCCAGAGTTAGCAGTGTGGTCCAGATCAGATCTGTCGGACTAAAGAAAGTGTTGAATTTTTCATTATCTCAACGATTTTAATCTAGATCTAGAAATACCTTGGATAGTAGCCGGTGACTATGAGAAACCAAACGTTGTCGTTTTGAACGGGTCCATTGCCGACAATTTCCATTGACAATCAGGATATTTCGAGGTGATGAAAAGTTCCTGGTGGTTATTAGAGTTTCTGATGGATACAGGACAGAATTTCACAAGTTTCTCTATGGATAGGCCCACCATACTGCTTGTTTTGCTCTTAATCAACATTTGGTTATCCCTTGGTGACTTTCATGTATAACTTGTTGGTGAGAAATGATATGGATACATAAATGCTTGCCCCACGAAGTTTTAACCCGTTGGTCAAGCTGTTGCGAAATTTTGAAATGGAAGGGTATTTTCCTTTTTTCTGGCCATCCTTCCAGAATACGCTGTGAGGAGCAGCGTCCTGTTCAGCTTTAGCTTGTTGAATCACGGTCATTCTTGAATTTTCCGAGATTCCCGATGTGAATCTAGATCTCTTCCAGACGATTCATCTTGAAAACCTTCACTTCTCGACATTCTAGGTTATTTACTCATTTTTTTGTGCATGCATTTGAAGAGTCCTCAGTGCTTCACTCAAGCATTTCCTTTCGACTAAGTAAGGTCTATGAATTCCACCCTTAGTAACCTAACAATGAGTCTGAGAACAATGCAAGTATTAAGCTTGTTGCCAGCTTATCAGTTAATGGGGGAGCCGAAGAAGGTAAGCCTCCTTCGTGTCGGTCTCTCGACGCCTGACTGTTCTTCGTCTGCCTTCCATTGAGTCACAAAGGAACATTTATCTTCGAAATAAGAAGAATCGCACCGGTTTAGATGTGTGCCGTTTCGGAAAACCACATTTTGATCCTGATGGTATTCGCTTGGATTTGTACCTACTGTTTTGAAGGGGATGCGCTGAAGAAATGCAGTTGAAGGATTTGTTAATTTCTAGTGCAAACGTCTCACTCCAGCCTTAAAATTTGCAAGGATGTATTCTCTTTTGCTGGAAAACGATAGACGGAATGGATTCAGCACATATTGGAGATGTAAAAGTGAAAAACAAAGAACTTTCACCAAAAATTGGATGTGTGCCTTTTTGGAAGCTTGCTCCTCAATTATATACATACCGACAACCTGAAGAGAACGGGTATCTATTATAATCATATTAAACCTTTGTGCTATAGGAATAGACCGTTTTCTATAGAGAATCAGCGTGTGGTTAGTACGTGCGAGCTCGGACGTTC
The DNA here is from genome assembly GCA_031894815.1 of Creontiades dilutus. Classification (NCBI taxonomy): domain Eukaryota; kingdom Metazoa; phylum Arthropoda; class Insecta; order Hemiptera; family Miridae; genus Creontiades; species Creontiades dilutus. The sequence goes on along the minus strand of JAVIWC010005934.1, from coordinate 408,196 downwards.
ATGACCGCCGGGCGTGCAAAACCGTTCTATGAATTCCATGAGACGGGCGATACTCAGCCCCTTAATTACTCTCGACATCTAATCAATTAGAATGTTGAAAGCTCAAGGCGAAGTGAGGCCGCCCTAACATCACGCTACCAGACCGTGGCCCTCATGTTCATGATTTCCGACGTTAATACAAGCCGTCAGCTTGGAGGTAATCCGTGAAGTTATTTATTGCTTCGCGGAGTCTGAAGAAAACTTCGAACTTTTGAGTGACACGAATGAGGATCTGTACAACTTTTCAACTTTTTCGGTGTTCAGACAAAGCGCTCCAAAACGAGGCAAATGATTACATAGGGGTTCACTGTTTCTGTATTCCCTTCTATGTAAATCTACTGATCCATGTATATAGATGTACTAGGTTAAACGCTCTGCTACGCAGGTTAAAAAGAAATAGGTGAATAACACAATGAGGGAGTATAAAAACAATACGCTAAGTCAAAAAATCGTATATTCTAAGTCCCCAAGGAGGAGTACACTTAAAGTGGATAAACTTTTTTATTATTTTTTGCCTAAAATATTTTGATCTTTAACTTATTCTGAGCAGTAAACCTACAAATTCTGAGAGTCGATTAATTAACATAGGTTCATTTTTCTTAATGATAGATCAGAACCGAAATTCTGCATCACACCTAGAACGGTCTAACCTCTTTCGCTCCATAAACACACCAAAAAACGCACAAAATGAAAATCAATATTCACACTCCGAGATAAAAAGAAAAGCGGCCGTTTAAAACGACATAAACACTAACGACTAGCTAACTTGTTGATCTTGTCTGCCCCAAACCTCTCGTGAACTACTTCAAGCTGAAACGCTGTGTGTGCTTCTTTTTTTCCAGGTAAGCACTAAAAGGAAGAGAACGAGCAAATTTACTTTTCCAATCCCGTGATATAAGAGGGAAATAATGGTGAGTACAGTTTACCGCATTTTTCTCCTCGCTCCACTGTCTCTGTAAGCTGGCCTGCAAACTCCACCCCGGGCAACCTGTTTGCTCCGAGGTCGAGGATACTTTTGCAATGTTTTATATATACAGTTATAGTTTTTACTTGTTCCTCCTTTGTAGGAATGTAAGCTACACAAACCATTTCCTCTAAGTGCTATTGACACGGATGATAACCGTGTTACACAACTTGACCGTGCACAACCATGTTAAGTTTCAAGTTGGTATACTACGTTAACATGTCTATACGTACGAATTTCGGTAATATTTGTACTTTCTATTTAGTTTTCATTCATGACATATTTATGACTAGCTAACTTGTTCTGAATATCAGAATACCTAATATTTCGCTAAACAAACCAAGTGTAGAATTGTCAACTTTTATTGCAGTTATCGATTTGTGGTTCATTTTAAGAGAACTAATGAGCAACGGAAATTGATAAATAACATTTTAGGACTCTTAAACATTTTTAACATCGAGCCAAATAGGAACAAGTTAGATTTTTTATAAATTGTGTGTACGAAAATCGTTTTGAAAATCATTTCTAATTCAATACAAGAAAGTCCCCCCAAAATACTAAGTTTACAGAATGTTGTTATTTTTCTGAACTCAGTTATTAGATAGACGCCAACATTTTATGAATTTATGAACATTTCAAAATGATAATTACAATCAAGAATTATTGTACATAACCAATTAGTATTTCCCCAGGGATAAGTTACTGGCACGTTTGGAGAATTCAGTTATTTGACATTGCAAGCAATAACTAGGTAATGTCTCCTGATTTCAATTGTATTTTCTGCTTCATTTCATTATGTTGCAATTTTTCGACATTAAATGGGTCCATGAAGGACTTAGTTCATGGCATAAATAATCTAGTATGTGAAACTGATGTCAAGAGAGACCTCCAAAATGAGGATCGAAATACACATTCTTCTGATTTTGCTCACACATTGCTCCATCCACACGAATTGAGATGGGCTTTGCTTGGAATTGTAAAAACAGCTTAGATGTGAGGCACCTGCTTGAGAGGTGGTACTCACCAGGCTTAACTTAGCTAATCTCAGGAGTAAATGTTGATTGCCACGCCTAACAGCAATTGAAAAGAATTCAACTTCAACTTTGTCGTATGTTTCTACCAGTTTTTCCGATACGATTCGTACCAGGTTTTGAAGATGTTAACGAGAAATTGTTGTATGGTGATAGCATTAAAGTTCCTACACCCTGCAGCAGAATTAACATTGAATCTGATGGTTCACTACAGTGAATAGTAAATCATGTCTGTATCAAACTAAGCATCCAAGTTTCCAGAAATAAATGTTGGAGAAGATTTTCCCTTCGTCTCCGATATTGGTCTAGTAACTCTAGGAACAATATTAGTGATAGCCAGAATAGACATGTGCCCGCTGCTTCCTGGTAAATTGGGAAACGAAGCTCTCATCAGGCAAGTTGTGTATTCCGACTTCCGCAAAATATGTGATTTGAGAAAGCACCAAACGTGGCAAGTGGAAACTTAGAATCGTAATGTGCTTAGCTTCAATTTTCGGTTTGGGAGTTCGTCGCATTCCTTTTAAAGGAGAGATGCTGCAGTTGCTAATTGGCATTGTTGGAAGCATTCTTACGACCGTTGGTATTCAGCCATTAGGAGCAATGGAGTTCTTCAATCTTAAGGATCCTTCCCTCCCCTCGGCTTCAGAATCCTGAGGTGTCTTCAGGAGGTGAGAGCATTCAACGTTTTGACATCTTGAATTTTGGTCTTCTAATCCAGGTGGTGCCAATCCTGATTCTGTGGTCTTGGTCTCTTACTTCGGCACATGTAGCAGTGATAAAAATCTCTCTGGGTAAAAAAACTCTCGCATTGGGGATTTTCAGTGGTATAAAAGATGCAGGGACGTATATTCATGCTAGATCAGGCCACTAAAAGGATCCATATTGTTCATGAGTTTATGCATCTGGTCTTAAAAGAATTCCGCCTTGTATGCGAACACTGATATCAATTCCAGAACTCCTTCAAATGGTATGAATGATCTTAGGTCGGACGAATCAAATTTAATCACTTTGAGGGCCCAATGAATATATGTCACAACCAACAGGGGCTTTACGGCATCTGCTTTGAGAGGAGTTTGCTGGGGGAATGCCGCGATTGCCTTGAAACCTCCACACCCTGCGGCAGAATTAACGTTAAAACTGAGTAATTAACACTATCCACTGTTAACTCGAGCGGGTGTCGCTATCTCGTAATTATATCTGACAGTGGCTGGGTGGTAGGAGGACTCGAATCTCTCTTATATACGATGTTTGGGCTCTGGAGCTATACAACTCGCTTCCTGACCCCCTTGCTCTAGTTAAACCTCCCTTCTACCCGCCCTTATAACGGCTTTACGTCGAAAACGTTATTAGATTCCCTCTCACTTCCTACGGTTAACAGCTTCCGGTTCTCGTTTGTCCCCAGATTCCATTATTTCGGGTAAGCACCGTTTTAAGTAGTTTGCTCCAAGGGGAGGGTTCTGGGAAGCAAAAATCGTTTTGTCGTCGGTGATTGCGACATGTCGTCAATTAGCTGGAATCTTCTTACGAAATGAATTGAATCCATCCCTTTCGAATAGCTAAGGGAGATAAGGAGTTGATCTGATTCATTTTATTTCTGTTTTTCAGTTTTTGACTATTCATTCCTCCACTTTATCAACGAATTCTTTTATAATATACTTGATTTTATTCCATGCATTTTCAAAGAAAGTGCAACTTCCTCATTTTTCAACTCAAAATAGTCGTTCACCTGTTTTCATTATGAACCTACTTGTGTATGAAATTATTTGACTTGTCTACCAAGTTATCGATGAGAATAGTGATGCTGATTACTGATAATATAGTCAAGTGGTTGTTTACTGTTAGGTATTGCTTCTTGTTTCGATCCGAGGATTTTGAAAATACATTCCCTGAATAGTGCTTGTAAATAATATAATTGTTGTTATTGAATGTTGGCAAAATCGTAATCGGCTATGGAGGCAAAATATCAATGCCTGAAGGTTTGATACCCTTAAGAAGCAGTTCATTTATAAAGTATCTCTGGCTAGGCCACTGCATCCTAGATGCATTTCTCATCTCGATTATACAACAATAAAGCAAGCTGAATTATCTCCGGATTTTCGTCCGATTTAATTTTGAGGGTATTCTGCCTATTTAGTGCTTTCCCTTTGAAGCCTGGATGTTTCTCAGAATATCCCCAATTAAAACCTGTTTTCCAAAACTTGGAGATCGTAACAGGCTCCTAAAAATCGTCTGAGATTATTGTGTTGCAACGACGTTTCCATAGCCAGAGCGTGTAGCAATCTGATTGTTTAAGAGGTGGTTCTGAGATACCATATCATAGTTTTTGATTTGGAAATATAGATTGTTCGGGAGGTGTGGTCTCAGTTTATAATGCAGTACCCGGTGCCAAGTTCGATCAAACGCTTGTTCCACATCAAAAGATGCCAATCGACGTACTTGCCCTTTGTTAAACGTGGTCTTGATGAAGTTCGTGAAGCGTTGTAGTTGTAATGGACAAGAATGAAGGTGCCTGAAACCGAATTGTTGTTAGGGAATAAGGTTTTCAGTATATTTCAAAAGATGGGGAGTAGGAGTCTTTGCAATGGTTACAGAACATTGTAAAACGACACGTGATGCATTTTTAATTATATATTTTGCATGTTTATGGGTATACTTGAAAAAATCGTTATAATTCAGCATTTCACCTGATTCTAGCAAATTGGTATAAGATCCATTTGTTGAGAAACAACTATGAAATGCTGCAAATTACTTCACAAAGGTTTATTATGTATAGGGCGGTGAACGCACATTGCCGATTTTGAATCTACGCACCTTGAAATGTAAAAAAAGATAAAGTTTTAGGAGGGTAGTGAAAAAGTTTTGCTGTACGACTAGAAAGGCTTATCATTGAAAATAACAACCCTAAACGTAAATCTAGTTGAGTTCAAATCGATTATTTATTTTCTTCTGAAGTTGAGGTTGTTTTGACAAGAATCCCATGGACGATAGTGATAAAAAATAAGAAAACCACAAGATTCTTGTAAGTTCATTGACATGCATTTGTATGCGAAACTGTCTTTCTGTCAATAAATTGGTCAGGATTGGAAAACGTGTCGAAATTATTGATATTCAAGCCTTTGACAAAAGATTTTGTGAAAAGAGCTGAGACGCTCCTAAAAAGAACCGTGAAGAGCTCGTAGAATTCCCGTCAATCGGTGAGATCGTTATCGAGGTTCTACGAGCAGGTAGACACCTTGCAATATAACGAAAAAAACAACAACAAACCCGTCATTTGAGCCGATTGTTTATTCTGATCGGCTATGTTTTCCGCGCGCGTTCCCAAGAAAACGGCTTGATGATATCAAAGCGAGGGGACTCGGGGGATGCGATGAGGTTTCGGATGAATCTACAGGGTTTTGGTTGGGAGAAAAAAAAAACACACAGGCGGAGGGACTTTCGCCAGTATAAATGTAAATGTTGCGTATCCCCATTCGCCTCACGAACGAGATATAAATTCTTATCAGTTGTTTGGTAGAAAAGGCACTTCCAATCAGATTTTTATCTTATACGAAGGATAAAACCTCGTTGGTAAAAACCCGATTCAGGGGAATAAAGGACAAGAGATGGGGACGTTTTTTCACGGATTTCGTGATCGTGTCACAATAAATTAATTGAATAAGCTTTTAAAGTACATAAAATGTATAGACTGCTATTCAATAGTAATTAGTACCAATCTCCACCAGAACAAATAGGAACACCAGAAAAGTTGTAATGTTCTTGGATTCTTTTGTAATGTCACCAATCAAATTTATGATCTCAGACTGAATTTAAGTTTGATGAAATTAAATTTGAAATTTTTGATAGTTTTCCGACTGATAAAGAAGAAGTCATTGATTCATAGTTGAATTGGTAATTTTTACGTATCTAATACTTTCAATATCAAAATAATACATTTCTCATTGCTTCTGATCTTTCGATCGGGCTCCATTTATTTCAGACAAACAAATAAAATGTTTTTGAAAAGTTCGTACTATGGTGCCAGGTACGATGGTATTGAATTAGCTAGTAACACTCATACAATCTTGGATTGCGGATAGCGCAAAAACCATCGAAAAAATCGACAACTCAACATTGTAAATTTGATTTCTGCACCATCAGCTTATTTTTTACATTTTAGGTGTTGTGTTGTAGGAGTTTTTAAGATAAATTATTAAAAATCGGAATTCCTAAAACACCCAATCACATAAGATTTAATTCCATTAAAACCTCACTTTCTCTTTCGAACAGTGAAACTCTACCTGGAACTGCTTCTGGCAGATTCCTTGAAAGATTGCTCAGTACCTACACCTTCTCCAAAGTCTGTCTTCAGTCCTCATGGTCTCTCCATTGCCTGTTGCGTTCTTGGTTTTGAATTGCCTGGAGGACGTCATCTAACGCTGCAGATATGCTGCTTCCGTTTTAGCTTCTCGGTTTCTGCTACCTCCGGTCCGCTGTCTTGGATGATATTTGTAGATTACTCTGCAACCGTAGTTTTAAGCTCTCTGCCGACAGAAAAATAGAGTAGGGGGCACATCATCGGCTGCTTTTTGGGAAGTTGGACATATTGGGGAGTTTACTTTTCCTTTTCTGTTTTGGTAGTAATGTTCATGTCCTGAGAATATCCTGCCCCACCAGCCGTGAAAGGAGTTCAGGAGTCTGTACTATCAGCTTGAAGCTACCAAATACCATATTAATCAAGAATTTGACTCGAATTTGACTTGTTGGAAATTCCAATTATTTTTAGTCTCACACTTTACAACTTCCAGTGTTAGTTCAAAATTTGCGCTAGACACGAATTGAAGTTTATGAGTTCAATGAGTATCAAGATGAAACCCCAACAAATCAGATAAAAATATCTACTGACGCGGTTTATTAATGTGTTGAAGGCAGTGTTTTCTACATTTATACGAATTGTTCATTTGATCACATCTCAGAAGCGCACAAATTGAATCGATGCTAAGGTATTTACGTGGAAACCGATCGGAGCGGGTAAATTCGCCAGTCGACAGTTGTACCGGTAATGCTAATACAATATTGGATTCCTTCACAGCGGAAACAACGATCGGGACATTCATCAAATCGTCATAGAAACTCGGGGCGGATCCCTAATCCATCCGCTTATGCGAGACAATTTGCAGAGGCCCCCGCGTGGGGTTTACGACGGATCTGGTTTTAGTTTGAACTAGCCCCTGATTACGAATCCCATCATCTCCAGGCGGTTCTCCGCTTCGCGGTCGTACATAATCCACAATCTCATAGTCCTCCCGCCCACTCCGTCATTCATTCTGAAGGAAGCCTCCCAGAGGTTGCCGGGCAAAAGGTAGCGGGCAGGGAGAAGTGGGGGAGGAAGTTCCCCAATTTGAATATATATTCGGTGTTCCCGGTTCGGATAAGACACGCTTGAGAAGAGCAGCTCCCTCAGCTGAATTATTTAATCAATTTTCGGAGAGGGCTGGGGCGGAATGTCCGGGGTGCTCGTTACGGAGGCTCGATCAATTAAGACGGAGAACGTAACGCGATGCCACTTAGTGCGGCTGCTAATAGTGGAAGCGGAATTAGTCTGTAAACCTATAATAAGGGTTATTATAACGCCGAACATCTCGGATTATCATTATGGCAAGTGCAAGAAACTTCAGACTTTAGCGCTTGAGGGTCTGCCGCGCTGGGTTTCTAACATTACACCATCTAGTAAACCAACCAACCAAAATGTATGCACTAGTATAGAACAATGTATGTGAGGAAATGTGCAAAATACGCTCTTTCCACTCAAGTGCAATTTCCAGAAATCACGAAAAACTTCGTACATCCTTCAAACAGATCTAATCAAAACGATTCCTTTTGATTGTCAGAACTCCAGGGAACTGGATATAGTGAGAGCGAATTGAATAAGATTCATTAAAGCATAACAACGAAAATAAAGATTGCAGTTGGGGATTAACGAGTTTTACTACTAAATAGTGCAAACGAGTTATGCTACATGTGATCCAGAAACGAGCAAGTTTTGCTACACACTTTTATAAGTAATGTTCACTGGGTTTCTTGAAAACAATAAATTTTATAACTGATTGTTCAAATTTTCATGAAAATGGAGTTCAGTTCAGGAAGATTAATAGTAAATTTTCAGTTTAGGGAATGGGCACACTGAATAATAAATACAGTAACTCAACGACGGAGACGTACGAGTGTATGCTATTACAGAACATTATGACTTTTTTGATCGAATGACGTCATATATTCGGAACCCATCACAATAAAAGTTTTTCAAGACATTACATTGTCAAAATTTTCATAAACCCTTGCGAATTAAATTACATTTATTGGCTAAGGACGACAGAGTTTCACTTGGAAATCACTTAAAAGGTATTATTAGACTGACGAAATTTTGATGCAAAACAAAGAAATAGCTAAAAGCTCAAGTCGTCTATTTTTTCGGTTCCTCGAAAGCTGTTTCCTTGTTGGGGGCATTGTAGCTTCATGAAGACACAAACAGCACAAACTATTCAAAACTGATTGTTCTGTACAGGGTGTCCCAGGAGTTATCCAACTCCTACTTGTTCTACAACTCATTTCCAACCAAAAATGCCACGTAGCAATTTTTTGCCAGAGGCCTCGTTTCTGAGCTATTCGCATCTAAGATTTTTTTCATGTTTTCGATCTTTATGTCATTAAAACTGTCATAACTCCCTCAATTTTGGAGATAGCTCAAATTTGATGACACCGTTGGAAAGAACGTTAAATTTTCTATCTATTCGACGTCAGAAAACGTTTTTTAAATTGCATTGAAGATGTGCAATTGCTGCGCGAAATGGCCGTTTTGTCAAAATCTTGAAATCGCCTGTTTTTCAGCTCGCCTAGAAACCGCTTGAATGTTTGACGCAGAACTGTGCAGACCTGGTAAAGCGTGCGCCAAAATGTCAGTTTTCCAACGGTGTAGTCGTTTTGGTTTTTAAAAATATTTTTAGTTAAGGAAATGGTGTTTAACTGCAGAAAAACGTGTGTTTTCTGTTAAAATTGAGGTTTTTCCAAAAGTCTTGACGAAAAAAGGTTGGTGGCGGGATATACGTAACTTTTCTCGCTGAATCGGATGGAGACAACGCCAGACCTCTCAAGAGACGATTTAAGTTAGTTTTGGCGGATGCATAAACCCGTTTGTTTGTGAACAGCGTCTACGGCATTTCTAAGCTGTCCGGCTAAAGTCAGGATAACTGACTATTGTTTGTGTTCATTTACAATTGATTGCGATGTGTTGCATTCATATTTTTGCTGACACTATGGACCCTTATCAAACCAGGCTTCCGTATCATTACCAACTTTTCCCTTTCGTCTCTTTCCTCGCTTCATTTCTTTCAGCTAGGTTTTCTCTATTGCATATTCCCATTCATCATGGTGCGCTATAGCTACTGAACATAGCTAGTAGTAATAACCAAAACCTTAGTGACAAAAAACAAGTTTTGCAGCAAAAACGAGTTCAAACCAGTTCTGCAACCAGCTGACTTGTGGAATGAACTATTTCTGAGAAATTCCGTGTTTTAGAGGAGCTTTTTTCTTAGGAACGATCAAGTTTTGCTCCAACCTGATGGCATATTTGAAAAGAGGGAGAAAAATACTTCTGGATATCCTTTGAGTTTTTAAAGAAAATGGAAAGAGCAAGTTTTGCAACTGACCTTCTCATATAGTCAGTTCATTATACACCCACACGTGTCACAGCTAAGACGACATTAATAGCTTTAAATGTCATTTTATTTTCAAGCTTTTGTGCGGTGGGGTGATGCATCAGAATGCATGAATGACATGTTTGTCTATGGGCGATTGCATTGAACATACTGGACGATCTATGCCTAGAAAGTATCCCCTCATCGACCTGTCCCTTCGGCTACTTCTTCTCTTGGTAATAGGGGATATAAAAATGTTTGTTAACATCCATTAAGGCAATAATATTGACGTCATCCACATTTTACTTTATATTTGAATATTGTCGGGTTCACCCGTTATTAAATAAATGAATCATGAATAAAGATGATGTTTTATGTATGATCTGTGATTCTGGCGGATGAAGAAGTGGGAGGATTTGATAAATGAGTGAACCTGATTTCAGAGAATCAGATATTCTATACACCACGTGAGCATGTTAAAGGGGCGGAATAGGCGGATTCGTGCGGAGGTTATTTTAGGGTTCCCATTGAAAAAAGGGTTGAATTGAAGTGAAAGGAAGAGAGGGGAATACAGCGAGTGCTTGAGGGCTGAGAGAAATAGAGCGAGTCGGGGATGGTGGGGGACTTTTAACCTTAAATCTGGTTCTTAAATAAATAAATGGACGCGCTAAGTGCTTCCCTAAATGGAGAGGTACCTGCCCAATAAGCCCACTGTACGAGACGCATGGCAAATTGATGTTGTGAGATTTATTCTTCAGTTAATCTGTGATAAACCGAAAAAAGCTGTAAAATTTTGTTGAAAAGTTTATAAATTGTTACGTAGAGAGTGTATGTTGCCACGCTGCAAAAATATATCCAGGTATACCCTAAATGAAAACTCCTTCCCTCCAAATAAACTGTTAACTTTATATAACTGTGTTATACAGGCTGAAATTATCCTGAGGAATTAGAGAAGATATATCGGTATTAGGTGAAGGAATGTGCGCTGACTCACGTGTTCGGTGTCGCCAGAGATGAAGGGGGTCCCAGTCGATGTAGCAAAATCTTCTGTGCCGAATTTGAAAAAGATGATCTCGCTCATCCGAAAAGATAATCCGGTGAGATAAGGAACTTATTCTTCTAGAAAATTCCCAACAATATAGAATAAAGGAGAAGTGAGGAAGCGAAGGTGCGGCCATGCCGCCATGCATCAGAGCCTATAAGATCCTTGGATTTGTATGGAGGGCATCTAAAGACTTCGTTGATGTCAGGGCTGCAAGAGTGCTTTACACTTCTTTGGTTTGGCCACGCTGGCAATATGAAGGGCACTTTAAAGGCAGCTTCAGATACTGAACCCTTCTGAGGATTATGTTGTTCTGGGGATTAATTAAGCGATGAACATTCGCGCGCGAATATCTTTATCTTTTTGACTTCAAAATAAAATGAAATATAATGTACCTCCAAATGGCAATATGGACTTCAAACGAAGGGACTGGTTTCGGCTCCGAACAAACTGTATGCATCTTCTTTGGACCCAGACGAATGAGCTTTTAAAGACAGCTACTTAGTTTGGTATGCTTTGGGACTCAACAAAGATCAAGCAGAGTAACGTTCTGAACGAGAAAGGTGACGATACTGACTTTACTGAAGCTCGAAACCCCGTATTTATAGGCTACACCTTCCGCATCAGCAAAAAAGGCGACAAGGTATCCTTAACTTAGACCGACAGTATATGTATGAAATATATTCAAAATATTTTTGGATGGAAACAACGAACAGCAAGAGCCTTTTCCAAACTATAGAGAAAAATCAATTTTGAGTTTTGGAAGTTCTGATGTACTCAAAATAGCATAGGGCTATATAGAAAAGAAGAATCGGATTCCCCTGGGAAAAGTTGCTTAATTTCTTTACTTTCTACTAGCTTTACTTTCTACCTAAATTTCAATTTTACTTCTACAACTGACAGCCAAAAGCTTCTAATTGCCACCTCCTCATCGTGTGCAATTGTCGATTGTGGAGCATGATGTAGGCTGTTCCCCTTCTATTCATAATGCTGCGAGGTTTGTTGTGATTGGTCGCTCTCTTCTTTGTCCGTGGGAATTGGTTGGTTAAGACCAGAGACCCTGGAGTTCTATGGATTCTATACAAGAAACCCAGGTTCCTGTAACATCCATTGTTTTGGCAACAAGGAAACATCGAATGGGTAATGACTTGGTGGTCCCTCTAACCATTAATAGCCGATAACTGTTGTTATTGATTACTACCTACTAAGGTTACGTACGTTCAGCAGTGAATCATTTAGTCTGGGACCTCGCAAGGAAAATCGACTGATTTGTGGTGTTTTATTTCACACAATTGAGTGCACTTTAACGAGCTTTTATCCGATAAGTTGACATCTCACTTCAAGGAAACTCATTCTTGGTTTGATGATCCTTAACTGCTGGTAACCGTTAATTTTCCAACCTCATGTAGAGCTGATCTCAACTTTTCTTCACCTTACTTGAGAGTGCTACGATTTTGTGTTGTGGACTTTTTAAAGGATGGGGTGGTTCCCCGTTTCTGTTTCTTGACACAGCTGTCCGTGAGTATGAACTTAGAGCTTTTCAGCTTCAGGGGTATATCCTTTGGGTGTAGCAGGCTTATCTTTGCACCTTAAATAGGGAAAATAGTCTATTCCTTCCCCTCTTTGTTAAAAACTCAATAGAAAAGCACGTAAGATGAAACTTGATCGGTACAAGTTATGGGAAGTATTTAAACCTTACCCGAATGAAATATGTCAGATTTCAATTGGTTAAATGTTACGCTATTCGGTGATTTTGATGGACAAAAGTCTGAACGAAGGAAAAAAAGAGGACCTAACCCAAATTGTTACGATTTTAAAATGTCTGTAACTACCTTTGTTTAGGAGGTAGATCATAGTTTATTGGCTAAACCGCTGCATTGTTTCAAGTTCTCCAACTTGAATGCTCATAAAAATTTCTGCAGAACACACAGTTTAGAAATTATAAGAGAAAAACTTGTCCAATTTCGGCTATTATTTGGTATTCTTAGTGTTTTGAAGTTCCAATCACAGAACATCTGTAAGTAGTAAAATCTGTTAGCGGAGGAACAACTCCATTCTCTCATTTTAACCCCAAACATTTTCTACTAATCTCAGTTTTCCTTAGAGGGTCCCAGACTACTCTATCTTCGTTAGTTATTCATGTCTTACGGAATTTTGTCGTTTTGTTTGTCCCACATTTCAACCACCTAGTTGACCGATTTCGGAAAGCGATTTGTTTCCTTTGGCATCCTCTTCAGACATCTGCTCCGAAATAGGTTTAGAACTTTGTTGTTAGTTCTTAGATTTTGGTTTATTCATTCAAATGATCAATTTTCGTAATCGATCAAGAAAAAAATTGTAGCTCCCTCCCAAAAATTACTGGTTTACGATGCAAGACTAGTAAATTTCAAAAATCTGAAGAAAAAATTTTTTCCAAAACTGGTAGACCGAAGTTTACGCAGCGGTGCCCACCAGGGGGGGTTGACGCAGATGACGCAGTATGCGTCAAACCTCCCTAGTGGGCGTCCCTGGTTTACGGAATTTGGCTCTAAAATTCAACATCGATTCGGGATTTGCCAGTAATCTAGTATAAAAAAATAATAACAAATAACTCACGGGGGTAGCAAAACGTGGAATAGCTGAACCGCATCGACGCTGGAACGTCAGTGTCGCTGTTTCTCCATGTGGAAAAAAAGATGTTCGATACGCCGTGATCAAACGAGTACGTGGGGGCGGACTTTTCAAAAGAATCTGCAGCAATGAATACACGTCCGTTCACCATTCAAAATGATCAAGCGATGTCTGCCTCCCCCCTCACCCTTTAGGACGAATATGCACTCAGGCAATGTACCAATGTATGTGTGCTGTTACAACTGAGTGTTCGTTCCTTTTTCTGAAAAAAAAAAAAAAAAAAAAAAAGAGTTGTTAGATTGTATCGTCGTATCTATTACGGTATTGCGCTTGTTTTATTAAGAAATGTTCATAGGGTTTATATATAAACTACCATTATATGAATAATGCAAACGGTATTGGATTGAGTAATTCGCGCTAAATTTTGACGACGATGTTCAGACTGTAGTTTTCAACAAATTTTCATGATTCATATTTTGCTCGATCCCATTTTTACCTTAATTGTGCAACAAACTTTGGAAACTTCGCTTCTGCTAACTGGAGGGGATAATACCCAATCAAGGAAAGGCCGATAGTGAGACACTATCGATAGTTCGACACTATCGATAGCACCGAAAGTACGGAATACTAAAAGGAATGCCTGGTTCCTATCCCCATTGTCGGCAAATAGATCAGCGTCTTCCAACGTGCATCTATTTGCAACCTCAATGGGGATGGGGTGTTGGTCATCGGTACCCTGGAGAGATTCGCACTTAAGTATTGTCTTCCCTTTTTAATTATCATCAAGATATGTGCCAATGTAAGTACTTAGTTAGGTACTCTCTACAACTACCTCGGCCACACTCCTACCACACCTCTTCGTCTATCGTGACTCCAGTCGCCGCACCTCGATCACATCGAAATTGGTTCTCCCAACGGAATTATTCAATAGTTGATACACTCGACTGCATCAACCTATATCATTGTTATTGCGTATCTATATTTACACTATCTTCCGGTGTCCACTTAGGTAGGTATATTGCACTACATCTTATGCAACTCCTTTACTTATTAAATATCTACGTGAGAAGTTCACGAATTCAAAATGGTGTCTCAATTCGGTTTTTCAATTGGTGTCTCAATGGTGACCCATGGGTCAGTTTCTCCCAGATAAATCGGGAGTGGTCCTTCGGGAGCTTTAGCAATTTCTACCACTTATCCCAGAATAGAATCCCGGTAATTGATCAGTAATTTCCCCACTTATTATTATCTTCTTTCTCTTACTTGGGGAATTTGAGTTAGCACCCCTCCGGATCTAACATTCACAGTATGAACTCCAGCTAGAGACTGGCAAAGGGTGAAAAACTGGTGCGCAGGTGCGCGTAGAAATTCATCAGAAATTCCTTTAAGGGTTTTAATAATATTTACTTATTAGGAATTCTCGGAGTATGACGGGTAGGAACGGGGGAGGGGAACTCCAAAGAAAACCACGATATCTTTTTAAACAATGGAAGAATTTTCATAGAAAACTAACTAAAGCAAACCTACCAAGGTAGATCAGTTCACGGAAATGCAGAACAAATTATTTTTACACAATAGCCAAGACTCTTGACACAATAACTCATTGCTTTCCTATTTTCCACTGTTGTTCCCCTTCAATGAATTTGAGTTGTGAATAGGAGGAACCATAGATCTATTGTAGATGCCTTTCAATTCTTGGAATGAATTAACTTTCCTTCAAGTGAAGCTTTAAATTTCAAGGGAAGCGGGCAGAGTTATTTCGTATTAACAAACATCGATAGTCAGCCGACTATCGACCTTCCCTAACCCAATCCTACCAATCGCTGCTCGAGCGAGAATTAGGTTTTCAAATTACTTGAGCGCATTCAATTTTCATGATGGAAAAAGTGAATTCCGGGGGTTATAGTGTTTCGTTTACTATTTTCATCATATTTTATTGATTTAAAAATATCTTGTTTTTTAGTTAGACCCTAATTTTAGTGTACTTGTGCAACAAACCAAACGAGAGTTTTGGGCCGTCCCTGGATATCCGTGCTAGATAATAAGGAAACAATGCGTGATTGCTTCTTATTCTGCATAACGTTCGTACAAATTTCTTGTTTGAGACAACTTCCGCTTGAGATTTTAGGGTGGAGATTTTTGAAGAAAAAAAGTCCTTTTTACCTACATTGCCATTCTTTCTTTTTAAATATTGCTAAATATAGTGAACAAATCTTCCTTAGGCAAGACGCATTCCACTAAAACTTAGGTCATGTTTTGAAACATATTTCAGATCTTTCTCATTTAATTATGCAAGGGAGCGAATAGAGGGAGGAATACTGATAAATAGTTGTCATAATTTATTTCTTTATATTTTTTAAATCGCCATTTTGCCTGACAAACCTCTTTTTGTGTAATAAACCTTTGAATTTTATATCTTGAAGGTGGTGGTTAATGGCCGATACAATGGAGAGCTTCTCATACCTACTTGAATTCTCAACCGAGTTTTGATTTTGCATTTTTTGTTTGATTAAGAAGAGAAATATTCATTTTTGTAATATTGTTTATAAGTGTGATCATATGGAAAACTGGACTCAGGGACCTATTGTGCAATGCACAATGTGCATGTATCTCTTACCAATATGTTTTCTGGTTCTTTGATCGATACCTGTTACCTCTGAGGTTCGACTGGAAGTGATTGGTAGGAGCAATCTCTTGCGTTTTAAGCATACCCCCAGGAGAGCTCTGTGTTATTTGGGCCTCTGTTTTCCCCTTTCGGAGTCGTCATTGCCGACGAAGGAGCCTCTCCCGCTTCATCTCGTCCTCCTCGATAAGCCAGCTCATTCGTCTCACTCCCCAGCCTCACTCCCTTACCTCGAGTCCTTCACTCCCCTAGGCCTCTCTCCTCCGTTCACATCTTCCTCATTGTCTCAGCCTCAACATCCCCCTCCTTTTTTCTTCCCGTCCCCTTTCAACTGGGTCGCTTCATCCCCGAAACAAAAAGCGATGAAAAGCGCCACCGATTGCTGCCGTGGGCGGTTGACGGGTCGGGAGCGGGGAGCGCCGAAGTGATGACTCTTTTGTGGCGAGTTGAATCCTTTCCCCAACTCGGAAGATTTCCGGTAGAACGACCAATTCCAGACGATAGAGAACCACACGAGACACAAAAACCAATAGATCCGCCAATGTGTGATACGTTCAGTTACAGGTCACTTGAGGAGAGTATATTTCAAGAGACGCACTCACTGGTTTCTAAACACAAGAACACAGCAAACTTACAATTACGCATAGGAAACTTTCGTGAGTTGGAATCCGAATGAGTTTACCGAATTACCGAATCTTCTCCATCGAAATCAGTTTTAAGGAATTCTGATATGATAGTACAGAGAGTGTCCAACGAGTAGTACCATCCCCCCCCCCCCCCCCCCAACTTATTTTATTTTATTTTTTAATGTTTTTTTTTCAACCTGCATTTTTTTGGCCTAGGATCCCAAATATATGCAAGTTGGGCATAGTCCAATGGGCAAATATGCGCATGGCACATGTACTTTGTTTTTTTTACATGGAGAACCCACATTTTGTTTTGGCAAGTCGAGTTCTATGCTCAATTTCATGAAAATTCAATCCACAAACGATTTTTTTTTTATCACGCGCAACGCGCTCAGCAAGCTGTCAAAATTGCGGAATTGCGCCCCTGCTAAAACCTTTTTTTGTGTCTTAGAACGGACAATTTTCTGTAATCGGCATGGTTTTTTTATCCGAATAAAATATAATTTTTCTCAAGTACGCACACGTTGTGCACTGGCGTAAAAGCGACAACATTTAGTCAGATGAAAAAACGTATAGTACCACGTGGAATCATCTTTGGAAAACAATGATAATTAAAAGCTTGTAGTAGTTGTGCATTTTTTGTGCCCTCGATGAGTATGTTGGGCGTGATAAAGAAAATTATTGAAGGAGTCAAATTTTCAAGAAATTGATACAATCCTTGGCAAAAACCATACAGATTAAAGAAAAAACGGATTTTTTTCAGTACAGTGGCGGGGGCGGGGGGATGACTAGTTGGACACCCAATAAGCGTTGAATTGGAAGAATAATTTCAGAATGCCTCAAAATGGAGTTCAGTGAAGAACATTTTTTAGAAGTTTTATTTATTTTTTGAAAACTAAATTTCAAAAACAGGTGTTATTTAATGAAATCAAGATGCATGGGAGCAAAATGAGTTGTAACGTTTAAGTGTTTGATAGATTCTATTTAGAACCGGACAACCCTTCAAAATCCTCAATGGGAAAATAATATGAGAGCATGCGTTCTCGTGGTTTGCTAGGGACGGCGTTGACTGAATACTTTATTTGAGTCGAAATTGTTGGAGTTAAAAGTAGGTGTGGACAACATCTTAGGGTAGGTTCGTGTTTCCCAAAATACCTGGCCGGTACGACCTTAATTTTGAGACCCTGTATAGGGCGAGATGACAGTCTATTCAGAAAGTAACAATGCGTAAACTCGCACAATAAAATCCTGCTTCAGTTGTATTCAAGGAAATTCGCTGACTCAGCCGGAAAGGCGAAAAAAAAGGCGTCGCGATGGTAGGAGAATCTAATTGGAACGTTCTTAGCTCGGAGGGGACTGAGGTAAGCAGGAGGTGGGGAACGCGGGGAAGGCTACTATTCGCGCCCTTGTAACAAAACTCTTTCAATAAATTGGTCCTCTTATCTTGGATCGCGAGTGGGAAGAGGCCCCCAAGACGTGATCTGACACCCGATCTGCATCCAATTAGAGTCGAAGCTTCGAGAGCTTAGGATGAGAGAGGGGGCGTGGGGGTGTTGAAGAGGTGATTTACTTTTGGGGGCGATCACGGGTGGGAGCGAGGAGGGACGGAGCTGTCAAACCCCTTTTGAACCGTCCGATCGACGGATCCACATTTTATTTGGACGATAGAAAAAAAAGAGAAGAGAACGAGAAATAAAAAAGAAACTGAAAAGTGCGTGGGCAGGGAGGTGACCGTTCACACGTGCTGGGAACGCCAACATTCCTCACTCCACTCGAAATATATTGATCGATGATGAAATACACAAACGACCTGCTCGCTGATGGTCGATCTAGTTTCACATTACAAAGCCGTTAATGCCCAAACAATGTGTAATCACCAGATCATATCTCAATCCTAATTATGACGACATCGAGACTTAATTTGTTAACACTTCAATCAAATCAAATTTCTATTTAATTCAACACTACCAAACAACTCCTATAATGTCTATTATTATTATTATTATTATTTTAACCAATGTCCTTGATATTCCATATTCTGATATTATTTATTTATTTATTTATTTATGTACATAATACGGGACAAGCCCAATTGACAAGGAAAGATAAAAATATAATAATGTTGAATTTGATAATATAATGAATAATATAATATATAATATGAAACCAGAAAAAAAATAGAGAAAAATTTGAACAGGCGGCCTAGAAGACGGGGGAAGACCTTGAAAATATATAACAATATATACAAGATAACTGGGACACTACCATCATTTGGGACACAACCCACAACAAAACACACTGCAACTCCCAGCGCGACCATCACACCCGTTCGGCACCACGACCGACACACTTTCTTTTTATAACATTTAAGGAGTCGAAAAAGAAGTCGAGGTCCTCAATGTCCAGGGCCAAACGATTTGCGTGGCGAGGAAGCCGGGAAATGGGTCGGTGCAGCAGGTAATTAGTCGCGCTGAAGTCGAGAACAGTGTCGCGTGGCATGCTGGGGGACCACAAATCCGATCTTGGCCAGCAAAGCAGGGGAATCAACCTGGCCTCTGATGAGCTTAGAGAAGAAAGCCAAATCCGCAGATGCTCGACGCTCCTGGAGTGTGGCAAGGCCGCTGGCCGAAAGAATCTTGGCATAATCTATCTGCGACAGAGGGATGTGCAGTTTGTAGGCCAAATAACGCAGAAATCTACGCTGCACACCCTCGACCTGGTCAATATTATCAAGTATTCTTGTTTTAAATTGCTCATTATCATATATACACCTAGTAATTAGCACTGTATTTAAAGTACGGGCTGGCTACTTGTCTGAACAAGAAGAACGCACTTGGTAGAAAACAGGAGGTATGAGAACGAACGATTTATTCTGATCAAAATTGTACATTTGATTGAACGTTAACTTCCGTACGATATTCAAGTTTAGAGCCTTCCAATTAGATAGAATAATCTGAAACGGATTCGTATTGAAGTTTTTTCTTTTCATGTTTAAATTATCCGGCCCCTCCCAGGATCGATTGTTATAAGAGTCCCTCTACTGACGAAGCCTAGCTTCAGAGGATCATCCTTAAAACCCATAACGTATTCCTACTCATTCGACGAGCAAATGGTTTCGTGAAATTAAGACAAAGCTGTAGCACAGTTGCTGAAATTATCGCACAAGTTGCCTATACTGGTCATTTTGCAGAAACTTGAAGGCTACGCCTTGACGTCCAAGGGACGACAGGAGGAATAACAACTAAGGTTTATTGTGAAGATACAAGCCGACAAACGAATCTTCTACAGTTAACGGGTTGGAAAAGAACAGTTGGGGTGGGAACAGCCCAATTACATTTTTCAAGTTCAAATCCTCTTATCTGGCTTAGAAATGTCGCAAACGTCAAGCTAGTATTTTTCTTTCCGAGAGAATGAGTGATAAATGTTGTTCTACGCGCCACATTCCTGATCCTCGTATTTTCCCACGCTTCGCAAGGGAAAGTGTTATCTACTGATTTCGTGAATTTTCATCAGTTTGTCTAACTGTGACTAATTCGCTTTATGACTAATCCGCTGATCTAATGCTGATTGTGACCAGATCAGTGATTTTCATCTGTTAATTAACTTAAGCTGATGCGATATTAGTGGAAAGAGAGCGAGAGAGATCAACTTTATTTATGTGTTGGAGGTACTATACTGATAGTTACTAGAGAGTCAATAAAAACGGAGTAAGATAGAACGTTGTCTATATTTCCACGAAAGTGAAGAGTTACACAGTTAAATCGGTTTCGACGGTTAAGTCATCATCAGTAACAAACATGAACTTCTATTACTGATGATGACTTAACCATCGAAATCGATTTAACTGTGTGGCTCTTTACTGTCGTGGAAATATAGACAATGTTCTATCTTACTCCGTTTTTATTGAAATGGGTTTCCACAACTTCGTCGCGACTCAGTTTGTACAAGAGAGTCTATTTTGTTGTTATGGACCTGAATGTAGAGGTTTGACGTCGAGTCGATCCGGCTATGTTCGAGCGGGGCATGGTTTTCAAAAATGTAGAACACGACTACCTTCTCGATAAAACAGAAATGTAATTTCTTGGGGTAGAGGTTTAGGATTTTACAAATCGAAATATTTATAAGAATGAGAGCCGTTCGTACATTATACAAAATGTCGAAAATATTTAAAGAATAAAAAGAAAATGTGTACCTGGGCTTAACTGAGGAGCTGCTTATAAAATGCGAACTATTGACTAAAAATAATGATGAAAATAACAGTGTAAATAGTAAATGGTTGACGGGATTTCAAGGATTCTCAGGTTGGGAGACGCTCGGATTGGGAATTACGATTAACTTGCGGTGGAAGTTTGACAAAGGTAACGACGCGTTCCCGACGAGGATTGAGCCCCGCAGAAATATCCAGTCGGCAGCGAGGGGTTGACGGGAGAAAACGAAGAAGCGAGTGAGTGAGGTTCACAGCTTCCCTGAAACTGCAGAGAAAAAAGGGGAAATTCTTTTATTCCTGACGAGGAGAGAATCTGCTGGGAGGTGTGAAGTAAAATAGCCGGTACTTACAATCCTTTTGAAGAGAGTTGGGAAGACGGAAGTCTCGGTTTCGGCGAGGATGCTGATCACCTTTGTGGATTTATCGAAAGGAGGTGAACGAGAAATGAAAGAGTGTAGGTGCCGTGGAAAAGGCTGGGTTCGGACTGAAGGGCCCTCGGGGAAGTGGAAATAATGAAAACAGAGGAGGGACGGACTCCCACCTATGACTGATTGTGAGAAGGAGATTGAAGACAGCGAGTGGAACTTGGTCACTGTACCTTCGGCATTAACTGGCGAATTCTTCTTGGTAGCCACCGTACACGACGTCGATAGATTGATTCAATGGTTTCTTTAATGTTGAAGGAACTGAATTGTTAAATCTTTTGTCAGCCTGCTCGTATGCTCGTTTATTGAGATCCGGTTCCCATTCCCATGACTTTCGGTTCATCATTTTTGATAATGAGACATCATATTTGTCCAAGAAACAAAGTTTAACCAACCCTCAAAATTTTCTGGTTTGCGTTTCAAGCTTAGAATTGAAACAAATATGAAAAACATATTGAAGAATCCGTCTGTCTGAATTTCTGATTAAATTAGTGCTCGTTGTCACCCCTTCAACTTATTGGTCAAAATTGCAGCTAGTTGGGGGCAGTTAATAGTTAGAGGCTCTTGGTTTGCATTATGGACAGCGCACAATTTTCTGTACTAATAGCTCATAAAATGCATTTTTCCTGATGAGATAATGAAATTTGTGTCAAAAATTACAAATGGGCTTAGTCGAGAGTTCTAGGTCTAGTCTTTAGTGTCCTTGGTATGACTTTTCGTTGATCCTAAATTCTGAAATCAATAAGCTGAAACTTTAAAAAATTAAAATATCGAAAACTTCCGCGATGAAACCAATGTTTATATGTTCGTAATTGATAGAGATCCGTTCAATGAATCGAATGAGCCTACTCATGTTAGTTTAGGATCAACATTAATGTGAACCTGAAGGTGTTTGAACGTGTTAAAAATCCTGTAAAAGTCTGCTGAGAGATTTCCAATGTCAATATCTTTTCAAAATTTCATTTTGAAATGGATTCTTTAAAATAACTCCTGTCATATGCTGAGGAACAGTGAAGCGGAGGTCGGTGTTAGGAGGTAGGTAGGTGTTACATCGCCCGGAGGCGCACTGGTCAGCTGAGGGACGCTTGTGGCTTACTTCTTGCCTATTCTGCTAAAATATAAAATTGAGCTTTGTTTGAGGTACCTTGAAAATAATTGCAAGTTATGGAGATGTCATATCTCTACAGACTGTGGATAGGAATTGGGCATTCACTGCCACCCCAGGACAACTTCCAGCTACAACTAAAGTATCAACCTGATTCCTCAATTCGGTACGAACCGGCATGGGGAATGTGGAAAAACAAAATCTCTCCCCCCACCCACCCTGAAAGCAAAATGAAGCTGAGATGTACAAACACGGTTAAATCTGGAGCTTCTCCTGCGGAAGTTTTCAGTTTACACAAGACGTAGCTTGCCGGTAAAACCGAGTATGCAAATCAATATGAAAATATAGGCGGAGTAGGACTATGCGAATAAAATAGGAACCTAATGATAGGGGGGAAGAGATTATGTACCTCACCTAATAAAGAAATAATGAAGCTTTTTGTTAAAATTTGCTGCATTTTATATTAGTAGACTTTGGTTTCAGTCGTCAGATTCATTTCGGGTGTTTCAAAAATTAGATAGGTACCTACCCTGGTTTTTTTCCGCTTTATCATGTTCATTGTCTCCAGTGCTTCACAGTGATCAGCAGCGTCGAAATAATTGAAAAAATCTCCAGAGCAGTACCATTTCCAGTCTGGTTCACTGTAGGTAAGTAACCTCCGAGACCTTCGGGGCTCACAAGACGTGCTGTGATAGCGGGGCCGAGTGATGGTGGGGTTATAATTGAGATGTAGTGTCCACTTTGTTGGTGGCCTCGCGGCCGTTTTGAGCCCGTACCGGGTGGGTGGTCCCCGCAACCCGCCCCAGCGCCCTCGGTCCCTATGAGCGGCGACTTCGGGAAACAATTCAATTAGAATACAGGGCGACCTTGAGAGTAACCTCTCTCCATACACCATCGCCACACCACCGCGTCCCCTTCAGTGAAAGGTGCTTATTGTTTTCGCCCTGGTATTGTGCCGAGGCTTTTGTTTTGTCTCGTACAAAGGAGTCGCTGAGGCAAACCCACAATCAATACAGTGGGCGAGGGGAGGAGGGAGAAATGACTGTAGTGGGTTGGTTTTCCCATTAATCGTATGTGCGATTCGTTTTGCTCGAGTTAATCTTCGGGATCACGGGAATAAAACTTGGCCGAGGCTTGAACTGCGAAAGAACAGCAAACCTAATCGTCCAGGAACAGAGGCCGAAAATGGTAGTAATTTCAGGAAAAGGTTCGGATTAGAGTTTGACAATTCATTCCACTCGAGGAGAAAAAGTCATTGTCTGCTATCTACCAATTGGTGAACTACAACCTGGCGACCTCACGATGATGGATGCATTATACATGTAAAATGTTTTTCTCTGATAATCCCTAAACCGTTCATGCTACAAAATTGTCATTTGTAACGAAGATCTACAGCATGAACAGACAAAGCGATTCGACCTCCTAAAATATAAATTAACGCTCAAAACAGATAAGTTGAAAACATTGAAAAATCCGCTTAATTTTTGTGGTATTCTCATTTATTCTAGACTTTTTCCTTCAAAATCACCTGTCCATTTCAATATTCGTCTTCCAAATTGGTCCTCAAGTCTGCCACATAGTTGAAATGGTTTATATCTGTTAGGCTTTAGATCAGAACATTCTTCATCAAAATGTAGAATGAAACGGCGTTTATACAGGGTGTACAGCGTATGATCCGAAAATCTTTGCACACGTGTTCTACAGCTAGTTTTCAACAAAAAGTGCCTCTTGGAGATTTTTTTTTTTTTTAGAGGCTTCGTTTTTGAGTTATTTCACTTTTAAGATTTTTTTCGTGTTTTCGAACTTACGTCACTAAAGCAGCCGTAACTCCGGCGTTTTCAAAGTATTTGCAAATCTAAGTATGCCGTTGGAAAGAGCATAAAATTATCTATCGTCTCAGTCTTTAATAATAATTTTTTAAAGGAACTAAAGGGTAAAAATGAGCCTGAAAAGTAAATTTTGGCAAATTTTGAAAACAATTCTCTTTTTAATGGCTCATTTTAATGATACGTTTGAGCCTGTAAGCTTAAAAAATGCGCAAAAGTCTCAGCTTTCCAATGGTATATTTAATTTTTAGGTTTATTGTGAGAACTTTTTTGAGAAAATTGCGATTTTGTTAAAAAAAACGTGTATTTTCAAGCACATTTGAGGATTTTTGTTATTTTAAAAAGAGAATAAAACCTACATAATTAAAACTTTTTTTCTTTTTCTGGGTGTAGAATGTAGCATGTCAACGGCATTACCTAAAAAAATCAAGTTTGAGTGAGAGAGTATCCGCGGAATGAATTGATGTAAATCAACTGTTAAATGTCTCCCGTTCTTGCTGATATCGTGAGGTTTGATCCCGTTGTTTGTTATGATTTCCTCTTCTTATCGTTGATAGAAACATCGTCACGAGCAAAATGTTGAGTATGATACTGTGATTAACGGTCAAAGGTAGATCAACACACCCGTTCGATCACATCAAATGTCCGCGAAAATACACGTTTTTTGCATAAAATCTCAATTTCCTCAAAAAAGTTCCCTCTAAAACCTAAAAACTAAATATACCATTGGAAAGCTGAGACTTTTGTGCATTTTTTAAGCTTACAGGCTCAAACGTACCATTAAAATTAAGGCGGATTAATGAGCCATTAAAAAAAGAATTGTTTTCAAAATTTGCCAAAATTTACTTTTCAGGCTCATTTTTACCCTTTAGTTCCTTTAAAAAAATTATTATTAAAGACAGACGATAGATACTTCTATGGTCTTTCCAACGGCATACTTAGATTTGCAAATACTTTGGAAACACCGGAGTTACGGCCGTTTTAGTTACGGAAGTTCGAAAACACGAAAAAAATCTTAAAAGTGAAATAACTCAAAAACGAAGCGTCTAAAAAAAATCTCTAAGAGGCACTTTTTGTTGGAAACTAGTTATAGAACACGTGTGCGAAGATTTTCGGATCATACGCTGTACACCCTGTATACATTTACAAGTGCCATTTTGGGGTGTACTTTAAAATTCTGAACGCAAATTATTGTGAAAACAAGAGATCACTAGACTTGATCTGAAGTCAAACCATGAATTATCTGGCCTTGAGTGATGTGACACGTCCAGATTCAATTAGAATCACTGTTATTAGATTCAGTAAACCTTCTTTGAAAACCTGGATAATAGATTGAGTGATGATTCACTTTAATGCATTAAATAGATTGTTACCCGCAGATGTACATCATACGAGATGTCATTTCAAATGAACAGGACCTAATGATGATCCAAAAATGATAATTGACTTACCATTTTGAATGGGATTTGTAAATCGTTCAGAGATCATGAAATAGTTATGAAAAGAAAATGATTGTGAAAAAAAGATATGATTAGACGTAATCAGCGTTGAAACCTCAAATTCTCTAGACTTTGAGTGACGTCTGAGGTCTAGATTTCACTTGAAAATCACACTCTTCAAACTCAACACACCCCTCCTTTGAGAAACTGGATCTAGATAGATTAATTCAATGGCTTGAATAGGTTTTTTCTTCAATTGCCATTAGCCTGCAGCCATTAAGACATTCGTTAATAATTACAAATTAAATGTTACAATATGGAATGCAAATTCCATTTTTACATTTATTTCGTCAATACAAGAACTTATTGCCTTATCAAAAATGATTTAATGATTGGTAGTCGAGTGTATTATCTAGTCGTTGAGTATCAATATTCACCATATTTATCCTTGCTTTGTCATATATTGAGCACACCACGAAGATGTGCAGAAATGTCTCTGTTTCCTCGTTATTAAGATTGTTATCAGTCACACTAAAATATTCTTTGCGAATATGCAGGGCTGAATCAAATCAAATTGGCTTTTTTGCCAAGATTAAATGACCAGAACTATGGCCGTTCAGGGGGTTTTCTTAGTCTCTAGTCCATATCGCCGCATTATCGTGGAGCCGCTTCCATTTGGTTTTGAATTTTCTGTAAACGTGAGTGTACATATTTGTGTGTGGGAGCTTCAAGTTTGAGTGACTGAGTGTGTGAGAGTGACCAGACGATTATCATTAATTCATTACATCATCCGTCTCATTGCTCTTCATTCCTATATGAGCTCTCAAATTGGTCGTTATCCACACCTGCATACCGTAGTATGATGTACAGGTGTGGGATACAACATGTGATGTGAAGGTGTTATATCAAATGATCAAGATCTAGTGACTGATCAATCAATATTAATGTATGTGTTTAAGAACTGAAACCTTCGACTCTTATGAACTTCAGTAATGTTAGAGCCACTTAGCCCCGCTTTGACATCAATAGATTGAGTGGTAATAGATACACTTGAATGGCTTAAATACCTAGATACTCACATGGGTATCATGTGTGAAGGTGCCATTTCGAATGAAGAAGATCTAGAAACTGATCGATGACTATTATAGTTCCATTCTGGGGTGTAGGTACCGTGGTTAAAATTGTTTGAAAACGTTGTGAAATGGATACGATTGTGAGAAAACATATGACTGGGGTATGAAACTTTAATCTCTAGGACGTTGACCAATGTGTAAAGTCCAGATTCCTTTTGAAAATGGCTATTTGGATTCAGTAAACTTTTTCTTCAATCTTATTTTGACAGATTCGATAATAACCCTCTGGAATGGCTCAACTAGGTTGCTGTGAAGCTGCCACATGAATAAGAACGAGTGACTGATCGGTAAATATCGATGCACCATCTTGAGGTGTACTGTGAATTGTTCAAAAGTCCTAATTATGAAACAAAAATTATTGGGGAGGGAAGAGAGCTTCACAATGCTCCCGAATATTTGAAAATTTCGTGTTTGTTTGAAATTTTCATTAAAAACGACTTTCTCAACAATATTATAGCCAGTGTAGAGCTCCGGTTTATCCTAAATCCGTTAACTATGCGTGATCCAAGAAAACCAAGCTGGAATGGTGGAAAACACCTTTAAGAGTGTTACACCGCGGATTCTAAGCCCTGGAAATACGAACTCGCCGATACAGGTCGAAACGATTAGGAGAAGGTCCGCCCTAATCTCTTTGATAACATTAGCGGAATGAGTTCCCAGTTGTTATAACTCACTAGGGTTTTGCATGACAGGAAAAGGGGCCTCGGTGGAAAATGAATTACGTTACCCCGAATCGAAAAGGGCACCGCATAACTTTGCCCTTACAGTTGGCCTAGTGGGTAAATTACGTGGTTTAATGCGGTAATTTACGTAATCATGTGCGTATGCAAGTTTATGATCACTCTCCATCATCGTGTCATAATTAACTTATGCGATGAAATACGCTGCTGGAGTTGAGTTGATTTCTACTGTTCGTTTTATCCAGACATTTTGGTGCTGCAGATGTAATAGGAATCTATTGAGTGTTTGATTCATCACTTTCTCGATTAAATCTTGGTTGAAGTTGCCACCGGAAATTTACAATATGCCTATCTATATGTAATATATATCTGTATAACATAATGACAGACATGTATATGTACAGAAATTTGGTTCTCTAATCTCCATGTAGTTTCAGGTAATTCGGAGTTGAATCTGGTTGGAAGAAGAGGAAATTTGATTCTCATAGGCACAGAAAACATTCAGATTTTCAATATTTCGTAGCCTTTATATGTTGAACATTGCGATGTCCATTCTCAACTTTTAGTTAAAACTGTCTGGCATCACGCATACATAAACAAATAAGTACACATACAAAGAAATCTTAACTGTATCCCCAATCAATCGAGGAAGTTCCTCCATACGTCTAAGAGTTGCTGTTAGATTCACAGTCACGTTGACGTTTTTATATTTTGGCACCTAAGCCGTCGAGAAGTGCAAAAGACTGGTCTTAACATCGCTCCGGGAGGCTTCATCCGATCAAACTAAACTAATTATATTAAAACAAAATAAGAATCCGTTTATTTCAATGGTTTTGAGATCAAAAATTTTGAACTTTTAACACTTGCTGTTAACTGTGTGCTTTAACTTATGCAGTAATTTCAAGCCCATCTTAGCGGACTGAAGGAGTTTTATCAATTCAGTTTTAAGAAACTGCACATCTTGAATGGTAATACCAACAACAACTTTAAAAGACCAATAATAATAAGTTTAAAAGACAATTATTGTTCTCCTGGAAGTATTGAAAAGAATTAACCGAATCTGTAGAATGATGGAGTGGTGTAGGTTGATTTTATGTAATCCAGCTGCCAGCTGCACGTTTTCCATACATTTTGGGCAGTGTACAACCCTTTAAAATAAATGGAATATTTTTGCACTATCACAGTTAATAGTATAAAAAGTGATAAATTCTTCAACATATTTGTGGAACTGCTGATTCATTTAAATCCCAAAATATTCATTTATATTCAACGCTTAATTCAGTTGTAGTTAGACGGCAGTTGTTTTTCTCCGCTAGTGTAGATAGTAACTATGAGGTAGGAAGAACCAAAATAGTCTTGTTCTTTGCAGAATTTTTCTTTTTCCCCACAAGCTTTTGGCCCCTAAATTCACTTCATGTGATGATTAGGTAGGTAAATCATTTTAAATTTATTTTCCACGTTATGTAGTTATCATGTGCATTGTGTACGTAGATACTAACACATATTTATCCATAGTAACCCAATTGAGATAAAGGAATACAACTGCAAAACACCATTCAAATTCGCTGTATCACGTTTATTTCTGGAATGTTCCATAAAATTGTTAATTTTCCATATTTACGTTGTTTGGTTCTTCTTTGTATGGGGAAAAATGATCTGATTGTCTTTCTGCATCCAAAATCCTTCAGAGAACTAGAATAGTTTAATCCTTCAGGGAACAAGACTAGTTTAATCCTTCCTACATCGTGGAACATTTAAGAATGATGGTGAACCAATTTTCAAATAGAAATTCCTTCTTCATCTTTACCTATTTTCATATTATGATCCGTGTTCATGGTATATTCAACATTCTCAGCATGGTATACTCAACACACGGTAACACTTTGTTTCATTCAACTAATACCCCGTATGTAGCACCTTCATAGAAAGCTTCTGATGGAATCGTATCAAAATCAGTGAAGTGACATATTGAGCATTGCATTATAAAGTGTAGTTCATTGACGAAATAAAGTCTGTATAAACAATTAACTTTGATGTCCTCCAATTAAGATACAGCTGGGGATGATGGATGTGCGCATTTGACTGTATCTGATTGAAAAGCTTTCCTTGAAGGTGATATTTGGAAATTTATATATGAGTCGGAAAGACTCTTTGAATTGAATCAATAACCATGATGTAACCTGCCGAACGACAAGCAATCTGCTAGATTGAACGTGGTTACGGGAAAGCCGACTACGAAGCAAAAACGAAAACCACGTTGAAATAACGAAGAACACATTATTCATGGGACTCATGCTTCCGAGCCCCTCTATTATTTCTGAATCTCGTCGTTTGCTGTAACGAACGGCTGCAAGATGCTTTCAGTCCGATGCCTCAAACAGAATCGAGAAATCAGGCCCCGTTCAACAAGCTAGTTAGGTACTAGTTACAATTGGTTGAATTAGTTCTCAGATAGTCCCTTCCTCTGCCATAACTAGCTGAAACTAAAGCGATTAGGGACGAACTGCGGAACTGGGGTAAGCGCTTGAGCTACGCGCTGGGGATATTATGTTCAGTGATTACCTGTTACTCCTTGGAGGAGGTTATATTGAGGTTCACTGAATTGAAAGCGAGCGCCTGCACCGTCGTGTTTCGTCTAGTTACATGTAGCAATAATGAAAATTTGCTTTGCATATGCTGAATAGTACGAGTGGCCTAATTAACAAGAATATTCGAATCGATTTACCCAAATTTATAGTAAATGTAAAAAGTCATTGTGTATCAGAGATTTACAAGAGGTAACGTGTATTGCCATAATCGCTACCTCTTCTGAATAGATAACGTGAAAGCTTGTCATAAGCAATCATGCAATAGTCCGACAATGCCTCATCGTGTGAATAAAATGTGATTATACGAAAACTCATGTCACTAACACATTACAGGGTTATTACAAGAAAAACGAACTGTCCAACATTAATTATAAATAATTCAACTGTCTCTCCATAAATGCATGATAGACATAGACATCCCCCTCAATCCCATTTCAAATCAGAGCCTGTCAACCGTTTCATTTAATATTTCCGTCTGACAGACGTCCAATCCATACACATTTTACCCAAATATCTGTGGTTTTGGCTTCGATTTATTCAACTTTAACTGATTGGGCTTGTTTCAAATCCCACTAAAAGCAGTCAAAGCGAAGTTGGGGACATACTGAAAGAACTACTTTTCATTTGACAAAACGATGTATTTAAAATTAATTTATTTCACGCCAGACCATTTGTCTAATTAACGTGAACGTTTGAGGTAAATCAACGGATTTTCTACGGAACATGTTAAAAGACATGGAATAACCCACAGTCTGGCGTGCAGATCTTCATGAGCTATGAGTTTTGATATTTAAGTTAGGACTGCGTTCAAGACATCTCTTTCTGTTAATCCTCGAAGGTGAAAGCAAAGGGCTGGACTATAAAAAAATACGAATATTGAAAAGACTTGAAATGACGCCAATGTTTTTATGTTCGTTATTTATAGACATCACTTCAATGAACCGAACTAGCTTACTCGGACCGCTTTATGCTGAGCCGTTCATTCTCTCTAAGAGCTAGAACTTCGACAGAAAAAATGTTAATTGGAATGTGAATGTCTCTGAACATCATAAGAGTTACCTATTATACCTACCGTGAAGATCGAATCAGCTGATATAATTCTATTTTCAAAAGTTCTTTCGAAATAAAGTTTTTCATAATTTATGATATATACTTACTTGCAGACAAGTAAAGCTTAGGTAGGTGTCTTATTTTATCTCGTTAGATTAGGGTTGATCAATGTCAGTGTTTATATGCAGTAGAACGCACCATTGTAGGTACATAGATATCAGCTTTTGTTCGTACAGATGGACTGGTAAGGTCATGGTGTTAACAGAGTTCTATTATTGACATAGTCATGCAATATGGCTGTTCTAAAGTCTCACTTAGCACCAAAGCAACCAAAATCTATAATTACCTCTCAACAATGAAATATTTACTCCTACACTTGCCCTTTTCCTCCCTCTTCTGCTTTTTGAAAGCCCTGTTGTTGTTTCTCGATTTAATTCCTTATTGTTATGATTTCTCGTTCGAGATAGCTGACAATTAATTTTTTATTGTTTCTTTGTTACAGGTAAGAATCCAGTTGCTACCTTCTCCTCGAGGCTAACTGTAAGTAGAATTTTATTGTTGACCATCACTAATAAAGAAGACATTCTTGGAATAACTAACTCAATAACTAACTGTAATAACTAACTTCAAAGAAATCCCGATACTGCAATTTGTTATTTGATATTTGTGTAGGATGGGAATAGTTCCCCTTTCCTTTTTCTGTAAACTGCTACACCTGAGCATACATTCGAAGCTTTATAGCTTGTAGGCCCTGTGTGTTGCAGGCGTAGCACCTTAATCCTTGAAAGGAGTAACTCCACCATTCCACCCCTTTATCACTGTGCGTTCGCGAATTGACTGTCCAGACGTCCCTTTTCCTCCCCCAGCCCTATATTCAAAACGGAAAAACAGACAAACAAGGGTATGTGTAACAGGCTAATCGCATCATCCTTCGGAAGGGGCAATTAGTTCATATCTTGTTCGTTATAAGATCCGCATCATCTGCATACTTGTTACCTACACAAACTCGGCAATCCGTACATTGAACAAATAAATTTCTCATCAACTCTCCTTCCACCCCAGAGCAAATAAACATTCTCAATGTCAACCAGTTATCAACCTTTTTTTTCAAAGGGTCATCGTTGCTTTTTTTCTCCCCCAGTTTTCTTTTCCTCTTCAATCTTTTTCCTCCGATAAAAAAAAGAGAAAGAACCGAAAGAAATCACTTTTCCTGGGTCCTATTCACCGAGGAAGGATGATTGGTTTGGTAATGAAGAACCTCGAGCTTTGCTATGTATGGACCCCTTTTCCTTCTATCAACTCTGTTTCCTTTTTTTTCGATAGATGACTCCGAACGCGTATAAACGACCGTTCCCCCTCCCCCCTTGCCCCTTTTCTCCTGTCTTTCCACCATTTCCCCCGTCCTACTTCCTTTCATGTGCTTCCGAACCGAGGTCGGGCTAATTTACCTGAGTGCATCGCAAAATTCTAATCCTTCAAATAGCCCTCGGAGTGAAACTCTTCTTGAAGGCAATAAATCTCCGAGTTTTGCCCTCCTCCTAAACCTACTTACGGGGCATATAAAAACCGTAAAATGGAAAAAGCCAAGTCCCCCCTCCCTCCATCCCCCTAGGACTTACCGTTTCCAATTTCTCTCAAGAGAAAAAACATCCGAACAAACAATACTTTTCACTTTTTCGTTTCTTTCATATTTTAGAAACACCACTAATTATGTTATTTTGTTTCTCCCTAAATTTTCTTGAAAATACTCCACGGAGAAGGGGGGGGGGGATGTGGCAGACGTTTAATAGTGCATTTTATGTACCTGTCAGGGAATGCTTTTCAGGAAAGTCCGAAAATCCAGAATCAACGGTTCAGAAACATAAATGTCGGTTCTATGCGATAATTCGCAGGGAAGAAGCGCTCTCTCGGGTGGATCAGCGACTGTCATAATTCACGAAGATTTTATGTGAACGTTAAATGTCAAGGCCCAGAGGATCGTATGCACCCGACATATTGCTGTGACTTTTTTCGGGATGAAGCACCTTAATTTTGGTTTCTTGGGGTATCATTTACTGTCTTCAATAATAAGTTGGTGTTAGGATCGGCTTGATGAGTTTTATTTTTACCATCATAAATGTATGTTTGTCCGCACTTAAAGCCCTTATTTTCTTCAGAATTTAAATACCAAAACAGTCATTGAATGTTTCCTTATGTGCTGCGGCAGGGTGGCTCACAGGCAAATCATCGTTTCTTCCATCAGTCGTTGATGAATTACTTGTTTCGTCTTAAATTGAGTAACTTCCTAGCTCTGCCAACAGAAAATGTTCGCACAACAACTCTTGAACACACATGTACGCATTCTGTCGATCCTGTGCATTTGTACGAATTGGGTTGTTGGCTGATGTAAACAGTTCATCTTCAACAACTATTGGGCAAACTACTCCGTCTCTTACCATAAGGGTTCTAACCTCTTGCAGGTGGAGATGTCCTATCTGGGAGTCAATGAAACAAAATATCTCTGAACGACAAAGCCTATCGATAGGAATTGGCGGCACTTATGAAAAAATGGTGGATGAATTAGCTGAGAGGAGTGGGTATGGATCTTTTAGAATTTCGTTCATATTCTCAATGCTTAAAAAAAAAGGTTATTGTCAAAAGAACTTCTTTCCTGAGTCAGGGTGTAGAGTGTTGTTCAATGTGAGAAGGAATAATTTTCTGCCTCACCATTTTCCTGGGTATCTTCCACATTTTCGGGTAGGTTTCTTTGACTGCCATTTCGTTATAATGAATTCATTATAATGGATGAATAATTATTCATTCGATGACCGAGTAAAAGAGCTTTGGTATCAACTGATTTGTTGGTCGATGGTGTCAACGGTTGTGCTGTTTATCTACATTTATCGTATATATCGTTTGTTTGTGGGTTTGGTATGTTCCGAGGTGGCGAGTGGATTATCTGTCAAAGAAATGTGACAGCTGAAGTCAAATGTAATCATGTAGATTTAACTGAAAATTGTTAATCCCGAAATACGTACGTGTGTGTCATTCCAGACGTTAAGTCTCCTTAAGATAGATACTTATGGAAAAGAGAGGATTCCAAAAAGAATAATGAGTTAGTTGGAAAGCACTGTTCCGGAGTTCGTGGAATCTGATTGTTCCAATCCCAGTAAATAACTATTTCTTTCTTCAATTTGTTTCATTACCATTGATTTTGGCTTATGCTAAACTTATTCGAAGGAAAAAACTCTCAAAAATCAGCCGTTGTAAATAATTGATACACAAAAGCAACTGGTGCCGATGAAATAGCGATTCTTTTCTTCAGGCGGTGAACCGCGAATCCAACTGGTTTATCACCGTTTGATCTGGACCACTTTCGTGTCGATGGAGGTCCCGAAGCCCCAAGTCGTGAAGTCGGCTTTGAAATTGAACTATAGTTCGTGACTTGATTTTGTTATGGCGGAGATTTCTGAAACGTTCATATCTGGATCATGAATCGCATTAGTTAGTTGTTCAAACCCTGTTCCTAACATCGAGATATTGATGATGGCCTCGTGAAAGGAATAATATAACTTAGGTAAGGTGTACGTGAATGTTTATGTTATGCATTGGATTTATTGGAATTCCCTATTAGGTAATCAATAAATATAATCAGTGGATGCAAAGTGCTGTACCAAGAAAGTTTGACTGGTTACTGACGGTTTTTTTTTTTCTTTCCAAGAAAATCCCAGACACTGGTACTTACTTATGTTGGT
Source organism: Creontiades dilutus (assembly GCA_031894815.1). Classification (NCBI taxonomy): domain Eukaryota; kingdom Metazoa; phylum Arthropoda; class Insecta; order Hemiptera; family Miridae; genus Creontiades; species Creontiades dilutus. The sequence goes on along the minus strand of JAVIWC010005934.1, from coordinate 373,404 downwards.
AGTTACTATAGGTTCAAAGTGTCACTATGTGAGCATTTTATTTTTTCTGATTGGGAACTGAGAAATAAAATTCCAACACCGTTATGAATTTCGAATTCTACCCAAAACAAACCACGTAAATACACTTCTCGACTAATGATTAGAGAAAATAAGTGTACGCAAAATGAATACACGTCTTGCATACTCTTTTGGTTATTTGACAGCAACAGTGCTCGAGATCCAGCCCGTCATTCCATTATACTTTGTTGTATAACTTCCTGTTGTGGTTTTGGTGTGGGATCATCCAAATTGTATCATTTAGAGGAGTTTTACGGGGAAGAAGGCCTACTGGATTCAGCTCACTTCATTTGACAGCCAGTTCTAGAAAGTGGAATTACGACATATGCCTAAAAATGTCCAATGTGTGGCAGTTGCTGCAAGTTTTTGGAAGAGTTGCTGACGGAATTTGCAGACTTGTTTACCAGAGATGGTACAGATTTGGACGAATTGGAGGATTAGCTCCCACTATTGATGAGCTTAGGTGAATCTTGCCCGATTCGGCATCACTACGGCGGATACCTCCCCATAAGCTGGAAGAGGTTGACAACATAATTCGAGAAATGACGCATATTACGATTCCTTGAGCCTTTTTCTGCTCGATTGTTTGAAACAGCAAATGCGTGTGGCCATTTTGTAAAATAATCTACAGCAACCCCTTTACAACAAATAAACTCGTTATAATGTATAACAATTCCCAGTTTTATTGTGGATTTTGAAATTTACGTAGAACTTGTTGAAAAATGTACTTATCAATTAATGACTGTAGCAACAAGGGAGTGTATATTGAAGCACAGTCAGACAAACAAGAGACTTGAACCCAGATTTCAATTTACCAAATGAGCCCCAGGCTACGAGATGGCGGAAGCGATACAATGAAAGTTCCAGCGTATTTTAGGCTAGAGATTAATTTATTTATAGATATTCGGTTAGTTTCTGTATTTCAAAATATCATCGGTGTACAATATAAAAAATATACTAGGCAATAGTGTATCGTCCATGATTAAGTACTTATTGGAGATCGGGGACTTGAGGAGCTGAATAATAACTAAGCTGAATACATTTTTTTTCTTCATTACGCTTATCTTGAGGGTGGCGAATAGTATGGGAGACTATTAATGAGAATGTTACATCTTTTCAGTGGTCTAAAGAGACTTCACATTAGCGGATGATGAAAAATTTGGATGGTAGAAACTGACACTGTGATTCTAACCACACTCGCTCTGATCGATCTAATACTTGATGGGTTCACTCCGGGTATCGACGTAATCATAATTCCTTCGGAGATCTTTTCGGCCAGTACTGGGCTCGTTACATATGCCCCGGTGAACGGTGCAGTTAACCAACAGAATCCATAAAACTAGCAGAAACGATGTGTGATGTCAATATGGATATCCAACTTTTTAACCACGCTCCTCCTAATCCGTAAGTTAGATTTTTCAACCTGTATCACAGGATCGCCAAGCATTCTGTACAATGAACTGCCTGTAGTAGCAAGAGAATCAATATTGATGTAATGATCCTCGTGCTGGTTAATGACTATACTTTTTCTATCGTACTACAGGTATCAAAATTGTATGGTCGATATGAAAAATATTGTTGATGCAAGTATGAGCAGATGTGAACAGGTTCGCTTCAAGCTCAAGTGTTGCTTGGGTATTCTGTTGGGACATTGACTAAATAAAAGCCCAAGTCTACTCCGTTTTCGCTGAGATCTTCCGTTGTGCATAGCACCCCATTTACTCTTGGATTGAAGTATACGTTATGATTGTGTTATTTTGCCCACGCCCGAATTCTGGGGTCTCAGTTGATTCGGCCAATTTCTTGCTAGTTCTCGGTGGATTTTAATTTTTGGCATCACACTTGTTCTCCAGCTAAAAAATTGGGTGGTTCACTCTTTTGCCTCCACAAACTCAAACTACTCAGCTTCAGTGAAAATTCTCCGGGCAGCTTATTGCGGCTTGTTCGTTTCTAAGGTCAGGTAGGGACTTCTATTCTAGTAAAATGAACGGAACATAAAGATAGTCTTCACTCTCCGAAAAAGGGCACTGTGTATTCTTTTGGGAAATCAACACAATGCATCCTGCTGTAGTGCGATGGTTGTTCACCTTCTGGATGAGTTGGGTATACTAATTCGTCCAGGATTTTCCTACTTAGAAAGCATCCCATTCTTGGCAAAGCAACTCATGCGCACACATAGTCTGGAATTCTGCTGATCCTTTACACACAGCAAAGCGTTATAGTTCTGGAATCGTTTCTGGCTGCCTTACAACTGATTTCTTAGGAGAAAAAATGGATAATTTTCAACATTTATGTAGAGCTGCCTATAGTTCTATTTTTAAGAAAATTCGCTAAAACTGTCGTTTTAGATAATACAGAAAATTGCTGAAAAAGGGTCCATTTTATCAATTTTTTATGTCAATGTTGAGCTGAGCTTGTTCGTTATTACTCATGCGACCTTACTGAAAGAGACGAAAAAAAGAAGGGAAATGCCAAGGATGGTGTTATCTATAAGCAAACAACTTCACGTTTTAGTACGCGGAAGAGGGGCACTTCTCCGGCGAAAATGTTAGTTCCAGAAGGGGTTTCCGCGGGGATAAAAAGTCGCAGGGGTAGATAGATGAGAGGCGGAGCTTTGACAAGGGAGCGGTCGGGTGCTGTAAGGGATGAAGGGGCTCGTGGGGGTTGGTGGGGGTGGTTATAAGACAGAGTTTAAGGGGGTGTTTTGTTAGCTTCCTTTTTCTTTCACCTCTCCATCACTCTGGTGGAAGTGAGCCTAAGCCCACCCCACCATCCCGTACCTTCCTAAACAATAACCTTTACCCCTCCTATATCATACACCCTCCGTTGTGCTCCTCTTTTTCCGTCGCGTATATTAAATTTCCTCCCCTTCCCCCTCGTAAAGATAGGGAGAAAGTGTATGTGTTGCGAGAAACTGAAACAGAGTGTGTGTGTGTGCGGGTGTAAAAGTGAAAGAGAGAGCGACCTCCCCCAAAACAAGCTCTCAGAGGAGCTCCGATGTTCGCTCTCCCCGACCGCTCGCAACCCTCTTTCGCCATTTCCCGACCTAACCTCACATGTACTGACCCATTACACTCCAGGGCTTTGAAGTAAAAGGAAAGTATAGTTGCTGAAAATAGACTATTGTACGCCGACCTTTACGAAAATCGTGTACCTTATACGTAATTCTATCGAGGGCTATGTTTAATGTCAAACCCTAAATACCTGCCATGCGTAATACTGCCTTCCTCTTTCTCATAACCTCCAACTTATATTTTTGTTTGGCTTCATTATTGAGTTCTGAAAAACCTGCAAAGTTAAACGCAAAACGATATATATATTTTGGTTTATTATTCATATATATATACATATTGTATTTTGGTTTATTATTCAATAATAAACCATTGTAATCGCTCTGGAAAAAAAATTCTAACCCCCCTGAAATGTTCATGGTTTACGTTTCAAAGGGTGTAGAATCCGAACCTGCAATAAAAAAATTTCCGTCCGTCCGCCGTACGCCGTACGCCGTACGCACGATATCTCCGAAATGGCTGGAGCAAAAGATCTGAAATTTTCAGGAAAAATCCATCTTGGTCCGACGACGCCCCAATTCTTGAGCCAGCTCCTCACTCAATTTAAAGTGCCCTTTAAGGGCTGTAAATGTTTTGTAAAATCCCTGAAAACCTCAAAACTAGTCGAATCGGCCTAAATATTGTCCTATTTGAAGAACATACCATTAGGAATCGAATGAGCCCTTCCCCACGTCCGTAGGTCAAACCATTCCCGATGTATGGTGCCAACATTTGCATTTTTTCGTTTATTGTTGTTTATTTGTAACCCAGTGATGTCCGGCCGATAGCGTCGAGTTGTAGTGAATGTCGATACTGGAGTGATAGCCGATGTTGAAACTTGTAGTTTATAGCCGATACACGGGTTGAAGCATTCTGATAATATATAGGTAAATATTATTCAATATTATTACTGGGGTTCATTATTCAATATTATTACTGGTGTAAATAAGTATTCTTTCACTGGGGTTTATTATTCAATTGGCTTGCGTTCATGATTTGAATCTTACTAAGCTTCGGAGTGTGCGTGTTTTACAGGTGATAGAGCGATCATTGAATTTCAGGAGATATGCATAGACCACGTAAATCGGTTCTCAACCAAAACACCTATTTGGATTGATCAGTTGATGATATTTTTGTGCCTCCTCTACATCTGTCTACCTTTGGCTACATCGTTTAAATTTGGATTTGGGGAAGTGCTAAAGGACTTTGATAAATTATAGATGTTTTTATTTTGGGGGGGTATTGTGGGGGAAAAACGATGCAAATTCTTTCACTGGGGTTTATTATTCAATTGGCTTGCGTTCATGATTTGAATTTCTACTATTTCATTTTTGTGTCTTGTCATTTGTGATTTTTCAGTATTTCGTAATTTTGGAACTACTAGCAATTGTTTTTTCTAGTTTCCATCTAGTTAGATTGAAAAAATTACATTTTTACAACAAAAAGTTTGAAAAAATTATAGTCCAAGTGGCCTTTTTGATACATCGCGCTTTTGTGAGTTACCTGTTTCGTGTAACGTTCATACATAAGTTTAAATACCTATGTGTAAGCAATTCTATACCTTCTTATCTAGTTCAATTGAAATAAATAATCTAGTTTTTCAACAAAGAAAAGAGTTGAACAAAAGTAATAATTTTCCAAGAGGCCTTTTGAAGCCAATTGCGTGTTTTCGGAAGCAAGAGTTCATTTTTAGCCATTAACGACTATTAACGGCTGTTATTTTAAACAAAAAAGAATTTTTTATGAAAAATGTGATTTTAAAATTGTATTCTGGTTCTTTTGTATTTACTTCAATGGAAAGTAGAGAAACCAGCAAGATAATCATTGAAAAATCGGGGGCGGTCGACAGACAGCTGCGCGTGCCGGTGTGACTCAGGTTGGCGCGAACGCGTGAAGGTTGATGGTTGTATCACATGTGAAGGCTGAACGGCTAAGGAAAATTCTTGGACTGAAGAAAAATCGAACACGCGGCACGATCGTTTTGCCGCAACAAAGCGTGATGCCGCGTTGTTACGTCTGACACATCTGTAGAGTTGTATTGTTTGATCGCACTGATAGATCGCGATGGGCGCCCGCTCGCCCCCGTCGATCGCGTTCGTTGTTCACTTAAGACACGGCGTCGAGGTATGGTATCCATGATGCGTCTGCGGCTTGCGATTTCTTCATGTACCTACCGAAACAGGCGCCAGCTGCGCCGCGCTGCAGGAGAGTTATCTCTCAAGAGGCGCGGCGCTGCAGGCGGCGTACCTATGTGCCAGCGTCAGTTTCGATCAATCATCAATCATCATCATCATCATCAATCTATATACAGACGAAAATATCAGAGCAGGTAGGTATATCAGGGGGTGGTAACGTTGGGCGGGTGGAATTCTCCGCCACCCCCCCTCTCGACCGCGCCTATGAAGGGGACCCCACCAATGAGGACCGTCTCCGAGGGCAACCGCTGGGTGGAATTCACCCCCCCCCCCCTCTCGACCGCGCCAGTGAAGGGGACCCCACCGAAGAGGAGCGTCTCCCAGGGCAACCTGCTCCCCTCCTCGGGGACTTGGAATATACGATTTTTGGTTTATTATTCAATAATCACTGGGGTTTATTATTCAATTGGCTTGCGTTCATAATTTGAATTTCTAATAAGCTTTGGAGTGTGCGCGTTTCACAGGTGATAGAGCGATTATTGAATTTCAGGAGATATGCATGGAGCACGTAAATGTGTTCTCAACCAAAATACCTATTTGGATTGATCAGTTGATCATATTTGTGTGCCTCCTGAAATTCAATAATCGCTCTATCCTGTGAAACGCGCACACTCCAAAGCTTAGTAGAAATTCAAATCATGAACGCAAGCCAATTGAATAATAAACCCCAGTGAAAGAATTTGCAGCGTTTTTTAAGGTGAAAATTGCAGTTCCATGTAAAATCATTGAAACACCACCAGAATTACACATTTTCCCGTTACTTTTCTCAAAAGCGCAATACGTAGTGACACTACCGTTGTTTTCTCCTTTTCATATGTTGTTGCGAATGACCCAAATGTGGTACCAGGTGTCATTTTTCTAGAGTTGAAACACTGCGGAGAGTAGGCTTTTCACTCAATCAGTAATCATGCAAGTACCCGTATAGGTAACCCAGAGGTTTTGGAGCACTTAGTTTTGGTACCTGTACTGTAGTCCACATAGTGTGAACAATCCAACTAACAGATCGGAAGGCCATTCATTTAGGAGACACATGCCTCCAACGTAATTGACATCTCTCGACTTTTCTCCTGGTTTCTGCTAGTTTACATCATAGTTCTGGAACTGCTGTTTTTCACTGATTGTGCTTGTTCTAAGCTAAAAAGTCTGATATCGTACAGAGTTCACTTGATCGTCGCGGTAGAAAGATCAAAGCTACACACGACTTTTTGAAGATGTGAGCAACCATTATCGCTTGGTGTCTATAGCTCCATTCAATGAATTGTACCCTATGCTGTGAAAATGTGTTGCAAATGCCTCAAATGTACCATGGTCTATTTTTCCTTGAAATCTTCAGTAGATTCCAAATCTCCATCATAAAAAACCGTAATAGGAATAGTAGAAATCAGGCTTGTTTGAAGGATCTCACTTTCTCACTCGAGCTGTAACTACTATCTAACTTCTTAGATAGTCTGATCGCCTATCTAACTTCGTTGATAGGCTATCAACCCGTCACATACCGACTACCTTCACTCTTTGAGCTAGATCAGGCGTCTACAACGAGGGTAGTGATGCTTGATGGATTCCACTGTTGCGCATACTCTTTCATTGATTAATTCGAGAGCTATGAAATTCATACCGGATCATCTAGGACCAAACTCGAACAATCCTTGAAATGTTGATCTAAGTGAAACTGAGACTTTAAACAGTTTTGAACGGGACAAGGATTTACCACGGGCACCAACATTACATGTAGAACCGACATTGATCAGTAGGTATGTTCTGAATCGCAAAATGCATGTGGAAATTTTGATTTTCGTGCTCAATATTTTTGGTTTATTATTTTAAATAGCTAGGTGTTTAGGTTCAAAATCAGATTTTGCGATGTTTGTCCACTGTACTGCCTATGAAATTGCTTAGAATTGATGTATTCTCTAGCATCTGGAATGCATTTGGGGTCTAGTTGGTCCTTTCTAGCCAGCCAGATGTCCTCAAACGCACAGATGCAATGGGCCAAAAACTGGTTAAAAAACGTGCCAAAACATGTTTTTTGAGGTTTTTACTAAGTAGACAATTGAAGTGTCTTTACTTACAAATTTTTGACGCAACATCGAGTGGGGTAGGCTTCAGATCCGTGGAAATTCACCTTTAGCAAGTATTCGCAATTATAGCAATTAATAGCAAGTAATGGCCATCCAGACCTCATAATGACTATATCAATCATATCCAAGTAATTATGGAGGCCTACTGACAGAGATAGGTCCCAGACCACTGCGAGTTAACCTGACCTAGAAAATCTCATTTCAAGGGCGAAATTATTAAAAACGAGTGTCAATTTCAATTTTTTTAAATCCAATTTTTGAAAATTTTTTTAGTTTTGGCTACTTGGTTCTCAAGAAAAATTGTGGTGGGGGAAGGGTGGTAGTATTGAGGGGAGGGGGTAAAAGGTAATAAACGTTTGTGTAAAAATATGCAGCGTTTTTCGAGTCTTGCACCAAGCTGACTTTGAGTAGTGGGGGAACACAACAAAATTATGCTATCAAAATTAGAATTTAAAAATGTTTGATGCTAAGTGTACTAGTTTCTTTAAGCTCTTGTACGTGTAGTGGTAGTAGCTGAAATAGGGTTGTATACCTTTCGAATGGGAAGCGACGGAGAGCATTGAAACGGTTTTAATGTTAGTTAAAAACGTAATAATGGGGTTAGAGCGGGAGCACACACGTGAGAAGCACTCCCTTTTAATTCTAAGCACAGCGCAAAGTTCCCCATATCAAGTAATCCTCCGACTAGGGGGCAAACAAACTCTGAAACGACCGTCGGAAAAAAAGAGGAAAAAAAGAAAAGCGCGGAGAAAACTCAACGAGAAAATCCTGCTGACTGGCCTCCCCCTCTCTTTCGAAAGCCGTGTTTTTAAATTCGAACGTAAGCGCAGGTAGTGGATTTGTAATTCAACTCGAATCGGATTTGGAAAAAAAAGAAACCAAATGCTCGGTCGTTTTCACGCTGCACGGCGCCACGGTCGGCAGTTTTGGTGCAGTCGGCGAGGCGTTCCGGGGATCACAGAGTGAACAATCTAACTGACGGATCGGGAGGACGTTGATTAAAAAGACAGATGCCTGCAATGTAATGGACATCACATGCTCTTTCTGCTGGTTTACTGCACCGTTGTTCCTCGCTGATTGTGTTTTCTTCCGCGCTTGGAACGAGATTGTTTTCGCCATGATTAATTTGTTGAACAACGGTTGATTCTGAATCACACCTCGAAGACCGATATGTTTGAAAGCACAACATAGCTGTACTCAAGAGTAGATAGATAGATAGATAGATGGAAAAAATGTTTAATCAAGAAAGAAACATAATACAAATAATATTTGAAAAACATTTGTAGGACATGGCATTTTTTTGCAGCTGTCCGAGTGGTTGGTCAGTATTAGTGTAGATGCATGTAATCTATAATTTGTAATGTAATGCAATTAGGTAAACACGGGTATTCAAGTTATATCAGAGTGAATTTTATATTTCAATCAATCAGATCTACTGATACCATTTATGACCGAATAGTATTACTGATCTATAAGTTTAATTGATTAATTTACAAGAAGAAGATTTCAAGTTTCGCGTATAATTCATTTTACGTTTGGTAATTGTTATTTTAATTGTGAGCTTAGTTTTGTAATCAATAGGTTAAGTGTTAGTTTTGTTGTTATTTTACACATTTACTTGACACAATAATATAATGAAATATAACAAAATAGAATATGACATAATTTAACAATGTATGATGTGATATATTGTCATTATTCCGCATAGTTGAAGTTGGCCACTAGGAAGTTCCTGTATTTTATTGCGTCCCGTACAAACAAGTACAATTTTTTCCAGTTTTCACCGTTTAAAAGTACTCAAGAGTATAACTTTGTTGTTCTTATAATGCTTAGTGATTTATGTTACTCTACATGTTCGCTTATCCATCAGATCTGATTATGACATTTGCGATCCCTGACCGAAGTAGAAGAAGAAAATTATGCTACACCTATCTGCAAACAATTTTACCCCAACGTTTCGGGTGCATTCGATCCACCTGGGATGAATATTAGAACATCATCAAGCAACTCGTTCGTCCCCTAACTTGAGCTTCTTTGGTTTCTTCGTTAATAAATCTTGATAACGATCGTATGTGGCCATAGTATGAATACATGATACTATAATGTAGTCGAGAGAGAAGATGTTAGCATTAAATATAAGTATGAGAGGAATTTCACGTCAACGGTTGAACTAAAAAAATCAAAATTCTCTGAAATTGGCTTTTTTTTAGTATGTTGTACCTCTAGGTGAGGGAAAATTTACCACTATGTTTCAGAACGATTCGTTGCATTTTCGCCGCATCATAGGGGGTCCAAGTTTGCAACCATAAGAAGTCTATGTTCATATTGACGGCAGCTACCTCCCTCATTCGGCCAACAAAATAATAAAATGTCCATTATTTCGGTAGTAATCATGTTTAAACTTGTGCAGCACTTAGAGGGGGAGGGACCCGATTCCGAGTACATCCCACTGTCAAATCCTTAAAAACTTACTTTCGAAACCTAACCTCGGAATCCTATGATTTTGGGTGTGCTGAAATAACAGAATGAAAATAGGTGAACAAAAAAAAAATTAGTAAGTTACGTCCCCATTCACGTGCACATGGGAGCATCTAAGACCCAACGTATGAGGCATATCCGCACTAAGCGTTAAATTGCATGTAAAAGATGCACCAATAAGTGAGGAGAATCAGAATTTGACAATTTCGAACTTTTACAGCACTTCAAGGAGCTGTATCTCTAAAAGTTGTTGTTATACCGACAAACTGACTTCAGATTCGGATTGAGCACACCAAAACCGAAACGGACTAAGTCGCTCGTGACGAAGTTGTGGAAACCCATTTCAATAAAAACGAAGTAAAATAGAATATAGAGCATTGTCTATATTTCCACGAAAATAATGAGTTACACAGTTAAATCGATTTCGACGGTTAGGTCATTATCGGTAACAAACATGAACTGAAGGTATACCACATCTTGTTCCTTTACAAGTCATCTGAATGAGTCTAATCATAGCTTTAATTTTGATCTGACAAGCAGGAAATATGTAGAAATTCCTCTCTATTTTCCAAAGGGAGGCATGTTGGATGTGCTAGAGAAATTCGAAATTGTTAAGAGTGGTAGGTCAGGAAAATGTTTAAATGAAGTTATTTCTTAAAATAGTTCACCATTAAATAGTACCATTTAATATTTCACGTTCATTCTTGTGATAAGTTTGGTTCCCCCTCTCCATAATGTTACTGTTTGTGCCCCTTTCGCTTTGTAAGCTTTAAGTGGAATTGGTTGGTCCTCCCCGTCCCTTTCACTTCCCTGAACCAATAGGATTCAATCTCCTTTCACCTGTGATTAGACTCATTCTGATGACTTGCTAAGGCATAAGATGTGCTTTCTATGATGTACCTTCGTTCATGCGTGTTACTAACCATGACCTAACCGTCAAAATCAATTTTACTACGTAACTCATTATTTTTGTTCAAATATAGACAACGTTAAATTTTACTCCGTTTTTACCAAAACCGAGGTTACGTACCGAAAGAAAGTTTTCAGGGATCCGAAAGTGTGATGTCCGCTGAATTGCCGTTGTGCGTCGCCCCCACGGAGACAAAAAAAGCCTTAGCAATAATTTTGAAAATCCTTTCATTCACTGGGGGACTGCGCTAGGTCTTACCTTCTAGCCAGCCCGATCGCCTCACAATCATCGGAGCAACAACCGGTCAAAAATGTACCAAAAACTCGGTTTTTCGAAGTTTTTACTTAGGCAAGTGTCATTTCCTTGTAGTTTTGACGGGGATAGGTTTCAGATCCGTAGAAATTCAAACAACGATAATAATTTATGAATTAAAAAGTGGACCCCTAAACCTCACAATGACACGAGCAATCACATATTATGCCAAAAATCGTTAATCAAAGTGTTAAAAATAAGCAGCATTTCAATTTAACGTTCTCTCAGTTTAGCTAGCGGTACTAGCGGGCAGTCCCTGTGCTATCTTTTTCAAGAGTACAAACACAGTAAAGGTTACCAAATACCTTCATTAATGCGAAGGGTAATTAAGTGTAAATGGGTAGATACAGTAAATGAAAGGGTACAACTTGGAAATTATATTTCCAAAGAACAGGATGAAAGCTAACATTGTATGAGTGACACACAGTGGTGTGTTCAGTTCGCAACTGTTGACAGTATCGCTGTATCCAGAATAACCCACATATGAACAACTCACAAAAGGGTGGTGCGGGGTAACTTCCATAATTCATTATCCGACTCAACTTCCTTTTCAAGGGGAGTCCGTGACGGGGAATTGCGGAAAACGGGGTCAGTTTTGGATTAGGCCCAAACGCTAATGTTACACCGTTCTTCAACCTTCCCTCCGGTCTTCTTGTTAGTCCCCAATCACCGCCGCCCTTCTCTCCCAGGCGGACCACTCTTTTCAAAAAGGCCGCCCCAGATGTATGCGGCGAGGGGTTTTAGGTTTGTTTTAACCAGAAACCGCCATTTGTCATGGGGTTTCAACCCCCCAGTCGTTTTGCTCAGTTTGACCTCGCTACCCTCGGCTTCGCTTCCCTCCCGTCAACTACCCTTGCGACTCATTCGACAGGCGTCCTTACCGCCCGGTTCAGACCCGAAGCTTTTCAAAGTCGGAGCTACCCGTAAAGTTTCTATCCCAGTGAACCGTCGTGTTTTAATACCATTCTCGATTAGCACGGACGTGCAAAACACGTGCTGACAAAACGGTTGTGAACAAACAAAACGTTAAAAGCCATCACCTCCTCCCAAAACGTTCCATTCATTTCAACATCTGACGTTAATCTACTCAACGAATATTATGAAGAGAACATATGTAACACTAACTAGAGTAATTGTTAAGACCGATTTTTGTTCCTGTACGTTCTATCTATGTGGATTACGGGCGAGTTTTATAGCTGTTTTGGAAGGATTTTCAGTAGAGGGGCCTGTGATAAGCTCACCAATAAAAAGTCACAAGTCTGGTACTAATTCAGAACTGTAATAATCTGAGAATCTCAGCTAGGTTTTTACATCCTTAGTAACACGTAAACAAATGCTAAACAAATTAAAACATGTTATCATGACAACTGGAGAAGCTCATATAACATCCTCCCCTCATAAGTCAAGACGGGCAGGAGTCTTGACAGCTCTTCGAGGTCTTGATCCAGTGGATGGTAGAAGAGTCGATGACATAGGAGTGGCTGGACGATCTGCATTGGCTTGTGGAGGGAGACGGGTCAGATTAAACTTATTGCGTCTGACTTCCCTTCCTCCGTCCAGCTGTATAATGTAGAATCTTGGAGTGCCATGAACCTGCACGATAGTACCTGATGACTCTTCGCAAATGGTTCATAATCAGGTGTTTCATTCCTTGCACTATGTCTCCGATCATATTGTTCCTTCCCTTTTCGACGTTGTTCATCCTCAAAATTCTTCAACTTCGAGTAATCAGGGAGCTTTGGTCGTAGCATGGATTGGCTTGTGGGAATCGTAGTCCTGAGTCGTCTACCCATCAATAGTTCAGATGGAGCGTTTCTGGTTCAGGGATTCAACCAGATCCTAGTAAACTGAGTGCAATTCGAGACTATCCTTAACCCAAGAATACAGCTGAATTAAAACGATTCTTGGGGATGTTTAACTATGTTTCAAAGTTTGTGCCTGAGTCTTCTGAAATATCACACCCATTGAGGGTCCTCTTGAAGTCTGATACAGATTTTGTATGGGGACAAATTCAGGATAAAGCATTCACACAGATGAAAGAGGCCCTATTGTCACCACCGGTTCTCCAACCCTTCAATCCGAATGCTGAGTCAAGACTTTCAGCTGATGCTTCTTCCTTCGCATTGGGAGCTGTGCTGGAACAAAGGCTAACCCAAACTGATTCCTTCAAGCAGGTCATATACATTTCAAGAGCCTTGCTACCAGTAGAGCAAGCTTACGCACAAATTGAAAAGGAGGCATTAGCGAATTGTTGGGCTTGTGAGAGACTTGATGTTTTTCTGAAGGGCATAAGGTTTGCAGTACTCACAGACCACAAACCACTGGTATCACTCCTTGGGAGCAAATCTATCCATAAGTTGACTTCCAGAATCTTGCGATTCCGTCTCAGACTTCTAAATTATGACTTTGGAATTTCTGATGTTTCAGGGGAAAAATTTTATATTCCAGATGCTCTGTCACGAGTTGAAAACTTACCCCACAATAAAAAACATCTGCCAAGTGTGTGTGATAAGCTCACCAATAAAAAGTCACAAGTCTGGTACTAATTCAGAACTGTAATAATATGAGAATCTCAGCTAGGTTTTTACATCCTTAGTAACACGTAAACAAATGCTAAACAAATTAAAATATGTTATAATGACAACTGGAGAAGCTCATACAACAGGGCCACTGCGTAAAACGGTAAAACGGAGTACAATAAAGCCAAAACTTTCTTCCAGAGGAGTCAATGGAGCTACGCTAGAGCACTGGTAACAAACGGAAGAAAAACTGGTAAAATTGCTTGATATTGTGGAATCAGTCGTGATTTGTTGGCTAACATCAGAATCGGTTATGAAGAAAAGTTGTACTAATAATGCTCGTTTCCTCAATAATAAAAAGTCGGCAGGGGACGTTGTAATGCGATCACGGCCGATTGAGTTTCCAACGGACGGAGCAACAGGTCAGGGAAGAGGAAAGCACCAGCAGCTCCTTGTCTTGGCTCAACCCGCTGCCATGTATCAGAAAACATTGAGTCCGCACGAGGGCAAGAGGACGGCGGGAGGTTTCCCAGGCAAAAAGCCGGCTGGGCGAGAGCACAGAGATATTTTCATATTACAAGACGAGTCCCGCGGGAGTGCTTTTGAAAATGCTGTAGCCCTTTCCTCCTTCCCTTTGCCCACTTCAAGACATAAAACCTTTGACCAGCAAGTGTAAAGATGGAGAACTCTATATAGCGCAATTCGCTTTTGCTCTGACCTCTCGACTCCCACTTGGACGTCTTTTGTTATTCGCAAAAGCGTGAAAATGAAACTTTATGGAGTTTTCTTTTCTTGTGATTCTGCAGAGGGAACATTATTGACAACATTTCTCATCTCACCCTGACATTCATAGAAAAGGCCCTTTCTACAATACGACTTTTTCGTTGTACACCGCCCCACACCCGTATTTTATAGTATCAAAATAACCTGAGCAATGCAGTAAATTGATGCTCACCATTAAATAGATGATTTGATTTTCATATCTTCATAACTTTTGATTTGTAGATCAGTATTTTCAGCGTATAGCATGAGATTTTCCTAGTTTTCCATTCATTTCATTAGTTTTCCAAGATTTTGTTTTCTTTTCAAATGGTTACTCCTTTGAAGAACTGAGGCAATATGTCTGCAACACACGCACATGATGTCCTGTCGATAGAGTTGCAGGTTTACGCTCAATAGTAACAATGTCAAGAAATGGAAAAGATGGAACTATATCCATCATATTTCTTGTTTAATCTTGTGTGTGGAACAAATGAAACTCCTGTACCCATAAGAGTTTATTAGAAAAATCTATACGATTAGCCTGGAACAACAGAGTAGATTAAAAAACTGCGCCTTGAGCCGGGGGCCAGGATGGCGCAGAGTATACTAACCCGCAAGGTACATTCCCAGCTTTCGTCCACGCTAGACACAGTGTTCAGAACCGTGATTTTGCAGGACAAAAATCCTTGTACACCAAATCGGCCTATTCGGTAAGCAATCCATTAGGATGTATTATTTACCACCTGTATAGAATAATTGAAGGATGAAGGGGTCTTAGTCTAACTACATAAAGCGTACATGTACATAGTTCCACAGGTTCCCAAAAGAGTTTATTGGTCCAATTTCATGTTTTATTGAAAGAAAGTCTCAGGGGACGACCAATGACAATAGGGCCCTTCATTGAATCATGAAATGTGCAATTTTTCCGAATTGGAAATTTTTACGGTTTTAGGGGTCCTATTTGCTTCATGGTCCCAAATATATGGCTACAGGATACTCGAAGGTATCCTGTTTCTTTCAATCCTGAAAATTAATTTTTGTCGCACCAAATCTGAATCCTGGAACACTGAGCGATACGAGGATAAAACCTTGGAATGGGTCGCGACGGTTAGTTTAGCGTGCGCCTTTTTGGGTTTTGACCCAAAGAGCACCTTTTCTCTGTACTCAAGTGATGAGACTGACGGCGTAAGATCATAAGAATCTATTACTTCCACTTTGTGATATTAGCATGAGATTTGCTGGATCCTTAAAGTTCGAATCTCGATCGTAGCTGGATGAATGCACTTAGGAGCACTAGTTCTTCGAATATTTTTCGATATAAATTAAACTTCTCCCAACCATCTCCTCAACGAGATTTCCTGAAATGTCCGCCCAGGGAACACCATCTTACTTAGACGCAAACTGCAAAGTTTTCAAGCGTTCATATTCGCCTCTTTTTTGTTTCTTCGAAAAGTTATTTGAAGGAAACCCGATGTCTACGAGAAACGAGAGAAGAAAACTTCTTTCCCAAGTTCTAATTTCCTCCATCTAACGAACCTGGAGGAGGAACTTCAGTTATTCCGATCTGTTTTAAAATCCACCTGGAATAACAAAATGACGTCAAGAGTTTCCAACAGCAGGGAAAATAGGATTTTGGTGACTAAATTATTTGCAATAGCTTTAACAATCTTGGAATATGAATGTAGGTTCATTTCTTCACTTTTTGAGTGCAAAAATTCCCTGTTTCGTTTTCAAGGTAGGCCAAATAACTTATCAAAACAAGAAAAATCGATTTACCTTTGTGTTTTTGACATTTTCTAGCAGGTTTGAAATAAAAACTTCTGACAAGTCGGGTATGGCAGATGGCTTCCTCGTTTAGGTAACATGGATGTGTTAGAAACAATCATACAAGATGTGAAATAAGCTTGGTACAACGATTCACGAGACAAAAATACCACGGGACATTTTTTCGAAGGTATAAACTCATTATTGAGGGTCAGTCATGCTGATTTGATAGATGAAAGAATAATGATGGGATTCGGGTTTGCAGAAAACTTTGGTGACAGCTTTCTCAACTGGTGGAATCAATTAGATGTTCACCTCAGCCAGCTGTACCTATAAGCAGGTACCTTGCAAGGATGTGTCGAAGCACGGCTTGGTGGTAAGCCATACCATTCCTCTCGCCCTCCCTGGGTTTCAGTTGTTCTTCCGCTCGCTTAAAGATGTTATAAATAGGATATAGGAGAGGGGGGGAAGGGTTCTCATTCCGAGACGATAGTTCCCTAAACAAACTTTTTTCAAAAAAGGGAACTGAATCCAATGTCCTAGCTCTGGCTCGTGGGAACTAGAATTTCCACTTGTTTTAGGGGTGGTTTTCTCAGCAAGCACTATCATTGTGACTATGAGTGTGACTCGGTTTCAATTCAATTCAAAAAATTGTTATTCGCAATTAAGGGGTCTGCATTAGGGAAGGCCGATAGTCGATAGGACTATCGATATATCGATAGTTTCACATTATCGATAGGATTATCGATAGTCGGCTGACTAGTTTGGGAATACGAAATAACTCTGTCCACTTCTCTTGAAATTTAAAGCTTCACTACTTTTCCATATTTCACTTTTTCTACTTGAAAATATTTATGATTTACCTAACTCATGTGTACCTTAGGAACCTACTCAATATTTGATTAAAGTAAATTATTATCTATTTGACTCTAAACAGTGATTATTATTGAGCTGAGTTGATGTAGGTACAGGTATTTTATACAGGAGGGTGGCCCCCATCCCCATTGAACGTGCAAATGTGCAAGCGTGCAAGGGTCCAGGCATTCCTTTAAATATTCCGTACTATCGATGCTATCGATACTATCGATAGTTAGTCACCGATAGTATGGAACTATCGATAGTGTCTCACTATCGACTATCGGCCTTTCCTAGTCTGCATATAATATTCAAGAATCTGATTGCGGAACAAAATATTATCCGTCTAACGGCTATGAATCCCGAGACGAAGGGTCAAGGGCAGCAACTTTGGTATCGGAGGCAGTATACAGATATAAAAGCAAACGAAAATGAACAGCTTTTATCACCAAAAACTCAAAACTAATGAATGAAGACGATTAATCTCCTATGGGCAAACAAGAATGCTCATTTTGCAAACAATATGAGGCAAGGATAAATAGATATATAGCAGGTTGATAGATAAGTAATCAACGTAACCGCTGCGAGTGTAAAAACTTGAAAACATAAGACTACAATACTTTCATTTCTACTGTTTGCATCGAACTGCCCAGCAAACACCTAAAGAAGACCAAGTAACACAACCCACTGGCCAGCAACTACCAGGACAAACAATTATTAACAGCCTAAAAGAATCCTATGTAACCACCACCAATTAATTGATATTAATTCATAAGAGTTTCATCTGGATCTTCCACCTCCAAAAACGTGTTTTCTGCTCTTAAAAATTTGAAAACAATAATAGCTAAAGAAACATAAATCTAGTATCTAGTTCTAGTTCTAGGAGTCTTATGGTCAAAAAACAGTAAGTTACCTATTTATAAATAACTGAAGTAGAGAAACAAAACTGAGAAAGGTAAAAATAGAATAGCTGTTGATTACTTTTGACTTCCTACACAAAATTTTGATATATGATTTTTGAAAAACTAACAATTTATTAAGATTAGAAGGGTTGCTTCCTCCCCAGGTGATAATCCCTATCAGAGAACGGACTGGACTTGACCATAACATGTAAGTCGTAAGTAAGGAAAGTCCCAAGAACGAAAGTTATACAAAAGAGTCGGATTTATTGATGGGTATTTGATCCTATCATACAGAAAATTGATGTGGTATTTCAAGGCAAATGGGAATTAATCTAAATACTCAGGCATTTGAATCTATAAACTTTTTTTAAACTGAAGATTGTATGGGTTACAATCTTTAGTAAAGGATCAATTCCGGCTGTGTTTCCAACGGTTATGATGATCCATTGGCCATGGTTTGCATTGATTAAAGTCGTGAAGACTTATCTATTGGTGAACCTATCTTACAGACCTCCCAGGTCGGAAACAAGTGGTTCCATCGTTGTTCCATGTTGAACGTTCGAACTTGATGAATTTCAGGATTTCGATGTTTATCCAGAGGTAGTTCCTGCTTTTCCATGAGCGGGAATGTAGTTTCTACTCTATACGATGGACATTAGCAAGTATTTACTTATTGCTTCTATGCTCAGACAGACGCTGTGAAATTTGCCAGGTGTGGGTATTTATACTGAGCCCTTTGCCATTTGAATCTTTAGTGGTCTCATGTTCAGGCTGAAGAGGATTCGGTCTTCCAGTGTGATTCGCAGATTAGAGGGAGATCAATGTCAGCTAATCACAAGTGATCCTACCTTTTATCAGCCTCCACAGAAGCTTTTCTCAATCTGAAAACGAAGATTTACTTACAATAAATATGCGAAGGGTTCCATTATTGAGTTGTTCTGCAACGTATCATCTTTGGTCTTAAAATTTGAGAATTTCCTTCAATTAGGGTGGCGGAGGAAAAAAACACAACACGCATCATCATTAGTTATGAAAATCGACTGACTCGCTTGCAGAAATCCACCTCATTCATGAATATTTTGAACATTGACGAAAGGTTTCATTGGTTGATGAGATAGTCCTGTTTGTCTCTTGCACTGTTATATCAGTATCTCTCGCACACCTCTCGTCCCTAAGAGCTTTCAACGGAAACCATAATCCACGATTTAATACCTTAGATCCATTCTATGCTCAGGCTTACAGAACATTGTTTAAACCAGAATAAATTAGCTTATTAGCTTAGCTGAACCACGATGTAATTGACGTTTGAACTGCTTATTCAAATTGCTTACCCACGGATTATAAAAGCTCGTTATAGGTGTCATTTGAACTGTGAGTTGTTTGGAATTCATTACACCTGAACCACTAATTCGAACTTGTTACCGCGGTCTACCTCCTTGAAATTCTTGTGGTTTGATCGTCTCCGATTATCTCTTCAGAGACGAAAAAAAACCGCTTATAAGGGTTTGAATAAATAGGGGCGCGTTAATTAACTGAGTTGATTATCTAAGGGAGGAGTTGAGAGCTCGTATTTAGAGCCGAGAAGCCGTTTAGAGGCGTCAAGTGGTTGGTTTCGGGAATGACGATGAGTGGGGCTGAAGTGGTGAGAGCAAAGTAGTGGGGGATTGTTCCTCGACGTTTCACAGGAGATATCCCGAGTTTCCTGCCATTTTCACACCCTCTCACATTGAAGGGGCTGACTGCTGAGGAAAACTCACGAGATTTCCCCTTCCCTCTCTATACTTTCTTAACTGCCGCTTATCTTAGGATCGAAGATAAAGAAATATGTTTTCATTTCGAATCTACTACGGTACATAATCGTCTCTTAAACAAAACATACGGAATGAGCGTGTACCCATAGCATTTTCGAGTCAAATTCACCCTTTTCCTAGAAGCAGTTTTTTCAAGTTGATTTTTAAAAGACACTTTCGCCTAAGGTTGCTGTTTTTGCTTCCGAGTCTACCAAGGTAGCGGAAGCATTGTTTTCACTTTCGGAATGTGAAAATTTTTTTGTCTCCAAAATCTTCAAAAATCAAAAATTCCACTCGCATTTTGCGTTTTAGACCTTTCTGAACAATTTTGGTTCCGTGTCTGTCTGTTGTCTGTCTGTCTGTAAGCAAATCCTTGTTACGGGCAAAACTACACGAAGTTATAGTCCGAAATGAAATTTCCAGGGATTGTGCGGGTTGGGGTGTAGATGGTCCCCTATAGGTTTCATGACCCCCGGATCAATAGTAGCCTCTGCGCATGCGCAGACGTGAAATCCTTGTTACGCTCATAACTCCGGGAGTTCTTCACCAATTTCGATGAAATTTTCAGGGATTGTTCGGCTAATTGAATGAAGTTCTTTAGTCAATAATAATTTTCAATGATCTATACAGTCATGTTATGGATACGAGGAAGCTATGTGCCACACCCACTTGGCAGAAGTTTTTTTCAATTAATTACAAGTACCTACTCGTGTTGCAAAAAAGCATCCTGTACTTTTTTTAAGTGGAAAAAATCGAAGATATACATTCTACAAGTAAGATTTTGAATTTCAAGACTTTTAAAATATTGATAATGTAAAGAAGTGATACAAGTTTTTCTATTGAAGAAATGATGATTTTTTTAAATCTTCTTTTTTTGTTGATTTCTTTTTTGATAAAACATGATTTTGTTTTATGTATACCTAGGTACTGTGATTGGAGTAGGGATGTAAATATAGGCAAAGAATATCGATTGATCGAATATAATTTTTTTGAAAAGTATCGTTTTAGTAATTCGATTATTCAAGGAAAATATCGATATTTCGATGTATTGGTAATTGATTTTTTTTTCAAACTTTAATCCGAATTGCGTATGAGTCCTGTGAATAATGATGCATTATTGGATTTCATTCTACTACAGGTTGAATTCAATCACTCAAAAATTCGGAGAAACTTTATTCATGATAATAATTACAAACAGGATCCAGGGAAGTAAATTATCGATATTATGTATGGTTGTAAAATCAATGTAAGTGAAGTAAGAAGGAAAACTGAAAAAAAAAAATTCAATCAAGCCAATATTGTTGAGGAAAACCCTCTGATTGATGACTGTCCAGTAAGCATCGAACTGGCTAGAACCCAAGTCTCCAAGATGATTTACGGCTAATGAATATAAGACCCGATAGTGCACATTTGATGTCGATATATCGATACATCGGAGTAGAAAATATCGCCCGAAAATATCGATATATCGACGAAAGAATATCGTTATTTTCTTGACATCCCTAGTTTGGAGTATTGTTTTAGGCCCAGTCCCGAATCACAGAGAAGCATTCGGTTCTATATTTAGGGATTGTGCGTATTTTTCGTCATTTCCCTAATGATGGAACAGGTTGAATGGAATTGAATTGAAAATTTTGAATTTGTTTTGGAAAAGGTTAAATTTGAGTGAAACCACCTTCGATTAAGTTTGTTCATAGTTGGATCCATCTTTGAACGCTACATGTTTTTTTAATTGTAGATATTTTCCCTCTATAACTAGGACATCATAATTAAAAGACTAGTTTTTCGGGTAAATTTCTTAAAACTACTTCAAACGTCATTATTTCACTTTGTCCCAATCCAACTTTCCCTTCTTCAATAAACAGTTGTCCTTGTATTTGGCAACAGTTGCCTAGTATTTTACGCTGATTTCTTCTTCGAACTGTGCATTTTATGAAGCATGCGAGTTGTGTTTCTCAATTATATTCCATAATTCAGTACAAAGACTCAAATGTGTTTGTCCCTGGAATTCCTGTCATAACTTCAAAATTGTCTCCTTTTTTTGCCATCCGCGTTCAGCACGTCGTTTGACAGCTCATTTCAACAGTCAGAAACCGAATCAGAACCATTGTGGATGTTGATTGATTTATATATTTCTCAGTTTATAAACCTAATTTCTCCTTGCACGGCTTGCCATTAGGTAGAAGGATAAGCATAATATATCCACAAATTTATTGTTTCTATGAAAATCCAAGTTAAGGTAATATAGATTCTCCATCGAATTTTACTCTGGAATTTTCTTACATTATCACTTCAATCTTCTCGTCTATCCATATTACAAAATTGGTAAACGCAGAAATTTTATTGAGGAATTGAAGTTAGTGTAGGGTCCACGGGAAGGAAGTGAGCGTCCAGTGTCCCCTCCACCCGACTCAAGGCGGCCTTCCTCCGGGAAATTGAAGACGGCAGACTTTTCGTAGTAAGCAGGGAACGGCACAAAATTCAGTTTGGAGAAAGCTGCGCTAAGAAACAATTCGCCGTGGTTTCCCGGCATATCCCACTCCTATAACGATTAGCCCCGTTTTAGTGACCAGTGCCCAAGTCAATCCCCCTCGCGTTCGGAGACAGCGGTCGCCTCATCATTCTCGACGCGAAGGTACCGTTAGAGGAGAGACTTTAGTTTAGGGTTAATTGATAGAATTAGAATTAAGACAAAGTTGGGAAATATAGTAGTTAGTACGCTTGATTTCCGACTTTTTCCTTAAATTCGTAATTTAGTCTAACACACCCGAAACTAGCACTGATAGCTGTGAGTGCTACATTTTCTTCAATATCCATGTTTTACTGAATGACTAAAGCAATTGATTAGTTTGTGCTGTAGGAAATTGGTTGTTACGGCAGAACAGATTATCAACATTTTTTATTATTATTTCATCGTGTACAATTTGGGAGAAGTTAGTGTCATCGAGATGAATTTGTCGTTATGGTCGGTGTGAAATCAACGTTTTCCTCCTTGGGCCTCACCGCCGGCGTTGGCGCCGAACCCGAAACCGCCTCCAACGCTGCCTTCGCCTCCTTGGAGGCCGGGGTTGGCTCCACCGACGAAGGGTTCGCCTTCTCCGCCGTTGAGTCCTTGAGGTCCTGGTGCGGGGCCACCGGGTCCTCCGAAGTCGGCACTGTCGTCCCCGCCGTGGAGACGTTGAGGGTGAGCGCCGCCCCCCGCGCTGCCCCCGAATTTGAAATCAAATTGACCGCCGGCTTCGCCACCAGCACCACCGTCCGCCGCCTAAGTTACAAAAATGTTCAGTTCAACACATTGCGTTAAATTTGAAAAATTAAGATTAATTAAAGTATTTGTTCAATTAGAAAGTTCCAGTAATGCAGCACGACCTTATGATCGAATTTTCCAAAATTACCGTATTACATTCATGATAAATTGAGACGAAATTCAATTACATTGTGGTGGATATGGTCATTTGGCCCTTCCCAATTTTAGAATACGTCGTCTTGGGAGATGAATCAGACGTTTTCAAGCGTCATCCTCTAAGCGTGGCGGAGCATTATTACCGCATTCAGCTCATTGGAAGGGGCAGCTATACCATTCCATCACCTCATAACTTTTGTGTGCGAAAAAATCCTAACTAACTATCAAACTAATGTTATTGCGAAAAAACTGCTTCTAAAAAATATTCTTTTACTCAAATCAAGTTTTTTGATTTTTACCTTTTTTTATTCACTTTTTGCAACTTTTAATAAAATTTATGTACAATTTTCTGCATAAATTTGAGCTTCGATTTATAATGAAATATTTCATTGTTGGTAGTTTTTTGTTAGTAATATTGTAGAAAAATAAATCAAAATTAACAGTTTTTATACTTTTTTAGAAATATTTCATCGTTTTTTGGTACAATTTTTGAAATTTGACCTTCTTATTCAATTGCTCTAAAAATTTTCTCCAACGAACTCATTCTTACGTTTAGAATGCTCGATTTTTTGGCCCAAGGACAAAGTTTTTTTTCTCAATCCTATCAAAAGTCTGGAATGAATAAGCTTTAGAATTCGGGGATCATTTCAGAATGCCTCAAAAAGGATTACGACGAAGAAATTATTCCAAAATTTGTGTTTTAAGGTTTTCAGAGCTGTTGTAATAGATTATTCCTCCATGAAAATTTGGTAAAACGCTGCAAATTATCACATAGAGGTGTAACAACCCGATTACTAAGTCTTCTTGGAACTTCTGATTGTTCAATATTCTGAGCGAGAACCTACGTCTTTTAGCTTCATGGGAATCTTCCGGTTGTTCCAGACTTTATTGTCTTACCCTTTGAAGAGGTAACCATCCCATTCCATTACCTATTTGTGAATACACGGACTAAAAAATGTCCAATCCCTACTGAAAAACTAAAATGGTATAGCGAACTGCATAAAGACGCGAAATTTGAAAATTCCACGACTAAACGCAAAGCTAAAGCCAGTACAATTCCTCTCAAAAAATTAAATAAATGAAACGACTTAAACGATAAACATGATCGATATTTTTTGGATTCAACGCACTCTTCATTTCCCGTGGAGGAAAATAAATTTGGAAGCAAATGGTAATACTGTACTTAAACGCAATTCCTGCACAATATAGTACAATAGGGGCACAATGAGCATGATAACACTGCGCGCTTGACAACAGTGCACGAATTTACAGATTTCCGAGTCCAACAATAAAACGGTGCCGATTCTACCACACTGGTTGTTCGTGTCATTGTGAGGTTCGTGGGGTCACTTTATTTGTTCAGAAATTGCGATTATGTGTTAAGAACCGGTGGATTACTACGGATTTGATTGAAATGTATCCCAGTCGACTTTTCGTCTAAAATTACTAGAAAATGACAGGCCACTTGTTTATAACAGTAAAAACTCCTAATAACCACGTTTTTGACCAGGTTTCGCCCCTTTGGATCTATGAGAGTGAGGTGGCTAGAAGTCTAGACCACACGTGGAGTCCATATGCGGAAGAACGGATTTTTCACATCAGTACAGTAACAAACCTTACCTAAGGGGGATTTCTACAAATTCTTCTTTTTACAATTAGTAAAAAATTATTACCTACTGGAAACAATAAACCAAAAACTGAGCAATTCGCTTGAAAATGTAGTGTTGACGGTGTGACCGACTCTTTATGATCAAGAGATGAAGAACTAAATTTGTTCGTGTCTAGTGTATTACAGCTTAGCTGCATTGAAAAAAAAAAAAATGAAAATTTATAGAACTCGAAAACAAAATGATACAGTTGTCCTGCATCGAATTAAAAAATTTAGTCGGTATTGCCACAAATGAATTTTTCTGTTATACCTTATGACTTTTCAAATCTCTGAATCGCATTTGTGCTCTTGTAAACCCCCCGACTACAAATATTCAGTTACAAACTCGAAGGGTTTGGGGAAGAACCGGTAGCAAGCAGCTGAATTTACGTCAGAGGTGGACGGAGGGTTTTTAGGGTCAATTCTATATGATGTCATTCAACTTAATTTATATCTTGTTTCGGGCAATTCCTCCATCAAATATACTGTATATTGCACCCTCTCTGAAACTCCTTGGAGATGTTTTGAGTTCATGACTTAAAATGATGTAGATAAAGTTCCCAATTGACTGATTTACTGTAATTTTCACTAAACTACACTCATTGCCTCCTTCAATTGACAATGTGGCATGAACAGTTTTCTTAATGTTTGAGCTTTAAACTTTGCTAACCTTAACAATGAGAAAACTTTGAAATGCCATTTCCGAAAAATCATTAATTGCGCGATTATCACGAATAATGAAGCAAAGATCTGCGCCGCGAAAGACAGTACGTGCTAACCATCTCTGTAGAGATATGTCATGTTATACTTACCACCATGGCGAGCGACACGACCACAAGAAGAGCTGTAGCTTGACTGAACATGTTGTGATGTGGAGTGATGTGATAGTGACGGCTTTATTTCCAGTATTTATAGAACCTGCAACA
This sequence comes from Creontiades dilutus, assembly GCA_031894815.1. Taxonomy (NCBI): domain Eukaryota; kingdom Metazoa; phylum Arthropoda; class Insecta; order Hemiptera; family Miridae; genus Creontiades; species Creontiades dilutus. The sequence goes on along the minus strand of JAVIWC010005934.1, from coordinate 347,755 downwards.
AAGGAATCCATCCTGATGAGAATATAATTTTCCGAATGGAAAAAACTCCGGTTTTCTTGCTGTAGGCAAATTTATTCTGCGCTATTGTCCGAAGATCCGTTTCAAACAAGTGGTGTTCCTGTCATTATTTCAGCATTACCCGCATCTCCGATGATTGGATGACAGTTACAGTGAGATGCCAACAGCTGAGCTAATTACAAGAAGGTGATGGAATGGACTAGTTGCCCCTTTCGAGGGCTGAGGCGATAAGCGTGCAACACCCAGAGAATAACTTGTGCTCAGGCGTAAAATTTTCGGGCAATGGGAAGGGTGAACCGTCCATATCTGTCACAAGCTGAAGGTGTTCAGCTTCTCCCAGTTGGTGGCGGATTGAGTCCTAACTGCGAACTATTAGATTCTAACCTGCATTTCCTTGTTTCTGAAAGAGGAATTCATCATTCCCCTAACCGATTATTCGAGAAAGACATTTCCTAATGGCTGCATACAATGCACCTTTAGGGAAAATCGCAGCTTTAGTTTTGCTATACCCCTACTGATGTCGTTTTCAACAAGGTGAGCCCAACCACTTCGCATCATATTTCTTACAACTTAGCTTACAATCAGCTAAAATTTGAAATTTCAGACATTTTTTTCTACAAATGAAACTGTTGCCATCGTCCATAAAGTGCAAAAATTGTCTTAATTGAAACCCCTTTCGTAGCATTCTGAAATAATTATTTCAGACGCTTTTTTGTAAGTATATACGGAAGTTCCGAAAGAAAGGATGAGTCCGTTAGTCGACACTCTCTGAGCACACTAAACTGGTCAAATTTTTAAAAATGTACTACAAAAATTGACGGGAAACGGCTAAAAATTGTAAAATTTATATGTGTTAGTACAAAATTAATAGTGGAAGTGTATCGAACGTGAAATATATCATTTGAAAATTAAAGCTAAAACTCTTGCTGAAGTTTGTGCTCCAATTTCAGCAAAATTGGCTAAAAATCGATGAAAATGAAAAAAATTCTAATACTCAATTCGAAATTTTTGTTTGAAGAGGTAGATAAATATTATTAAGGTCGATTTTTTTCGTCATAAAAATGTAAATAATTACTTTCCGCGATATGTTTGCAAAATTCAGCTCAATTTGCCGTGAAATAATAATATTATTTAATCATAATCGTCAATAATCAATAATCATAATCATACTATGGTAGTTTCAGGAAATGTGCTCATAACAATGAGTTCCATGATTAGAACTTTTTGTCTGAAAGCTAACATCAGAAGCTAACCATTTGATCCTTGGATCACCTATGAATACTGTGAAAATTCAGCTGGCTAATCTCGCTTCTTAATCTGTTTAGTCTTTTTCGAGTCCATAACGGGCAGACAGACGAACCCATACATTTTTGTGTAGTCTATTCAGTTGTTCACATTACATTAAATTTAGTACCCCCTGTCTTTAGAGCTTGTGAATGATGTTTACTGATGAACATCTTAACTGCTTTACGTGCTGTGTCCTTCGCTCTCAAGATATATTTTTTGGTGTTTGGACAAGTTAAATAGATTGTGTACGAGCTCACTTCCAGAGCAGTGAAGAGACGGGGTCGGATAAGGGGTATTCCTTGAAGGCTCGAGTAACGCTAACGTGAGTTCCCAAGATACTCGTCAACTCGTCCAAGTGTCGTTTGCTCTGTGTCGACTCTCGCCAGGAGTTTCTAATGGCTTTAGTTTAGTTTAAGAAGCACTTCATCTCCTCCCTCAGGTCTCACTTTCCAGTTCCGAAACGTTCTACTTTTCACCGCATGACAAGACGTCTTCTTGGCGAGGGCGGTATTCCGTTCGGACGTCACGGGAGGAGAAATAGTTTTGGGAATAGTTCGGGTTTTCAAGAATGTCGCGGTTTAGCTGGGGAATCGAGATAAACTCTCGAAGTTCTCGCTGGCACATGGAACCTCGCGGTGATATGTTCAATGACGAAATCGCGACGTGCCGCCAATTTACGTGGCGTCAACTAATGGATTGGTTGTGTGTCAAGTAGGTCAAGAAAGTTGCAGAGGTTTACAAAATGAAAACTTCAAATTCGATCACTTTAACCCAGATGAGTTACGATTGAGTTTGACCAACCATTGGTTAATAGGTTTTAGTTTGTTTCTGTCCAGACTCATCTCACACTTTTTGACTGTTTTGTTTGAATGGCTGTTGCTATTCGCGTTTTCGGTTCTTCAAGATTAGTGGAAAGAGGTGGCACATAAACTTGACCGTGTATGTATCACCAATGAAAGGAGTCTTACGGGGTAATTTAGGGGGTTCGTTGAGGCCAGTGATGCGAACCTACGTCTCAGGTTCCTTCTACCGCTGTGGATGCTCCTCGTTCAAGTACCGACGAGCAGATAGTTCGGAAATGAAGTTCCCACCTTGCAGTCAAAACTGAGGCATCAATCAATTTTGTAGCACTTCCAGGTAGGTGGCACCAGCGACTCTGGCTTCTTGGAAAAAGCAGGGTTAGGGATAGCCTGCTGTAGGACTGCATATAAAGCATTGACCTTTGGAGAATCGCGCTCATGCTCAACTATTTCGTTATGTTTCTAAGTTGCCCATATAAGTATGTTATGGAGATTGAGCTTCCCGTTAGTATGGGTATTCGTCACTGAACACAATTCCAGAGAGGAAGGAATCATCAGCTTCTGTTAGGGTGAGAATGCGCTTACAAAATTTCACTCTCATACTTTTATCAGCTGGTTTAGGGCGTGTAGGAGCTGTAAGCTACACGGTATCATCAGTAGGCTTTTCCTTCAGGATCACCAAATCTTTACATGAGGCAGCCCAGTTCCTGGACAGCTCCTTAGAATGTTAAAGGTTCTGATATTTTTTTAACACACTTTGTATAAAGCAGTTGTTGGAATGGACTAGTAGGATGGACTAGGCTATACAGTACCAACAACAATCCTTTGTGCAAAGATTCGGTGTGTTTCAAGATTTTGTACTTCATCAAACGTAATCCAGCAAATTGTGTGAGGTAACAAATGTTTTTTCATGGTTGGATACGAAAGTGTAGGATTGAAAACGATGAAGTATAAAGTGATACGGAGGAAGATTTGGTGGACGTTGATTGGCTGGGAAGTGAATATTTTCCTGTATGTCGCAGATTCTGCCCGCCGGTTTTATTGACATTTGATTCAGGAAGGAGTTCGCCCGTACGCACTCCAAGGAAGCAATTTCGTAGCCTGGATCCCGACTGAGCTTTCGCATAATGAGAATTTTCTTCCTCGGGCGGGTCGTCAAGGTGATGAGCGGGACGAGGGTGTACGAATTAAGCAGAACGTCGCAGAGGGTCGCGCGCCAAATGAGATTTTGATGGAACAAAACGGATGGGTCGCCTTCCCCGTCTACCCCTGTTCCTACCTCGTCACGGCTCATAAGGTCCTGAGAGTGGACTTGGGGGGTTGGCATGGACCTCAGGGTTGGCTTGGAACCTCCCTCGAGGGCTACAGTAGGTAATCATTATAAAACAATATACGCGAGGTAGATGGACGGTCGAAGACTCGCCTTTGCCAAAGAAGTTTCCCCCTCTCGTCAGCTTGTTGGTTTCGGAAAAAATATTCTTTCAGTTTCATTTCGATCAAGTTTCATAACAAAGTGCCCGAACGGTTTGTAAAAACTTGTGAGCTACTTATTAGATTGCATAATTTTCATGTATGGTTGCATGGACGTCCCACAATACAGGAAAGTCCGATAGAATTGATCCAGGTTAGTGAGGGTCAATACAAACATGAGAATAAACAATAACAAAATACAAATTCGTTCCAAATCATTCTATGACCGAAGATGGATAAAAAGCTATAGGTGCTCTTAAACAACTTTCAAAAACAGAATTCTTTAACAATTTTCATGATTTGATATCGCTATTGTTCTTGTATTTTATTGCTGTGGTAGGTAATGCATGTACTCCAGATACCTGTGTGGCTCGATTGTTCCCAAATACCATCCAGTATGACTCAAAAACTCGTCGATTAGAAAAAGTCCTATTTTTTAGAAGTTATCAAGCAAAAAGGAGGGCCCACTAGTTATTAATCCATTTTTTGAGCGCGATTTTCTAGCGGTCTGGGTAACTCATAAAATGATAACGATTCGCAGCATTTTCCATATTCATCTTTTGTTTAGAAAATCCAAAATAATATCAGTACTTTCTGAATTTTTGACAGCTAAAGAGATTGTTCGAAGTTCCCTCCTTGATTTGGATCCATCTGTCAACACAAATCTCGGCGGTTGTTGAGAGTCATGCCTTCTAGTGCCTCAAAAACTTGGTTGTCCAGAAACTAGAAAGGAATGAAAATTGTCATTTGGGGCAATGCTATTGTGAAAAACGCGTAAAAAAATGGATAAAATTAAATGTCTTTTTTTTTTTTTTTTTTTTTTTATGACAAGCCCTAAAACGTCAATTCTACCGTGTGAAACTATGTTTTTCTGGTATCAAACGCAACTTTTTCCTCGAATCAGTGGAGTGAAATCAAAATTAATTATACCGTTGGAAAGGTGTGATTCTGACACAGTTTTTAGGCTTAGAGGCAGCAGTTCATTATCTCGAATTATTTTACATTCTGGGCTTTGAAAAACGGGAAGTTTTCGAAAAGTTACTAAGTTTACTTTTCAGGTTGCTTTACTCCCCGTAAAATTCAACCGACAAAATTTTATTTGGGATTAGAATGATGGGGAATTTCACGATCGTTCCAACGGTTTCTTCAAATTTGAGATTACTTCGGAAATGAGGGAACTATGTTTGTTTGGATTAAGTAAAGTCGATAACACGAAAAAGATTAACTCTGAATACAAGTGTTGAAAAAAAAAACATCAATAGAAATTTTTTGTTGCAAATTAGTTGTAGAATCACTCTCTTGAAAGAAAGAGCCCTGTTTTGTATACACATACACTTTGTATGCATTGTAAGTACCTGGTGTACCCAATTGCAAAATTGACCCTTGAAGTGTGGCAGTATCATTCTCAGACACCCTGTATATGTGAACAGGCTATCATAAATGAGTACTCTGCAGTTGCAGAAAAGCGAGTTATTTCAAAAAGTTCCAACCATACATGTTTACAGTTTTCAATTTTTCATTCGTTTCACTTTCGGGTTTCGCAATCCTGCCAAGGCCTTCCATACATCTTCCACAACTCCCCGGGTCCCCTCTTTTCTCATTTATGCAAAGGAGTTTACATTTATTCATACGAGTTGCCGAAAAGGGAGCGCGAGAGAGGGAGACGCTATTAAGTTTTCAGCTTCAGAGGGCCTCAGAAGGGGCTGCGCAAAAGAAAATCACTCCGAGGGAAATTCGGTAGTCAGGGGAGAAAAAGGGGGGAGTTGGAGGAACCGACTTTTGATCAACGCGTCATCACTCGCTTAGACCCTGAGAGAAAAGTGAGGCTGATTAAAATATCTTATGATCTCGGGTGTAGTAGCGAGAAAATTACAGTTGTATGATGTCCAAATTTACCAAGGTTTCGGTGAACATTCACTGCAAATTATTATCTATATTATTTCTGGATTAAGAACGTTCCTTGATAAATCACTCATCTATGTTCATAAGACGTGTTCTGTGATACATTATCTGAACTTGGCACTTCCATACCTTCTAAGAATTACTTGGAGCTCTTAAAACGGTGTCTATTGGGGTGATGGGTTTGATATGGAAAGAATTCAGCCACAAGGGTCATTCAGCTGATCAGTGTGTATTCATACTTTGAGGATTTACTTCTTCTGTCGCTAACACGAAAGGTTGAATTCGTCACAAATACATCTCCTTAAACACTAATACTTGACTGTCAGTCAGTGAGTAACGAAAGCTGATATCTAAACACCTTGAATGGCGCAATATACTGCATGTCGAAATGGACGTTAAATCCCATGGAACAACTGAAGTTGAACGAGATAAAATAATACACCTACCTTCACTGTACTTGTCTTCGAATATAGATACAAATTTATAATAAACATGATTTCAAAAGGAAAATGATTTGGCATATTATCAAATTGAAAATTTTGGCAAATTAATTTGAACCTTTGGCACAAATCAATTTTAATATTTTTGGCATCTCAATTTAAACTTTCGGCGACTCAATTTCAACTTCTGGCATACCACTTCGAGCTTTTGGCATATCAATTTATACTTTTCACAAATCCCAACTAACCCAACATTCCCCAATCAATAAATCAACCCCATATAATGATCAATAAATGTTTTTTCTCTTATTTGATTTCAAAAGGAACTTTGGTAAATTCGGAACTTCACAATTTACAAGACGATTTTTGCTACCACATCACATCCTTCTTGACGTTATTTGTTTCTGTTTAAGTTCCAGCCCTTACACATAGTAAAAGGACGAACGAAAAGCATTTTGAATCTCTGATTTATTGTAATGTCCAATAACAGATAATACAACATAATTGTTGTAAATGGACGAACGAAAAGACTTTTTGAATTTCAGCTTCTGATTTATTTAGGATTGACCAAAAGTAATTGACAAAACTCAGTCCCGACTAAACTCTACTTGTAATTTTAAATTTAAATTTAATTTTAATCCTAGTTTCATAATTTTTAGTTCAGGGGTATCGAGAAAAAGCTTGTGACGGCTTACGGATTTTTTTATCGAAAGGTATTGCCACAACTCAATCCCAAATAATTTTATATTTGTGATTATAAGTCAAGTTTAAAGTTGACACCCATACCCCTTCAGAGTAATTTTGTAATGAAAACACCAATTAAATTAATGTCAACCGGTTTTTTTTTGGAATTCTTTAGATGTTTCCCAAAATATTGTGATTAAAAAGATATATATTTACATGTGAAATTTTAGCATGTTGATTTTAATCGAACGCATTCAATCCTTTGAAGTGTTACAAAATATATAATTAAGATGAATATCATGAATAATGAAAAAAACTTAGTGAAAATGTTTCAAAGTCTTTGATTTTAGTTTCATTTCCTATGAATACACGTTAAAGTGAATTATGAAAATAGATTTGAAAAAAAAAAAAGTATTGAAATATGTTTGTAGTATGTCTCTTGAGCTTTCCGTAAACGCTAATTCCGAAAATCAGAACCGGGCTTTTAATAGCTATTCCTGAAACATCAAGTTCCAATTTCAAAAAATTATTCCTGACCGCTAAAAGAAATTATGATGATTTCAGCGTTTAATTTTGTTGACATAAACAATAAACCTTTGCTGTGGTGTTTCCAGCATTATTGCAGTTTGAATCATGAAAATCCTAATATATAATTTTCTCCTATTGTTCCAGGTGATTACATTGTTACAAACGACGAGTGGCCCAATTCACCCCATTCAGGTAAGATTTGCATTCACCGAAACAGATTGAAATTCTCAGAGGCACGATAACTAGTAGGTTCAAAATGGTGTGAAGCGTATAATCAAAATGGAAAATGAATTCTTAAATGAAACAATTTTTATTAGGACGTACTACATGCGGTGGCATCAGAATTTAATTAACTGTTAAGGGTTTGCAAAGTTTATTTCTATTTTAACAATAAAAACGTTTATTCGTGTTGATACAAAAGGTTCGAGGTTTCAATTTAATTCACAGAAAAAACGACTCGTTTCATTTTGATTAATTGCGAAAAATTCGCATTACTCATAAAGAAAAATTATGTCAAGTCTCATTGCAAAGTTTTATTTACCGTAATGTCGATTTAATTTAAATTGTCATAATAGTTACCTAACTATAGGGTTTTCTGAGTCAAAGGGTGAAATATAACTTTTTTCAGTACATTTTTCTTAGCAATGGTATAGACTAGCTTACATACCTTTTTAGCTTATTCATATTTAGTTTTCTAAAAACAAAAATATTAGTACACTATGGTTTATTATTTCTTGAATAAATAACCTTTCTATGTAGATTACTCATCTGTGCTTATTGGAAGAAGTAGGTATATCATCTAAACTCCATACCTCGTAAAACTGCAACACAATTTTGTATTCTAGACGCCTTTAAATGAGCTTTATTAATTTTTCAGTACCTTAGATTGATTAGGAAAGAAATCAGAATCAAGATTCCTTCAGCTGATCGTTGTATCTGCATCCTTGTAATTGGCTTAGATGTCCCAAAGACTGTAGGATGTTTTCACTGAAGTTGAATTTTCGGATTAGGACAACTGACAAGGTATCAAAACTCGATTTCAAAAGGAACTCATGGAAATACATTGACATTTCTATTATTTCAGCTGATTCGGTTATAATAATTCACTAACTCTTACTAGGTTCAGATAAATTGAAGTTATTGTTGAAGCTTTTTTTTTTTTTGTCGTCAAAATTATTGTAGCCCTTAAGGAGAAAGATGGATGAACGTGAAGGACTTAGTCGATTACGGAAGTTGAAAATGATATAACATAATATTAAATTCCAGATCATTAATTTTCCTTAGTATGGATCAGACTGACATTGTTGATCGGAGCGGGGATTTGGTCCATGTTGGAATAGAAGGCAAGCACTGAGGTGGACGGATCACATGATACTAAACTGCACGGCTTAACGGTCTTGCGTTAGGGGTATAACCTACGCTGGACACCCCAGTCAGACTATGATGAATGTGCTTGAATGTTTATGTATACAATTTACACTGCTCGCTGATCCCTCATATCTAGAGTTAGGTCTCACAGCACTATATGTACAGTTAATACTGAGTATAATTGATAGCGATTGTTCACAGATAAATTCTAGTACAAAATTAGATAACGTAGAGCAGCCTTTATCGTTACTAAATATTGAAAAATATTGGTTATCATAGTTCAATTTCCAGTTTGAAAAACTCAAGGTTTTGCAGATACACGTGACATCAGATTGAAAACAGCATATTTACTTGATTTTGACAAAAATTTACTTTTATGTGTCAATTTTCAGATTTGAATTGATCTCAAAAACTTGTTATTAGTGATCAAAACAATTTAACCCTTTTTCCTGCTCAAATTACTTTCAAATTTGAATTGACATGATATGTAACCATTTAAAGACCCAACGTGTAAAAATTATAAATTCACTACCATATTGATACAAGGGAGATTTTTTTTTCTTCTCTTTACTGTGGTGCGTGCGACTTTGATTATCGTTATTGGCGTCAACTACTACGTACAATCATTGCGATTGACACAACATACCTGATTGTTTCAAAATGTAAAAACTGTTTATAGAAAAAATGGTTGTATGGATAGAAACGTAAAAAATTGGCTGGAAATTAGGTGTTGAGTTTTACATGAAGTTGTGTGTATTTTATCTATTCCACCTCGTATGCAATTTTAACTCGTGACTACGCGTTCGTTTGAACTATTTCTATTTATTCATGCATTTAATTTCACATGTGAAGTACTCGCACTTCCCTAATGAAAAGTTTATTTTGTTCGGAATACTTTAAATGATTCGCACTGAATATCAGGTCCATTAGCTTAATCGCTTTTTCCACACACAAACGGGCGGGTGATGGTCATTTGCTCAGTTTGCAATTAATAATTTATTGCTGGCCGCTTTCGGGGGTCGAGACGGATGTTGTTACCGACGCGTCAGTTAAATTGCACGTTATCTGTTTCCCAGTAAGTTCGTATCAAACCGCGTGTGGGGATTTCGTGGAAATTCGCTTCATATTCTGTATCGATTGCGGGCATGAACAAAATGTAATCGATTAGTTGTGGTTAGGAATTATTAAATATGTAGCCCACACAAATCTAAATAATTTAGTAGTGACATTTTCACCCAGGGTGTTCATAGTTTACCTTTACGTCATGCTTGATGACTTCCCTGAGGGTTCCTGGTATCGTCCGAGGTTCGTAAGGCTTTCAACGTTGCCGATCCTCAGGAGTAAAGTGATTTCACACCTCCAGTTTTGTAGTGATGTTGATTTAGCGGTTTCAAATTGCCCGTATTCAGTGCGGGTGTATTTAAGACAATTTCAGACACTCCTTCAATGTTTTAGGTAGTCTGAATAAAGTTTCAATTCAGTTGAACTCGAGAGAGTTTTAAATTCATATTTTATTAAATGAATGCTTTTCTATGTTATTCATAGAAATGTATTATTGAGACATCGATAGGATACGGGTTTTTGATGCTGGATTACAGAAAGACTTAAATTCGGTTGTCTTCTAAAAGCTTTTTATTGAAGAGAACTTTCCCACCTATCTATATTAATCATGCTCAAGTGCCACGTCATATTTGGAAGTTTTCATAGGTTAGTGTTTAGTTTCGAATGATCCGCCCTGATCATAAAATACAGTTACACAGCTAAACAAGCAAAGCTAACGGAGTGTACTGAGCAATACTTCTACCTCTCGATCTAAAATCTGTTCTCGCTGTGGAGTCATCATATGATCGTAATGATCTGCAGACTACCCTGAATTCTCAGACCATATGTTGGCCATATGGTACCAAGTTGGCTCAATTTTGATGGATGGAATACCTGGGAATTCAGTAATGCAGCATTATACTTTCTATAGGACCTTGATGCTTCATGAATACACCTGAATGTCACCACTGTACGACCCTAACAGTCAACTGGAAAGTATATGGACTCCATAAATTCCTCCAACACATAATATTCATCCTCCTTATTCATTCTTCATTTAATTGGGGATCTCAGACTTGTTCTTTTTCCACAAAATATTTACTAGCGATGTGGATTCACCGTATCTTTTTTCTGGATAAACTAAATAAACATCTTTGATAAAATACGATGTAGCGGCCACTTCTAAGCATTTGAGCCCACAACATCAGTCCGAACAATCCCTGAAAATTTCATCGAAATCAGTCATGAACTGATGCTGCCACGTTAATAGTATTGACTGCCGAGTCACTGTTTTGATGAACACTGCCCAAAAATTAACTTTCCAACTAAATTTCCACTTTGGTTTGAATAGTTCCCTAATTATCATTCACGAATAGAGGAATCCTAACTGAAATTATTCCTTCATGATGTTATTTCTAGTTCATGTTACCATCTTCACTTTATTTAGTAATTACTATAACACAAACACACTCTCTGTGCACTTGATTGGCTAAATTTGCCTTTGAATGAACCGTGTCTCTTTTGATGTATACTCAGCGATGACCTAAGAGTCGAAATCAACAAAAAATTGTAGCTTTATATTTCATCGAAGTAGACAACGTTTTCATTAACTGCTGTTCCTTTTATTGAAATCCGTTTGAACTTCTTAATCAAGAATGATTTATTACGAACCACAATTAGATTGTTATGACATTGCATGAGGCCTGCCTGTAACTTCAAATTGATTGATTAATCGTGACAACAAGCTGCGACTGGATTGATTTCCAAACTTCCCCGAGGTTCTCATTGTTTGAGTTTCAAGTTAATTCAAGGTCAACGCTCCAGGCTTATCTCGGGCTTTTCGGAGGCTTCCCTCCCGCTGAGGATCCCACTGAATCTCAATCGAAAGGTCAGATGGGTTCGGATCCCAAACTCCCTCGACCGCCCTGGAAACCAATGATTCGACACTCCCTTCTCACCCCGCCCAGCATCCCAATAAGTAATGCCTCCAGACAGAATGCCGCGTATGAAGACTGATGGCCTCCGGAAGTTAGGAGCCGTCCGTTTTTAACTCTGACGTTCACAGTCTTTCCACGCTGAAAGTATTTCCCGCTGTTCCTTTCCACCTCTTCGTAAAACCTTTATCTCCCTCTCCGCCCTTCCTCCCGAGGGCAAGACAAAGTTTAGATAGTGGTCCCTCATACTACCCCGAGAGAATAGATATACTTCCACCGACAAAAGTCTGCGGCTAATGTCCAACTAATGAAAGATGTCTGCCTCCCTCCCTGCCTCACCCCCACTGTCTTCTTTATTACCTCGAAACTCTCGGAAGGCTCCTAATTCGGCCCACTCCCTTCACCGCCACCACCTACCCCGGAAACCCTCTAATTTATTATCTCCTGCTTCACTCATCCAATATACTTCCAAGCGACCTTCCTCCTACTTCCATTCATCCCACAGCCTATTCATCAACCATCGCCTTCTGCGAGGATAATTTGTCCCGACACAGATATCCGTCTATATAAAATACCACCACCCTTACCGCTTTATTCATGTAGTTTTTTATGCATCTGTACATTGTTACAACCGCTTTATATGTATAATAATGTAAAGACTTGTTGCAAGGATAACTAAAGGAAGAAGAACGGTTAATGACGCAGCCTAAGCAGACAAACAAACTTTGTTTATGTCACTCCAACATTTCTGTGTTGGATTTCGACCACTTGTTGGAGAGGCGTAAGGAAACGTTTTTGAGAAAGGCTTCATACTGTTTATGGAATGCATGAAATGACGAGTGGCGTGAAAGACCCTCTCAGGTCTTCAGCGTCTCTGTCGTATTTTGCGTATTTGGCTTGGGCAGCAATCCGGGAGATAGGCCAGTCCATGAAGGAGTAAGAGACTGCGCCAGCGTTTATAACGCGGCTATCAAAAAACGCAGGTCTCTCATGGTCCCACACGCCATGGACCTTCATATCCGCTACCAAGCCAGGGCTGCCGTCGGCACAGTCACGTAAAACTGGTTCTGTGACCACGCCGTTCCATGTAATGCTCGCTATCATTGCACATTCATCTCGGACGAGGTCATGTCCCTGTTTGATCATACAGTTAAGGGCGTGATTCATGTCCATGGGACTCCCGCATCCGTCGCACCACACTGGCAACCCTTTCAGTTCCCAGCCGTACCGAATGGATAGTGCATCGCGGAATTGGGATTGCGACAAGTCGAGAGGGACGCCTCTCTTGTCCTTCGAATGGTTATTTGCTGCCTTGTGGGTAGTGTTGCCAAGAGCAATTTAATATATTGTTTTTACATTTTTTACGGTATTGCCTCCTATTCCACTTCACGCGAAGCAACAGAAACTTTTCAGGCTACAGAAATTGATTTGGAATAATTTAAATTCTTCTTGTAGCTCTTTGAACACCTTTATCCCGCAAAGGATAGCTACAAACAGAACGGATTTATAGTTTCTTCGGTTGCAGAGATGTAAACAGCTCTCATGGTATGAATGACCGTAGAACATGGTTTAACGTAGGTCTTTAGCATCCCAAGAACGGTCTCCTCAGAAGATAGGAAGCTTCAAAGATCCAGATCAATCACAGATGTATCTAAATAACATTAATTTTAATCAATTAATTTTTGACACTTAAACCAATTTGACCACTTGATTGTAAACATGCATTTACTTGTAAGTCGATGGTTCTGGATCATTAGAAATAATTCAAGTAAAGCTAATGAAATTATGATGCTGGTCGTATCAACTTTGAGTTTCATGCCAATTCAATTTTAAAGAGAATCGGAAGAACGAATTAATTAATCCTATTTTTATTTCAAAATTAGACAGATTTTCTTGGAATGAATTAAATAAAATAGTTCATTGTGAGTCGTTTTGATTGATACTGGTTAAAATCGCAGTAAGTACGTGTACTTGGATGTAAACCATCCAGATCATTAATAGAGTTCTTTAAAGTTAGCGTGAAAATGACAATATAATTTCGGAGAACTATAAAATCTCATGAAATGGGTTAGATAGAATCATTTATTAAAGGAAGTGGATTAACTACATATTATCGGAATGTATAAAAATAAAAATAAAAACGAATCTGCGTAACCACATTGGAAGAACCTAATAAGCAATTTTAAAATGGGGGAAACGTTCGAAATTGAATTAAGATGTACGTTAAGACACGTGAATCAACAGAGACAACAATTTGACAGCGCCCATAGAAATTTAGGAAATTAACATCTTCACTTCATTGTTTTGGTTCGATGTTGTAAACAAATCGGGTTCTTTCAAATCAAGTGGGTTCCTCGATACGAAGCCTCCGTGTATTCAGCCCACAATCAAGGATGGACAGGCTAAACAGCTGTACGTAGAGGCAGCATTGGTCTGAACCGAATACCCGGATTATTACGAAGTTGGGCGGGTTACTCAAATATTATCTTCTCCGTTCGACACCGTCCTAACTTCGAGGCTATTCTCATTCGTGTAGCGGAAATCACGGGGAAAAAAAAGTGGAAGGAAGGGGGAAGCTATAAATCGATTCATAATCCACTTTACACTCTCAGAAACAAACCTGTTCGCAGTTGGCCCCTGTTCTAAACTCAATTTCCTGCCTATATCAGATTTAGCCGGCTTTTTTCTCCCTCTTCCAACTCCCTTCTCTCCAGTCCAGTATCTGAACCACATTCTTTCACGGCCCCGGCAGGTTCGGCTGAGAGAGAGAAAAAAAACTGTTGAGTCAATATTGGCCGAGTTAGTGAGTTGGAGAGTGGTCGAGTAAGCTTGTTCATCCTCGTGTTAATAAATACTAGCTTTACCAGTGAGGGAAAAAAAAGAAAACATGGAGATGAGATGGAAACGTTTGGCGTAAAAATTCACTTTCCTGGTTTTCCGTGTCAGTGTTTAACACACGGGTCATCTCTTGTTTCACCGCAAAGGAACATGGGATGTTGAAATTTCCAAGCCTCGTTCACGATATGACGATTTACTTAAGTTTAATGATGTGGATATGGCTTTTATTCGGGGTTGATTAACAAGGCAATTTGAATCTTAGAGTTGTATCAAAGCTTTTAAGACTGCACACAGTTACATTTGACCACTTCAGTTGAACATTCAATGTGTGGACTGAGGGCCGAGTGGTGAAGCTGTGCTCACGGTCCGTACAGCAGGTTTACTTATTCCGTCACTGGGAGTTGTGTGAATGTGCCTCAAACTTGGGTACTCGCTTGTTCAGCTGGAAGTGTGGCGAGACCTGGCGCGTGGCTGATCCTGGGTTTATACAGGGATATATCCTGACCAGGTCAACAATCTTCTCCAAGGAGACTCTTCCTGGGTGGAAATCTGAAGGAAGAACATAAGGCAGATGCTTCAGAACACCCTGAACCCGATTTCCAATCCTTCGGAAGGAGAGATATTAGATTATACCCATACACTCGTTAATATTCATATCATCTTCACATTTCGTATCTACCTCCTTCTTTCAATACACCTAAATACTATGGTACAATCGATATAGGCAAGCTCTTTGTTTCCAAAACAGCAACAGATACATACAGAAACTTGGTGGCATTGAAGAAATCGAATCACAAAAGAACCTCTAGTTTCTAAACAATCTAAGAATATCCTGACCAAATGGAATAAACCACTTCAAAAAGTTGTAAAACGCAGATATGAGGTAGACATTTTGGTTTTGAACTCCAAAAAAGTTGTTAACTGCAGCATTACTACAAAGCTTTCGCTAAAATCTTTCGGATAGTAGGTTTTTGTGTAGTATGATTATGTTGGCAATGGTAGGCTAACTCCTAACCTTCCTTTGTGATTAACGGTAAGAAGGGCGTATGGGTATACTATCAGCTTACGACCTCGTAAACATTCCTTCTTTGCGTGAAATTACCCATACGTTGTGGTCTGGGTAGTCTGTTTAATATGCCGGGGAGATCTTATCGTTCTCTGTATTGGATTCTGTTTTATGAGGCTTAAAGGGGACTGTTATTCAGGAAGGCGATTATGGATGAGGCTGATTATGGTGTTTCATAAGTTAAAAGATGACAACTTGATTTATCTCGTCGGTAAAGAACTTTCCACCTGTGGAATAAAATTCAATTTTACTCTTCAACTATGATGTTTAATCTTTGTTCTTACGCCCAAAGTCAGAAACTTGAAAAACTTGAATTTTACGCATCCGCTCCTCAACTGCTGAGGCGATGCAATGTTTAAAAGTATCGTGTGCGTGATATTCTCAGACGTTTTCACGGTCTAACTTATGTTCTTGAGTACCAGTTTATCGATGATTGATTGATGTGTGGTAACGGTTACGATGAAGAATCAGGCCGTCAATGGAAACCAATGGGAACCGTCTCACAACTCCATATAACTCGGAAGGCAATGGGTAGGATGAACGCTACAATGACATTACCTGGAGAAGTGTATTGTTGATACAGCTGAGTGAAGGTCTAAGACCTTCACAATGGATATGCGTATAGCAGATATATTATATTCAGTTCGATCTTTGTCATGTACGATCGCTAATTCCACTGTTCATGAAAGTATGTCATCGTATACGAAGAGATCCAAGAACGGACTAAGGATCCCATTCTGGGAAACTCCTGATGAGGTGCCCTTCCCATAACCCGAAGTACCCATTGAAAACGAAGTACATTGAACTGACGCCCACACGGGAGAAACACTCGTCCTTAGAAACGATAAGGAAAACTGCGGTTTCTCCGAAATATTTAGCCCTTTTGGACGACCCTTCACTAGAGTAGAGCTTCAACAATACTAAGGACATCTACAATCCGACCCTACATCCCAACGCTACTACCTAGCCCTTCCACAATATCAACTCAAATCTTGGACTTGAATGAGATCCCAGAGAACCAGCTATACCCCAAAATAATTTGAAGAATATATTGTGACGTATTGAGAGAGAATGTTGGGAATCATGCCAAACCATTGTCATGACAGCATCGTTAGATGTGAGCAGTTTCCTATTCTTATATTTCTGTGTTCTATTAATGTCTTGTCTCTTGTTATAACAGGTGATCTTTCGACAGCATGCTCGTCAATCTTATTTTAAAAAAGCGCTTTCGACTGCGTGATAGGAAAAATCTATTAAAGTTGGGATTTACCCGCTGAAAGGGCTCTTTTTCCCTTAACAACAGACCTTAAAATTTTTGCGAACCACGGCTTCACTTCATAGCGAGAACAACAGGTTTCGATGATTTTTCAAATTTATTTACTGAGCTAGCCGAATTCGTTGCTTTTACTTAATGGTACATACAAAGTATATCTAGTCTTTCTTCAAGTTTTCAATGTTTGTTAACAATAAAATAGGCACCAGGACAGAATTTTCACAGCCAAGCCAATAGGTTAAATCGAATGAGAAAGTTGAAATTTCAAGAAGCCATGTAAATATTATTTCTCTCGATTTCATTAGACTTCGTCGAGTCAAACAGGAAACTGATTTCAGTGAATGGCTTATCAAATATTGATATGAAGTCGCGGCCTAACAAAAATGTTTCAAATGCTTAGAGGTCCAAGTATCGCGTAGGCATTCCGTTCACTTGCAGAAAGTCGTTGTCACGTTCCTCTTTCTTTATATTGAAGTTAGGAGAATTAATAGAGCAGCCATATAAAGGTAGTATTAGTTGACAGAGGGCCATCTTCGGGGATTATGGCGCGGCCCCTGTCGAAGAAATACGAAGAGCTGAATGAGCCACGATTTCGTTCCATCAGTCTTCATAGGCCCCGTCGCGAGGTTTTATTGTGACGTCGGAGTCATTTGTTCGTCGGAGACCGAAAGACTGCGCCCCTCTTTTCATTCGATTTCCTCTGATTGAGATTCAGCGCTCGGTTCAAAGAGTCGCCCATGACACGGGGCAGGTCTCCCTTTAACTAGAACTTTCTGTCGGCGAATGGAAACCCAGCGTGGAGGAGCCGTCCTGATTGAATCGGGAACAACCTATCAAGACCACAGAGAAAAATTCGAGCTACAACTCTCAATTGCCAGGTTTTTCCAGGAAGTCCAGCTGAACTTATATATTTTAATGAGCACCTTGCCCCCGATTCGAAAGAATTATAGACTGATATACCTACTATTTGCAGAGGTAGTAATTATTTCGTTGTTACTTCTTTCTTAGAAGTCAGGAATCCTTCACAGAGGGATATTGAACATGGCAATAATTGGTCTCCCGTCCAAGTAGTTTTCGTCTTTTTGTACGCCAACCCCCTCTGCAATCCAGAGATTGAGGTATTTAGTTGCATTAAGCAGGAGCCCGTCTCGCTCTAACTAGAACCCTCTGACGACGAATGGAAACCCAGTGTGAAGAAGCCGTCGTGATTAAAACGGGACCATTCTATTAAGACCACGGAGAAAAATTCTAGCGAAAACTCTCAACTTCTAGCTTTTCCCAGGGAGTCCAGCTGAACTTCTACATTTTAATGAGCATCTTGCCAACCTTTTGAGGGTACTATTAACTGATATAAGAACTATTTGCAAAAGGAGTATTGATTTCGTTGTTGCTCCTCCCTTAGGAGTCAGGAATCCTTCACATAACGATATTGAAGTTATTTTAATGAACACCTTGCAAACAATAGGATAGTTTATTGACAGTTATTAAGTATCAGTTACTGATATATCTACAATTCTCATGGTACTTACTTCGTTGTAGCTTTTTGCTTAAAAATCAGGGACCATTCACTAGGGGATATTAAACTAGAAATAAAGCTGAAAAGTACGTAAGTTGTATATCAAGTAGTCTTTGCTGTTTTGGTAAACTTTGATTTAAAACCGGAGTGTTAACTGGTCATTAACATTGTCTTCATATCTTAAATTTGAACTCTCATAGTATGTTATACGAGCATTATATTAAGCGTTGGGAATCAAGGCCTGCTCATACAATATGTACGTTTTAAAATGTCTCAAGATGCCACAAAATAACGGATATTTCAGAGCCATTGCAATTGCTTCACTTTCTATGAAACTTAGCTAAAATAGATCTAAATGTCTTTGTTTCCCAACGTCTCTTAGTTAAACAGACTCAAACACGAAGTTGAAACACGAACAATGTTTAAATTACTGGATGAAGAATAATAATTCATTCGTAGTACCAATACAAGCTGTCATTTTGTCCCTCGATCTCCCGCAACGCTTGAGTAAGATTTCGGGGGCAATATGAAGTAGACACAACTTAGGCAAAAATTAGTTTGCAATTTTTTAGAAGCATTTGCTACGGTTTGGACCTTTATCTAATTAATTTCAGTGGTTAAAATCGATTTGAAAACTATTTGAAATCGGAGCAAACATAGTTTCAGTCTTCATATTTGTATTTTCTGTACATCTAGAATTTTAACTCTTTTATACAATTCAAGATAATGTACATATTGTATTCGGTATTATTTTGGTATAAGGACTGATAATCCAATATGTACAATTATTATATCAAATTCATCATTGTACCCCAAACGCCATTCAGAATGGAGGACGGTTTGCAGCCACTGAAACAGCTTAATTTATTATGAAAGTTGGCTAAAATGGAACTAAACGCCTTTGTTTCCTCACGCCTCGTATTTAAATAGACTCAAACACCAAGTACGAACAATCACTTGATTACCGCATCGAGATAATAATTCATTCGTTGAACCGATAAAAGCGGACGGTTTTTCATTCGATCTCCCCGCAACGCTGGAATAAGATGTCGGGAGCGATATAAAGTAGGCGCGCGTGACTTCATTCCTGATGGGAAAGGGGGACAGGGAAGGATTCATTGTCACAACAGGGACAGATAAGGTCAGAGGCTGCAAGCGTTTGGCGATAAGGGTGATGAATGACTCTCGACTTTACGGCTCTTCATAATCTTGTATCTCTATTAAAAATACAAAAAAATGCATAATAAATGGAAAGAACGGGAGTTTTTTAAAAATAGCTGTCTGCGTTGTTGAATTGAGTAGTTCTGTGTCACTCGTATTCCTAGCATATTCAAGTTCAATTCTCCATTAAATATGCGATCTTTGAGACAAGAAGGTTCATTGCAAACAGAGAGGAGATAGAAATACCGTTCGAAATACTCTTAAAGTTTATAATTTTTGCAGAATTGCAGTTGTTGAAGAATTATTGCAGTTCAGCAAGGTCGTACGATTAAAAAGTGTAATTTGACGAATTTTTACGTATGAGCATCGGCAGAATGGAGTTTGGGTTAGAGAGCGATGTAGCTCATAGGGACTACAGTCTAATCCGCACATCCGAACATTTCATCCTAATCGGATGCTACCAATAAAATTGCTGTAGCAATCTGCGGACACACTGAACGACTTAACGAGGGCGAAAACTGGTAAAGAGGCCCAGATGCTCTGGTATTGGGGATGGTTTGGTATTATACTTTGAAAATTAAGTCCATTCTGAGTAAGGGATTCTTTGTTTGCCATCTCAAAACTGCTGGATTACAAAATGGCAGCCTCTCAAAGATGGCTGATCTGGCACATTTTGATATTTTCACGGATTTTCCTAAAGCTGCTACAGAATTTTGTAGGTACACGTACCAATGTCGTAGGCCACACGCAAACCAAGCAATCCGATCCCTACAATAGTGAATCATCTCCTAAAACAAGGAAGTTACACACGTTTAAGTCGCACTATTTTGGTTAAGTCCTTTCCTATTCCCTACTAGACTTTTTTCCTCCTAAATCACCTATCCACCTTAGAGTTGATTCATGAAACTGCTACCTCTGATTCCTTTTAGTTTCAAGGGTATTCCCTTGGTGTAGCTGTCTTAATCGCTTCAGCCATTTGTAGGAGTAACTACTTATTCTACCACTTTTTCGTTATAGATTCAGGTCTTCTATAGCTCGTTTCGGACAGCGTTCATTATATTCCAAGGTTTATATCGAGCTAAACTTAACTTAGGCCTTCACCTAAATTCAATTATAACGTGAGACGCCGTTTTTCGAGATCTCTTTGTGAAATGACACAATCCTTATGACTTCTGCCATACATCAATTGGAAAAAGTAAGAACTGAAATTAACTCGATGAAAACATTGGAAAGCATCTATTTCTGAATCGAATGAGATTTGGAAGACTTGAATCAGACTAATATTGAGGTGACTAGTTGATTTCGAAGGGCGAATGTCTAGGGGGAAGGGGGGGTAGGAAGAAGGAGGAATCACCGAAAATTTTCCTGATTTTCAGATTTGCGTAACTTCCTTGTTGTAACAGATAATTTACGGTTTTCGGATACAATATCTCTGTTCGTTAATTTCCTACGACTTTGGCATGTTGAGTGTACATTTCTGTAGCACGCACGATTTAGGAGTTAGTTATTGGCGAAAAACATTAAAATGAGCCATTTCAGCCACTTTTGAGTTCCCGCCATTTTGTAGTCCACCAATTTTGAGATGGCACGGAAAAATTATAAATTAAAAATTATGACGGTCGTTATAATTTCCAAACAGAATATCACATGTTTCGCAACAATGAACACAAAACGCATTAAAAACTATTTATGTGCACAACTAAATTCTAAATTCTGAAAACTAAAATGACTAAAACTTGGAAAAATCATGGCAATATTCATTGCAATGTGATAAGAAAATCTGAGAAAAATTCAGAAATATAAACTTTTTGAATATCAGAATTTTATTTACCTACAAGTTTTACCGGCATGGAATTAATAGGTCACAAGTTTATTGCACACAACTTGCTTAGCTTTGCAATCAATTATTAATAATTAAATTATGCACGATATTTCAAAATAATTAGGTCTCGAGCAATCGGAGCAATGGAGTTTCATTGGGACTTGGTACGAATGTGTTTCTAGGAATCATTAACGGTCAAACCTGAACCTTCTGATATGCAATCTTTCGAACTTTTCGAATAGAAAATTAATTCAATTTGTTGTCTGTGAAACCAACAGTGTGAAGTGTTTGTACGACGTACAATTACCTAACATATCAACAGCAACGGGCCATAGGCCATAAGTATCGCTAATGGACGAAGGCAGACACAGAGGGAATGTCTCGCATGGCCTGTCATCGAAACTAATAGCTTTGCGAGCAAATGTCGCATGATAATGCCATCAATCAGGAGCTAATGATGTCATTGGATGTACTATTGAGAGTCAGCTTTGCATAATAACTTGCCATCCATGTGTTACAATATATGGGAGATTCGGTTTAGTGGCGCGGTCTGACTTGAGGCTCGCCTCAGAACATTACGTCCGTTTACGGCCCTGTTGCTAGATAGTTCAATTAGATTATGGCCGACGCGGCTTCTGCTCGAGACATCCCTCAAACGGTGGAAATTGTTTTCGCAAATATAAACGTCACTTGTGGGTTCTGGCCGTCTTCTATTAATTATCTGCCTCACCTGAATTTGGCGATCATATAGCTGTGGAAAGGATTCACAGGACAGAAATGCGAGACATGTTCAAAAGGTGAGTCGATACGTCATGCGAGTTCGTGTACCTAATTCTGTAGCGAATGGAAAAATGATGCGTTGAGATGATTTAAAAAATTTCCCCGAGTCCCATTTACCTTTAAACGATTTGAAAAGATGGTAAATTATCAACGTTCCGTTACTAGAGTTCTAAGTGTATAAGTCATCGCCGTTTAGGTCACTTTGTTCTCGTTAAACTGGGAGTTATTGATGCTATAGTTCACGCGATGCTCTTTGTTTCCTTATAATGTGTTATGAACACGGGAACTTCCATTTCGTACTTTTCAGGCGCCATTTCTCTGCAACCTCAGAATTTTATATCACCCCTTTTAAATGTGTGCCTTCTATTATCATTAGCACGGTAATAGCGTATATATTTTCAAGTGTTTGAAGCTGTTTAGAAAACCATCTAAATCCGCGAACAATAATGGCTGACTTTACATCCAATTACCACTTCTGTTACTTTCTACCTACCTGTATGAGATACATTTTTGTAATATCCTCTGTTGTTCCACCTGTTCATATCATATTTTCGTGTTCCGATCGGAAAATTCATAAAACTTGTTGATTGGAAGGGGAATCGATACTAGCCGACACGCTATCATTAAATGTCTGATACCAATCGGTCAGTGATTCCAACATCATACCATTACTTTTCCTCACGTTTCAAATGTACATTTGTTCCCATTTGTGAATTTTATGTTATTACAGCAGAAAACCCCTGCTTCGCACGAAATATCGAATTCCCATCAATGCTTCATTAGTTGTTCCGATTTTCCGCCGCTACCAAACTGCCAGTTAACAAAACCATAATAACAAAAGTTCAGGAACCAAACAAACCGGTTGAGAAAGGGTAGCGCCTGTTTAATAAATTTAGTTGTCCGCTACCATGTGCGAAATATTACGAGTAGTTATACATATTTAGAATCCTGTTGACTACATCTTCTGAAGACTTTGCCACCACTGGTGACCATCTGTCCCTTACTAAAGGACCTTTTATTAAATGAGATCCACCCCTTATCACCGCACATAAAATAATCTCATCTTTTCATCAAATCTGAGTTTGGTTTGCTGCACTATTTCATCAGTCACTTTCATTACATTTGTGGAGACCTGTACTGCTTCCATCATCATTCATCTTGTCTATCTATGTATCTATTTCAATCTATTTGTTCTGTTACTTCTTTATCAACTGGCCATTTCTAATACTAATTTCTCGTTAAGGATAAACTATAGGGTATCTATCAATGTTCTAACCAATCCAATACGGCTCACTTTTTTACCATAAATTAGCCAAAATAATCACAGCACGAATGACCTTATAGGATAATACTAAAAACGCAGTAACAACAGACCGAAGAAAAAACGAATTTACCGGATTGGTAACAAAAATGGTGAAAAGAGCTGTCATTAGTCGTTATATAGAACGCAAACCACACAGATTCGTTGGTTAGTTTTGATTGACTATTTAGAGCGTTTGGTCGTTGAGTTGTCTTAACTAAACTCAGTTGTTTCACAGCTGAAATCTCCGATTTATTGAGTAAAAGTTTATGAAAACTTTGGTGGAAATTACCTATAGATTATGAAGAGAAAAATTCTCTGGGGGTCATGTTATTTTTTTGAGAACGGTTCCCATTATGGAAGCTTGATTTTTGATCAAGTGATAATTGTATCTGACAAACGTGTACCCCTGTCCAACTCCTGTCGTATCCACTGGAAAGCTCCGTCCACGAGCTGGTCTTGTTTTGACTAACCTAATTCAATAGCGTTCAAAATTGATAGGTGAGGCGCCCACACTGACGTTTGTTACAATACGAGCTCATATTCCTCGAACGTTGATCCCTCACGGTGAAAGGGGAGTTTGAAATAGCGTTCGTTACCCTTTGATCCCTTGGTAAACCTCGTTGAGGGCCGTAATACACCTACCCGCATCTGTCTTTAGTTAGGCAGTCATTTCGTGTTTTTTCCTTCTGTTCCCTCTTGTTTTCCAACCCTATACGATCAAAACCTCTCATGCATATCAATTTCCTATGCAAACATCAATCGGCTGTTGTCGATCGAGTTAAACACGTAATTCGAGTCACAACAGCTGAATATCCGATGGAGTTCATACACACAAAACTGCAAAATATGATTCATTCTTTACTGTGAATAAATTATGAGCTGTAGCTTTGATAAATGATCTAGATATTATCAACCTTCAACTGTTAATAAGAGGATCACTCAATGGCTAGTCTCCAAATTCTTCAACAATCGGGAACATTTTACAGAAACAAATAGGAAAGGAATGATTGTGCGAAGAACAGCTTTCGTATTTCTTAAACATTCGTCATAATTTTTTACAAATTCGAATAACTTACCATTTCTTTGCAATGAAGTAGAACCGAAACCCAGGGAAACCTCCATACATTTAACTCATTAAGAGGGGAAAACTAGTTACTCTTGACCTTAGGAGAAGGGAAACGTCTATAATGTTGTCAGACCCGAACAGCCGAACTTCAATTCGACGGCTAACTTGCAAAAAAATGTGTGGATGACCTTTTAGCAATTGCATTGAAAAATTGTGTTTTCTTTAAACACGCAACGTAAAATCCATTAAGGTTGTTTATCCTGGTGACATTCCCACCTTAACCACAGTTTCCTCTGCTCAGTATGCTGACGACTTAGCCTTCCTATGGAGAAAGAGCGAAAGCTGAGTTAGAAGAGCTAATCTACGATTTGAATGAGTGGGCTATAAGATGGAAAATAAAACATCCCTCAGAAGTCTTGCTGTGTGATATTCACCTACCTCTGAATATATGATGAACCAGATTTGTGTATCGGCAGAGATGGGGTCCTCTGACTCAACTGTACACTACCTTGGAGTGGTATTACATAACCGCTTGACATTTGAGAAGCATATCAGCACAGTGGTCTCTAGATACCGACATCATTTTCGTCAGCTCATGCCGCTGCTGGGGACGCCTCTGACACAAGGAAGTAAACGATTGGCCTATTTAATGCTGAGACCCATCTGGGAGAATGGATGTCAAGTCTAGGTGCGAATCCGATTCCCAAATTAAACGATTGCAGACATTCCAAACCCGCGCTCTGAGGGTTACTGGAGCACCCTGGTATGTCACGAGCTACAACATCCACCAATTATTCTATGCTCTACTGTAATGCTAATCATGCAGTAAAGTTATTTATGAAATGGAAAAAATACAGCTAATAGCCGCTTTTCAATGGTTAATCTGCGTCAATAGAAGCGCACAGATCGTGGATATCTTTCGTAGAGTAAATGATAAGTGCCCTCTGTATAAAGCCACAAAATGTCTTGTTGAGCTAAAACTTGCGTTTTTTCTTGCAAATTTTATCCCTAAACCAAATTTGAACAACAACCCGCTTCTCCCAACTGATTGGATCCAGGAATATTTTTTCCAAATTATGTATATTCAAAACATCACCTATATATTCAAGTAATTGTGGAGAGGGTTACTTGAAATTCAATTCACCTACTTACACCTGTATGGTGTAGTTTCCAACGGAAATCAAATTCTATTTGGTATTGTTTTTCAGAATCACAGAAGCAGGTCAAAACCGCTCAATACCTTTTCTTAGCAAATTAAAACGAATCACCATTTTTCAACATCCCATCCTTTACTCATCTTGTTATGTTTAAGCATTTGTCTGGGGTCGCATGAACAAAGTTAAATTGGTATTAATATACATACATTCAACAACCTGGGAAGATTTCTCATACTTAGATTAAAATCCCATCTTTTCCATGGTATGGAGTCAGCATTTTGTTTTTTTCAAGATGTAGGTATGCAATATGCAAGTTATTCTGAAACCTTTCTCTCTTTTACCCTCTTGGAGGACGGAATGTCAAATCCACTTATATCGTTCTCAATTAATCGGAGAGTGAAGAATTTCAATCTTGTCTCTGAATGTTCATTATGAAACGCTAGACGAGGGAACTGCTGAGATAGAAGTTAATTTAATTAAAAGGGAGTAAGTAATGTATTTCAAGTCGGAGTTGGCTTGAAGTTTGAAGGGCCATATTAAAGAGATAGTGTGAAACATTTACTGACAAGTACAAAAAATAAAATACCTCTGGGTTGTCCACGTATGAATTGGGATGCAAATTTGCCGTCGGGGATTTTCAAGGGCGTTGAATCCAATTATTAGATTGTAAATGATCCAATACAGAAAATTCGCACATTGAAATCAAACTTGCTGAATTATGGATAACCATGGATCAGTACATGCTTCTTACAGGTTTCACCTAAACTTGGTAATAGACATGAAAACATCACATTGTGGACATTTCCATTGACAGGTAGCTCATGAGTTATGGTGCTGAAGAAAACATGCTTGTATGCGGGAGGGATGCATTTAAATATCAGCTGTGCACTGATGGCAGCAGAGTCCAGAACAGGTCGGCCATTCTATTGTTGAAGTTTAGAAAAATGGATTTAATTGCCTAAAAACGAATGATATCTTACGGAACACTAAGCAGATAGGGCTATTTAACATTACAGAAGTTGGTATCTCCTGCTAACTCAAGTTATTTCTACACAAAACCGTGCTGAAATGATTGATTTAATCTAATGTTAATATTTTAATTTAATGATTAATTATTTAATAAATCCCTCAGACTAGGCTCAATGAATTGTGCAAAATCTGGCAGTGGAATTTTCTTCTACAGAAAATGGGGTGGAATTCGTTGTCCACCAACAAATGTGGCTGGCGTTTGTTGTGGCTGTATTGCATTCAATACAGTTCCAAGCATATACATCAAGAGATTAGGAAGGAACTAAAAATAATTATTAACATTGCATGCGATGTCAATGTAATGAGTTGAATCTTATTTACATCAAGGTGTTCTGAAATTTGAACCTTTTCGGAGCAAAATTATTACAATCAGTCACATTGATGTTCAAACAAGTTTATGTAAATTATATTTTGTTATATCAACATATTTTAGGATTATTAATGAATGTTTACAGTTTTCATCGTGTTTTCTCACATTTTGATTATGTTGTTCAAAATTCTGTAGCTTGAAGCATTTTTGGCCTTACTAGTTAGTAGTATTCTTGGAAGAGAACGATTATTGGCAAATTTTTACTTTCTCATTACCCTAAGTAGTTTGTGTTTATGAAAGAAGAATAAAACGTTTGCCTTCTGAAAACACAGTTTCTATTAGCTTTTTGCTTTTTGGATTTAGGTGATCAATTTCCGTTCCCTGATGTGTAGGTGTCGTTTTTACATCCAAAACCAAAACTCTTCTAAGTTTAATCTGATTTGAATATATATTGAGAGAGTGTGCGGGTTAGCTAATTGATGTCCCTCTATAAATTTAATCGTATTAGTAGTAGCCCCAATAGTCGATCTTACCAAGGCGATTTCTGATGATCATGTACACATTTGGAGAGCAGATTGATATAGATTTATTGATATTTTCCTTCGAATTTTACCAAAGCTGGCGAAATTAGCAGAAACTATCGAGTTTGAGCAAAATTACGATTGTTTGACACTGATGACATTTCAAGAACAATGTACCGATGCCTTTGCTGTAGTATGAATGTTTTCCAACGTGTAGAGAATGTCTTGGAATAGTATTTCATTCATTCTGTGACAACGAATTGAAGTAACAATAGAACTAGTGCAAACCTGAAATTAAAGTTACAATTGAAACTCTGAGACTTTTTTTTTAATTAACTTTATTGTCATTAAGTTTTTATACAGCCATAATATTGTTTGTAGATTAATTTAAACATATACATTCAATGTGCCTAAAAAGTTATAGATTGTCTTGTATAATAAATAATTTCCGCTTTGTAACAAAGTCAAGTAATTAAAAGGATGATCTATTAGTTCTCTTATATCGCCAAAAAACTCCTGTCGTTGCGTATGGAAGGTGGGGCACTCTATAACTAAATGTTCCAAGGTTCCATTTATTTCGCCGCATCTGCTGCATTCCGCTGATTCTCGCACTCCAATTCTGAACAAGAAAGAATCACAGATTTCATGGTTCGCTCTCAATCTGCTTATGGTTCTACCAAAATCCTTGTCCACTTCTTTCCTAATAAACCATGGTCTAACTCTGAGACTTATAGATAGATGTAATAGATGTACTGAAACGGTCAGAATTTGTGTCGCCTGCACCGCGTTCCTTCTTCTACATGTGCCCTATCCGGTTATCCGAACGTTGACGATCACCACAGCGAATGCAGCTCGGTCCTCTGCTGCTCTAAATAGCTCCTTAGCACTCCCAATCCCAGTCCAGTTCCTAATTCCGTACCCACGAGAGCTGCCGCCTCCCAACGCCACGACGGCCTTTCCCTTAATAATTAACTGCTGAAGGCGGTACTTGCTTCCTCTAAGGATATGCCCCAGGTAAGCAATCTTTCGGCATTTAACGGTACGAAGCAGCTCTCTTTGTGCTCCAACAGTCTCCAGCACCTCCTCATTGGTGGTATGTGCTGTCCATGTTATCCTCAGCATTCGTCTCCAAATCCACATCTCAAAGCACCACGTTTACACGGAAGAAATCCTGAATGTCCCGGTTCTTCGATCCAAGGCGTTGGTACCAAAATAACATGCAAAAACCCCGAGAAAAAAATGAGATTCACCCCGAAGGTTTTGTGGAGAAAAACGTGATGAGACCCCTCTCAGAAGGCTTGGAGGTTATTTCTCGCGTCATAAACTCCCCTCTGCTTGCGTGTCCGGCAGTCTTCCCGGGTTTTATACCGCTGTAAACATAAGTCAGTAGGTCGGAAATGCCCCTGGAAAGAGGGTCTGGCGTAGAGTATTTTTGAAGGTTCGCCCCCGCAAGATTTCAACTCAGACCGCCTCTATATCACCTCGCCGGGGTTCTCGACTCCCACTTTTTCCTTGCGGGTGGAAAAAGAGATTTCTTCATTTATTGGTCGAGACCCCGCGGAAAAAAAGGTTCGAAGAAAAAAACCGACTTCGGTCTGCTGATGCCGTCGTAGATAGTTGGAGGTCTGAGATCAAGAGAAACATCACATCACAGGCCGTGGAGTGGTGAACCGAGACTCGGTGTGATTCAATAACCTGTTTGGTTCCTCCCCTCCGTCCTCCGAATTCCTTTTTTCGATTTCGTCTTGACGATACTTCTGCCACTCTTGGGCTTTCCGCCTGTTTCTCATCCTATTTTCTGAGGAGTTTCCCGTAAGAAATGACGTTCTTTTCAGAGGTTCGTGAATACAGAGTCGCCTTCAAAGAGAAAAATAAGACAATACGAACATAAGAAACACCATTTGACTTTTCCAAAGCAACAAAAACGGTGATTTAAACTTCATTTTGCGCCTTCCATTACCGTCTGCTTTCAGATCCAGAATTACTGATAGATCAACACCCAGAGCCTGCTCACAAACCATTTGGAAACGTACAGATTAAGTTTGGTTCAACCTTGTTGAAATTGATATTAAATGATTAAACCGTCGTTTACTCGTAGTTTCCCGAAAAAAAAATGACATCGTTTTCAGACGTTTTTCAGACGTTCGTGAAACTGAGTCCCCTTCAAAGAGCGAAATGAGGCAGCACTGGAAATACTGACACCATTTTACTTCCCTAGCGCCGCGAAACGGTATTTCAAGTTCCATTATCCCCTGCATTCCTATCCAAAATTACTGACAGACTGATGGAGTACTGAGTCTGGCTCACCAACTTTTGGTGCACGACATACAGATTAAGTTTTGGATAAAATCGTATTGAAATTGATGGGGGATTAAAAAGTATTTTCCCGTACTACTACTACTACGTACTACCGAATGTGACTGTACTCCTGCCCATTTCGGGCTTCTCGCTTCCTCCTCATTTTTTAGTAGTTTCCCGTAAAAAATTACGTCATTTTCAGACGTAATAAGTAGTCTCCTTGAAAGAGCGAATTACAAATTACTTTTTACTTTTCCAACTCCTCAAAACGTGAATTCAAGACTCATTCTGAGGTTTCATTTAACCCCCGCATGCTAATCCTGAAACACTGATAGACCAATATTCAGAGTATGGTGCTAAACATGCAGATTGAGAAGAACTCGCAATCTTATTAAAATTCGTAAGAATGAATACACCGAATTTTAACTATTCATATTACGATACACCCTATTTCTCATCAAATTTTCTGAGCAGAAATAACGTTGTTATCATACTTTTGAAAATACAAAGTCACCTTTGAAGAATAAAATGATAGCTCAAGTTCGAAATGTGGTAATTTGATGGCAAAACTAAAACAAGTGTTCTGCACGATGCCCATCGTAGAATACTTCATAATACTCAAGAAACGGGATTTTTTAATTCATTTATTTACCTATATATACTCGTATTTTTTTTTTTTTTTTTTTTTTTTTTTATAGAGTTGGTGGAAAATCCATTACTAGACTGACAGTGAGGGGGCTTACATCAAAGATGTGTCCCCTCATCCTTTGTGTCTGGGTCTCCATCGTGGCATACCGACTAAAAAATACCGTTCCTCTCTTCTTTTAGGACTGTCCTAGGACTGCTTTATGGCATTACTTCGGGACAGTCACCTTTTTAACCTCGTGAGGGTTCCTCCTGGTCTTCACTACTTCTACCCTGGCTCATACCCAGCTTCCTTCCTACACTTCCTTCTCTTTGAACGCCATAGTGATATACGTGCTGACTGTACTCCAGTTCCCGCAGCCTGCTGTATCATCTTTTCGATCACTGTTTCTGGGCTGAAATCACCTATTACTCCAACCATTTCCTGCCTTAGCTGCTGCCATTTTGGGCTTATGAAGAATTGTTCCACATCATCGCCCCCATTCGGCAATACACACACCTTACCCCGGAAGTCTTATCTATTTTCTTTAGGAACGACCGATAATAACCATGCCCCCTCAGGAACTGGCTTAAATAGTAATTAACGTTGCCCTGTCTCCTCTCCGTCCATTTTTGCATTTCCCCGATCAGACCATCCTCCCCGGGTTTGCCCATCTCTGCTGCCATTTTTGCAGGGTCTCTGTTCTCTCCTCCTTTTTCACTGCTCTGGCCTCATTGTCTTGCTTTCTGGCATAAACCCGCTTCCTCTCATCAGCCAACAGGTCGATTGGTACAACACCCGCTATAACCTGGGCCGCTGGTCCAGACACAGTCCGAAAGGCACTGCAGATGCGCAAGGCACACCTCCTTTGGACCTCCATCCTAAAAGCATATTATTTTGTATCTCAGCGCCTCATCCCAGTTTTCCGCCGGGAATAAAATGGCCCATGCATGGTTATCTGCCGAGAAACGGGACCATGAAATGGCCGGAACCAGCTTCAATACGTTACTGCTTTGAAATGACCATTACACCATTATTGCACCAACTATCCGTTAAATTTTAGCGGGTTACTATCATCGGAAAGGCAGTTCATCCATAACTCCCGGAGATCGTTCCTGCTTACAGGAAGTGCGATCATGGAAGCAGTATAACATTTCCTTGATTAATTCAATGGCGCTTTTTTTAGTTGGCGGATTGCTTTTTCGCTTTGGCCAAGGTTCTACGACCGAACATAGTTTGTGTACAAATGAGGCCGAAAATTCGTCCACGACATGGTTGGTGGTCTGTTAACGAAGATTTCTTCTTTGTATCAAATCGTCACAATGGATCTATCACGTCTGAAGTGTAAAAATTCATACTCATAACATATTTCCCAAGTATATCACGTCGTCGTCGATAGTACCTCCGCATTGTGTTGGAAGGGCACCGAAATGTATGCAGCAGAGTTTAGAGTTCACTTGAGAAGAATCCACGAATGGCTTGATCATCAGCTTTCCTAGTATCTTTTGGAGTCCTGGCATATCCTTATCTATAGTTATGTTCCTCCACAATATTGTCTGAATGGCATGTAGAAATACCATTAGGTAAAGGATTTAATCCAGCATAGTTGCATCCAAGGACCATGAGTGCCCGCATTCCCTGTCCTCCATGTCACCTATTACGGACAACTTTCAACAAACTATTATTAATCATTTTTCTGATCATTTTCTGTTATCCTGTTCAGATATTAGTTGATGCCTGATTATAAACTTATTGGGGCCTTTATGGATTCCATTTCCAAGAACTCCTATTAACTTCTGTCTCCTGCAGGTTGAAAGTTATAACTATAAAATTGTAATCCTGATGAAGTTGAAAATTCTCACTAGTTTTAAACGCAACCAAACGTTACTATAGACTGCAACCTGCATTTACTATATATTCACACAAGAATGTTTTTCAATCTGTCAGATTGAACTATTTAGGTCCATGTAATGATGTAGGAGTTTTCTTGTTTGCACCTCTGAGAGCTCTTCGTATTTACATTGACACCTCAAGAGTGGCAAAGCGGTTGCCCTGTGGCAATCGAGGTTCATCGGGCCTGACTCAATTAACGAAGTAACACCCAGCTTCCGTGAATTATAACCAAACACCAAATGGCCTTGATTCAATTATTTGTACAGTACATTTGTTCAAGTAATGTATTCCCAATAGCTAAAACTCCGAGAGAGTTTAACCCCTTAAGTCATCCAAAGAGTTACCAATTTCTGAAACTTCCGTGCTCTTGAACAACTAACAAAAACTACCGTTTGCCAAACAAAAGTACAAAGTTTAACCGATATTCTACCTTTTTTTACACTTCTTAACAGAGCTACCGCAGGGCAGCTTCTCAATGGTTCATGGTACATCAAATCGCTTAGAAAAATGTCTTAATCGATCCGTCAAGTCAAATGCTATAAACATCAATTATAAAGACGTATTTCCCAGGTATTTCATGTCGCCGACGATATTGCCGCTGCATTGTGTTGGAAGGGCGCTAAAATTTATACAGGATATGTTGGTAGTTTAAAGAGTCTGTTTACAACATTTCTAGCCGATAGTTCCGGAATCGCTGCCTACAGCGAAGTGAAGAGCACTGGTAACCTTAGGGAAGGTAACTTGGTTGTTCTTCTCTTCTTCTTGTTGTCCACAACAGGTGATATGATAGCCGAATGTATGAGACGTTATGTTTTTTACTAACTGAGTATCAATACTGCTAATTCAACAAGAAAAGATGAAAAAAAAAACGCGATATTTTACCGATTTTTTTCTTGATATATTGGTTAAGGACAATCGACTGTAGATAAATACTTACAATCCAACATCGATGTAAATAATCGGCTCTCCTTAACATAATGTCGATATTTTTGAAATATCGTTTATCGATTCTCAGCCCTAACCAGACATACTCAGGAGCTAACCTAGAAGCCAATAGTTCTCCAGGTTCAGTCGTAGACAAAGCTGTTGAAAAAAACGGGAAGGAGGGACCCTCCATAATCGTCGCACACAAACAGTAAAATCCAGATTGAATCAAAATAGAGACTCAATCCGTTCGTCAACAATCTGCGCTTAACCCTACACATGTACCAACCTAACGGAGTTTTCATACTAGCAAATGTTACGTAAATCCCGTTATAAGAAAACCTGGCCATTGTTGTCAGGGTCGGACTCAACTCCTGAGGCAGAAATATCCCAAACTCATTCATCTCCCTTTTTTCTCCCACCGCCGGAGAGCGAATGGGATTTCTCCTGCCCGAAACTTTCTCGATAAACATGGAAAATTTGTTGACGTTCCCGCATCACTTGGTTTGACTTTTATGCGGGAGGCCCTACCGTATGAAAATAACCTGAGCTACGAGCGGATCCCTCGAGGAAACTCGTTTTTGAAGTTTTTGCCTTCCGTTTTCTTACTCGCATCGTGAGGAGGAGAGCTTTTTTTTTATGAGGGGAGAAAGGTTCCCCTGCTCGTTGAAGTGTCCTAAAGTGAGTTGGGAGGGGGAAGGAGAGGGAAGGGCTCACTACCCTAGAGTCCTTAAGTTTTAATTAATAGTATCTATCATGATAGGTTTAAACTCTTGAACCAGGAAACCGAAGAAAATGTAACCTAAACAAAAGAAGTGGCCTAGCAGCCTATTTCTTCGAAATTTTTAAGAAAATTAAAAATCGATTTCGACAATAAGATCAAAGTCAATAACAATCAACAACTGATCATTCAACGCAAAGGAATCAGCTTGTACAGTCGAAGTGAACGGAAGCTTGGATCCTATTGGTCAAGCGAAAATTGAACGTTGGATGATTCAACCAATCAGGTGCAAACTATGTGACTGATCTATTGTACTCGCAGATAGGCTGATGATGAGGTGGGGAAGAATGGTGGAACAATTAAGTTGAATATTGTGAAGGTACAATTCCAAAAACGATCAGTGACGAAACGTATTAAGGGATGTCTACTAATCACTTTGATCATTTCGAATTTTCTACGTAAGCTGCTCCTTGTTGTGGATTTGGATAGGTTGAGAGGAAGATCATATATTCAACAAAATTGGTACAAATGCATACGATTTGGATTGTAAACATTTGGAACCGGAGCTATTCGCTTTATACTTCTTTAGCCAGCGGTTTCGCAATGTTGTTGAAG
The DNA here is from genome assembly GCA_031894815.1 of Creontiades dilutus. Classification (NCBI taxonomy): domain Eukaryota; kingdom Metazoa; phylum Arthropoda; class Insecta; order Hemiptera; family Miridae; genus Creontiades; species Creontiades dilutus. Next base: position 313,365 of record JAVIWC010005934.1, on the reverse strand, counting down.
AAGGTCTTGGCGATTCATTCAAGCCTTGAACTCAACACAATTTTTGGCATTTAAAACGCATGATCGTAAAAGGTGCATTTGTCCTCGGTAATATGTTGCTGCTGGTATGCAATGTAACAGCTATAGTGTTCTTATTATTTTAAGTTTTAAAAGACGTTATTTTCCGAGGCGATTGCTGTACATAAATACTGTTCAAAACTGTTTCATATCCAGCTCTTTCTCTTTTTCTACAAGCCAGGTTTAAGAGTTGTTTCATTATTGAAACAGAATGGCATCAGATTTTATGCAAATTTTTTTGCTGAATAGAAAGTAGCCCTTTTGGGTCTCTTCGTTCAACAAATAAAGGATTTTCTTGTCCTTTCTTCTAGTCAGAAGTTCTGAGCGAATAGCATCTTATAAATTGGAAGGTTCAACTATTGATTAAGCCCTTCCGACCAGTCAAAATCGTTTAAAAATCCCCAATTCGATTCAACGGAAAATAAGCAACTTAACATCTGGTGCCAAACTTATTTTTTCGTGGCTGGTCGGTTTAATGTGAAACACGTGAATTCACCGTAAAACCCCTCGTTTTTCTCATTCAAACGTCAATTTATCCACGAACTCTCAGCGTAAAATATTGCTTCCGATACAACCTATAGGCCGCTGTAGCATTGTTTTCACTTTCCGAGATGAACATTTTTTTCTCCAGAACCAGAATTTCATTTGGCCTGTGAGCAAACCAAACCTAAATTGCACCAAGCGTCATTTTCCCAGACTTTAATCGTTCGATCTTACGGAAATTTAGGAATAGTAATGATGTCATAATAATGATGTCATATAAATTTTAACGCGATAGTGTCATTCATAGCAATCGCACATGCGCCAACGTTTAACCCCTGTAGACAGCCTCATTCATACAGTTTTTATCCGATTTTGATGATATCCTCAGAGAATATGCGGGTTCAAATTTAAATGGTCCCCTGTTAGTTTCGTTGTTCAGAAATTAATTCATCAATTCGCGCATCGCAAAAACAAAATCCACCAAACATCATTTTCTCAGGTTCTAGTGGTCCGATCGTGTTCAAATTGTTAAGCACTCCAATCTAATTTGGCCTAATTAGCTCATATTAATTTCACCACGATCCTCTCGTTATTGTATGATTTATCGATGCCATGAACGTATAGCTACGTGCCAATTCATGTCCCGCGGTATTTATGTCTTGCGGATCGTTTAAAAAGCTTATATTCTACATCTTTCGAGATTATCCAAACAGTTTCAAAGGATCAAAGGAATTTCATGCTAACTAGACGAGCAGACTATGTCTCACAAGCCCAACTTGTTTTTTGATCATGTTGTAATGCTGATATTTTGAGCGCAACTTTTAGGCTTACACGAAAAATCCAATTCTGGTGGATATTTTCCAAAAAAAAGTGGATATTTTCAAGCACATAAACATTTTTCTCATCAAGTTCATTTTAACATCACGGAACAATTAAATTTGAAGTTCTCCACCTGCGGAGGGAGTTACGGTAAAGTAAGTTCGAGTCGGGAATGCGGGACAAAAATCTTATACCTGACATAACCCTAAAATTAAGCGACATAAAAGGCATCTTCAATAATGAATAAGCTCCAGAACCGATACTAGACGGAGTCAGTCACTTAAGTGAAACACCTATATGTTGACATGGAACGTGTAAAAATTCAGGTTTAGTAAACTCTGTATTTTCGATTAGACTTTTTATGGTGGAGGAGGTACGTACTGTTCTCATTGGAGCACTCAAGGATCTGACTTCGGCCACTGATTCCCACTTGGTTTGATCCTAGCGTGCAACGTGCAAGGCCGGTTACCGTGACAGAGTCTGTCGTCATATTCTTTCAATACCTGCCGCATGGTTTTCACTAACGATTTTCCATTGGGTGGAAAATAGTTTTTATATCTTGGATTCCCATCAATATTGTAGTACTGTTTGAGAACCTAAAGGATGAAAATATACTTTATCGTAATGATATACGTACTGATAGATATAGATGGAGACTAGAGGTTCTTCGCCTATCGACCCCCGACATTGTTTGCTGCAGAACCTCTTTCATTTCCATTCTCGCTAAAGAGATTAATTGTAACTAATACAGATTATATATTAATTAGAGAATCATATGGCTTGATGTGAAACTTTGGGTGAAATATTCCCAATACCTAATCAACTCTGTTATTTTTTTCCGAAGACTAATAAAGTGAAATCGAGACAGCCGTCTACGCAGATCTCTCATTCGTTCGCGTAAAAAGTACTTTTTATATCTCACGCTATAATCGGTGAGACAAAATGAAATACCAATCTATCTACGCTTCACTCGTTCATCAAAAAATGTCAATAGTAATAGCAATCTCGATTCCTTGTACAGAGGATTCCACCGAAATTATATCAGCTGATTTGATTGGGGTATATTATAATGTATTAATAATTAATCTAATAATTAATAATTAATCTAATAATTATTAGTCGATTTGTAGTATATTCAAACTCTCATACCAGTTCATATTTCATTTGTATGATGTGGTAATAAAATGTGAATATGAAGAGCTAATTTATCTATACTGTATGCGCATACATTATATGAATATTACCTGTAGATCTTGATGTTAAGTTCAGGAACTTATGGTCAGCGTACGGATGAAAATACGGAGATCCGATTCTTTTAAATTAATAACGAACATAAAAGCGCCTTACCTACTTGTTTCAAAAGTTGCCGCAATCTTAAATTTTCAATACTTCTTGTTTTTGAGATAATTCCGATTGATGGATTTCACGTTTATGGATCCTAGAGTGAATCGTTCAATTGGTGACTATGACCTGAAATCATAGGGGCTCTTTTGCGGCCTTCCCACACTTTCCTCGAAAAATTTCATCATAATTGATTGAAAAATATGAAAATATTTCAATTAGAAATTTTTTGAAGTTAATGATTGTTGCAAGGATTTCGATTTCTCGCCTGCTCAATACCTGTTATTGGTGCGATTAAAATGTATGTGAGAACTGAACCGTCCCTTTCAGTCTGCCCTCCAAATTTGAACGGGATCGGAAGAATAGATGAAAATTTTTCTGATAATTTATCCTTCGTGGCTCTATTTGTTTCAAAGCCTGATTCTCAATCAAACAAGATTCGGGTATTGAGTGCTTCATTATCAGGTTGGGATATGAATTAGACAGAAAGTAACTTTAAAAAATAAATCATTGAGACAAACTTTTGAACATTTACAGTGTAATCAACGACATAGGAGTTGCCATGGCTGTGTGTTTCAGGAAGGAGTCTACCTTTTTCGTTTCTCGTGGTGGCGCTTATCAGTTCTTCTTATTTTTCCCGCCAAAATCGTCCAACACTTGTTTCATAATTTTAACCAGCACGTCCTCGTTGTTGTAGAAGTACTTGAATTTTGGGTTGCCGTAAATGTTGTAGTACTTATCCATCACCTGAATCGGTCAGAGATAAATTTTAAACTCACATATAATTGATATAAAATTCAAGTAAAACGACTACAATTGGGATGAAACAATAAAACCATGAAAAATACGGAAGCGTAAATCTTTAAAAACAGATTAGATTTAACCTCTTCAGGCCAAATTACGTTACTTATTTAACTTGATGAAGTGAAGGTTTCGTATGTTTTGGAAAATGTTTTATTCAATTAACAAGGATAGTAATTTGATACAGCGACGAGGTGTGCTGAACAAAAATTTCAAAACAGAGTGGAATGATTCTTGCAGAGAAGAGGTAAGAATTTTTAGGGGAAACGCTGTGGTTTGTTGTTTGCAATAATGAATGTTAGTGATTAACCAAGACCAAATCCGTCCATTCTTCTAATAGGTACGTACCTAGTTTTCCAATAGATTAAATGAGATCATCCAGGTAGCCGTATGTTCATCCGCTCGCTGGATAAGAGGAGATCTGTTGTCTATTCTAACTTATATGCAAAACGACGGGTTGGAAGACCCTAAGTATGACATGGAGGTGATGGAATGGACTATTTGCTACTTCCAAGGAGTGAGACGATAAGCCTGCCAATCCTAGGGGACACTCCAAAGCTAAACGCTTCAGGTTAATTCTCAGGCTTGGCAGTTTCAAGAAATAAGGGAGGGGGATGCTATCGAGGAGGGGAGTAAATAATAAATACATAGTAATTTCAGGGGACTTATAAAACGTATTGCCTAATTTGCTTGTGAGGTCAACGCAATTGAAAAGTGACTAATGCTTTCGCGAGCACGGCGCACTAGACCTACCCCACCATCAAGACCGCCGGGTCTTGCGGGTCATTGCCTAACCTGGCTCCTTTGAATACCTGGCCTTTTTGTGTAGTTGAATTGGTTACATTCTAATCAGTCCCATAGGGGGAACATGTTGAATCGTAATCAAACAATAAACCCTATAGGAAAAAATAATGATCCTCATTTTTTGACATTTTATGTCTTTACGAAAAACAGCTTTCGTACAAGTACGCAACCACGAGGGACATTTTATGTCTTTGCGCCCCCTCCCGCACACACACCACGTACTTCCAATTGGAGGCCAGTTTTGATGTAAAACGCTTATCAAATTCAACGTCGGCGAGAGAATGAGGCTTCTCGATAAATGTATCACGTATCTCGCCAATTTCAATTTCGTTTGTGGATAATGTAGTATTCATAAGCAGCTTTTTGCGTAAACGGGATTCGCGCTGAGGTTCCGAATGTCCAGGGGTTAATGTAACAAGATTAAGTAAGCCAACAGCTTTTAAATGAGTGGTGAACGAGTTTTGTACGATCAAAAATGTCGAAGATAATGATCCGTAGCAACGAATCGGTTGTAAGCGAAAACCATCAGAAATATTTTCGTGACGCTATCCGCGTTACATTTTCGAGTTTATGTAGCAAAGTAAAGACATAAAATGTTAAAATCATTTTTGAACAGTAAGATCGCCAACAAATTCCAAAAGTTTGTATTCGTTCTCATTAATTTTCCGTTGCATCGTACCGTAGTTCGGAGAGAAATAAGGAAGTCGACCCAGAGTTTGCTTTTAAAGCTACAAGTTTAAATCAAGATGGAAATATGAGGGACTTGGAAACAACCCAAAGGTTCGTATGTTACTTCCTTCTCTGTAAGTTAATTTAATCATTTTAAACCGATCCACAACCTATGTATGCTATTATGACGATGAAAATCATTTGGGTCGCACCTACCTCTCCATACGGACTCATGAAATATATCCTCGGTATGTAGCCGCCATCAATTTTCATCGATTCAATCGCCTTAGCGTCGTCCAAAGCTACGACCGTGAAATTCCGTGACAGATCCACGACTTGTTGGTCTGACGTCAACCTCGGAATGATCATTTTACAGCTGGGGCAGTACTCGTGGTAAATTATAACCATTACTGGCTTCTTGCTTTTCTGTGAAACCTGCAGAAACCAAAAAGGCAATAATTACTTCCCTGTCCCACATTAAAAAAAAAAAAACCAATGTGCCCGCCACATTTCCATGCAGACAAACCGATTTAATCACTTTTGGTTAAAGATTCCATATAATGAACCTTTATAATCGACCAGCGAACAGCGACAATACTAATCTGCTCAAGTAAATAAGTATCTAACTAAAAGTAAATTTGTCTCACTTGTTTTGGCACTTCTAAATATTTAATTTCGACTCCATACGTTGAAGGTGCATCATATATTTATAGTTCGAGGGCTGAGCACGATCTAAGATGCGATTTCGAAGTCATATAAATCATTACCCAATGTCTAGGTCTAGTCTAGTGGAGAGGGTAGATAAATAACTAAATGTGAAGCTCCAGCCTTTACCAAGACACAAATCTAATAATTAGATATGAATTATTCATATCTCTTTGTTCGGGACTTAAGGATAGGGATAATTCTCTCTGAATACAGCTCTGGGAATCTGTAAATGTGAATAATAAAACAAATGGACCCATTCAATGTAAACGCTGTAATAAACCCTTTTGTTATAACTTGCAGCATTTTTCAAACTTTTTCAAGACTAAGCTGAATTGAAAGATTTAAATTGCTTGTCATTCGAAAAGAGAGCAAAATCTGTCAATATTAAAGTGAATGCAATAAACATACTCGTAGTAAACGTAATACTTACTTCTTCAGCTTCTTTCAAAGTCGTATGCCATAGAATTTTGTTTCCCCACTCGAGCTTTCCTGGTGGTTTCTTTTCCGCGCTTGCTGTTGTGAATAAAACCGCCTTCGCCGCACCGACGGCAAACTGCAAGGCTTCCAGCAACATTGCCGGCTCTAACCACTCACGGAAAAGCGTAACTGCGCCAAGTCGAGTATCTTTATCACTTCTGACGCTATCACTGATGGCCGGGCCGCTCCATTTTTTATCTGAGAGTGATACGTGTCTCCTCCTTGTAACTTGCAGTCTTGAAATTTATCGCGATCTTGTTTGTCGACTACGCGAAACTGCGAGTTACACATACGTTCGGAGTTTAAATAACAAACTGGATCGAATTGTGAACACTAGTTCCGAGCCTAGCTCCAAGAGGTCCAAGTATTTCATCACGTACCATGTTTTACCGCTGGGTTGTCCGCTTGAAAATTGAATCGGTGAGCCTTCATGAAGTGTTCATTTCTCAGACCAGCTGAGAAGCTCCTAAAGCTATTTTCGACGATATTCACTTTCTAAGTTTGTAGTTCAGTATGTAGACTATTCAGGACTTTTGCCTGATGATCCACTGGCCTCGGATTAGCTGAGTGGCTCCTTGTGCTAATTTCTGGGATATTTCCACTCTATAGCTGCAATTTAGAATGTAAACTCCTTAAGACTTCTACCTCACGATGCATAGGCCATGAATCAGCTGAGAGGCTCCTTAATTTAGTTTCATATCATCTTCACATTCAACATTTACATTAAGAATTGAGCAAACGTCCCTGGTGTTAGTTATCGATTGCAACGGAAAATTGTGGGAAAATGTGAACAATCGTAATTCCGTGGAAACCTAGTAACATGATCATCTACCGCGTCATAGTTGTAAGAGAGAGTTTTGGTAAAGCTGACTTAGACGAGAAATGAAGCATTGCGTATGTTCGCTAGCGGTAATGTCTCGTTCCCACTGCCTGTGGCTTGGCGAACCAGTTGATTTGAGGTCTGTTGTTGTCTGCAGTGGCTTGTCGAATGTGGAGCTTGAGATGGTCCCTCAACGTGAAGAGGCTCTTGGCTTGTCAAGTCTCGAGCACCCATAAGCTGGACAAAATCCAATCCAACACATTTGCCCGGATACTGTATGGAATCCAATCCATCTAATTTCCCTTCTTTCTTCACTAAGAACGAAGCTCGTGAAGTTGTAGGAATGCTGTTTAACTGTTAGTGGTCAAATCGTTGAACGAATAGAAAAATCTTATTCGTAGCTCGAGGGAAGCCGAATACAGCTTCCTTGGCGATAACCGTATTTCCATTTTTTTATATGCCCGAAAAGTCCTCTTTGCGGTCAAAAACCCCACCAAAAAACAGATATTTCGAGGTGGCATGACATGACTTGTTCTCTTGTGATGTCTCGTGATTTGTTTAGAGGTGCAGTGTACAGTTCGTTATGAGACGTTATGACGAGTCTCAGAAATCCGCAAACTTTGAGGAATTTATAGCAATGTCATAAGTCGCCGAATATCCTTCCTTCAGAATCTAAGTGAAGTACAAAATTCAAGTGAAGTAGGTATACATACCTTGATCTCTGATTCTCTCGAGGTTAGAGTACCCGTTCGCAACTCAAGGCGAATCCCTACGTTGACTCAACAACGAATAGCCTTCCGGTAACATATCCATTTCTCTTTCCGAAATCAAACCACAGAAATAGCAAAATTGGTTCGTTCCCGCAGGGTTGCCGGTAACAGGAGTTTAACAGTTTAAATTGGCGCATGTAATGGTAACTGTTTTTGAAACACGTCAAGACGTCCAACACCCGTCGTCAGCAGTTGTTCCAAGATGAAGGAGCTGTTGACTACGGTTAATTGCTGTTGGATGAAAACGGACGGCACCGTCCCTTGCTCCTAACAAAGGATACGTTGGGCGGTTGAAACATATTGCCTAACCGCGGGGCGACCACAGCAAAAACTGCAGTAACACTCCAGTGAGGTTAAGTTAAGTGGATGTTGGATGGCTCAAGTGTTCCAACAAACGTTTATCAGCAGTAAACGATGAGTATTGTTACTACGTCTTGCATTTTGGACAACGAACAGAAGAAGAAATATAAACTTTTTCTCTTAAAGAACATGAAAATCATGGAAGAAATTGAGTTACCAATAATTACTGCCCGAAAGCATTACACCACTTTGACAAGATTTGGTTGTGCCTATTGAACTGCTGAAATTTAATTTGAACTGTATAAAATTGTTGGTGCCATTGCACTCCTGGGAGTTCTAAAATCAGGAAGTCACTTAAATAGGGATGTTTGTACTTCTCTGTTTCTTTCCAAGTCTCTTCTTATCAATCCACTCTTCTTGTTAAAATAGCTTTATGTGAGGGGGCGATTAAATGTTGGCGTCTCCGTCTTTATTGTTTGTTTTTATTGCTTAGTGCTTACCCCAGTAGTTGCCTCATCAGAGCTGTTGTTTTAAAGGTTCCATCCTCTAATGAGCTTGTTGGTTTTTTATTTGTTTCATTGTTGTAGAAAATTAATTTGTGTCTGGTGAATTCAAACACTTGAATCAAAAACATGCCGATCGTTCTGAATGTTTCGAGATGATTTTCCACATTTAAATTGAAGTGTTTCCACCCTTGTAGCGGATTTCATTCAATTTTTCTCTTTCTTTTTCAACTTTATTGATGGAATCATTAACCAATATATTTTTAATGATGGTATGGTTTTAGATTATTTTCTTGTTCTCGATTGCTGAGAACGATTTATAATTGAATGTAATATAACGAAAGTTTAAGCGGATCAAGTTCGTTGATTAAACTCTGTTGCCGCCGGATATAACATGAACATTAAATTTTGCTATTATAAACTTTGTCGAGAACAACTTTCCCACAATTGATGCTACCCACAGTATCGCTCTATTTTCCCGTAGAATCGCTATGAGGACTCATCAGGGCCCTATTATATTTATTCGTCTGATACGCGCCAACATCATTCTATATTCCTCACACAGGATGTTCAGTTTGATGAATGAGTAGAAACTCACAAAATAAACTTTTCGTATATTGATCAATTATTATAATCGAACTAAAGAGGAGAAAAGCAAAGCGATCGTAGATTTAATATTGATTGTTTGAACCCTGGAGGTTAATCCATGATTCGGTTCGTAGCCACACAAAAGTAATGATCAGGTATCATTATGTGGCATGAGAGGAACAGATATATTTCTAGATTTGGAACCAATCAAATTTTGTATAGTTACAATTTTTTGGAAAAAAGGAATACCAACATCAAATATATTCTTCTTCCACATATCCAGGGAGTTATTATGAATAAGTTTCACTGCTTGAGGAAAATAGTAAAGAATTTAATCAATTATCAATTGAGTAAGAGAGGATACTTGAAACATTTGACTCAGAGCTGTTGTTGGAAAATGCCTGTTTTAAATTTTATAGACAAAAATTTCGGAGTCAAAATTTGGATCATTTTAATAAATTGATAACAAATTGACAGTTCTTGAGAAATAAAGAAAGAAGAAGAAAAAATTTTTGTTGTGCACGAGTATGATGAAACCTTGAATCTTTAGGTCTTCAGTGGCTTAACAGGTTTTATAGTTACCTGGAAATTTGTGCTCAGGGCATGCAAACTACTAAGATGCAAATGTGGGTTTATATGAAATTGGTAAAATTCTTCTAGAATGGCTCAACTTGGAGTGCGTTCCATAAAAATGAAATGGTTACGAATTGTCAATTGTGAAAAGAAACGAAAATCTGTTTGATGAACTGTAATCTACAAACCATGAACGACGAGCTAATTTCATTTCAACAAAGTTTGCTTTCAATAGAATTTGTAAACTATTACAAGGAAAGATTGGAAATATGCAGAAACAACAGAGCACTATTGAATGTAAGTAAATGTATTGGGATGTAATTCATGCAGTCATATTGATTATCGGAACTCTTGTTAGAAGCTGAGACGCGTATTGCGGTTGCGCTATCACCGTTATTTCTTCAGCAGAGGGTGATTGTTCTGGGCGTGATGGATTTTACAGGGTCTCGTCGCCACGCACCGGTCCGGGTACGCTTGAACGACCTCCTTCATGCTGTTAACGATCCCTTTGACAGTGGGGTAGTAAAACCGGAATTCGGGCTCCGGGTCCCATTTGTTGTAAAACTTCAAATCAACCTGCAATCATTGGAAGATTCATATCAGATTGAATTCTTGTCAGATGCCACAGAAAAATATTTGTATGCATGCAATCAATTCCGTAACATATAGCATTTGCAAGTCAAATTACCCTTTTTACAAATCGAATTAACTCTTTTACAAGAAATAAAGAATAAATAAATAAATAACCTTTTCATAATATAATATACGATGTATTGTAATTGTAATGTAATTGACGCCCCGGCGCACAGTGGGCTAAATCACCAATTTAGGTGGACAAAATTCTGAAACTTGTCCATATTCAACCTTTAGGTTCCCAGATTACGGAAAAAATAATTTAAAAAATCGAACTAATTTTTTGACACGATTGGCGTGCACACAGTGGTATAAAATCAAATTGATTTGCTAACATTTAAAACTTTCCTATTTAAAACGATTGAAGTGCCAGAATACAGGAAAAATAATATTAAAAAATCTAATTCATTTTTTGACACGATTTCCCAATCAGTGTTCCCCAGCACACAGTGGTCTAAAATCAAATTGATTTGCTAAAATTTGACTGAAAAAAAAAATTATGTGTCACCCAAAACGCACAAAACCGCAAAAATTCTTTGCAACATTTAAAAACTAGAAGGATTGATGAAACAAATCCTGCAAACAAATCCGTGAAATAACTTGGCGTTAATATAGTTTTTCGTTATTGAATAGGGGCATACATTTACCAATTGCTTAAAGTAAATCTACAGGTGCAATGCAATGTATATTCAATAACTAATGTAGAAATTTAATGTCTTAGCTGTCTCAGCAATGTCCATTGTTGAATAAAAGCAATAAAAAACTTCGCGCTAAAGCCATCGAATAAAGATAATCCTACTGCCGGTTATCAGGCACTTGTGTAAACTTGACTGATTAACTCCTTTACTATTTGTTTGTAAACGGTATTACGGGAAATATTAGTATTAAGAGTCTCACTAACTAATAATAAAAGTAAATTAAGGTAAAGCACTCAGAAATTCCAAACTTTTGACTTGACTTTTGTCCACCTAAATTGGTGATTTTGCCCACTGCGGCGTACATTTTTGCTTGAATAACGGGGTCAAAAAGCGTCACTTTCGTTGCTGCTGCTACTGCAAAAATCCAAGTCACTCACACGTAATCACTACAGTTGAATAAAAGTTGACACTCAACTAACTCATAATATGATTATTATTCACTTCAACCACTGAGAGATTTCGACAAAGATTATCGCCAACATATGTGAAAATACAACATTTGTGTCATAATCAAAATTACTTAGAGGCCGCAATGAGTATGGAAAGTGTGATAGGAACAGTGTTCGTGGATAAGGAATGTCAATTAACCCTTACTCTCATTTCTGTCTCTATGACGATTTTTGCCCATCGCTCAAGGAAAGTTATTTTGATTTGTAAAAAGGTTAATTTGACTCGTACAAACGTTAGTATGACTTCTTGAATATGCTGGAAGGGGACACCAAAAATTATGGAGGACAGATGTCCCCACCAAAGCGAGTCTGTCAAGATGAAAAACCAGGTGAAGAATGAGACAATTGTACCTTTCTAAAAAAAATTACAAAGGAACGCTTTTGTTAAAAAAAAAAGTCAACTTGTCGTTTTAGTAATTCGATTTAAGAAGTAACAAAATGGATAAGCTCCATCCTCTTTAATATGTAGAAAACAAATTTCGTACAGGTCCAATAGTCTTGGAATTTTAGTAAAACATTTATCGGAAAACGTGATTTCAAAAATCCAGCAGGCCGGACGCAATTGAGGAATCAAGCTTCGTTATGATTTTTTTTTTTTTTTTGAAATGTAAACCAAATTTATTTTGAATTCATTTTCCACTCGATTACAAAGGTTTATTACTGGATATATTAACGAAAAACACGTGAAGTAGTTCGAAAAAACTAGTTCGAAAATCTTTTATTTTTGTTGGAAAAAAGTAAAAAATTAGAAATTGATAAGCTGATTGACAATTATTAAGCTGTAAACAAATAAATATTTAAATTAATAAACGGTGGTTTAATTATTGTTTATCAGTGAAATTTACCTTCTTTTGAAAGTGAAACAATCGAAAAATCGTGCAAAAACATTGACATTCATTCATTGAGATTGACTTTCCGTTCCAGAGGCTCGCTGACAGGCTCATTAATGTGTAATTAACTTGTCATTAAGATACTTGTCAAAGTTGTAGAAAAAATGTCAAATGTTGTCCAATTTCGTTAGTGTCGGTTTAGTTTGTGTTCCCCCGCGCACGGTTTTTTATCAACTAACAACTCAAAATCTGTTTTATTACATATCAAATGATGAACAGAATGAAAAGAATGGTAAACGGTCAGAGAAGGATATTTTCTGCTTAATTTGATCTCATCAGGACCGCACAACAAAAAATCTCCTCTTAAATAATCGGGTACCTCTACTCTGTTTTTCTTCTATGAAAATTCGCAAAAAAAAACCCGTATCTGCAAACCCAAAGGCCCAACACGGTCACTCCACCACTCACTGGGTTAATTTGCAGTTTGATGGCTGCATGATAAAGAAAACGGCTTTTCGGACTCGTTCCAATTCATCTTTATTCAGTGTTTTTTTTTTTTTTCGTCAATTAAGGTTGGAAAAAACTCAAACTACAAGATAAAAAATTCGCTCCAACGCTAAAACTATGATTTTTGGCTGTAAATATGATTACTAAGTTCCACTGACGAAATTACGATTTTTTGGTAAAAGTTCCTCAGAAATGGTTACCTTTTACTGCAGTTTCTCGAGTAATACAACTTGTCAGTCTAAATATGATTGAACGCATTTCTGGATAGTTAGTTGGTAATTGAATAAAGTTTTTTCAAAAAAAAAAAAAAAAAAAAAAAAAAGAGTTGTTTTCTCATCTAATTCACAATTTGCATTAAAAAAAAACACAATTATTGGACAGGAGTTGGTAGATACTTTCTTATTGTCTGTCCCTTTATCATTTGCACTACTTTTTTTACGCCTCAAGTTAGTTAGATCGGGAACTAGTTTGGTTCAATAACTTCTTGTAAACTAACTCGTCATTTCCTCGAAAGTTACTGGAGAGAGGTATAACGCATCCTTTCGAACGTTGGTGTAGACCCAAGCCCTGTTGATTATCTGTAGTGACCTCGAAGGTTCTCGTTATTAGACTTATTCCAACCCCTTGACACCTCAGAGACGGAAGGCAGACTCAGAAGACTATCGAGCGTCAAAGAAAACTTCCCCCTTATCCCAAGTTCCAAGCTAGGAGGTCTGCGTTAAGACGTTATTCTGAATACTTCCTCTCTCGAATAACTGGTTATCGCGATAGCACCGCAAATGCAATAACTAGTTATTGTAACTGGTTACGTTGTTACCGTCACATTCCCACTGGAAACCCACATGGTCTCGCACATGATACCACACCCTACTCCCCTCACCTCATCTCTGTGCGCCTTACCCTTTTCTTGGCGCTTGAGCGATAAGTCGGCTCGAGATCGTCACATTTTCCATTGCGTTTTCTTGGGTCAGAAAGGAGAAGGGGGTAAATCAGTGAGAAGAGAGTTTCCAATGGCGATTATCGATCGATTTTCCAATGATAAATAATAAACTGAAGTTTACTGATAGAAATTATGAACCAAAAATGACTTGCGTGCCTACAAGGAGTACTCACCTCTCCTTTGGGGCTCATGAAATAAATCCGAGGAGTGTAGCCTCCATCGACTCTGAACTTTCTGACGTCATCTCGGTGCTCGTTTAGAGCAACCGCGGAAAAATCGTCGGAAATCATTTTGGCGATTTCGTCATTATTGGCGACCCTGGGCATCAGCTCCGTACAACTCGGACAACCGTCCATCCAAATGAAGACCATAACCTTTTGGAGTTGGAACAAAAATTATTTAATCAATTATAGCATTTGGAAAATGCATTTCCAAGGATTGATCTATGCAAATACTAACTCTTATGAATTCGAAGAACCAACTAGATTGACTTTAATCAAGTGAGAAAACCAACGAAGTTGGATCTTTGAATTTGTAGATTAAGTTTTGAGGCAGTTGCAGTTCCCCGAAGCGGAACTGTCCTTTCTACCTACAGTCAATTGGTGTTGTTCTAACCACCTTACTCATTGCGGTCTTGGATTTTCTCGAGTGTTGTTATTGGTAAAGATGTATGCTAGAACGGGAAGTTGCCAAATGTTTAGTCCCTCAAAAACTAATTTCAACTTGCTTTTTGAGTATTACTTGTTTCTCCGTTATTGATCCGAAACCCTGTGGCCAATCCTTTCATTCAATAGCAAAACTATATATGATTACTATGCGATTTGCTTGATGTTTTTGCGGTTTAGCCCCTAGACTATCCTTTATAGTTTTCATCAGATCGCTTGTTCCCTGCAGCGTAATCGTTTCAAAACAAGTATTGAAACAAGCCGCACTAGTCAATGGAAACCTGCTAAGCCTAGTTTTTCCTGGAGTACGGTGAAAAGTTGCTAACACGAATGTTGACAAATGAAATAGTGTATTAGCAATCAAAGTTTTGTGTAGACCCTCACCCCTAGTGAGAAGTGGTGTAGCTCTCAACAAAAAATCTGGAGTTTTGCAAAACGGATGGATTCTCATAGACAGCAAGCTGGAAACATGGAGATGATCGAAAGTTGGCATACACCTACTGCCAAACTATTTCAGAGCTGGTCTGAATCACAGAATAGGTAACGCACACCTCTTGTCAGGATCTTATCAGGATGTATCGGTGTGTACTTTCATCGATACATTTGATATCAATAATCGATGGATTTTTCACGACTCACAGACAGCTTATCTATTTTTCCTAGCTATGAGAAGGAATATGGTTAGATGATCAACTTTGTACAGTGACACACACCTACGACGCCAAACTATTTCAGAACTGGTTTGGTTGTGATCGCTGTAAAGGGGTTCAATGTTTTGCATTGTCTCCAAACTACTTCACCCATTCAGCCAACATCCGAATTGAAGCTTTTGTCTGGCTTATAGATCGCAATACAACATCAGTTGAATGGGTTCTGAGGCTAATTTCGTTCCTATACAACATGCTCTACAAAAACATGGAATGGTTTCCCACGAATTCATACATTTTCCAGCAGAATAATTTGTCGATCTTGTTGAGTAAGCAATTGGGAAAGGCCATCAAAGAGGATCTCGATAAAAGGACATAATTCCTCCTACTCCCTATATATCGCCAATCGTGATGGGTAGTGGGAAGGGCGAGCGGTTGTCCCCTAATATAATCCAAGACTATCAGGAAAACTGAGATGAACGCACCGGTCTGAAATCCAACTTAGCATACTCCAAGGCATCGGCCAAGTCTTTTCTCCAAGGGATCTTGTTCCCGAATTTGGAATTCGAATCACATCTGGCCGGTTTTGGAAGGATGGTGTCAGCCAAGAACTTTGTTGCACTTGCCAGCAATTGGACGATCATTCTCCGAAAATGATGTTTAGTCTCTTGAATAAACTTTCTGACTGCGCATGCGTGTTTGACCGAAAGAAATCTTGGTCCGTGTCTTTATGAGTAGTGTCGAATCAATCATGATTATTGTGTACAAGGTTACAGAACAAATGGAGTTCGTAATTTAGTATGAAGAGGCCCATCTATTTACCTAGCTACATTCAGTAAATCAGAAAAGTTGATTACACATTTGTTATTTTATTGACTAACATTCTAAATGAGGAATGCTTTTTCATTTTTTTATCCTTAAATACTATTTTAGCGAGTGAATAAATTGATATTTCGACAGCTGAAAACTGTCCACGATTACATCAGGGGTTTTAGGGAAGGTCGAGAGATAGGAAAACAGCGGTAGTGTCATTGTAGTGAATCATTCCATAGGATTCGGCTTCCATCCAAGTCAATCGCTTACGGGCCATCTAGGATACAGGTTGCAAGATCCGCGTTCAAGACGTAAACAACAACGTAGAATAGAAAGCCAACAAGTGTCCCGTGAAAGTTAAGTTTTTATTCTGATCTTTCCGATATTGTGTATCAAGTTGATGCAGTGGGAAGAAAAAGAAAATCTTGAGAAAGAATCCTAGTGTAGAAGGATACGGGAAAGTTAGCGTCATAGTTTCTCACGCCCTGAGACATCCCGAATACAGTAAAATGGAATTCGCTTGTCATTGCCCATCCAACTAGATCCATACTAAGAAACGGTGCCAAGTATTACACTACGGTTTAATATTTCTGAATTAGATAACCCTCCGACGGAAACCTGCGGACTACCAGGAATGGACTATTCATTTAGTGGTAATGCTTCAACTGGAATTTACAAGATAAAATAAACGTAGCCGGTGGTACATTATTAAAAATTCGCGCTTCCATCAATCATAATTAACAGCCCATTTATATTTCTGCCTGATAAATCGGTTAAAATGACTAGGTCCTAAATATAACTCCGTGAAAATCGAACTTTGCTAGTTGTTTTGTGCGAACCAAAAGCTGATATCGGAATACTAACTATGGTATAATATACTGTATACCGGCACGTCGTAGAAATCCAAGAATAGAACAACTGAAATTTGACTAGATAAAATAGAACACCTATCGATTCTTCACTTTTTATAGGGATATTCATATAGTACCCACCTTACAATGTAAAATTATGTAAATAAACTATCTGCCTATCTACAATAGGCCTCTCTTCAGTCAAAGAGACAGTTTAAAGTCAAACTTGTGATTTGTTAGCAAACGTGTACAGCAACTAGAATTGTCTCATTCGATTGGCGGAACTTATTTCTAACTGAACCAAACAAAAACAACGGTTGTTATGGATATTATGATTTTTTGAAAGATTCATGATCAAAACAATACCAAAGTTCTTAATTGAACAAATACTAATCAGAAAATCGGTGGCATAAGCTGTATGAGCTTGTATGGATTGGCCATTTCCCCCTCCATTTTCAGCTTTTTTGATTTACAGCTAGATCATAATTGGGATCGAACAAAATAAGAATCATGGTAATCGGTTAAGATTATAGCCTAAGTAGCGTCGAAAACATTTTTCGCAAATAAACACGTTTTTTTCGGCACTATTCCCCACCCCCAATTCTGCTCTTCTGTCGTAAAATTCGGTATTTTCAAGGTCTGTGAAACAACCATAATAAAATCTGGATTGAACGAAAAAAGATATGTGAAAATGGGTTAAGAATTGCAACATACCTGTGTATAGATACACAATTACTTCCACCCAGACATGAACCTATAGTTTCTCACAGATTCTGTTTTTGAACTGTCTGAAACGAATTTTTATGCATTTATTTTTCCTCTCGCGTTTGGGTTGTCTCACACTGCCCTGTATTAATTCTAATAGGCTTCCCTCTAATGAAGAAACCTTGCTTCAGATGGACTTCCTAAAAACCAGATCCCTCCGTAATCGATCAAAGTTATTATACCGTCGAATGTATTGAAATAGAAACTGAATACAATAGCGAACTTTCATTTCCCCCTAAGTTGTCACCCCATTTCACTGTGAACACGGATTATTTTCGCTTCTTCTGGGCTCGGAGGACTTTGAAGGCGGCTGATAAGGATTAAGCGATTCCCCGACGGAGGCCAACGTGTTTTGCCCCGTTCCCGGGAGAGCCCACCCTCGTTTCCATAGTTTTTACTGCCCCAGGGTTGACGTTGTCGGGCCGTTTTTGCTCTCGGAAGGTGCCTCCTTCACCTGTGAGTTCTCCAGGCTTTATTAATATTGGGACTAATAAAAACAAGGGAGCCTCTCGCGACCGTGTCAAATACTGATGGTTATCTTTATGGCTGTCATTACGGTAATTCCCATTCCTCCTATTACATAAAACGGTCGTTTATTTCTGGAAGGGTCTGCTGCACAAGTGCTTCTAAAGAGGTAGTGAAGCGTGGATATCACAAAACCTGAGAATGGAGTGCGTAAAGTAGTTGAATTGTCAGGGGTTCGTGATTAGTACAACAGAAAAAAAAGTTCCAAGTGTAAATTCCTTGTAGTGTTAAAACGAGTTATACACCGGGTTTTGAACCTTAGATCCAAAATACCCAGCTCGGTCAGGCTTGCTTTCAATGGGGATTTAGTCCTGAAACTCAAACTTTAATCAACCTGCTGAAAAACATCACACGTAGAATCAGCAGCTTCAAGCAAAATGCGAACTGCGTATCAGCAGATGACTTCTAAGAATCTTTCATGCCCTTCGCCTTCTCCTTCGTTGGCTCCGTACATGGATAATTTAAGGAGCTCCTTAAACAGACAACTACAGTACTTGCTGAAAAGTCGAGCGAACCTTATTAGAGGAACGGAGCATCGTTGTAGATTAAAATCCGCTTTGAAATCACGGGCACTGGTGGATTGAGATGCATAGGAACTCCCAGACGCCAAGGATCCTGGGAACGAAATAACTAATAACTTTCCAGTTACGGAATTACGAGTAGGAAACGGAGAAAATTAAAATGGAACAAATAAATTTCTTAAATTTATAATTTATGTTCTGGTGTTTACATTTTTAAATTGAAAATTTGAACTCCCCCCCCCCCCCCCATTAACAGTAAAGGTCAGGTCAATTTACCTTCTATTTATCCACTAGTGGAATGCACCATGTTTGAGAAATCGAGGTTCCTGTTACATATATTTCGATGAAATACGTGTCAAGAGAGAGATTCAACATTCAAAGTATGTCAGTCCATTATGAACAAGAACACATCATCGTCATTTCGAAAGTTTTCGATATTCTCATTTGTCAATACTTCAACCCTTTGATTTCACCCTTTAGGATTGACAGATGTTAATGATTTTTTTACTCAAGGTTCGTCATCGCCCACCTCTGACCTGCAGCGTGGAGAACTCCATGATATACCAACTCATGTAATGGTGCGTTTGGCTGAATCTAGTTTTCTTGTATTTGTTCACATTTCCGGCCCGGGGGTCAAGATCTCGGTTCGTTTACCAACATTAGTCCGCGCCTAGTACGTAGACTGAATACGTACCAGAAGTGGAGCTTAACCATCAGTTAGATGCCAATTTTCCTGGCCGTACCAATGAGGAGCTGTGATATCCTCACCTGTTACATTGCTCCATGTTTTCCAACTGCTTGCCTTCTTCGTGATGAAATTTTTATTTTCTCTTTTAGAATTTGTATCACTTCCTCTCCAATCACCTCACCACTCACTCACTCAGCAATGTCACTCTAACTTCATCCATGAATATGGTTATGGATGATCTATGGATGGCATCATGAAATGTTACCAAACACCATCCATCCTTCTCAAAACGCTTAGCTTTGCTAAGTAAGGTCGGAGGTAATTTCCAGTTCAATCGAAGATATATCCAATCGATTCATGGAACATTCGTAGTGAAGACTGTGTTTATTCATTCCATGATTCTTTTAAACGTATGACCCAATTGTTAAAGCTAGAAAAAGGATCGTCCGCTGATGTTCAATTAATTGGTTATTGGTAATTGTGCCGTGTAACGTTCTATTGATACACTTGCAGTCATTCATTACTCATTCATCATTGTATCATGGAAAAGCCCATCATTACCAGAGCCCAATATCTAACCCACAATATAGTCAAACAATTATACATTGTGCCTTCCACTGATCTCAACCTGAATAGACATCTCTTACACCTTCATCTCATATGATAATAAAACTCCAAGCTCGAGGAAATGTGTGTCCTCACTCTTTACCACCCTAATTACCACTCTTTTAACCCCTTTTCTTACGAAATTACCACCAAAGCTTTCCCGCTAATACAGAATTGAATTAAGGCAACGGATTAGATGTTCTCCCCTTTTCCAAACAACCAAAGAGATTCTGCGACTTACTTTTCACCTAGTTGGAAGGAAGTTGCCCCTCGCACTCAGCCAACTTGAAACGTTCCGACCGTATTTTCGCTCCTATACAGGCTTTGTTCCCGGGTTGGAAATTATTTTTGTTTCTTAGTTCAGGTTGAATCTCTATTTCCACCTTCTTTCCACTTTCCTAATTAAAAGTTTGAAAAGTATTTTTCTTTGTTTCTTTTCCTCACGACAAAAAGTCCGTAATCTCTCTGGTTACTTTACGTATTGAGACGCAACACGTTGGTTCTGATTGTCTTATCTCGATTTCCACGTTAGTTTCAGGTTGACTGTCACGAATTTACACTGAAATGTTTACGTATCTAATACTATATTATATGTACAGGTGAAAATAATTTCTGAACGGTTTCATGTGTTTTCTTTTGTTTTCATTTCTTTCCTCGTAGATATTTGTTAGCTAACAACAACTTTTCAAAAAGTTGTCATTTGGTGGGTACCAACTTCAACGTTTGTAATGAGGGGAGGGAGAGGAAGGGTGTAACCCTTAGGACCGCCTGGCGTGTCCAACATTTCAATTTCAGTGTCGTTTACATGATTCTTCAGATGAGAATCTTGGTACACCTCCCTAACTTAGAGAAACTTAAATTAAATCTTACAATGGCGTCATAAGGAGAACTCCCATATTGTCATGCATCCTGTTTAGAAAAGGATATTCACTCTGTTTAATGACTGTCTCTATGTCAGCAGCTTTTAGAATTCCAGGGTATCCTCTGCCTGTTATTGGCTAATCATCTCTTTCCATCACTCCATTCCATAACCTCCTTGTCACCCTTCCTGTAGAAAAGTTAATGCCGTTTTCCGTGTCCGGTGGATCTCTCAGGCTGGTTCATTTATCGCGTTATGAGGACAGCCGCGCAAGCCAACGTCAGCTTGTGATAATATTTTGCATCATCTCGTCATTATATTGAACCGACAGGTTTTAAATGCGGCAAACATAAATCTGCTACTTGCCAAACCATTTGCTAATGCTGTAAATGTCAAGTATTGTGGGATTGGGTACCTGTTGTTCCATCAATTGCACCACTGCACTGATATCAGTAGTATCTGAAAACAGCGATATTAGAGGGTGCCCAAATGGAAAATCTTGGTATCAATAAAAATTCATTGGAGTTTTGTGTGGAGATATTGAACTGTCTAAATCCCATAGCTGTCCTACTGAATATGGTTTCTGCGTGTCAGCCAATCAAATATTACATCATCTAAATAAAATCATTAAATCACGCCATTGTCCGATATTGTAAGAGTTAGGATCGTATCGTTCCCAATAAATTCCAAGGTATTTCGATTGAAGGCAGCGTCTAAAATAAAGAATATCCATATTTTCAGATATCATCTAATTTCTATGGAATCATCAGACGCTGTGAGGGTTGTGTCCAAATGGCCATAACGACTTTAAATGTTCCCCAAATGAAGAATGAATCTGTATTTACACATAACAAATATGATGTAATAATTTACATTACAGAGTTTCCATTTATTACTATGTAATATCAAACGGTTTCGCGCTAACCAAATAACACTTTTGGTGACAAAATTATTACTTACAGTTATTATATTACTGTTAACTGCAAAGTAACCTCAGTGCCTGTTTAATAATTCAACAAAATACAGCAATCGACCTTCGACATCAAGTAATTTTTCTTGTCTTTCGTCATCCCTCAAAGGTTTAACCAGCTGCCTTGAAAGTTACTTCAAGCCCGAGGTAAATTGATAATTAGTTTTTTCACCCCTCTTGTAATTAGTTTCCAGGATGAACTACCCCGCGAAATTGAGTAAACGAACGGAGTTGATGGTGTTTTTAGGGGAAACGGGGAAGGAGATGGGTTGTAATTTTTCACTGCTGTTCCTTTCCAACTCCGTACATCTTGTATCTACTCTGTCAATTCAAAAGGCATTTTAACTTAACGAGTCAAATGAAATAATACTATGAGATTAAACAGACAATACAAAATTCGTGAAGGACCTTTCTATGTAATTATGAAAAGCGTTAAAAACTGCGCTAAAAATCCTCCATTATTCCTTAATTTAGTTTTTCTTACAATTCTTATTAGACTGACCACTGCTTTACACCAACTAGACATTGTTGATGCTTCAATTCACTTCGGTGCTTCGGTTAACTCACGCAATACTAAATTGTGTGTGTCACGAAAAATTAGGAAGGTGAATGAATAACCTTCCTCTTGCAATGACATCTTGTGGGAAAAGGAATGAGCTTGGGACGACACAGTAGACTCTATCATAATTAACCATCGAATTTATGGGTTCCTCCTTGTGGCGTAGGTCATTGTGGAACATATCTTCATTTAACTGTTTGAAACGTAAGAGATCGTGAAGCGTATTACAATATAGGTATTGTCTGAAAGAATTCCTAATTTCAAAATGGCTCCTGTTAACATTTCATCACTGCTTGTTGAATAAGTGATAAAACAGCTTTAAAGCTTACTCGACCAATCAGGCGAGTTCCTATTGATCTGTCCTGGCAAAGCTGTTACTTACAGTTGGATGTCGTAGTTAGGATTGCTGTTGTTGGAACTTTGTCTCTGCCCCGTATGTAATTGATTAATGAAACTACTGTATTCTGAAACATATTGATAGTAGCTCCTGCATGAATCTGTTCGGCCATCACTAAGTTCATTCCATCCTCTTAACAACTAGTTCCTCCCTCATAGCATTCCACATTCAACCCAATAAATAGGGGATATGGGCGAGCCTCAGGAGTCTTAAATCATTAGTTGCCAACAACTGGATCCAGAGAAAAATTTTGGAAGTCCCTTAGAAGAAATAAATTACCGCTATGAAATACAATAGTGTATGTGGATGATGCTTTTGGAATGAGTACAAACCTTGGTGAAGATTCCAGTTGCTGTTTTGCAGTTCTTTCCAGTGAGCTTTTTTGTCTGTTCCAAAACGCCTCTGGCACTTTCCAGAGGTGGCAGCATTATAGCCTTCCAACTTGAATTCCTGACCAAAGTTGGAAAACCCATGTCAAGCTACAGCTACACCAGGAAACAGGCACGCTGTCCTTCTTGCCATATAAAATATAATCTTTAACACCGTTGAATCGTGTTCGTCTAAATTAAACATGTATTCGATTCGGTTTTCCTTTGGACTTCACGCGTTTTCATATAAAACTTTCTTTGTGCATAATAGGGAAAAGTTGAAGTTAATCACACTATAGACAGCGGTGCCCACAGGGAGGGGGGGCTAATGACGCAGACTGCGTCATTGAAATTCTTTGGTGGGGGGGGGGGGGCGTACAGTTGATTGAAACAGTTTGTAACATGGCAACATTCAAAAATATATTACATCACCAGATAGAACGTAAATAATGATGAACCTATTAATTAATTCAAATATGGTTTGTTTTTCTCTCTGAAGATATGTAAATGACAATGACAGTGCTCGAATATTGTTTTACATTTTTGTTTTGGGGAGGGGTACAAACCTACACTTGGGAGGGGAGGGGGGGGGGGGGGGGGTTCGCAGCCCCGCTATAGACCTTTGAAAATTGTTGAATTTTCATTTAAAAATAAGGCTTTTACGACGGTTCCGAAATTGTCCATATTTAAAACTTATTCCTCATGGAAAACTATTGTTCTTTAGCCGTATATCATGCATTCTAAATGACTCCGTTAAGCCAAACTTTTCTATCACACTTAAGCATTAGATTGTAAACATGTGCTCAAAAATCCTAAAACACATGGAATGCAACTTAAAAGCGTTAAATTTATTTTATATTTTCTCTTCTGAATAAGATAATAATTTAAGGAAATGTATTAATACGAACTAGACCACCCAGAAAACTGTGTTAGGAAGATGATTTGGATATCATTAAAATCTATAAAACAGATGAAAAACTTTGCATACCCCTGAAGTGTGAAAAATCCTAAAGTTGCTTCATAGAGCAGAATATTGTTCAGAAACACCTATTTTGCATTACGAAGATTTTCCTAATAAACGTAGGGAAAGCAAGTAAATACAAGTATGTGTTTTACTTCAATAATATTCCGTACGTGAGTTCATGCTACTCGAGAGGAACTTGATGCTTTCTATATCGTGAGTATTGGTACATTCGTTCCTAAGCTTGGAAAACGGTTCGAAATGCAGAGCATTTCCCGTATGTGTCGATGAACACACGTGTTTGATGAATCAGACTCATTATGTGTCGGTCATGCCGTGTAATTCCGGACTCTCCTCCCAGTTTTAAAACACCGTTTCTTTTGTTTAGATTCCGATGAACGTCCTGTTTGCCGTTAGCAGTTAGTACCAGAATACTCGACTACGTACACGAATTGTAGAGGTGACCTGTTTGCAAGTTCGGAACGGCGTTATCCAAGCGGAGCGCCCGCGTGTACGCTTGGTGTTTGTTCTGGGTGTTTGTACGTTATGATACGGCACGTTGATCTCGCTGATTCTACCTCTATCACGTATCTCCTCTATTTGCTCTTAGTAAGTTCGCGCTTAACTCGTACGTAAACCAAGGTAGCGCCCTAGTTTATGTTTTGGTAATCCGTCAGATCCCAGTGGATACAACACTTGAACAAATAGCCTCCAACTCGGCTTAAATATTTATTGGTCAAATAAATCATTTACATTATCATGACTCAGGAAGAGAGAAGGTTGTTCGCTGTTAAACACGAATGCACACACAAAAAAAAGCTCGTCTTTATGAGTGATAGATTAAATTCCTTAAACATTCTAATTTTGCCCTTAACTCGAAGGGTTACATAATAGTTAACTTATCTAACAGGGGTAATTAGTAAATTGGGAAAAAACTACTGTCACGTTAGGTGTGGCTAATAATTTCATGTGATAAATAACATGAATGCATAGATTTTGAAATAAATTAATCATAAAAGGTGGAGAACTTCAAATCAAAAGAAGAGCGACATGTACTACATGTATTTGGCGCTACGCGGATGAAATAATGGTGAGTTAGAATTGAATATGATATAAGATAATTAACTTTTCGAATTAGGACTGGATCAGAAGATCAGAAAGTGATAATATTATGGTTGACTAGTCTTAGTTTGAGGATGCTCGGAGTGAGGTTTTGATTTTTGAACGAAGAAATCATTTGCGGGCTATCTCCAGCCTATCCCGTGTGTTCCCGGAAAATATCATCGAACTCTGATAAAAACAGTAAAAATTAGGTTTGTTACAAAAATTGCACGTTCGCTTATGTGGAGCAGCTACCAATGATACTACCACGTTGGAATTTATATTATATTAATCTTTTATTAATGTTAAGCCACCATTCCCCGACTACCACCCAAATTTGAGCGACATCGGGCCTCTAGAACCTGCAATTTTTGAGCGATTAAATTCTGCGGCTTAAACCTCAATTTCCAGCAAATTTCGTCAACGTCGTTGGAAAACTGTAGCAATTATTGTTGTTGAAATGATTTGCGCACACATAACTGACCGACCCGAAAAGAAAGTTGTAGTAAATGGTGTGAAACGTAACTTGAGAGTGGATTTTTTAATTTTTAAGAAACATGTATCTCTCGAAAGTGAAAACAAAGATGCCGCTAACCATGTTCAGAATCGGAAGCGATAACCATAGCTTGACGATTTCTTGTCCATTTCCTAAGAGCCTAGACACCTCTAAACCTGCCAACTTCATAATTTAAAATTAATTTGGTTCTTTGTTAGCTTCACCCATGAATTTAACTAATTTTGTGTTTTTTATTTGTTACAGGTACGCCATTTACCCAGAATGGTACCGATGAAGAAAACAATTCTGTATCAGGTTGGTCTTTTTTGTTTTTGTTTTTACTTTCTTTCTCCTCTTTTTTTCCTTAATAACATTATTTCATAAGATCTTCACACTCACACACAGATATATGAAAACTGCTCTGCCAAGCTAAACCGCTGAATCTACATTTTTGTTTTTGTTACGTATTTTAAGCTTCAAGTTTTTCTTTATTGATAAATCCATAAATTACTCCATATTTTGTTGCTGAATATGACTAAGAATTAGTCGTTGCTCACTGATCCTTCGGCTTTGAGCCGTAACTACGTTCGTGTGATAAATCATGCCTCACCCTTAAAACGCCCGCATTGATACTCTATATTGGGTTAGAATTGGTAACACAGGGAACTTGACAAATTAACGATACAGCTTTACTTGAGCTGGTGATGGAAATTAAGAATCTACGACTTCCGAAAGAACGCAGTTGGCTTCTAACTTCACCTCCAGGTTACTCGGTTTCATTCGATTTGTAGGCGGATTTGCTTAGCAAGGCAGCACATCTATCAATCTTCATTATATTGGAATCAATAACATCCTAATCATAGTAGTAATAATAATCATAAATCATAATCATCCTACAATTGATCGGTAGGGGAATGTATAGACTTCGTCTAGGAGATAACTAGTGAATCCTTGGTGAATTTCATCGAAATCAAATTGAAACGGGTTGTAGATATCGGCTTAACTAAGAACTGCCAATTTCAAAATCAGGCAAATAAAATCAATCTCTAAACTTTGAAAAACAAGGAACAAGTAGAAACAAAAACGTCTGTCAAGTTGGATGTGGCACACAGTTTAACAATACTAAGGTATTGATAATGTTAATGTTTTGATCAGTGAAATTCATTAAATGATAAAAAAATCTATTCTAATGTAAAGAGATGTAGAAATGCAGCTTTAAAAGAAAATATTTGATGTACCTAGTTAACAATGCTCCACAAGAACAAGTTCTCAAAGATGTCAACGCTTTCAAGTAGGTACATTGTGGGTTTCCGGCACTAAGTCTGTTGCTCGTACAGTGATGATACGATCGTGTTGGAATTTATAATATAAATAATATGGTTATTTATAATATAAATAGTATGGAATTTATATAACCATATTATGGCTATTGGATTAAACCGACCTTCTTCAACTATAGTAAAAATTTGAGAAAGATTTGGCGGTTAGGAAGAAAAAGGGAAACAATTTAAGCTTTTATAGTACCGAGTTACTTTTGTTACTACTAGTACTATTTATTCATTTTGTTCTAGGGAGAAAAAAGACCCCTGATGGATTTTGCATTTGGCATGCTCAGAGCGCTATATTAGATTGCGACCAATGATATTGATAGGATCTACAGCCTTACCTGTAAATTCCCTGCAAATTTCACTAAAATCAGTTGAAATCATTAAAAATGTTGCTAGTTACTAGGAGTTTACGCATGCGCTGTGGCTAATAATGATAGGATTGTATTGCGATTGATGCAGATCTTTCATCGCCGTCTACCCTCCATATTTGAGCGAGGTCGGATCTCTAGGAACCGGAGAAAATTAATCTTGACCACATCCTAAATGCGTACCGCATAGATACCACCCATCCCCATCACCTTTCATCAAAATCAGATGAAAACTGTGGTCATTAATTTTGTTCGAAGAATTTGAGGGATCTAAATGTTCAAAATGATCTAAAACATTTTGTAAAAACGAAGAATTTGAGGACTCAAATGATCTAAATGTTCGAAGAATTTGAGGACTCAAATGATCTAAATGTTCAAAATGATCTAAAACATTTCATACAGGATGTTTAGCACCGTAAAGTAAAAACAAACCTTGTATATCCTGCAATGGGACTCCGAAACAAAATTCGCTGAAACTGACGTTTTTTTCCTATTATTCTAATTACAACTTATCATGTTGAAGAATCTTCTATTTACCAGTACCTTAGGTGGAACGCTCAAAACGGCGTTATTACCTCGTTTATGCCGTGGAACCGTTTAGTCATAAAATCCAACGACACCCTCCCTCCTCCGTTCGCGATAAAACATCGCGATCGCCTCGGGAAATGTACGTCTAGACGATCAACGGCGTAGATACTCGATGCTGCGTGATGTAGCGCCCCAGCAACCTTTAACTACGTACAGCCCTTAACTTCAAATTCACCTTCCTCGAATGAGGGAAAACCCGAGAGGCAAAAAAAAATCGGTTCTTCGAAAAGTTTGTTCCTTATCTATGTGAGGCTACCAGGGGAAATGTGATTTACATTTTTCCTATAGGGAAACCTCTCCCTAGCGACGTATAACGACCTAAAACGAATTCTCCCCATCATCTACGCCCCATGTACCATTCGTGCTTTTGATGCGTCTTTCCCGGTAGTAGCAAGTTGCCGTCGTTACTACATGGCGAGGATGTATGAAGTATAAGGACTTTTCCGCCCGTAGGAGCGCTCCCATTTTCAGGCTTCGACGACTTTTATGTGCGATGGCAGTTCACGTCTATTTCTTTCCGAAGTGTTGTTCCAGGCAAGTTTCGCATCTCCGAGGAGGGAGGCAGGTGAAATTTAAAGTGGGAAGCACCTGCTGTACAGTTTTACGTGCAAACGGGAAGGGCCAACTTAGAGGATTCAATGGGAGCTAAAGGGTCGACTCAACGAAACGTATCTACGTCGTACGACACAGGTTATCAGTTCGTAATGAAGCTGGCTGTAGGGACCACGACATTGAGCTTAAATAACTTCAATTATGATTGGTTTTGTAATAAAAGTTAAGTTAATTACAAATTATCCCGTTGGATGCAAAATAAACGCTTTTGAACATTTACAAACAATAAACATGGAAGAAAAACACGGTTTCCTCCACCATTCCGGTATTATGTATGACATGATTCTTAAAAGAAACATATAATACGCATGACTCACTACAAGATTGCTAGTAGCTGAAAGTACTCTATTCTAATCGAGCCCATTCAAGAAGAGAAGTGCAGGCGATGTTTTATACCTACAGATAACTGTTCCTGCCAATGATGGACTGAATATTGGAAAACAAACAATTTTTCGTGTAATATTCCATTCATTACTATACCGGAACTTACTTATGTAAGTATGTTGTTTACAGGGTGGAAGCGGATATGTGACGAAAAATTTTTTCTGTTAATCTGCATAGAAAATGTACTAAAACCCCGCCAACCGCACTCTGTCCACTATCTCAACCCGTTCTCTAAATATAATTTTTCAAAGGTTTTTTTTTTTTTTTTTTTTCAGAAAACCACGTTTTTTTACATAAAAACTCACGTTCCTCCACTTTAAAATAACTTTTTTCTACTTTTCACCACATTTTCGGATTCAGCGTGCAATTTCCTTTAAGACTAATGCATATCCATAATCCTAAATGAACCCCCAAGGACCGCAATAGCAGTTCAAACATTGAAAATTAAAAAAAAATTGCTAGTTTCTGAATTAACTGCACTTCCAAGGAACGTGCTGGAACTTGCCAAACCTCAGGAAAACTTGCAAATTTAATCAGCTTTCTAATGGTATGGTCAACTTTGCGATTCCGCGTCGATTTCATGGAGAAATTCCAGTTTGAAGGCGAAACAACGTTTGGCACTTTCTAAAGGAACCCCAGGGATAAAAGAAACAGTTCGCGGTATGAATTGGGAAAATGATTGAATTCGCAAAATAGGTAGGTTATAAAAATAAAGTGATCTAGTTTTCTAGAAAAATGATCGAAAAACATTTCTAGTATTCAGACTAGTAGAGTTTAAATAAATCAGACTAGTAAAATTAAAAGAAGTCGCGCTCACATGTGTTCGCAAAATGATCACCATTGTTTCTTATGCAGGCTCTCGTTCTTTTCCGCATGGATCTAACTGTAGCATTACACTACCTCGCAATATTGCGGCTGCCTCTATGTTCCATGCCCTTAGAAAACGTCCGCGTATTCCTCATTTGTGATGCCTGCCATGGCATTTTAACGTAACTGAACACTTTCATGACGTTATGTCGACTCAACTCGCTTTTACGCTTGAACTAGTCTTGAAACATTAGTTTGCGGATGGTAGTTTTTTACAGACTCATGGCAAGAGAAAACATGAATATCCTCCTTTTAAGACCGGAAGGTGTCTTACGTTTTTTCGCCTTCATACTCTCCATGAACGTGGAATCGCAATGTTGACCATACCATTATGAAGCTGATTAAATTTTCAAGTTTTCCTGAGGTTTGACAGGTTCCGCTTCCACCCTGTATACTTATTCCCAATAAAGGATAGTGGCCTACAGACCAGACATACCACCGCCGCTTCGGGCTCAGGGTTCCCCAGGAATATAACCAGCTTACGTGCTAGCCGTGAAAGATCTGAAGCTGTTCTAATTTGAAAATTCGTGTACTACACTATCATTAGTACTATCATTACCCCCAATCAAACCTTGTCTTGTAGATGAGACCTCTAAACGGTTGATTCTCTACCCCTTTCTTGTCAGTTTTTCTTCACCTAAAAATGCCAATCGGTTCCGATGTAGTTAGGTCACAAAGAAAATGGGAATTGCTCCGATTGTACTAAGTACTGCCTACCTATTTTCCTTGGGCTAGCAAATTCAATGCGACCGATGAAACATTTGAATCTACACACCCCAACAAACCTTCCTAATAGCAACTAGATCCGATGTATTCAGCTCAGCGGCAGGTAACATTGTTTTATGTAGCTGAACCTTCCCTCCTCTAAACACCTATATATTTATCCATTAACTGAAATAGATAAGGTAACGAAGCAACTATCATCCTTCAGATGAGAAAGCAAATTATAATTCCAGCCCTATAAATTTGATATGATTTCGGCATTGTTTCTCACTTCTCGCTTCTACTACATTTCGTTTGTTTTGTTCATATTTATTCCATATATACGGGACATGATTGTAGCATTAATAAACAACTGAATTATCGATGAACAAATATAAGCTACTTCATATATTTGCGTATCAACCGCTTTTATCCGATTCGAGAGGAGTTCAATGATCCGGGCCTATAATACCGTCTCCATGTTTATATTCATGATTGGAGCTAGTTGATACAAATTTAATTAAAACAAGAAATGATGATGATTACGTATTCATCATTCCATACAATACTCCTGCTGAACAATTTATTTATTCTATTTTTCGAGTATTGATTCAAAATCCCCATTGCTAACGCATTTTAATTACTTAACAATCAAGTTGTGGATACAAAATTTTCATTAGGATGTCATAGATATGTGTTACACCTAACTTGATAGTTGCAGCTTTCTCTTACGATATTCGGACTTGAATGTCGAAGAATATAAAATGTTTGTAAAAGCTAGAAAACGTTAAGTTAGTTGATGACTGCGCTCGATAGATTCAATGAATCTGAAACAATCATCTTAAGAGCTTCCCGCACATTCAGCACTCGGATACCCAAATACAAATGTCGTTGGGTTACTAGCGGTAGAAAAGAATTCATAACCGAAGTGCCTATATCGTCTAATGTAGTGGTTGTCTTCATGAATATTTCATTCGGAATACACGGCCCTCGCATCAAAATGGAAATGAAGAATTCATGCAGGCACTGTCCTCTTGCGATATTGTCAAAGAATATTCTTCGAAGTGGCTGTTTATTATCGTTAAACATGATTTTCAAAACCGTATATGTGTAGGTGAATCTCAGTAGTCATTACGACCATAGTCGAACAAAAGAATGGGTTTCCTATCCCAGAAGTTAAAATTTGGTTAGTATAGATTCGGAAGCGTTCAGCCTCATTCGTCAAAACATGGAAATGCTCTTACGTCATTGATATGTCAAAACGACAAAAATGCTGAATTTTCCGTTCGTTATATTCCTGCTGACTATTTCATATTTTACTGGCAATCTTTACAATCAGAATCATAAATAAAGTATAGAGTGAATTGTACAATTATGGTATTAGAGGATTACCCCTGAAGTTACTGAAATCGTACCTCACCAATCGTTGGCAAGAGGTGAGGATCGGAGATTCAATTAGCGATTCCAGGGAAATGGTTTGTGGAGTACCTCAAGGTACTGTTCTGGGTTCAGTGCTATTCCTTCTTTATATAAATGAACTCATGAACCTACGAATAAATGGTCAGATTTTTGGATTCGCAGACGACACGGCTTTAATCTTTTGGAGTGAGAAGTTTGATGATCTGCTAGGTGTCTCATGTTCAGGTTTTCAGTTGGTGTGGACATGGATGGATATAAACTTTCTGCGGTTCTCAGCTTCTGATAGGAAGGTTGTCTCCAAGCAGTGTTTGAAAATTCGCAGGTATGAGTGTGACCGAACTCCTGAATGCCCGTGTGAGATAGTTGAGTTATCCAACGATTGTAAATATCTAGGAGTAGTTATTGATTATCGCTTGAAATTTAAAGAACATATTGATTTACTTGTGAAGAAACTAAGAAAACTTTTCTATGTGTTTGGAACTTTAAGAGGATTTGCGGATTTAAGACTTTTGAAAAATGGTTTATTTTGGTCGGTGTAATCGATCCCTTCATTAGGTATGGTATTTTGGCACGGGGGGGGGGGGGGGGGAGCCTGTAAGAGTACTTTACGACTTTAACTGAGTTATTAAAGATTAAGTATATTTTTCGAATTGAATCTTGTTTGTATAAGTGTAAAATTGGAATTGATGTCAGTGATTTGTCCCATCCTGTCTCTAAGAGAACTACATCCAAGTCTAATATTAGATTGCCCAAAATTAACCTTGATTTATATTAGAGAAATTCTTTCGTTGTTGCCATAAATTACTTTTACCGCTATAGTATTGATATTAGTAAGTTCTTAAATGTAGAAACTCTAAAAAAAACATCTTTGAGAATCGAAGAGGGAGCTCGTGAGGGAGGTGGTTTATAGTAGGTATATTCCAAAACTTATGTTCCCAATCACTCCGAAATTTAGAATATAATAATGTGTGCATGTAACAACTCCATGGAGGGACACAAATATATGGTGGGGTTCCGGGTTGAAAGTAACATTTTTTTCAAAATGAGTTTTTTTGTCATTCCGGTACTAAGGAGACGTTGTCTACTGTGTGTTGTTGCTAAGAACGTTGTCTTCAAACTGATGTGCAAGAAATACTTGAAAATAAATTTTACCTGCCTGACCCGAAGAGTATTTGAACTCAACCAAAAAACACGAACGGATTATAAATGTACTTTCGCTGGTGCATGTAAATGTTATCAATTGCCATTTGATCACTTTTATTGAGTAAAATTTGTAAGATTGCATAGTGGGCAGGTGAAAATGACCAATTACAGTGATAGTTTGGATAACCTTCTCTAACAGAAATAGGTATATTCTTAAAACTATTCATGTTATGCGACTGATTTTCGAAGAATTGAATTGACCAATCACTCCAGGCAAATTTAGAGTAAATAAATGTGTTTTGCATGATATCATAGGCACTAAAATACCTACAGGATAAAGAAAAGTCGAAACATAGTCGGAGAGATATCACACAACCAGACTCAAAATTTTGCAAATGTTACTTGGTCACTTTTACTCGGAACCCCATATATATTCTTATATTTAATCCTCCATGGGCACAAGTAATCAGCTTTGTTGAAGTTTACGAGCTCGTAAATGTTTTTGCTGTGTTCGGTTGATAAGTTCATTGCTCACATTCCTTTGTAGATTATATTTATTGCCAATAAATAAATAAATTATACTCGTTTACGCAAGAAGTACCTGAAGGAACATAGCAGAGATAGAGAAAGTTGATTACGATGAATAGATGGAGGACCAAGTTACAGTAGGTACGCAGTTTTGAAAATAAAGGAAGATCGTCCAGCTCGGGTGAATGAACACAACATTTATGTATAATGAAGATAGAAAACATAAGAGATTGCTTGATATTACTGGAACCTGGGTGGTAGTGCATGATCAGCGTATCAGTGAACAGAATTCACTCCTGTTGATCTTGGAAGGTTGGCATTTTATGCTCTCTACAAATTTTGTAGAACAAGAGACGAACCAAATTAATGGCTTTGACCTCATCGGTAGGGTGTGGTGAACTCTCCTAACCCGGAAGCTGAAATTTGGCAGGTATGAATTCCGAAGCGTTCAGAGTTACGCATCGAGACATGAAAATAATCGTTTGTCGCTGATAAAGTGAAAAAGAAAAAAGTGCTACATTTTTCATTCGTTTCAACGATTTATGCTCTCTATTGTAAATTTTTCTGACTGAATCTGGGGTACGGGAAGCATAAATATTGAGGTGGTAAGATATGGAAGAATGAAAATGAAAGCGAAAAAGATGGTTAAATATGATGAAAGAATGAACGACAAAGTTACAGCTATTTTGGAAACAAAGACACAATTCATCCAGCTCGGGTAACGTTGTAAGTTACATTTGTGTATCACGATGAAAGAAAACATCGGGATGTTTTAAACATTGCTTGAGTTTACTGGGAACCGAGGTTGTAGAGCGGGGGCGAAGAATATTAGTTGGGTGGAAAGGGTATCTGTGTGGAGGTTTCGCTAGTTTCCTCTTGGCAGTTGTTTACACTGAACAAAACGGCGAGAAAAAAAGAAACAATGAGAATGGAGGAAATGGTCGGAGTCCTATTCGCCGCCGGAGTTTGAAGCAAATGCGAACTAACAGGTGGTCAGTCAACAAATGAAGAAAAAGATCTTCGCCGCGCTCTAAGTCGCGGAGTGGTTCAGTTTAGCTGTACCGATGTAAAAGAAAGAATCCACTATACTACTCCGTACCGATAAAACAACACAGCCATGTGATCTATTCAGTTATGTGATCGATTACAGTCAGCAAATCTGTTGCTAGAGAGTTATACTGTTAAGTTCCAAAAATTGCTAAGGGATTGCATTGGCATCGATCATTCATTGCTCATTCCCCTACAAGATATCTGACATGTATCCAGTATGGTGTGTGTCTCAAATTAGGGTGGGAGGGATAGAAACTTTAGACATTGTTACACAAAGTTTATTATTTCTGCATTAGATATACCTCCTGGGTAGGGACGTTCCGATACCGCTTTCGATACGATATTTGGTATCGAATCAATGGTATCGATACCGATACAGTATCGAAAGAAAAGTATCGATATGGGTAGTATCGAATCACAAAGTAAACTTAATTGACTCGGAACCTCGGAAGCAAAAAATCCCAGACTTTGTGATCACACAAGAGTGTAATAATACAAAAGGAATTAATATAATAATAAAATAATACATATAATATATACAGGAAAATAATATAGGTAATACAAAAATAAAAAACATAATAGTATAAGTAGGTAATATAAAAAGGGTCTGAATAAAATATTGATCCTACCTATTTTTGTCCTATGGTCGAGGAACATACAACAACAGTCAACAATAAGATAGCAACATAGTAATAACAACAGCAACACTAATAACGATCGATATAACACTTATCATTGTCGATATCAAACTGATAAACTGACTGGTTCGATTCGACCACATTGGAAACACCACCACCAAAGTTGCGTCTTTTAAAGCAAGTTACCCACTAGCCCACTACTTTTCAAAACTGAGAAAGTTTCAATATTGTTGAAAATTAGATGTTACGAAAATTTAGAATTATGTTCACCAAAAGGAAGTACTCATTCGATACTTATCGATACTGAAGATTTTCTTTCGAATATCGGATGATTCGATACCGATACGATACCTGCAGTATCGAAACAAAAGTATCGATACCTACCCATATCGGTAGTATCGGAACGTCCCTACTCCTGGGTAGATCGCAGATCTATATTAAATAAATTTTATTGAAGGTATATTGGGGTGTGTCGGACGTACAGTTAAACTTGTTGCCTCGATTCTCCATACTTCTAGATGTCCCCAAGACGATAAAATGGCTTTTGTCATAAATATAACTCCATAAACAAACACTTTACTAGTCCCTTAGTACATAATGAAAGGTTATTTCTGAATACATACAATAGTGCATACATCGATATGAAAGTTGAAACCCAAGAACGTAACAATTGAATGATTTTTTTTCTAGATAGATTACAAAGGTTCTTTATTAAGATCAATCAACCAAAATTGATACAACGTGCTGTTCTCAAGGAAAACTTCGTTCTAATCTCAACTTTTCAAGGGTATAATCCAATAAATTTTGGTTTAATTTCTTTCCACTGATGCTTCAGAATAGTCATTGCAGTAGAAATAGAACGAAATCACTTCTGGGAGCGAACATTAAACATAAAGTATGAAGTAATACAAAATGCAATCGTTTAGTACTACCATGTGAGCCAAGTTTAGAAATATCATCCATATGATGAATATTTATGACAAATTACTGGAAGTTTAAACACTGTCTACACAGAAAGGGTCACTTTCTTATTGTTGTCTACAAATGTTTTCTGAAATAACTTTTCTTCTCCTATATTTAAATTACCAAAATTTGTTGCTATTTCTTATCAAATTTCAAAGAAAATTGAGAATATTTTCAGCACGAAATTGTGCCAGAAATTTTGAATATTCAAGTCTACAATTGATATAATTTTTCTGAGTGCCTAGTATCCAGATAAAAGTATAAATTCTTCAGGTTTTTTAGCAGTGCGTTTGCATAAAAACTGCTGCCCCACCGATTCAACTTCTTCAGGACTGTATTTTCCCAATTCAAAGGAGAGTTACCGACTGGAACATGATGTTTCGATCAAATGACAAACTTCTAGTGAGCAGGCTTGCTTTTCTAGACTCATTCTAGGCATGATTTTGAAGAAAGTGCAATGAGAACAAACAAAAGCTTTACCAATCCTAAAAATTTCCCAGCTACATGTTGATGCATTCAATCCTCCAGGATGTATTAAGAGAGGTTGCGATCTCCAAAACTTAGCAAGATCCTTACCACCATTGTTTACAACCCTTCTGCAAAATTCACTTTCTCTTTTACTTACTTAATTTGAAAAAGGCAGCAGTCCGAACATCAAAACTAGGATTGTGAACTTATTACTGTTATTCATCATAATGAATAATTATAATTTGTGAACATGTCAAAGTGTGAAAAATCTATGAAAACTTGACAAAATCTAGGAATTGTTTAATATTGCCTCAAAACGTTTTTAACGTTAGCCGTTTTGAACATTTTCTTTTCTTTTTCCAATTTTAGATGCCATTGCAATAGCTTCATTTTCAAGTATACTACGTTGATTTTAATATTTGAGGACTACCTTCATCTCAAGTTTATCGCAATCCCTGGGTTGCGCATCTTTGAGCGCTCGCTAAGTGGGTCGCGCGTGGTAAAAAAAATCGATTCAGGAGCCAAATGTTCATGAAATTTTCCGTAAAATCCGAATCTGCAATCAAAAATGGAGGTTTCCATTCGAAAAAACAAAGTTGATCTTGGCTGCGCATGGTTGCGCGGTTACGGATGGCTGAGCTTTGTGAGGGTGATGGAATGGTGTAGTTGCCCCTTCCGGGCAGGTGGATGCATTATTATGCTCCGCCACGCTCAGAGGATGAAATAGACGCTTGGTAACGTCTGATTCATCTCCGATGGAGTCGGAATCTAAAATCGGGAAGGGCCAACTAACCATTTCCATCACAGCTTTTCTGTAAGAAATAGAATAGAAGATTTGGTGTCTATGGTGGTTTCAACAATTCCACTGCACCGGATTTTACTCTTGTCGAGTTTTCCTCTTTTCCCTCAAAACTGAGATAATCGTCGACTCCCTTTTTGATACGAATCGACAGATACAAAAACTTGCCAATCGTAGTAACTTGTAAGGGCTCGTATTGTCGAGCCGTTTCTGCCTTTCACACAATCCGACTATAAGGAAGCCATGAGACGCGGCCCGAGGGAGTCTTTCCAGAAGAGATTCGCCGGGGGGAAAAAGCTAATGCGATTCCCTTCCGTATATAACCACCTGAGGGCGCATAACCACTGGGTTGGGACCGCCAAGCGCGCAATCCTCTCCAATATTCAATCACAATCCCTTCCAGACGCGCCGTCCCCATTTTCCACCTCGTTCTACCGTGAAACTTCATCGGCGCATCAACACCGCCTCTTTCTTCCCATAATGTGATATTGTCTTCGGGGGATCTGCATCGAACCACTCCTTACCTTGTTCCGGGAAATTTGTCATAGGATCGATATGGAGACGACGGGTACGGGAGCTCTTTAGGAGGTTTTTCATGCATACCGTGTAATATTTTTGATACTCAATAAACTCGGGACTTTAGGCAATCTGTATTCATAGTATCAGCTGTAGAGGATAACTCTCCTCGGTCTCAAGTTAGACTGATTCGGGTTGCATCCTGAATATTGATGGTTCTTGCACGTTGGCACTTACATGTTGAAAAGAGCTATTATCACTCCAACGGCGTTGAACTACATATTGCCTCATTTGCAGTTCGAAAATTCACATTGCGATTTCCTGGTAGTGGACCATAGTTAGTTATTTTCCTTTTACTCCTCAGGAGCATAGGGCCGAGACGAAATTCCACCATCTCTCTCTATTCCTGGCCAGAGCCCCCATCTGATGCCACGACTTTGCTGCTCTTCGTGAATCTGCCTCGACCGATCGCCTCCATGTCATTCTAGGTCGACCCCGTCTTCGATATCCTTGTGGGTTCCACTCCATTGCCTTCTGCTCAATTGCTCCATCTCCTCAATTGTGTCAATGAGGCTTTGCACACTTATGCCATCCAGGGATTGTGGCTTTGGAGAGAGATGGAGAAAGACTGGGTCCTTCTACGCTAGCCAGGAATGAGCCGTAACTGGAAGCACCAAGGGCCGGTAAGGCAGCCGTTGTTTTAGCAGGCTCTGCAAATTTTTTTGATCGACAAAGCTTGTTGTAATGCCCAACTTTGTGGCAAGTTGTATATACTGCGTCTCGAGCAGAAAAATTCTATCAAAAGTGGTAGGGTCCACCACAAAAGAAACATTTTTTTGAAGCCCATTGGATGCATCATCCAATGCAGAGACGAGAGGGAGTTGTTTGTATCCGATTTTTTTATTGCGACCTCAATGCAGCCGGACTTTTCTACGGCGTCAAGGAGGCAAGGTATTATCTCTTTGTGGTCAATTGCGAGCATACAATTACAATGTTACAAGTTATGATGTGTTTTATAGTTTGTCTGTCAATTACCTAGATACCTTGTAATAATTGTAATAATAGCCTGGTTACAATAATGATTACGGTCTGGTTAAAAGAGAACTGAACAAGGATAAATGAATCGGAATTTTTTATCAAATCCTAGGTACTTTAGAATAATAATAAACCATTTGTTATGTACAAAATTCCAGCGTTGAAAACTTACTTTTGTACGATCTTAGTGGTACATTCACGTGCCGCTCAATCTCGTGATATTGTTGTATTGAGTTACAGTTAAGGGCGGAGAAAGAGGCCCTGCAGTGCTTGTCGAATAGCTGTGAAAAAACGGCAAAATTACAATATAATGGCTCAAGTTGAAATAGATGATGACATAGCGTGCTTCAAGACAGTGAAGAATGTTAGTGAGGAAGGAAGGGTGTGAAATATGGAGACATTAGGTCCATGTATATTCAGGGACACATTAAATCAACAAGGCAACAAATGATCCAGCGACAGATCTTATCGAATATGGATTTAACATTCGAAGTTGAACTGGTCTAGTTTCAAACTCAACAGCACGTGGCATCTCGGTAATAAGCTGCATTTATAGGCAATCGTATTTATTCAATGCGCTACTTAAGACGGCATGTACGTAATAGCCAAATTTCCTAAACATTGGGCAGTTGCAATGACTGCAAATGTTAGACAATCGCATTTTCGCTTTGTGCTGTTTTGCGCGTGCTTCTTTTTGTTCATTCTGCTTCTTTTGAATGTTCCTTTCATTTCAAATGAATAGTTTTTTTCAAAAATGAACGTTTGTAATCGACCAAGAAGGAAAAGTTAACCTCCCTCAAAAATTGCTGCTTTGATTTTCAAGATGTGTACAACCCAGAAATCGAATGAAAAACCCTTCCGATTCTAACATAGAGCGTATTATTTTTAGGTAACTCAATCACGGAGATCATTGGCCTCTAGTAGATGTCCCACCGAAACCAGCGATCAAATTTCTGCTATTCAGCTTGATCAGGACTGAAAAATTCGCACTATTATTTACATTGAAGGAATTGGATTTTGTTATTTTCGTCATCAGTTATGTTTTCTAAATACTCTCTTTTCCATTCAGTATGTTTTCATTTCTGAAGTCTGCTTTTTCTGTTTGCTTTTTCCCATTAGAGAACATGTTCTATGTCTATTGTACGACTTCTGTAATAAAAATGAGAAAGTTGTGCGGATTTATCCCGTTTGTGTATGGTTGTGTAAGACTACGGACGTTATTAACTTTTGTTGTTAACTTTTTGTTGTAATATAGGGCCGGTCTTAATCCCTGATTCAGAGGAAGGTAGTAAAGAAAACGTAACCAGACTGTTTCACGAAAACGAGATATTATTGAAATTATTGACGGGGATAATACAATTATAAATTTATAAAATAATACTATGCTACCTACTTAGGTCTTCTCAATATTGACCACAACACAGCCAAGTGATCTATTCAGCCATGGGATCGATTACAGTCAACGAGTCTGTTGCTAGAGAGTTGAACTAATTAGTTCCACTAATTGCTAATAGAGCGCATTGGTCATCGATCATTAATTACTCATTTCCGTACCAGATATGTGACACGTAATCAGTATGGTGTGTGTCTTAGGGATGGGTATCGTTGAACAAGTATGTATATTTTGTACCGATACTGCATCAGATGGTTGGTATCGATATACCAAATATCGGTCAAGCAAAGTATCGATATTTATTAATATCGAGTATCGTTTTCAACATCAATTTTTCAAAATTGAATTGCAAAAAACCTAATCGTATAAAGTTGAACAGAACAGAAGATGACCTTTGTTTTGATTTTTTGAACCTGTGACAGTAGTTACCTACTAAAGCCGTGATATAGTCTCCTACTACTGCCTTCCGACTTCTTCTTGTTTTCCTGTTTTCTATCTAGTGAGCCACTATTCTTTTACACTCCAGATTCCATTACAAGTGTCCAAAGATTGGTTGGTGAGTTTTTTGACTAGTAAGAAAATCAACCGAAGAAAAATATTAAAACTATTTTCTTTAAGCTAGTGAGAAAAAATTTGACGATATTTCAAGATATCGGAATTGAAGTATCGATACAAAAATATCGATACTCAATGGTAAAATATCGATGTTTTGAAATATCGGGTATCGATACCGATCCCTAGGGAGGGTGGGCCACAACACAGCCAAGTGATCTATCGAATTTTGATACTTAACTCATAGATGATACATTCACTTTAGAGATATAAGAACGCCAAGTGCAACATTCAACGAGAATTGTACGAAGTCCCAAAATTCGACCCTTCAGCGCGGATGTCGCGAACTAAGGCGAGTTACGTCATAGTGGCTCAGTTAGGTCTTTCAGACGGGTTGAGTACAATGGCCGTGAGGGAGAACCAAGGCTTATTGCAGAAGGACGAATTACTCACAAAATATGGAAAGTCCTGCGAAGAAACGAAACTGCAGCGTTGTCCCTCAGCCGACGATGCGTAACAAACAACCCGGAGGAAAATCCGCCTCGGCCTTCTATAGGTTCGGGTGTGACGTCGGCGTTCCGGCTTTTTCCCGCTGAGGAAAAACTGCTGATTTCCTTGTAAAGTGTAGAGCGTCACCCGACTCTCACAGGTTGGAATTCGTATTTGCCTGAATAACAAAAAAAACCAGCTCTTCCGTCCCCTTTTTCAGCGCACCCTATGAGTTTCACTCTACCTGTTGTTACATCGATGATGATATAGTTACGGAAAATATTATCACACAACCGTTGTGTGAAAGATGAAACGTGATATTCACGAGGCAAGTCATGAAAACAAGAGACTAGGTATTTATTAATTGTAATTTTCAAGTCATAATTGAATTGTATCACAACCGAACAAAAAAATTACTTCATCAATTCAAAGATTCAAGATTGTGATCTTTTTAAATCTTGTGTGCATTTAGTGCGTAAGACCGATGGTTTCCTGCCATCGAAGATTTTAGGGGTTTGAGTTAAGACTAAACATTTCCGTTGAAAACTATTACCAAAATCAAGTGTGACGTAATATATTAGTGAAAATGTTGTTGCGTTCATATATTTACTACGAATCCAAACAGTTTGTGCAAGGAGATCGTTGAATTTTTAATTTAATGCAGAGCAACGAAGGAGTGAAAGGTGGGGGAAACGGAAAGTTAGACCTGGATCACCCGGAATCTGATTATATTTTCATTAAAGTTCGGCTACTCGACTCTACTCGCCGAGAAACTTGTAATCTTATCTAGAGTTGATCTACGGGAGATAAGACTGTAATTTAGTTAGCTTACCCCAAGATCTCAAGAGTAGTTCAGCTGTGTTTTTTATTTTATTAGCAGCGGTAAATTATGTTGGTATTAAATTATCAAAATAAATTATGAATCAAGTTGTCCTCAGGCATTTGATATACATGCACATTCTTATGTTGAATGCAGGTAGCTTTTGGAGAGGCTCTGTGCTACCTCTCAACATTTCAACAATTTAGGTCGTAATTGACCTCAGAGAATTATAGATCCGCATGGTAACTACGATAAAGGTACTTGTTCCACATAGTTTTCATTCCAAATGTCAGTATTATAAGGTGATTTGGGAAGATTTTAACCGCAGAGCTCATTCCCACAAGCTGAAATTATTCCACACGCCGTTTCTTACTTATTCCTAGAAAGTTCCGTTCCAAATTTCTGTGACGCAGGAGGATTGAATCGGACAGAATTGAATTAATTCTTACATGATCTTATGTCTCCCGTGTAGGCTTTGTTACAAATTGTCGTGGTTCTAGGAATAAGCTAACCGCAACAAAGCTTATCCAGATGCTCAAAAGCTATTTCACTAATCTTAAACGAACAAAGATATGGTGATTTTGATTAAATATCACCCCAAGCATATTAATTGCGATTCTCAAAGAAAAGCGGGAATGGATAGACAGAAAAATAGTGTCAGACCAAAATGAAGTTGAAATTCATCTTTTTCATTTCAATATCGCCATATTGGTTCTGGCCTAAGTATTGCAGAATTACCTTTTGCGTTTGTCACCCAAGTATGTCACTCTCTTTCTGTCCCAAAGACATCAAACACTGTACGAATGCTTGATGGAACCAGCCTAAAATGTTACTTTTCGTTCGCCACTTCCACGGAATGAATTTCTTTTTCGGTATGGGACGGGAGAGAGACCTCTGATTACTGACACCACTAGGATCTATTGTGACACTATATCCATTCCAACGTAGAACCTTTTTAGTGAAGTTTTTCGGGCGTCCTTGCGGATATCGTTGAGAGTTAAGGTACCCTTTCCAAAATGAAGGAATCTTACTTATTAAGCAGCAGGACAGTCAAAGAAAATGTGTTGTTCTATTCCGTCTCTTATCTCCAGAGCCCTACCCATTTCGGCTTACCCATTTTGCCCAGGCATCATCCGTTTTCTTGCGGGGGTACCTTGAGGGACAGTGGCTATTCAAGACTCGTTCGTTCGCAGCTGTCTTTGGGCCTCAGTGACAATACAGTA
Organism: Creontiades dilutus; assembly: GCA_031894815.1. Lineage (NCBI taxonomy): Eukaryota > Metazoa > Arthropoda > Insecta > Hemiptera > Miridae > Creontiades > Creontiades dilutus. The sequence continues at coordinate 269,918 of JAVIWC010005934.1, read as the reverse complement.
TTCGCGCGTTTCGTTGAGGTGGCTTGTGTCTGATTATGAGTATCTATCTCATCTTGTTTGTGTCCTGTCCTCCCATTTCTTTTGAACTACGTAACTCTTGGTAACCCATAGCTGGGGTTACTCAGTCTAATTGGGTAGGTCTCTAATCCCATTTTAGCTAGACGATCAGCTTCCTCGTTGCTCTTTATTCCCTCATAACCCGATTCCCAGAGCTAAGTTGGTTTGTTGCCCTAGGCCGCTGCCTTGGGGTTGCTGGGCCTACTCCAGTCAGCAGAAATAGCCTTTCAGACTACGTCATTGTCTGATATTCTATGGATCCTTTACAAATTTGAGTAGTTTCATGTCAATCTCTTGTACAAACAATTCAATTTCACGGGTTATCACCTGCTAAATGGTGGCCACTTGATCCCCAATCCAACTTTACTATTCGTCATGGTCCCATCCTTGTAACCAGACTTGTGAACCTGGCTCAAATAGAGTCAGTTCCAGAGTTCACGATAATTTTTGATCACCCTGCAGGGTAGACCTAAGTTCATTTTCTAGAATGAGTTAGAAGTGTTCTACATCTTATATGCAACCAAAAAATCTCCTCTGCTGTTCCAACAAGTGAAGTTCCGCAAATAACTGAATCGATGACCTCCAGCAATCAAAAGTAGAGGCAGAAGGGTCGTCCTCTGTAATGAGCGGCATTACCACTTCGCAATTTTTTCTCGTTCTCTAACGAAAATAAACCGACACCCTCGACTCGGCTCCTCTCAACTCATTTCGGACTGGGTCAGAAAGAAATGGGAACTTTGATGAAGGGGAACTTGGGAAATTAGACACGGAGGGGGAAATAACCCAATTTAAATTAAGTGAGAGCAAACAGACTTAGAGCAGAAAATTAAAAATCACGGACAAGATTAGTCTGCCAACTTGAAGTGGGTGGCAGACGGGGGCGGAAGGCTGGTCAGATTTTCCCTTCACTTAATTTCTTTGCTTCCAGCCCTTATTGATCGACGTCTTAATTTGTCATCATGAAGGATTTCTTGCTCGAATGCACTCCACGATTGCTGCTCTCGTCAATTCTGAGCAATTTCCGGTCTCGTGGATATTTTTTCATGGAGCACGACTCGTAATTGATTTGGCAAACTAGTTTTCTGATTCACCGGCAACGCGGTCTGGTGACTTCGTTGGAGAATTGAAGCGTTTGAAGATGTTTTAGCTGAAAAATTGATTTAAATCGGTGACGAAGTGAATTTTATTATTTAATATTACATGTAATCGAAAGCAAAAATTAAGGATTCGGATGGAGTGGCAGTGGGATACATTTGCCTTTGAAAGTTGGTAAACATGAGCGGGAACAACTGGCGAGGCTTCAATCTACTTTCTGATTATAACATCATCAATAACGATCAATAATTGAAAGTACAGTGGAAGTTCAGCTTTTATGGGCCAAACACGTCACTAACACTGCCTCCGAACTCCGAAACCGCATACGTCAATTCAAGCCTCTCCTGTCCCACAACAAAATTCCTTCCAAAACCAAACTAATAATGTATTCCTCTCTTCTGAGGCCCATTTGGCAATATGGCAGTGAAATCTAGTGCTCGGCCTCCAAATCTCAGACCGAGCGCATTCAAAAACTACAAAACCGGGTATTACGCCTCATCGTGGACGCCCCATGGTACGTCCGCAACAACGAATTACACAAAGTCTTAGAAATTCCTTCTGTAGCAGATTCTGTTGTTGCCTTCTATCATACAATGTACGTACAAGCAACATCCCACCCAAACCCACTTATCAACACCATCCCGTCACGCAGACCCCTTCCAAGGCACCTGAGAAGGCTAAAACGTAGGCACCAATCGGACAACGCTGAAGGTTCCAATTAATACCTCAAATAATTTCCCTCGCAGTGTATAAAGAACCCCACTTACCCTCCTACCCATCATAAGCATGCATCACCACCTTCTTCGGATTCATCACCATTACTCAGCTCCGCAAGCAACGCTTTTATACATGAAGTATTGTAGGCTACGTCCTACGTCAAATTCCAAATGAACCACTCATATTGTGTGCTATAATCCAATTGTACATACAAGAATAGTGCTAAACACAAACTCGTACCTTTGAAATTGAAAAAAAAAAGTGGAAGTTTAGCTTTTATGGACTCAGGTGAGAGAAAATTCAAATCCCATTGACCGGATGATAATAATGTATTTAAAGAAAAATATATATATTTATGTATTGATCATCATGTTATACAAGTTGAGCAATGAGATGAGCAATCAATGTCGGCCAGTTTCCAAAACTAACTGAAACGGTGAAACGGTTAAACCTCTTCAAATGCGAAGCTTATTCGTTTCAGAGCCGTGCCGGATTCGTGGAATCAAAGAATTGATATCATCGACCAATGTGACCGTGTAACCATGGAAACCCATGAATATCCGTATTATATGGATGCGTTTTCGGTTGGGCGCCACTATAACTAACTGGTAAGCTCCTCCCTGTGAGGATGAATACCTCCAAAGTTACTAACGTTACCTAAACCGAAGTATCTACTGAAAGCATGGAGCGGGAGCGGCCGTAAGACTAAGAGGGGCTATGAAAGGGGCGGTAAGGACGGGATTATTATGCTATTACTATTAATGAGGAGGGCGAGAGAGTTCCGGGAAAGGGGAGAGAGTGGGCTGAGGTCGGCTTGGAAAGCGCGTTCGGGGAAGCGCCAGAAAGATCTGCGGCGGCGATACGTGCTCCGTTTATCCAATGTGCGGCCGGAGAAGGCAGAAGAGCGGGAAATGGGGTTTCGGCCTCACTATGAGGGCCTTCAAGAGCCTTGAGGTGGCCTTGCGGCCTTAAAGTTGTTGTTGAAACGAGCTCGTGGACTAGGAGAGGCCGGCCACTGATGAAAGAGACTGGAAGTAGGCGGTATCCGATGGGTGGAAGCGATAAATTCTGAACGCTTGACACTCTCTGCTCGCTCCACCTTCTAGTTAACTTTTAGGATTCATTTTTGGTGTAACAAGTTCTATTTTTGTCTGATGTGACTGACTGGAGGACCTCAAAATTTGATGTGTACTCAGTACGGATCCATACCTACAACTAGTAGGTACTAGAGCCCTAAAAGTCGCCTAGGTATATTCTGTACTGAATCGGACAAGCTTTGATCTGATAGACATCCATAAGGATATCTTCAAAGGCGTACTGAAGACAATCAGGTTTCGACAACGTAAGCCCTTTTCTTCGTCATATCAGTGGTTGAGAATCATATCCTATAAGCAAAGGTTTTGATCAAGTTTGGTGGAAAACTGGAAAGTGGTAACTATCCTGCAACTTTGAGTTTTCTTGGCCTACCAACCATATGGGGAATGTTGGAAGAAGCCCACAAATATATCCATCCAGGTCATGGCTAAGGAAACATTCTTAATGTCATTCATTTCACTCGACACGCGTCGGTATCTTAGGATTTTTCAACGTTAAATCGCACTATTTTTTGTCTACGTGTGAGCTAGTGGAACTGGAAATAAGGTTTTTACTCTTATTAAGGACCTCAGAAACGACCACACAATTGATAACATAACGAACAGCCTATTGATCTAATAAATGACTAAAATTATATCTTTATAGACGAGCTGTCCAATTCAATTTTATTCACCTTGTGGTTGGTTGAAAGTCACATACTAAAACCAACAGTATCTTTGCCAACCAGTTTCGATGAAACTGGCGAGAGGCTGTTTTCAGACTGCTTGTCCCAATTGATTGGCTGCCAGAGTGTATGCTGGTAGTTGGTTAATAAGGTTATTCACAAGGCTCGTTGTTTAGCTAACATCCACCCATGTTCCGCACGGAGTATGGAGCCTTATAACGTTGTTGTTGGAACAAGCTCATAGACCAAGGAGAGAATGGCCACGGAAGTGGGCAGTATCCAAGGCTTGAACTCAATAAGTTATATGCTAAGACTTTCGATTATATACATTTCTCGCTCAAGACTTCCACACAAATCTTTAGTATGTTTCATTATCCTACGAATCAACTCTACTACTCATTCCCTAACGAAATTTCCTCTTCGCAGTTATGCGTGGACAAGTAGATCGTTCCAATTCGTAACAACTACATATAAATATAGATATTTTTACATATTTTCGTTGAATAAATATCCATCTGAGATTGTAATTGTGCTTAGGGTTACTGTGATTAGGGAAAACCATTGACATGTGGATAACTTATTGTTCTTTCTCTTGATAGCTGGACGTGTAATTCCTATATAAATGGTAACGTAGCTTCCTCAGAGTGGGAACGTTGCTATAGTACAAATCATGTGTACCCTTGACATAAACTCACCATACTTGAGGCAGTTGTCATTCTGGTTGATAAATCTGCAGTTCCTTCTGAGTCAAGAGCTCTAGCCAACTTTATTGTTAGTCCAGGAGTACCTGTCCTCAAGAAGTATAGAATGTATGAGAATTCGATTCTTTCCCCTCCAGCCTATGAGCACTTGATGGATCAACCTCTTCAACCACACAACTGGTTATTAAGAGTTAATGTTTCGTATTCGTCAGTTCTGCAGCTACGAAGTCGTACATGAAATAATTTGACCAGCTCGTCATTCCGATTAACATTCATTGACTATCGGTATTAAGCCCCAATTTCATGTTGTTTGGTCTTTGAAAACAAACCGGGAGTTGAACATACACCACCGTTCTGTTAGTAAGGGCTAGATAGCTAATATAGAGAACACAAACCTATCTTTAGCATTTCAAGCTTAGTTCATTCTGAAGCTACATTTTTTCGAGGCTACATTCGACACGGTTACCGTTATCTTGAAAGGCAATTGACATCCGATGCTCGAAGGCAGTGGTCCTACTCAATACCTGAGAGGGAAAAATGCTCGGTGAGAACGGTTGCTCCGGTTGTGACAGATTCTATTGTAAGTTCATCGATCGGAAAATCACTCCAGCGAAGTTGATGTTAACAATGAGAAGTGAAATCGAGGCTGTGGGAGCTTCAAATCATAAGGGTTACTGGTCGGCCTGATATTATAACAAGAGCACAACATATATTAACAAGTTACGGCTTGAGGCTTCAACATTTTACTCTATTTTCTGTAGTAAGTCTTTCATGCCAGAAAATTACACAAAATACACATGTTGCAAAGAAGAAGTATTGATTCTTAGTTTGTCATGATAAGTGAATGAAATGAAGAAACAAATAGGTAAAACGGAATTTAAAACTTAACTAGAGATATTTAATTAGGCTTAAAGCAGGAATTATAAACCGGTACTTTGTTTGGGTTAAAGAACTATTGAGCTCATTCATTGGATATTTGGTTTTGCCTCTGTGGGCCTTCTCTCTTTGACCTATGAGCTGTTTGAATAACAACGTTATATGGCACCGTGCACTGTACGAAACGAATTTAAGCAAAAGGTATTGGGAATAACATTGCACATTGTGTCAAGCCTGTGGATTAAGGAAAAAAGTCCAAGAACTATTCAGTAAATTTGAAATTTTTACAAAATACCCCTTAAGCATCCAGAATTCAAGGTATAGCTATTAGGATCCATACCTACTCATCCATGCGTACTACAGGGGAAAATAGGTGTGTTTCCAGGGGATTTTGTAAGGTGGGCGTGTGGGATGTAATTCTCCCAGTAATTATAGAAGTAGAAATGGATGAGGTGGTTCGCAGTATTTGCCTTACACCTATAACTGCTACAGGTGGAAAATGATTGTGAATAAGAGGGGTTTCGTTTGAAGAAACTTGAATAATCATGACAAATTTTGGTACTACATCTACATTTATAGGCATAAGTAACTTAGAAAGTCGTTTATTGCTTTAGTGGGGCTCCTTGTAATTGCCTGATTTCTGGTTTCACCCAATTTCGAAGATGCTTCCGATGAATTTACGGGTTATGGGTTGCATAATATGCAGATTTTTGATTATGCATGAACTTGAAATCAGTCAAGAAAAATTTATCACTCTCTAATCGTTCGATCTTACTCAAATTTGAAGGGTATGGGTGGGAAAGCCGATTTAATATTTTCATCAATTTCAATTCGTGAAGCGTTTTTGTATCCCCTACAGAACTAGTTTTACTGACCTGCAGTACATGTCGGGTCACCATTTGAAGGCACCAATGTCTGCGGGAACATATTTCGGGGCATTTTCTAATTATGTTAAGAATCTTTCATGATTATTCACAACGTATCAGTGATGTACGGATACCAAGGAACGAAGTGTCTCCCCCAATTTGCCAGATGTTATTTAATGTATCGAAAGAGATAAGGGTATCTGTTTGCTCTCCCGAAAGGAGGGAAACATCATCAACTTGAGATGAACATCATCATTTTGGTGTGAACACAGTAAAAATCTCATATTATCAAATGACTATTCACCACCTGGTATAATTTCAATGGAATTATCTTATCGAGAAATCGAGTTTTTCATCGTTTTGATTTACTTAGACGTGGTCGGGGTTTTATTTTTCAAGTCAATAAATTCTCTTCCTGAGTCTGTAAAGTCCATGTAGTTATATGTACGTGATGATATGTGGTGGATTCGTTTAATAATCATTTTTTGACCTGTAGGACTGTCTGTACAGGAATAAATACCCTTCAGAAATAAGAAGATTATATCATTTGCACCGGTTTTTATAATTGTATAAACTAACGAATAACTTTTCAATAATTATAACTCGTTACACAGTCTAACACCTTACAATCAAAACTCTTTTCCCGATTCTTCAGTGTTACGTTTTGCATTCTTTAAAACCATCAAAGCATTATGTCCACCTTAGTTAAGAAGAATCATCAATTATTAATACACCCCGAAGGGTTTGTGATCTGTATCGTATTTTTTGTAGTGCCGGTTCCATTTATTCATTATTTCCGCCTTTTCACGAACCTTCGACGACCCGGAGAAACAGCTTTACAAAGACTCTTTCTCTATTTCTTTCAGGAGCGCAAGGTCTTCAGAGGTTCGACAAACAGCCCTCTTATTCAGAAGTCAACCCGGGGGACGACATCAAATTAGACTGCAAAATCTTCAACAAAAGAGGAACTTGTTCGTGGCAAAAAGATAACAAGGTACGTACTTCCAGGAACATTACCATGCTTTAAAAGGATAGGAACTCTGTTATTATTTCAGATCTATTTCATGATACCATGGAAATGGACATTTCCCCAATTTTTCTAAATAGAATCCAGGACTTTTCTGGGGTTCCTCAGTTCATAATAATGCCTAATATAAGAAACCAAAAACTTCCAGTTTTACTGTATGATCGTAGAACAGAATTTTCTTCAATTATGTCGTTTATAAACTAGCTGGTTTACCTGCCGTTGTCCGGGTTAGAGCATTGAACAGATGAGGGATTCACACTTAGCGTTATTACACAAAACTCTCGCAAAGTCAGTTAATACTTTCCATTTTCCCCTTTGATGTGAACTTTCTGGTGCAACGAATAAAACAACAACAATACAATATTTTTTAAACACTAAAATTTTAGTATTTTTTATCTTTTAGTGTTAATGAGCCGCTTAGGGGTTTCTCCCTAACTGATGGTCCTCATCAGTATGTAGGACTATCACTTTGATCACAGCTGAAATATTGATTAACAAGCTTAAAAACTTTCATTTAGAAGTCGAATAGTTGGCCCAAATCGTGGCATTTTCCCTACTTAAGGAATTTTTATGTCCGTTCTAACTCATTAACGAAAAGTCAGGTCAGAATAACTCACTGTGGAATTTACACTTACGTAATCAATCACAATTATCAACCCATTTTAATACGAATTAATATCATGTTACCAATATTATCAATATTCGATTCCACCCATATTTGAGTTTAATCATTGAAACTAAAACTGTTTCGGGCCTAATTTTAATACAAGCCCTGTCTTTTTGTGACCTATTAATTATTATGTAGGACATTATTCAATATATCGTCCATAGTCTTCATTAACTAGGGACTCTCCTGGTGTTCCTTGTGCTCTACTCTCATTCCAATTTAGAAATGTTAGGAAAATATAGTTCGTGCGGAACAGATTATTTGAATGAACAAGCATGATTATTGGACCAGATCAATGTTATTTTCTGAAAAAAGGATTCCTTCACCTTCATTTTAGTGAAGATTTGCCTTGGGCTGCCTCAATGCTGCAGGTAGTTGGAATGACGTAGACTCTTTATTGTAGATAATTACCGATGTGTGTCAGAGTTATCCTCACTGAACAATAATCACTCAATTGAACAGAGGGAAACAAACAAAAAATGGATAAAATAAATGTTCAGATCAGTCTGGTGGCTTCTCCTGTGGCTGTTCACAATAGACCAGCATTCTAGACAGATAACTAGAATCCTGATGATTCGTGAACAGATCCCCAAACACATAGATGATATCCAGTTAATAGTCCACCTTGATCTGGAGTGTGTGAGGAATTGGAAGGAGTCAATGAATCAAATTTTCTCTTGTCATTTCTGTCATTGCTGTTCATTTCCGAGCGGATTGAACCATAAGATCATTGGTGGATTGAAACATATTAGATACGATATTAGAACAATATTAGTTCATTAGTTAAGTTATTTTGATATATGTGTTCTTTATAAATATAATTAGAATGATAAATAATACAGTGATAGAGTGCGTTATTGATAAGAAGATCATCTTCTTGTTCTATTCTAACATTTCTGTGTCCACCAGGCTAAGGCCCAAAAATATTGATACCCTGGCTGAGTTCGAACTCTTGTCCTCACTAAATTTTTTCCTCTAGTTGCCACACTCCAACGGATTGATTTAATTGAATCTCTTCAACAGTGGGTTATTTTCCTTGAACATAACGTTCTTCCGGAGTCAAATACCATCCAGCACGACTGGTCTCCGGTCGGACAAACTGACGTAGTGAAACTGCAGACCGCTAGCTGGGCAGATGCTCGCTGGAGTAAGGCAGCAGTCCAGCATGGTCATTGAATCTTTTAGTGTTTTCGCTCAAGTGAATGAGGAAATGAAAGATAGTACGTTAGTGAAGGTGATGTTTACAGTCTTTGGGAACGAGAGGAATCTAGTTAATTTATATTTTGTATTATTTCGGGTCCTATTGTCACTATTGACAATATTGATACCCACCACTGCCTACTAGTACGGAAAAATTTTCATTTAATTGCAACACTCTTACTGGTTGAGCTATGAAGCCGATTTAATCAAACCTCTTCGACTGTGGGTAAGTCCGATAGAACATAACTGCAACGTTATGGATAGTCTGTTGGTTGGTGATGGACCAGGCACAGAGATCGTTTTGGCCTTTTCTTCAGAAAATGGGACCATTTAGCTTACTCTTGACACAACTAGATATGAGTGTTGAAAAGGATAGTATCCTCCTCCAGAAGTAGACGTTTCGCCCCCGTACGTTGACATCATATTTAAGAATCCATATCCACTGTGTTGAGGTGATCCAAGGAAGATATAAACGGTTGTGCAGTTATCTGATGGAGGCTGTGTTGCAAATGAATGCGTACATGCTCAATGAACGAGTTTGGAAATTCGTATTCGTCGACATAGTTAATTAATCAAATAAATAAAGGTGTTATTGAATAAAACCTTAGGGCGCTTCTGCCAAAGTTGAGGTTTCGCGGGTAGCCAACAATATCACAAAATATGCTGCTTTGCCACTACTTAGGAAAATGAAGTCACTTTGATAACTATGATATGAAGTCATTCGAGTTAACAAGGGTGTACAAGCCGGCTAAAAACGAAGGAGAGAACGTTTGTTAGGAGGGAAAGTGAAGAAAATTTAGAGTGGGGAATCGCGGGAGCAGAGAGAGGGGGATAGTAGAAACCAATCAGGGACGGGGTTACAACTACCCCGGGAAACCCCAGGGTGGTAGGGGGAGACTACGGGTGACTGACCGTTTGCCAGAAAAAGGGTGGCTTGGGAAAAACCCACGGCGCAAAGCAGCTTGGGGAAATTTGAGCCCATTACAGGCTTTAAATATTTTCACGTAGGAAAAAGATTATCGGACAATGAGGTACCAACAGTGGCGAGTATGGTCACCGTTATCTGCGAGCCTTGAATACGAGTCAAGTGTGGTTTTCAAGAGGTAATGACCCAAACACCGAAAATCTCTTCATGATCCAAAACCATTTCAGACACATCTGAACACACTTTTATTTTGCAAGTGACTTTTGTGAGGTGTCACCAGTAACGGGCCATATGAACATTTTGTGTCCACCTCGATTGAGCTATGATGGGTGCTTTAACCTTCGACCCTAAGGCCCGGAAATTTATCGGCTGGCAACCCTCAAAGAACCAACGAACCGAACAGTATTTATCAAGTGTAATATTAGGATAGGCGAGGGGTAGTTGCCTTCAACTCGAGTAAATTGCATTGACGGGAAGTTACTGGGAGAGGCTGTTCGTGGACAGGGGAAGGGAGGCGGCGGCTCTAATGAAGCTTTTCCTCCCAAGAAATTCTCGGCATTCTTCGACCCCTCCGGAAGAAAGTTGAACAACCAGAGAACGTCCTACCTTATCCGAGGGGTCTGATCCCCCGAAAAACCGCTTGAGGGTCAGAGAAGAGTCCCCCCTCCCACCCTATCTCTCTCCATAACTGCCCTTTTCAATAAACCTTCATCGACGAGCCTGGCTCGAAAGTTATAAGCTGATGCTTAGACTTGTGAACTTAAGGAAGACATATCGGTGACGTCGCTCCTTGAACTTTCTGCTGGGTCATACAACATTAGTCGTAATTCTGATGCTCCATGACTCTAAGATACAGCATAATCGTTACAATCGACTTTTCAAGTATTGCACGTTCAATCAGGTCATGTGAAGGTACATAACTTTTCAACAGCCACATTTTAGTTCAGATTATATCATTCCTGACGTTTCGAGCAATCAGTATTTCTAATTACCAATAAGCTATGCTTACTTGAATAGGGTGTGATGGGTCCATAATAAGAATGAACTTCCCACAGCTTATATTGCTTAACTGGATATGCGGAGGAAGCTGGAATAACACATTTATCAAAATTATGCTGTTCGTGACGGTAATCAGATAGAATAGAGATTGCCGCAACTTCTTGTCACTGCAACTAGTCTGCTAAACAGTGAATGATTACACTTAATGTACACTCGGGATTGATGGAGTAATGTATAACATTTAACATTAGATTCTATTGCTAGTCATTTTTAAAATAGTAACAATAATGATACGAGTCAACGATGGATATTGGTGTAATTGATGATAGAATGAAAATGGTGGGTTGCGTACTCTAATGTTCGGAGGGATTTTTATAAATAGAAGAAGGAGTTTTATATACTGTTGAAATGTCGTTTGACATATTTATTAGGGTTTATTCACTGTCAACGTTTTCAACAACGTGAGTAAATTCTTTGATTTTCTTCTTTTTTATTCAAAATACCTAACTCACCAAGTGCACCAGTTTGCTTCAACAAAAGGTCATGTTTGGTTACAACAATGTGTTTGGCAAAATCAGTAGGATAATTTTTATTTTTAGGGTTTTCGTTAAATGCTTTTCTATTATCATTCGTATGTATCTTCATCGTTTTTACTCCTAACTGTTTTGTTCCTCCATATAACTTTATGTCCTAATTTTTGCATTTTATCGAGTAGACAATATCACTAATTTCATCTTTTCTACTAGCGTCTCTAGGTTGTTTTTCTTTTCTTGAGTTATGACTGTAAAATACAATTTTCAAATTGGGGTAGTATGGATTGATTTTTCCGTTTTTAGGTCAGTGTTGACAAGATATATATCTTAGGCATTTTCAGAATCATACTATGATTATCATAGGAGTTATTAGTTCTAGTACGGGTAGTTGCGGATTATGTGAGATTGTTTTAAGTTGTAGAAACAATAAGTCTAGTGAAGTGTATTAACGACTAGACTGTCCGCGATCTTATTAATGCGCAAAAGGCTACCAATTCCAACCCTTGGGTTTATTGTGTTTTATTAGTGTGTGATTGCTCTTGTCCTTGTGAGGTTGGGCGGGTCACTTATAGGTTCAGGAATTGGGATTATTTGCTTTGGAAGGATTGCTAAGGATCTGAAACCTATTCCAGTTGATTTCGCGTCCGAAATGACACCCCAATTGCCAGTAAAAACCTCGAAAAACTATATTTTGGCCCGTGGAATCTATGCGGTTGAGGCAATCGGGTTGGCTAAAAGTTAGGACAAACTAGACCCCAGGTAAAGTCCACGTACGAAAATACGGATTATTTACAACGATTCTAAGGCCTTTAATGACCCATACGGTGGACAGCGGACCAACATTTTAGATTTGGAATCTACACAGCTTGACACGTAAAATGACAACATTTGAGGGGGTTAGTTATTTATTTATATACGGGCAAGCCCAATTTATGATCAACAATACATTCATACGAGCGGAATATCACAGAATAGAAGGAAATACATTTTTCAATCAGTCAATTAACTGAATTTAATGGGGGAAGAACAAATTAAGGGCTTTAAAGGGTCAATAGGGGACTATGAAAAACTCAAATCGGGGATGTGTATACAGACAAAGATTTGTATTTTTTGATTTGTTATAAACAATTGACGCTATTAAAGTACAAAAACTTACTACTGAGATAAAAATCGAAAAATGATGGTTTGTGATTATTGATACTGTACATTATATTGTAGGAAGATGTTAAAAGAATGATGAGAAATTCTTTTTAAGAATACATGTTTGATAGGGGAATGTTTTCGACAAGAAACAAAATTGGATGATTTCCGTTTAGAAGTTGGAATTTTTGTGCTTCGCTAACGCACCAACTTTTTGTCGGTCCTTCGGCCCTGCCGGGAATAGAATAGAACGTCCGTCATAGCGAATTTGAGAAATTCGTGCCATATAATGTATGTAGAAGCTCGTACCTGCTCGTTCTGTGGACTGTTAGGAAGAAAATGTATGGGGAAAGCCCTCCGAGGTTTGATTATACCCTGCATTCATCCTTGCGTTTGATATACGATGCTTTCGCCTCCAATCTCCTTCCACCGTTAGCAACACCTGGAAAGCCTAATGCTTCCGAAGGTCGAATCGCTCAGGAAAAGCGCGGGAGAGGGGCTTTTGTTATGCGTATAGACCAACCAGTGCTCATGGGAGTTCTTTTTCCCTTCGGAAAATTCTTTTTTGAAGAAATTCCTCTTACGTGGGATCCACCTTGAGGCTGACCTAAAAGCGATGGCTCGCTAAGCTCGCCGCCGCTTGAAATCTCACACAAAAAACCGTTTTTCTTGGCTTCCCGTATCTTGACCTCGTAGCGGGTACATATTCGGAGAAGAATGAGAGCGATTTTTTATCTTTTACATTCCATAGTAAACCATTCGTAATGCTGATGTTGGTTCGGTCTATTTTGGCCATACCGAGGGCCGTTATCATTGAACGGCACAGACCCAAAAGAACCGAAAAACTCTTGACAAATATAGCTTGTAGGTACACTCTGGAATCGAATTTTCGAAATAAGTATTAGCACGGTCTCCACTTCAAACTGCACAAACTGCAAAATGATCATAATGGTAAACCTCTCACCCACTTTTACTAGGTCATTACAGATCGATACGGGGGATACATGCAGGTACTTCAAATTTGTCATTGATATGTTTATAACGCGTTCTTCTTTCCGACAAAGTGCTGATTCCTCTGCTGCCACAATTGCCCTTCAGTTGATCAGTGTGTCTCCATACTTTGTTACTGTTTTCTGAATTTCCCAAGGACGACAGAATCGTCTTTATCTGGAATAACCTTTACAAGTACTTAAATAGGTAACACAAGCTGATATCTGAATACCTACAATGGTACCATATACTGTATACCGACATGGACTTTGTGAGTCATAAATGGAATCAATTAAATTTAAAGAGATAAAATAAAACACCTACCTTTCCGTCAATGTATCCGCAATTATATGGTAAAAATCCACATATTATGTGATGAAAAACTTTATTTTGAAAGAAACTTTCGATACAAAATTCCATTGCAACCATATCAGGTGATTCTATCCTCACAATTTTCTTGGCAAATTTGACTAAACGATTAAGTACTATGTGCAAAGACGTTCAAACTCACATATTTGTTGCGTTTCTTTTTTCTGTCAAATTCCCATCACTTAGGGATAGGGAACGGATAAACGGCCCGAGAGGGCTCATTCAGTTCATTCATGGGATGCCTATAAACTTCTTTTTTGTTTCCATTATTGAACATAATAAACCAAAATCTCTGATGAAAGAAGAATCAATTATATAAACAGATGTTTGGTTTGGGAACAATCCCTGTATCGAGTACTCTATACAAAACACACTGTTCTGATAATCAGACCTTACAGGCATTACAGGAACTGCACGTATGATGTCCACCAGGGTTGAGATTGACGAAGTGGAATTCAACAATATAAATTATTTCACGCCAAATCTAGAACCTCCAAATTTCTATAGTTTTTGTGCATTTTACATTTGCCCGTTGGATAAAACAACGGCTTCGCTCGTAAATGCATTTGTTAGTACTGCCCCCATTAGTCTGGTTAGGAATCTCTCGTACAACCAAATTCCAAAGCTTTTTATCATTTTATCTATCCTACTTCTGCTAATCTTCTGGATATATTCACGACGTAACACACTTGATGTTCAAAAATCCAAGAATCGATACTAGAGATAATTTTTTTTTAAATCCTCTTTAATCATCTATTGAGGCTTTATTTGTAAGTTAGTCTTCTTTTAGGAGTTTTTCCTGTTTCGATCTTACGTCACTATAATGGCCATAATTTTCTTAAACTACTCTCTTCAATATGTTTTGACGACACCGTTGGAAATGGGGTTACCCATATCGTATCTTTTTGAGGCAAATTAGAATATTTCAACTTAACTTAGGAGGTGAAAAATTAGACCGAAGATCAAATTTTGGGAATTTATGAAAAACCGTTTTTTTTTTCAATTTTTATGAAATAAGCACCTCAGTGGTTTTAGGTCAGGCGTTTGGATAATAGGATGGATATGTGACATTTCCTATCAATTTGATTTTAATACAATGGTACATGGTGAAACGGATTACCTTGTTGGTCGGCAGTAGAACGGCGAGTGGTCAGGGAAGACTTGACGAATAAGAGAAACTGAAAATTTCATGTTGACAACTTCAATTAGTAAGACACTATTCGCTCTCTGTTGATTTGGCTCTTACAAAATCAAAATCCTTTACTTTTTGAATGAGGAGACTCGGGAGGGTCAACTTTTAATTCACCGGAAATAAAAATCGGACGCCAAACTCTTTTGTAAACTTCTTGTAGCCAGCCGACATTGGTTGAAAAACATTGATTTTACGATTTTTTTTTTCAACAATGATACTTAATTGCAGTATATACTATCAAGTTTGCCCATATTAGACTTATGCACTGTATGGTATGACATTTGTGGTATATTTGCAACCCAGTGGTTTTTATTTACTATAGATTAACCACAACACAGCCATGAGATCTAATTAATTGATGTCACACAAATCTTACGATATTCCCCATTTTTCCCCATTCGAACGTAATTTTCTATCAAAAGTTCTGTATATAGAACGTTCCACGTGTATATATACCATTTGGAAAGCTTATACCATTAGAAAGCTGAGAGAAATTTTTCCTGAAGAATGGGAGTTATGAAACCAGTTTATTAAAAACTCGGGAAAAACGGAAAAAGGAATTTTTCTCATAAATTATTAAAGATTGATCCTCGCACTAATTTTTCACGCTAAAAGTCACGTTGAAAATTTATAATTTTTGCCCTAAAAACTCTTGCTTTTTACTACGGTGTCCTCAAAATTGATTTTAGGGAGTATTTTGAAGGAGTTAAGGCCATTTTAGTGACTTGAGATTGGAAATGCGAAAGAAAATCTGAAAATTTGAATAACTCGGACCCAAAGCCTCGAAAGGATCGATCGGTGTAGGTTGATAAACTTGTGGGACACCCTGTATGTTGTGATTAACGTTGAATACGAGGAATATAAAAATCTTAGATAAACTGTGAGAGGGACGATTATAGCTTTCGAGTTTATTAGTTGTATTTCTTAAAGGAAACTGATGCGATTTCGGTAGTGCAAGCGATCTATTACCCTCTGCAACCGGGAGGGGTGTGCACTTTTAATATATCCACCGCGCTTTTCTGAACGGGGCGGGAATTCGTCGAAATGGACCCCCGCACTCCGATCATCCTCCGCAATTTGAGGAACTGGTAGTGCGAGAACGGTATCGTCTCCGTGAACACGACCCAGATGACGGTCTCTGGACACGGCGGATAAGTTAGCGACCCTCTGTAAGTGTAGTATCTACGTTTATCTTGAGGCAAATAGTATTTAAAGGGGATCTTCTCGCAGAGATCCGTGTAGCTCCAGGGTTGAGTGATGTAATCCATCATCCCGAGCATCTCGTCGAAGAAGAAATTGTCCGGGTTCGAGACCTCTTCCATCCAGATGGAGAATATCGCCAAGCCGTCCGGCGTGTTGATGGCTTCATGGAACCCCGTCGTTGTATTCTTGTAAAAGACTAATTGCAATTCACCTAGAATGAAATAAGTGGAAATATATCCTGGATACATTTACAGATGTTCTTGAGTAGTCAAAAAAACCAGATTGAAAATAAATGGCAACGGAGCACCAAGGGAAGGAAAACAGATGAACGGAAAGCAGTTCGAGTGGGCCAATTGGAGTCATTCAAGATATGTGAACCAATAGCGAATTTGAAACCACTAGTGTTATACCGAAAGATTTCAACATTCTGGATATTTTAAAATTTCACTTTTTAGGATTCACCAAACGTGATGACTAGAACTCGTTCTCAACTAGACCCCATTCGTGATTTTTGACACACGTTACATTTACAGTGGTCCATTTACAGTATAATAACTGAAACTGTGTATATTTGTGTGCGTTTATGTATATGTATATATTTACGTACCAGCATAAGATTTGCCGCCCAAGGTGTGTTCACTTCCCCTCGACCCGTCCTCGCCCCAGCGGACGTTGAAATGGTCGAAAATATAGCCGCCACTCAGCGGGCCTCCTTCAGCTGTAACCGGGTTTTTCATGTAGTATTTGACAAGCGGCGTGTGCAACATGTGGATCAGCTCGACCTGCTTCGGCTCGTCAAATATGTTTTTGAAGTAGAGAGGATCCTGACAGGTCTCGGTTTGGTTCGGCGGCAGATCTACAGGAGACTGCAAACCAAAATTGACATGGGATGCATCATGTTTTTATAACGAACAAAGCTTAACTTCTGACTTTTTAGTAATTTAATTCGTAGAAGCTGTGGCCACTGTTAAATCTGAAAGGCACAACCCTATTTCAATTTTTCTTGTTTGTCCTGTTTTTGAGAGCATAGACACGCATAGACGCTGAGGAGAGGAGAGATAGTTTCAACTAAAATGCACATGTTTCACATAAAAAATCCAAAAAGCAACAGTAATGTTCTTAAAAGTACCAACCTACCTACTAAGACCTACTTCTAGGTAGGTAAGAAAGGAGGTGTATTGCGGCAAGCGTTATATGAGTTAAAAGAAGTGGTGACTTACACCAAGGTCGTGTGCCGCCACTATGTCATAAGTTAAAAGACAATGTCACAAAGTTACTCAAGTTGTATCCGTGTTGGGGACATGGTTAGTAGGCTTTAGTGGATATAAGTCGCAAATCTGTATTGACATTGATCGGGTTGCGTGTCTATAGCAGCGTGGAGTTGGAGCAGACCTGCCACACTAAGATATAAGGTAGATATAAGATTCGCATTCAGCACACCCAAAAATGTGAAAGATAGAGGTTACAGTCAACAGAAAGTTTGTAAGAATCTGAAAGTGCGATGTTCACGGGATCTGGGCACCCACGTTGATATTCCAGCCGGTTGTTTACCTGATTTTGCCCGCCACAAGCTGGATATTCTGAGGCCCATTGACATGGCACGAGAGCTTTGTAGCCAGGTGTGTACTCAAAATCCACCGCAGAACGGGACCCATCCACCGTCTTAAATACAGCCAAGATTCCTATAAAAAAGACAACAATCACCATTTCCTCCTTGATGATTAACAATTCAAACTGATTCACCGTAACGTGGTAATGTACGTTGTTGAGGTTAACCGTAGTTTCATCAGTCCTCGCACGGTTTATGTTGTAAAATTGATGCATTGTTGATGCATACGAGTGATGGGATCGGCTAACATAAAGTGGGACACGTCTACTATACATTCGCAATGTGAACGCCTCATTTTGGTGTCTGAGGAGAATTGGAGCATCTACTGTTCCTCTTCCAATTAGGTTTTGGTTTCTTCAGGAGAAGCTAGAGGCAGCCCCGATTCATGCTACGTGCTGCGCACGTCAATAAACGATGATATCACTGTTTTAATATATTCCATCGGACGAACGCGAAACGTCTTTCACCATCCACATATACCAGCATAGTACGTGTAAAGTCTGCGTTTTCTCTGTTAGTTTCTTTTAACGAAAAATTGCAGGAGCACCCGAAAAAGAGTATACTACTCTGTAACTGGTAGTTGTAATCAAAGCACGATTTTTATTTCGAAAGTTTGACCCAGCAGATTATGATTGAAAAAGTTGCCAAAACGTCTCAAATTAAGGAGTATCCAATTTAATTCTATTTTGCAGTGTCGTCCATACTGCAGAGCCCAATCAATGCGAGGGTTATAAAATATCTAGAAGATCTGTTTTCGTTAAATGTGTTCTCTCCTCGTCCTAAGCTACTACATGAACTTTCTTAAGGTGATTAGGAGTGGTGCATACTATTCTTTAAAAAAACTGGTGGCCGCCACCCAAAATGGCTATAGGGATAAAATATATATCATTTTATAATTTCTATCTGGTTTTGGTCAACTTAGTGAGAGGCCCAAGAAGCAGGGTACGAGGATTTTGAAACAAATTTTTTCTCGTAGACTCTCTTAAGTTTGTGATGAACATGAACTCATTTCCTGTAACCCTTTACACCAGCGTTAGGCTCGTCATAGTACAAAATACGCTTTTGACACTGGACGCTCGCTTCCTTTCCGTGGATCCGACACCCTTTACACCAGCGTTAAGCTCGTCATAGTACAAAATACGCTTTTGACGTTCTGGACAGGAAGGTAGAGTTTAAGGGGATTTGGCCGAGATAGATTTACTTGTACCTGACTATAGTAGCTCTACCTTCCAAGTGTAAAACTAGACGCAAAGCTCAAATATTCTTGGTGATTGCTTACCCTTCTGGTGAAAAATGATTGTATTATGATAGTTTTAGTTTTAGTTGTAAAATTTTTGATTAGTCTGCTGAAATTCATTCTCCCCTGTATCATATGTGGATAATGTAATTTGATTAATTCTGTACGATATGGTAACTTCTATGTGTGTTGTATTTGTACTCGTTTATCCATTTTCTCGAAGCAACACTAAAAAATTACTCAGTTCATAAAAAGTACAGTTTTGTGTTTCAGGATTGTAAACGGGCCCATACCCACCACATTCCCTTGCACCGTCTAATATAACTTTCTTGAATTTCATTAGTTCGCTACGTCAAATCACCGCCATCTGTTCTTCCCAAAACATTTAACTGGATTTCCCCCTGCTTGAAGTTTTTTATTTGTATTTCTATTTTAATAATTGAGTCGGAATATCCAGGTACGCTCGTGGAAATATTATCTAATATCGCACAAGAATGTCCGGTATTTCGCCCCATTTCCGCCACCCGCCTTCTCCCCCTTTTTCACTTGATTAAAACGCAAAACGAGGGAGCTCCGAGATGTTGGGCAGCGCGACGGGGTTCGGAACTGGATTTTCACGCTGAAACCGGAGATAGAGTTGAGGAAGGTATTAGGCAGGTTGTACCTACCGACGTGAAGGTTTAATAACAAAGACTCCGGGAGTTCGTGCTCTGGGATCTACGAGATCCAGCCATAGTCTAAGTACCGTTCTCTCGCGAAATACTTCAAAATCGCCTGTTGCTTGCTTTCCTTAATCAACGCGCCTTCCATTCTCGGTACAGTTTAGCCGCTCCAGCGAATTGAAGCGCGCTTTCCTGCTATTCCTCGGTCTTCAAGGCCCAGGATTTTCCTGAGATTGTTTAAAATACGAAGTCATGGTAAAACAACTCCAGATGTAAAGTTTTCAAAACATTATCAGTTGTTTTTGTAGTAGAAGCATCGTCATTTTCAGAAATAAAGAAAAACGTTTCGAAGAAATCGAAAATTTCTCTCACACGTTAGACTGTCAATTTATATGATTGTTTAGGGGTTACAGGTTTTGACCCTCCTGATTCCTTGAGGGAATTAAAAGCAATCTTCGTAAATATATTACGAATATTCTATACAACGAGCTCGAAGTATTCGATCACAAGTACGCTTCTGATTCAACTGCTTAAGTAAAGTATTTGAACAGAATGAGCAAAGTAAGGAAGAGAGTGTGTAAGAGAAGCAAAGGCTGAAGCAGAAATGAAGGGAGAACTGGATGCGAGATCACAAAATTTACACGAAATCTTGCTAACACTGTGTAGTTGTACGTACACGAAGCATATTGCCTAGCTTGTCTCGCATCTGTTGGAGTGGGGGCGTGATAAAGAACAAGCTATGATTTAATCTAGTCCATTTACAACAACTATTGTGTTTGCTGGGGGTGGTTGTATGCGTGGAATGGTTTTTTCATGCCGTCCGAGTGACCATTCAGCCACCTCATTAGAGGGAGTACTGGGACAGTAGGTACCCTTTGAAGTGCCAATCAAGGCAGATGGGCTCGGAGCTGCCTCGCACATTAAGGCCTTGACGTGGGTTGATGCTCATTTCAACCCAGCAGTTGTTCAAAATTCCAGCCTGTCTAATGATTTCACTGCTGCTCTGTACTGTTCAATGGTTGATAAACAATCCAAACAAAGCACTAAATTCCCCGTTTCTAGTGTATTGGGCCGAATTGGGGCCTGCGGCTACCGACATTTTGTTGCCGTTCGGTAGGCTGCGTTGACTGCTCGATGAAATGTTCCACGAGTAATCGTGAGACAGTAAATACTCTTGGCATTGCTTGTCAGAACAGAGAACCTATATCACATTGTGCACCTGTGTTTACGGACTCACGGTGGCCGCATTCTACGTCATGATGCGGTTGTCAACCAGATAGCAGGTGCTTTGTCATCTAGCGGCAGCGATGTGGAGAGGGGAGGCTGTATCATGGTTCAAGTTCTCAGGAAAAGCAATCGGATATCGTGAACCCAGTCGTAGCCGCTCAATAACGTTGCAGTGGTAAACATGGTAAAAATGAAACCTCTGTCATGAAAAAACTGTATGTCGAGAATGGAATCATTAAGGCCCTGCTTTAATGTTTTGGTCCTTGTTATTTTTATGTAAGTAGTTTTTATTAGTTGTATGACATGTTTCGATTTCATGCTCCTCATCAAGTACATCACTCTTTTATATTACTGTTCTTGTTAATTCTCACTTTTATAGTTATTAATCTCAATAAATGAATTGTGGTGGAGTTCCCTATATGTATAATATCTTGATTCTATTTTTGGTGCTATGGGGCTCTTTATCTTAACAATCTGCTGTATCTTTTTAGCTAGACGTGCAAAAATCATTCAAAAATAAGAAATCTATAGAACGCATGTCGCATCAACGCATCAAAAGTCACTTGCTCCTAACAAAGTCGTCCAATCTCGTTCTAGTTCGAATGTAGTTGGGAAATGACGATTTTATTACCCCATAAGAGGTTCCATTCTTCTTCACCGCTGTTGAAATACGGCATAATACGGGCTTTGAATTGAGTACTACAAATGTGAGTTGTTTCTTCGAGAATCGCTCTGAAAAACAGGAAAAACGACAGAACCGGGCTTGGCGAGGACTATGAAAGCGGAGAACGTCTTAATTAGAAAGACAGAGCAACGTGGAGAGGATTCGTGTGGAATACAACTTCACATTCCAACGAACGCCGAATGGAAATGAGAAGGCTCGACCTTCATTACACAGCGCTGGAGAGTCAAGTCTCGCTGAAAGTCAACCTTTGGCCTGTCCCTAGCTGAAGAAGTTATAAAATGCATAGCGTGTCTCCAAGAATATTCTGGGTACCAGGTCAACGGTTTTTATCCTCCCGGGGTCTATTCATTTATTTATGGGATTGATGCAATCGCGCGTGATAAAAATCTCAAATTGAAGGCCTTGCAGGAACAACGAGCCTACAAAAAAATGTGGTTTTTGAGTCAACACTTGTTTTGAACTATAAGCATACTCTCTATCTAACTGTGTAGTTTGAAACTTCCATAACTAATTCGTGAATATTCCAACTCGAGAGCCAACTCCGTATGCTAGTTTAGAGACAGATTAGAAACCCGCTCTCGAAGCTGTTCTTGAATTTCGGTTCATTGTTGTCAATAATGAATGAATGAATGAATGAATGAGAATTTATTCCGAAATAACATAAATACATAAACTTCTATAAATTACATGGAATATACCTCCGCAGCCATAGGGTATAACAATGTGCGGCTGGGGGGAGTTGCTAATCTTAAATGTCGTTACCTATTGCACAACAGACTTATTATTCGTTAGTAACAATAACAATTTTCTTACACAAGCGCTACTTGAAACTAATATTTACAAATTGGTCTTAATCTCGTGAATTGTGGCCCAAAGGGTGAAAACCGATATTAGGATACATATATACTTGAAATAATTGAATTACAGTTTTCAGATCCTACTGATATTAGCCATGAAAATATCTTCTTTTTAAAGGCAATAATTTAACAAAGACGAAAAATTATCGCCTCTCAAAATTTATTGTTTAGCGTTTCAAGATGTGTAGGTCTAAAAATAGAATAAAAGTCACCAGACTGCCAAAACTGGACTGTACAACCGGGCACAATGCTTCCTATTAACTTTCCGAAACCCACTTTAAAATCCAACTGGAATTTAACAAGATAAAATTAAAATACAGACGGAAAAAAATGCTTTTACTCTCCATAACTAACCAAATTGAAGCCTGGGAGATGGCGTTATGAAGAGCATAATTGTATAGCATCCACCGTCCTGCTTTGCTTGTCGCTGACATAGAACTTTGACAGGCAAGAAGAACGTCAACACGAACGTGCTTGAAGTACAAATCGCGCAGTATCATATGAGAATAGAATCAGTTAATATGATTGCAGTAGAATTTAGTTTTGAAGTGTTGGATTTGAAATTAAGTTTTAAAGACTTCTGCTCTGCAGTTGTGGACAAGTGAAGATTAGGTGGGGATTTTATTTTATTTTGTTGAATTTCAGATGTTCTATTCGTTGATTTCTACTCCGTAACTATATGCAGTATTTTGCACTTTTGTAGGTATTTTGAAATCAGCTTTTGTTCCGCACATTCAGAACAGTAAAGGTTAGAGTACACGGAGTTATGTGTATTTAAAACTTAGTCATCCAATTGCTTTTGGGACATCTAGAAGTCAATTACTAGGTATGGGGACACACTGATCAGCTGAAGGGCCTTTGTGGCTGATTCCGTTTCCAATCCATCTACCGAGCAGAAATATATAATATATATATATTTTATGGCACCCAGAAACCATTTGGAACATATATTGATTTACGTAGAAGTTTTATTCTAATACAAAAATAATCAACCTCTTGCAATCCTTTTCAGCGTTTTTTCTTACAATATTATTCAAAAAGATTCATTTTCCTATCATTCCACTTTTTCTCATTATTCAGTGGTAGGTTGGTTAGTTCTGGGTTGTATTATGACAATATTCAACCACACGTTCAATGTTTGTTGGATTATTCTTTAACTGAGTTGCTGTTTTGTGATCTTAAATTAGGTACCTTTGTTTGATGCTTACGTTACTTGAGATACCAGATAATTATGTATTCGTGAGGTTATTTAGATTGATAATGACCAAAATGTAATGATTTTTTCAGAATATGATTCGTTTACCAAGATTATATTGCGTTCCACCCAAGAATATATTCTAAGCCGCGTTTACTCTGCTCGAGCATCCTTGAGCATCGAGCATTCGCTTTCGAGCATTTGCCGGTTTTCAACGAGCACGATTGCAGCGATCACCACTTTTCACACTTATCTAGAGATGCAATTACAGTCGAAATCAAATCTAAAACAATTTAAAAAATGACAAAAATGAACGTCTAAATGAGAATCTCCCCCCTTATCGTGAAACTTTCAACAACTTGACGACGAACGAGCATCCCTTTGATGATATGTCGGGAAACCGAAATCGGGTGGATCAGCCTCGATCAAAACACCCTTTCCGCGCGAATATTGCTCGGCTCGACACGACTGCATGAGCCTCAAACGAATGCTCGTCCGAGGCCCCTGTTCGCGGGCCCCTGGCCACTGTTCGAGTAGTGTAAACGGGGCTTAGAAGCATATTTAATGTTTTTGATACTTTTTCACTTCGTGTTTCAAGGTGTGTAGATTCCAAATCTGCAATATCCGTCCAAAAAAAAAACTTAGAATCGATGTATGAAATTCGTTCTTGCGTACATTGACTTCATTTGGGGTCTAGTTTGTCCTAACTTCCAGCCAGCCTGATTGTTTACATGTTTAGATGAAAGGGACCGAAAACTGTTTAAAAGCATGCTAAAAATATATTTTATTTTCAAGAGTTGTATAGGGGGTTGGGGAAGTCTAAAAATAATGAACCTCTGTTGAATAATTTGCAGCGTTCTTTGCTAAAGATATAAAGGAGATTCTTTTATGGACGCCGAATGCATAAAAATACTATTGTTTTCTTCAAAGATCGTAGTAGTATGCACCCCGGGGTCCCCGGCGCTAAATTCGGTGGAAAGGTGATAAAAAAAAGAAGCATTCTTCCATTGAATATTCAAACACCCTTCAGGTCGTTGATACACTCTAAAGAAAATCACAAAGGCGAAACGATAAAGAACGGAGATAGGGGGGATAGGAGAGGAGTTGCGGCGAGGATGGAGGGGGACCAGGTCGATTCAAAAAAGTGGTTCGTAAATGACGTGTGCGGAAACTCACGGCCCATTTGCCTGAAAAACTCGTTCCCCTTCTATGGCATTGAAGACATCAATCAATCACCTTCCTCCAATAAACAACGTATATCTTTGGTTGGTCTTCCAGCCGATTGCCTCTGCGGTTTTCTTGGTCGGCGGGGGAGCCCACTTAGTGCGTAAAAATAACCTCTAGTGATATACTGTCTGTTTTCGATATAATACACTGCACGTACCGGTGTAGGTGGTGTGTGGATGACGTCATATTTCCTTCCTACTCGAGCAACGGGTGCATGATTGAAGATTCGATTTTCTTCTTGAACGCCTAGCGCTTAACAAT
This sequence comes from Creontiades dilutus, assembly GCA_031894815.1. Lineage (NCBI taxonomy): Eukaryota > Metazoa > Arthropoda > Insecta > Hemiptera > Miridae > Creontiades > Creontiades dilutus. The sequence goes on along the minus strand of JAVIWC010005934.1, from coordinate 244,642 downwards.
AGTCATTACATTAACAAGAGTCAACTTTTAATATTTTGGACCAGCGTTGTTATTTTTATAAAAGAACAGAATGTATTTATTTATTTATTATTATTGATAAAGGACAAGCCCATAAAAATAATTCGTTATAAATCAGGTAATAACTCACTACATATCATCAAGGTTCACATACCCCTGAATTTATCGATTGTTGCGTTCTTAAACTTAGCAAAGGGATAATGAAAGGCATCGAAGGAAGAAATGGTTTCAATTACTAGATTCAATTCATTTTCTAGGCATGTGATTAGATAGTCGCAGCGAACGGCACATAACGTAAAGGAGTGTTGCAACCGGTATGTTCTGGTGCTGAAATCTCCACCTTTTGAGGAAGAGATGGTGAGCATTTGAGCCTTTGCACTAGTGCATATAGTTACATTATTGAAATTACGGACGTATAAATACGCTACCTGAAACTTCAGTTTCTGTATAATAACGTACATAGGACGTACAGGAGGCAGAATATTCTTTGCTACACAAGACACACCTACATTTATTTTTCGTAATACTCAAATTCTGGTTTAAGTTTTTGCTTTCGCGAAGGCCCCGCTACCACCTTCCGTTACCAAACGAACTATACATAAAAACAACACTATTAATTAAAATAAAAAGTACCTAATGTAAGGGAAGTAGTATTGTAAAGCAAGCAGTAATGGAAACAGTTGTTGGTTACGTTATCACTTTCGTCTCGTTATCACCAACAGTTTGTGGGCAAATGCCATATTCGTGTCGTATAAATAGCGTTTAAACTTAAAATATCGACGGGCTATAAATTGAAGTTTAGTAAAACAGTGTAGCCGCAGATTGCATTGGTGAACCCGTTTGTTTAAAATCAACGTTCAAATCTCTTTTTCCCTAAAACAATTATCTACTTTAACCATGGATAGGGATTGTTGATGAAACCGGCCCCATCTGCCAAAATTTGGAAAAACAGTTGAGGTGAGAGAATGACGGTGAACCTTGATACAGACCTACCTTATGTTCCTCTTTATCGTAATTACGTCAAAACAATACAGTTCATGTTTTTTTTTTTTTTACATATTAAAGTATAGCAAATATATGGTAGCATTATGACTAGTCAGAAACCTTAAGGGAAATTGGCAAATTCAGGAATGGATTCTGGGGTGTCATTCTGACTTTTGTAGCAATTAAATTTAAATTTCCTCCTTTCAAATTGGTATTTAATTTTGACTAATTAATGTACCTCTATGAGAAAAGTTGCTATTTCTTTCCGAGTCGAAAACTTCAACAGCGATTTTCTGGGGCATCCGGACACGATGGGGAAAGTATTTTGAAAACGACCCTTATAAGAGGAATAGGTATATTGAGTTTCCAATATTATATCGTCATAGTTGATTGTAAATGTGGGTGTTTCTCGCTTGTTCAGTTGATCCTAATTAATTAACAAACCGGATCGGGAACATAATTAGAACTGGTATCCACCTTCCTGCAGTCGTGATAGCGGACAATAGCGTTGCAGAAATTCCGTATTACAATATTACCGCTTCGAAAGCTCCTGCGGTCGGGGAGGGGGCAGACACCTCGTCGACGTCGGCTCCGATATTGCTCGAAAACCGGACAAACATTCGCGACCGGGGCGCGAGGGCGCCAATTATCGCTCTGCGGTCTAATCAAATCGCCCGGCCGACGGTTAGGGCCCCTATAACGAAAATACGAGGACGTCCCTTCGCTAACCGAGCATTATAAACCGACAACCGGGTCGAACCTGGGATTAATACGCAGATACGAGTTCGCTACCTTTTTTTTCGTGTCTTATAACACGATCTGAACCCGTGTTTTTGATTCGGGTCGAATCGAGGTTCCGCCCCGTGTTTGCGCAGAGGCGTCACGTACTCATAGGTGATAATTGCTAGATGCTAAAATAGTCAGTTGAGTTTGGTGTGTGGTGTGTGGGTCCGCTTCCTGCAACTGGCTTCATACTGGCGGGATATATTCATCCACCGCCCACACAAAACTGATCCCAATTACTGTAGACGGGACTCGTTAACTGGTTGTAGTTCTATTCATTAAACACCCCCGCTATTGGGCCTGACGCATCTAGATTTTTCCGTCAAAACTCAAGCATTTTCACAATATCATCATCACTGTCGTCTTCATGACCATTCTCGACGTAAATTTTGTCCATAAGATTGAATGCAAGTAACCTTGATTCAGTTGAATCATTGATTTGGGTGACGTGATAGTTTGAGCAAAATATCGAAGGAATATTCAAACTGATTTCTAGCCATTTTTCAAATATGCTATTTTTTTACTTCAGGGGGGGGGGGCTAATTCTATAAGAAATTTCAGGCTTATTTCATAAATATACCAAGCATTAACATGTTTTGGATGATAATTTCCACTAAATCTCCCCCTCCCCTTCCCCCAAATACGTATTTTGCTCACATCTTTTTTTGAAATGTTGATCCCTCTGCAAAATGTTTGCCACCAGTAACATGAAAATCAGTTTTTGAAATTTAGACTCCTCAGAAAATTATTAGCCAACTACAAAATGGCGTGGAGGAAATTTTCGACTTGCTATAGCAATTTGTTAATTTGGAAACAAGAAAAGTTAACGTTATCTATTCACTGGCATAAGAAGGACCGAAGGGGCTAATTGATTTTTGGTTTATTGTTCAATAATAAACCATTGTAATCGCTCTTGAAAAGAAAAATTCTAACAACCCCCCTGAAAATTTCATGGTTTACGTTTCAAAGGGTGTAAATCCGAATCTGCAATAAAAATTTTCCGTCAGTCCGCGCCGTACGCACGATTTCTCCCAAACGGCTGAAAAAATCTGAAATTTTCAGGAAAATCCATGTTGGCCCGACGACGCCCCAATCCTTGAGCCAGCTCTCTCACTTAATTTAAAGTGCCCTTTAAGGGTTATCAAAGTTTTGTAAAATCCCTAAAAACCTCAAAAAAAAAGTCAAGACGGCCTAAATTTGGACTCTTTTCGAAGAACTTTCCACGAGGAATCGAATGAGCCCCTCCCCAGGTGCGTAGCTCAAACCATTCTCGATGTATGGCCCGATTTATGGTGCCAACATTTGCGTTATTTTTGTTTATTATTGTTTTTGTTTTGATAGCAGTAACCTAGTGACGTAGTGATGTAGTAATGTGGATACTGGAGTGAACTCCTAAAAGGCTTAAGCCGATGCACGGGTTGAAGCATTCTGATATGCATGAAACGCTGCAAATTCTTTCACTGGGGTTTGTTATTCAATTGGCTTGCGTTTATGATTTGAATTTCTACTAAGCTTTGGAGTGTGCGTGTTTCAAGGAGATAGAGCGATTATTGAATTTCAGGAGATATGCATAGAGCACTTAAATCTGTTCCCAACCAAAATACCTATTTGGATTGATCAGTTGATCATATTTGTGTGCCTCCTGAAATTCAATAATCGCTCTATCAAAACGCGCACACTCCAAAGCTATAGAAATTTAGAACTGAATAATAAACCCCAGTGAAAGAATTTGCAGCGTTTTTTCCGAAATTCGAATCTACTTAAAAAAAATATAGGAACTGAGTTTTACAACGGAAATACGACTATAACAATTTAATGAGGAAGTTACATTTTCAAGGAACTTTCTGGGTTTTAGTAGGGAAACTGGCAGTAAACTTTTTCACGTCTTCATTAAACGGTGAAATGACGAATGGGCCGAGCTGTCATTTATGAATAGGTATTATGTCACTTCGGGGAAGTTGTGGAGAGGAAGGGTTTCCGTTGAGCTAAAAGGGTCGTTCCAGAAGGAGGTGAACGTCTGTGATAATCAGAGGAGCAGATATTAGCAGCTATTTACGTTTCCGTTTCGCTCTTTCAACGCTTCCAAACACGACATTGAAGGACTGAAAGGACCGGATAAAGTTTAATTCTCTAATTACGTTGCGTAAACACGGATTTTCCCCGAAACGGATTTATTTTTAACTGAAGACAAAACCGTTTGAGCCGTCGAACTCAATAAAACACATTTTTAGGCGTCCAGATATCTCGGGAAAATTCGCCGATATGATTTCATTCCCGCTGTAAATCGTACTATCAACTAAAATGTTGTAAAATTGTGCAAAAAACGGCGATTTATCGAATTTTTGCAACGAGTTTCGATAAGAAAAACGTAGTGTTCTTCAATTACCCACAACTCTGGGTAGTACTACTCTTCTGTAGTGTGCTATTCGATATATGTTAAAATTTTCTTTCTAATTAAGACCTTCAAAAAACTGAGTTTTGTCCGGTTTTTGAAGGAAGGTTTGGGGCCGATAACGAAAATACGATGACGTCTCACCACTAACCGAGCATTACAGACCGACAACCGGGAGACAAACTTCGAACAGATGAGTTCACTAGCATTTTTATATCTTATTTCAGGATCTGGGCCTGTGTTTTTGAATTGGGTCAAATTTGAGTTCAGACGGGCGTGTGAGTAGCGACGTCACGTATTTGGACGTGCTAATTGCATAATGCTAAAATAGTCAGTTAAATTTGACGTGAGGGCATGTAGTGTGTGGGTGATCCCGTCATCAACGAGTTATTGTTCTATCACAACCGATATCGATTTAACTTCTATAACTCTTTGTTTGTCTTGTACCATCATGTTCTCGATCCGATCTTGTTAATTGATTAAGATCAACTGGACAACCGAAAATAACAAACATTCACTACCAACCATGGCGATCTAATAGTGAAAACCTCGATACTTTCTTTTGATTTTTAGGAGGGTTTCGCTACCGCACACCAATAATGTTCCTCTTGTGAGTATAATTTTCAAATTACTTCCCCGTTCGTGTATGGAAGATCCAGGAAGTCGCTGTTCGAGTTTTCGATTTTGAAATAAATTTTGGCACATAAGTAACTTAACTTTTCTGTACGAGATCCATTAATAACATAGAAATGAATACCAATTTGAAAAAAGGAAATTTAAATTTTTAATACTCCAAAAGTCATTCTGACACCCTGTCTGGTCCCTTGACCTGACAACTTCTTGTAGAGTTCCTGACCCCTCTTAATTCATCGATCTATTGGTGTTTGCGTTGTGTAAAAACAAATCGCATCAGGATTGAACAGTAAGCACTTTCAAAGCTTCCCTTCATTGTTAACAATTGCTAATTCAGTCCGTATTGTTGTTAAAATAACAGTTCATTATAGTTTATATTGATGCCTTCAATCTATTGTCAGTCCAAGTTTTCTGCGTAATCCACGAAACAACTTGGGGAGTTTGCGTTAGGTATTCTTTCGCCAGCCCCAGTCTGAGGTTTGTATGATGCAAAAATATCTCCTGAATTCTATGATATTATCTTTTTGTGTAATGCCTCACCACAGGTTAGGCCTGCCAGACTTATAGTTTTTCAATTTTCAAGGATCTTGATCTTTATATATTAAATTTTATATTAAATTGTCCCCGGAGTTTCGGGCGAGAGCAGAAACCGCACTTTTTCACGAGAGCCTTCAAGAATTCAGTTCTTTTTTGCAGATAAAATATAATTTAAATGATCTTATGGTCATTATAATGTTGCTGATTATAATGACGGAAACATTTTCATGATAAACCTATGGGTTCAAGTTTTATGGTCAATCAACGTGGAGCTATGGTTTTTGTGAACTCACCTGCTTCACCCTACTTACATTCACAACCCAGTGAATACAACTTACAGTGGAATACAATTTTCATCGTAATCTCGGTATCCAAAGTAACCTTCCCTTATCTGACAGCAACACGTCAAAAACCGTCATTAAGTCGAGGAGGACCTTCCCTCATCTATGCTTGCAGGCTCGTTGCCATGTAAGGCCTGAAGGAAGAGCGTCCCAACTAGTACCCATAGGATACCTACCGATCCCTATCTGTGCCTATTTCTGTATAGATACACGCAGGTATAATCAAATACTTTAATAAACACTGTGAAACAATACAATTTTTATTGATGTTTTGTTGTAATTTTTGGGGAAACGACGAAAAATTATTATAGATTAGAAAATTATAGTTAATTGTCATTTCTAATGTAGCGATGAACTGACACTATGCTAAACGGTCATGTTCAAGCGTTTTTTTCTTTATTCATTTAAAATTATTTTCATTTAGGTAATATCATTATCAAAAACCTGAAAACTTTTATACACTGGAAGGAATTGTATACACTGTTTTTAACGTTTCATTCGGGTAATGCATTTCAGACTCGGATAAAAGGCAATAGTTTTGGTTGGAACTAATATTAGGCTTACTGCCCACCCTTTTCCACATTCAATATGACGAAAGGCTTCGGCATAATATTGCCAAGTGCACTATATTATTTTTACCAAGTTCCTGCTGATATATAGATAACGGAAAGGTGGTACTATAAGGATTATTTAGTGAAAGCAGCTCAATAAAACTAGAAATACAGTTTTGAAAAGTTAAGAACAGAAACGTGTTCGCTCAGAAAATAATACACACGATAAACAAGGACGGAGAGATGACAAGAAAAGGTAAGAGAGAGTACTGCTGGTTTATGCCGAATCAAGATGTGAGTCCTATATTACAGGATGAGAGGTCTGGGGAGATTTAGAGAAACTTCATAAGAAATCTTCAGAAGTATCCTTGATGTCGGTTTCACCTACTGAATTCAGAACAATATCAATTAAGCTGGACAACTCTAGCTATTTGGTGTTTAGGTTACAATGCCGTTTATTCCCACATGCAACTGGATTGCGAACGGACTTTCCAAACTTTGGCTCTCGAATATTGAGTCGGTCTGACGTTGGTTTCAATCACACCTTTTGCCCCTTTCATTCGTCGGAATTTCCAAAGTTGGTAGCTGGAAATAGCCATCGTTTCCTGGAATATCACCCATATAACCGTCTCAGGGCACGGCGGGTACGTTAGCGAGCCTCGGTAAGTGTAATAATGACGACGATCATCTGGGAGATAATATTTGATAGGGATGCGCTGACAGAGACTTGTGTAGCTCCAAGGTTTGGTGATGTGATCCAGCATGGCTGCGATTTCTTCGAAATTCGGATTGTCCGGGTAACTAATTTCTTCGAGCCAGACGGCGAAAATTACAAGACCGTCCGTAATGTTGATAGCCTCGTGGAATTCTCTGGCACTGCTTTTAACGAATACCAGTTGTAGTTCTCCTGAAAAGCGGAAAGAAATTGTCCAATACTCGCAACTTTGAGATCTGCTATCCTAGGGCTCCTAAGCTTCCTCTAAACTGGAATTAGTTATAGTGAAATGATGGGCGTTTCAGTTACTTCCATATAACATTTATGTACTGTACGAGTTTCCAAGAAGATAAAACGGTATAAGTATAATTGTTGGCAGGGCTGCCCGCGACAGAATCAACAACGTTAATATAATTGACATTCTGACAGGTATTATCCAAACAAGAAATCTACCAACCTAATACCTAGCTAGGAACTTCATTAATTAGTTTCATTGTTACAGTTATAATTATCGGTTAGTTATTGATAGATTGGATACCAATAATTATAAAATATGGACTAGCAATCGTTGCGAAGCAGTAAGAAATCTGGAAAGCGCGTAACCTACGTCTATTTTATAAGTCAATTTTGGGGAAAAGACTTTAGGTATGAAGTTGCTTTACTGCTCGAAACAAGTTTGGACCTTTCACATTTGATTTTACATAATGTGGGTGCAATTTATGAGTTCAGAACATCCCAAATGCTGATGGATGAGAGGTCTCCATGGACTCTTATGGTGTAAGTGGCCCTTGCCCATCGGGCTTGTGAATGCTTGCTTTGTACCGGCCTTCTCCATGCACTAGCTGATACTGGTCTTTTGCGCTGTTTTAGTGGTTGTTCAGTGACATTGATCATGTTTAGTTATAATTTATAATTCATATAAGTTATAATTAAATCGGGTGAACTTCTATAACTTCTGGTAGGAAGCAGCTGGTTTGTTCGTGCTGCACTGCTCTGATTAAGTTCTCAGCACATTCGATCTTGACAAATGTCTAGGCTGCTGATCGGCTCAAAGCATCAGGAACGGTGAAGAACGAGAAGTCAGCATGATTGGTGCATGTTACCTCTTCTGATCAGCTAAAAGTACAAGGCTTACACTACAGGAGGAGATCAATGTACTATTGTGCAACTGTTCAACATGAACTGACTTATGGACAGGGACAACGTGTTTCAAAACGCTACAACTGCATGAAGAGTAAAACCAGATTAATTTCCATGTTCTTAGAGGGTTGTTCACCATCAACGCCAGCACCTAGAGGAACTTGAACTGATAAGTTTTAGTTCTAAAACAACCTCTACTGTAATACAAACAAAGCGCACTAAGAAAACTCGAAGAAACTGCTCAACCAATCCAGAAGGGATCACTGTTCGGTCTCACCTGCAAATTTCCTTCCTCCCAAGCTGTGTTCGCTGCCTGTTGTCCCGCATTTTCCCCAGCGAATGTTGTAATGGTCGAAAGTGTAAGCACCACAAAGCGGACCTCCACGAACCGTAATTGGATCTTCCGAGTGGTACTTGATGAGCGGCGTGTGCAACATGTGGATCATCTCTATTCTCTCCGGTTCAGCCATGAGGTTGGTGAATTTCAGGGGTGGCTGGGTAATTGATATTGCGCTCCTCGGTATATCGATTGGGGACTGAAAAATATTATAAATAATGAGATATTAGGCCGAGTTAGTATGTTGAGAATCAGTTCGTCCTATAAGACGAATATTTCTTGCGTTCACGGACTAATCTATGTCATGATTAATCACAATTTCTAAAAGGAATATACGAGTGAATACCGTATTATCGCTACCTGAACGTTACCTCCACAAGAGGGATATACTTCAGACCACAAACACGGTTCAAGACCTCCGCAAACGCTTTGATAATCGAAACTAGGGCCGCGCATTTCGTCAAAACTCGTTACACAAAAAATCATAACGAAATTTATGCATAACACTAACATCTTCCAGTTCTTAATTGGTTTAAATTCTAATACGTTCCTTCCAAATCTTGAACTAATCAAACCAAAAGTATTTAGATTTCCTTTGATATACTACAGAGTTTTGTCTGTTAATGTTCTATAACTCAGAAAATCAAAACAAATCAAACAACCATTGTTGATTGATTGATTCTTAGATACATGCAATGTACACAAAACGATGGTGCATAATAGTTTTCTGCAATAGAACTATGACTACTGAATTTCGTAAAGCTTAGTCTAATGGTTTGTTACAACCCAAATGAGAAGAGACGGTAAACTGAAGGATTATATCGATTTCTGCTGTAGTTGATTAGAAATATTTGTACAGCATCAATGAATGATTAGTATTTTTCTAATCTAAATCCATGAATCATGAAATATTGAACATTTGAACCTAAATTATTGAAATTTGGCACATCATTTTTGAAACGTTGAATAAAAAACTGAATATTATTAAGGGATATATTTTCTTTATTTATCTCATCTGTGCAGATCTGATCTACAATCATTTATGATTTTTTTTTTTTTTTTTTTCTTCTTTATTTCTTCATTAATATACAACATACCAAAATAAAATACAAAAGTAAATTTAGAATAATGAATATTTCCTCTAAAAGGCGCAGAAACTAATCCCCTATGTGGGCATAGCCCGTGGTAGGGAGATGAGTCATACCTCAACCAAAATCGGAGAACAATTTATACCTATTTACCTACTTAAGTAGGTACTTACGTAAGAAGGAAAATCCATAAATTTCTTACAAAAGTATGATTTAAATATAAATAGTCCTATCATCAGTGTGACAAATTCAATATAAAATTAACAAATATTCGGTGACTATTACTACAGTGATGCCTATTGATTGATATTGCCAGTGATGTTGTGAAAATTGAAAAAATAGTTATAACTCATTATAATATCGCTTGAGTTTTTGGGTATTTAATTTATTGTTGTTAACAAGGATGGACCTCAAGGTTTCTGGGAGAGCATTAAACACCCGAACCCCTTTGGTTCGGTAGGAGTTGTATCCAAGAGTAGTTCGGAAATAAGGTGTGCTCATGGAATGTTTTGAATGAAATCTCGTGTATATTGAGTGATTTGGGCGGAAAAAACTTTTTTCTTTCAATATCTGCTTGATGCAATTCAGGTTCATGAGGAGAGGAAATTTTAATATGCCTAAACGTTTAAATAAGGGTTTTGTATGCTCCAAAAACCGTTTTTTACAAATAATTCTTATCAACTGTTTTTGGGAGGTGATAACGGGCAAAGTGTAGTAGAATAAGCAGCACCCCACGCCGGAATTCCGTACAAGAGTATTGATTGAACAAGGGCAAAGTATAAAATTTTCAATAGGGACAGCGGTATAATTTTGTTCATGATTAGGTACTATTATTTTATTTCGCCTTCACCAGTCGAATTAAAGTTATTTTTTATTAAATTTCATTAAAGTTATAACACAAGGGAATTTCATTGGACTGTTGATAACACCGGTGCAGGTCTATAAGACAGTTTATGATGCCACCTAGTTCATAACTTGACTTTCTCTATGTTCGCTCCAGTTCACATTCACGTACTTAGTTAACGTTAATCTCATTTTTTCCTGCCAAATTTCTTTGGCACAAACTTATAAACGTACGGCAACCGGCGTAAGCTCATTCGATTTTCTGATTTGTTCTGTATCAATAACAAACAGAAAAACACTACACTTACGAGTATTTTGATATTTTCCTAAATTTTCATGTTTCTATACCCATTACATTAATGGCCTATGATAATGAAAACTTTATTCCAGCAGGACTCCATATGCCATTTTTACGTATGTTATACTTTTGAATTCAAATTTGCGTCATTTGTACGGATTTAATACTACTTGCTTCCTCCTTGCTTGCAAGGGGGAGGGAGGACGTAAGCACAGTGTGCTGGGATACTCCCCTTAAATCAACCTTGGGATTGACGAATCCCAGGGGAGAACAAATACAAATGTACGGATTGAATACGTTATGTTGCTTCTCGAGGGCCTCGCTGCTGGTTTCAGGGACAGTAGAGTCAGGCTCCTCTCACTGGCCTCTGCCTTCAAAGTCTCATTGGCTTATCCATAATTAAATACCCCATTAGCCTGAGGGTATGAGGTACCTGCTTCGTTAAAAGTTAACGGGAGGAGGAATCTCTGGTGTAAACTCAAGTTTACTCTTCTCGTACATGTCGGCCTATTTCATAGTTTGGCAACCTTAGGTTTGAAAACATTGAAAGGCAAGTTTTTTGGATAATGACCATTACACTTTAAGTTGCTTTATAGCCAACGTTTTATAAACTATATTGAAGAGTAGAAAAACTGTTGAAATTCAGTTGAACAATTGTAGAAGAACCCTTTTAAGTACTTGATGTAATTAAAGATACTCACATTGATTGTTCCAACTGTTTCCACAACTCGCACTCTGATTACTTCGTAAGTCTTTGTGTTTCATAGATAGTAGGTACCACTATCCATCACTTAACGAAATCGGGTGAAAGGTGTTTAAAGTTTTATAAATTTTGGTTTGTTATTTTCAATAATGAAACTTTGTAATCGACTGAGAAACCAAAGTGTTAACCCCTCGAAAAGTATTTAAACTGTAATCTTTCGTGCTATTCAAGGAAGCTGTGCTTCGAATGTACGAACTGCGGGATTTGTCACTCGGTAAAGTTGTTTATTAGTCGCCGTGATATCGTTATGCTCTGAAAAGACACGCATGCAGCAACGCCCCAATTAACCCTCATGCGAAATGCAACAGCACGTATCCCTGCACCTTCCCGCGGCTGTAGGACGTAATTTGCTCTTCGTTAAAAGGGGTAAAAGGTCTTCACACTCTCCTGGACATACCACCTTTCCATGGTTCTTTTAAAAGCCTCCCCGCTCTCCGCCAGGAAGTGTAATAACTCTCGCGGAATGTCGCAGCTCTGCCGCAGAGCTCATGAAACCATCATGTACGAACGTCTCTTTAGAAAACTCCCTGCAGCTCTCGTCTAATTGTCGTAATATCCTGGTTCTCAGTTTTTATTTGCACGAGTGTGGGGAGAAATGTGACGTAACTCCTCAACCTCTTGGTACATTTCGTTTGGTTACTCTTCTATATTTTCTATAGACTCCAGTAAGGGATGACATTCCTTTTAAAACGACAAGAACGAATTTCTCCGCTCATTTGTACACTTTTAAGCTACTTAACGAATCATAATATTGATAGACAAAGCGTGGCGACAAGTTTGCTAGTATTCAAACAAACTTTTATGTCGACGTTACAAATGAAGTAACTGTTAGACGTCTAGACATTGTACATTTTTAGTTGTCTGAGGAGCTTTGGTGAGACGAGCGAAAAACTCACAGCTTTCCTTCGTAATGTGCGTAATTCATGATTTTTTTAGGGTGGGAAATGATGAGTTGATCGATCAAGGGACCCTAAGGGATTATATTTAAGTATTAATCTATCCGAATATCGAAATCTCGAAAACTTTCGAAGTAAAAAGATATTGTCCGACTCCCCTTTCACCTTCTCCAGTCCCCCAACCTATAGAAATGTATCTCGTTTCACTTTCACAGAAACCACATGATTGGATGTCCCCCACACCTCTTGACCAATGGGTTTGAAGCTTCCTTTCACCTGTCAATATATGTAACCACCGTTTTCTACAATGTACGTTCGGTTAATGACATATTGCTGATGATGACGTAATCGATTCAACGTTGTAACTCTTTAATTTTGTGGGAACAGACTACGTTTCTTCTACGAACTCCATGTTTTTCTTGACATTGGATTATTTATAGTCCTCCCAATGAACTCGTCATGCAGAAGTTGTGGTGTGGTGCATTTCCAGCCACTCCTAAACCTAGCTCTTCTGCAGATTTTGCTGCTGCAATGTTCGATTCAATGGATGGTCATACCTCTGAATCCCCATTTGCTCTCAAATGAGCATCGGAAAGCATTTAGGGCCACTACCGACATTTCCATGTCTTTTGATGGGTGTAGTAGCCGATTCGATGAGATGTTCTATATGTAATCGTAGGTATAGTGTCCATATCCTGTCTTGTTCAGCATTGTTTATAGACTCACTTTTTCTGCATTCTAAATCATGTTGTGGATGCCTAGCTAAGTCATCTCATGGCTGGGATGTGGACAGAGAGACTGTATTAGCCGAGTGATTATGAAAAGAAACCGAACATTGTTATCATCAGGGCAAGAGGGTTTGTCTGAAATCCTAGATTCCCAGGTTATCAGAGGTAGTGTGGGAATGGAGAAGTTAAAGTGGGCTAAGATAAAACAGTCAGTTAAATTGGTCAGGAGGCAATCGGAACCCGAGGTAACATCGAATTCATTGCTCATGATGATTTGACTTTTTTCAAATATTCACACCCAATTACTAAATTCGTACTAAATGTAGACTTCATTGGGGGCTTAGTGTAATTTTTATACAAAAGATCGTTTGGTGTTCCCTAACACTTCTTTCTCAAACCACACTGCATATTCCGACGATCTCGCTCTCTGGATGGACCGACTATTCGTAACGTTTAAAAACGACCTCAAACGGGCCGACGTGGAAAAAAAACTGCAGCATAAAATCCAGATGCCCAGAATAATTTATGGGGTCTACCCATTCAATGGGCGGCGAAGCTTTGCGTTTTCCATTGTTATATTCGCTTCGTTTCGACCACAAATTGAATTAAAACCGAGGGTTTTCCCTGGGTGCGTGGAGCGAACGGGGAGGCTGGGATGGGAAAAGGATTCAGATGAGGGAGCAGTGAGTAGGAGTTATTTCCTCGTGGGCTCGCTTTCGGTTACATTCGCAACCATAATCAGGTCAGTTACCGCGGAATTTTCGTTTTTTTTTTAATCAGAGAGCTTTCTACGCTGGTACTAGCTTCAAATCTCGTATTTTCCCCACTTTATTTGTTTCCCCATGCTTTTGCTCTTGAATGATTTTCTCGTAAAGAACCTCGGAAGACAAATAATGTTGATACCAAAACGACAGATTCATTCAGAAACAAGGCTTAATAATCCAGAGAATGGCAGAATGGGTATATAAGTGTTGTAGAAAATTGAAATTTTCATAGTAGAATCTCCTTCGGAAGCATGGAATTCTAGCTTTCAACCAGTTTGAACGAGTTTTGATCCTGCACAAAAAACAAAAGGGGTATTAACGTTTGAATATTTGGCCCTTGAACATTAACTTCAAACAGTAGTACAGCAGATCGACACTATGTACGCTGGTGGATCGTTGGCGTCCAAATGATCGATTTGTTTACTCTTGCTAACCATTGTCTTCATATGATTATTTGAGGTTAGTTTCTAATAGTCTTGACTGCCGACAGCCATTACAATAGTCGAGACAGCAAAGCAGTAACTTTCAAACCTACAAAGAGTAAGCCGATTCAATTTCCCGATTTCCGTTAACGACCTAACGGATACAACAGAACCTTTTCCGCGAAATGAGGTCAATTCGTTAACCACTGGTTCGCAATTTAAAAAACAAAAATCGCTGATCAGTACCTATATACTGGGTGTTCCAGGAGTTATGCACAATCCGACTCCTACGTGTTCTACAACTTATTTCCAAACAAAAATGCCTCGTAGCAATGTTTGCCAGTGGCCTCATTTCCGAGTTATTTGCTATTCTTTTCGTTTTTTTCGATCTCATGTCTAAAACTGACATAACTCCTTCAATTTTGATTGATTCGCGATTGCTGCGCGAAATGGCAGTTATGTCAAAATCTTGAAATCGCATGTTTTTCATCTCGCCTAAAAACCCATTAATGCTTGACGCAGAACTGTGCAAAACGGCCTGGTAAAACGTCGTCGTTTTGGTTTTAAAAATATAGGCTATAAAACATACGAAAAACAGGCGATTTCAAGATTTTGACAAAACTGCCATTTCGCGCAGCAATCGCACATCTTCAATGCAATAAAGAAAATAAAGTTTTCTGACATCAAATAGATGACTGGATATCTGGATCCTCTCTTCAAAAAACGTTGTTCACCTCCCATTAACTTTCTTTTTTCAAAATTGGCATTCAAGGCAAACATCATAAAGCTGAACATACCCGGCCAATAGGATGTGCAAAGCCTTCAGCATGCAGTAAAAGATGATATCGATGATTTAGACGACAACTCTAATGAATCCGAGGAATGACAAAACTAATGTAAGAAAATACATGCTGAAGAAGCCCACGTTGTCTGGGCGAAACGTCCAAATATAGATTTCCATGACAATAAAGAAAAATTTTTGAAGAGCTCCAACAACCTTCAACCTTGCAAAATGCAGTGCTCGGACACGACGTGGAAATCCTCGAATAAAAGAACTGAAATTTAACAAGATAAAATGAAATCATCTTTCGCTTGTCATTTCACCTGAAATCTTCGCCTATCCACAAATATATAAGTCTTGCTCTCGATTTCGAAAGGAACCCTGGAAAACAAAATTCCATTGCAATTACTTATATAATTTGGTTCTATTTTCACATGTTATCTGCTAACCGGTTTTCTGTTTATTTATTTATTTTATTACTATTATTATTAATATCCTTTTCTTTTTTTTTTTTTTTTTTTTTTTTTTTGGTTTTGGAACTTTTTTGTTTATCGTTACATTTCCTATACAATCTCCAAGGATTATCCTTTTTTGGGACATCCTGTTAAGACTCGATCCAGGTGTAGCTCGCACTCATTTGTGTATTCTCTGTTCACAGCCCGTGGGGATCTACGTGAAGAAGTACGAGTGGTCGGGGAGTCAAGAAGCCGGCGACTGCTCTCTCTGGGTCCGCGCCGCCACCCTCGAGTTTGACGACGGGGAATGGGAATGTCAAGTGACGGCATCCGATTTCACCACTCAGGACGCCCTGACGTCTACCCCAGTCCGTCTCGTCGTCCGAGGTAAGACACATCACCCTTATACCTCATATCACCCTATCTTTCCAGGGAATCTTCCAGCTGTACTGTCAACTTACGCAATGCGCATGCGAAGCTGAAACGCTCCACAGTGACAGTACCAAATGTTTCTTAAAGTGGATTGAACGGGCTACCCTTTGATTGGCCAGTTTCCTTTCAATATTTGTCAACTAAACCTAAACCTTCTTCGCGCTATATCTGTAGTTTGGATGATTGATACTGGAGTCTCACAGCTGTCGTACAAAATCAGGAGATTCAGCCGTTCGATTGCTCTTCAGCAAAGTGCAGGTGAATGGAACGTTACAACAGTAACAAGAGTGTCGTCGAAGTATGTTGATTGGCATGGTTCTGCCAAAATTTCAATGTTCAGTTCTATGATTGTAATCTATTCCTTCGTTAACCCTTCTGAAACCTTCTTCTTGGATTATCCATAGCTGTTTAAATGACCCAAACGAACTAAGCAAAATTATTGTCAAGACGAAGTAAATCAAATGATGTTGTTGCTAGTTTCTTTCCAAGATTCGTCATATTTTAACGAAGACGACGGTTGCTAGCTCTTTTTGTATTACTGCTCTTAGAATTGACTCGGTTAGTAAACAGCAATGATCTAGAACTATTCTAGGAGATTTCAGGAATTCATTTAAATTAGTGTCTTGATAATGTTGCCGTTTAGAAAGTCAGATTTTCCAGTACACTGTTGTAGCCCAACTACTGTTAACCTCGACCAACTCTAGTCGATAGTTCTGAGGTGCCGAGTTGAAAGCCTCGTTTTGTACAATGAGATGCAGGGTAGTTTTAATTTATTATCTTCTTTCTTGAGATCCAATGGCAGTCGTCAATAGTTTGATGACCATGTTTAACAACAAATAGACCACTGGTGTTCAGCACATGGCTATCTGAGGATTGGCTACATGAGATGTTGAGAATTATGTCTTTTCGTGTTGGACCTAAGGGTTGGCCTAGTCTCCTATTCTGCCCTGAGGCCCCACAACACAACTTGTGGAGGAGAGGGGACAGCAACTACCAAGTTTTACTACTACAACTACTGCCAAGAATCCAACCTCTGTTGGAGGGCAGGTGGGTGATGCTTTGCCTTTTGGCTGTGTATCAGTGGCAGCTTGGGGTCCCTCCTCCAGTGGTACTTTTACGGGTAGCATTAACCTGCAAAGAACGGTGCAATAGCTAGGTTGTGCCCGTACAGTGCACCCTAGGCCTAGAATATTTGCATTCCTGAAAAAATTCGACTTCTTTTCATGACTGTCTGTCTCATCGTCGTGGACTTATCTCAATTCTCATACATCCATGAGAGACATGGGCCCCGAACCTCCTGAAGAAAGACAGTCATGAAAAGGGTAGACTTAGTTGGGTCTGGTACCGTAATACTACCACGGAAGGAGCCCTGGCCGCCATAGGTGCACCCTAGCATCCAAAGCCCTCTTTCCTGCCCTCGAAAAGTGATCGGAAGCGTGCTGGTAGTGAACTCGCTAGATAGTAGATAGCGCCTCCTCTACAAAAGTCCTTGTTCAGCTTCAGAGAAAAAGGCAAAAGTCAGTTACCACAGAGGTTCAACACATAAATACAAATTTCCAATAACAACTCCAAAACGTTTAACCAAAAACAACTTTCAATTTCCACTAGCTAGATATAGCTGTTATTTAAGCCTTCATCCTGGAAAATCCTTAGTAGCTGAGAACTTCTGAGAGAAGTTACTATGTACTACTTTGGTTGTAAGGTAAATGTTTTGGATTTCCTTTTTCCGTTTGTTCCTTGAGGATACTTTAATATTACTTGGCTTTTGCTGATAAAACTGATGAACTACTGAAGTTCTTTATACTATTGATGGATCTGATTAGAACCATTGGTGCGACTCATTGCCAAATCTCATTAATGATCATTATCAACGGGAGTGTTGGCTGAATTATGGAAACAGAAGGTTCTGACTTCTCCACAAAATTAGAAAGGAGCCCAGCTTACCCAACTTGGGAGAATGATCACTACAGCGCTCCTGTGGTTTGTGACACAGAAAGCCACATCCCTGATCGATTTGATTTCTTAATTTTGAATAAGATGTAACTTTACTTAGGAAGGCATATTCAGCTTAGTTGTATTAGCAAAACGAGTACCAATGTAGAAATGTAGTGAAAATACTTCAGAACTTGACTACTTTAATCACTTACCTATCGGAAGCCAGATGGTATTGATCCACTCCACTCTTGTTTAAATATGGGGAGAATCGTCCCAGGAAAACTTTACTTGCTTTAATCATGACAAACATCCACTCTGTCCGAGGTTAATGTGATCCAGCTCTTTGAATAAGGTGGAGGTGTTTTGGCCCGACTAAGCAATTAATTACATTTTAAATGAACCGTTCAGCTCCTAAAGCATTGTTCAATTCTGACTGGTAGTTCAGTAATAAATTAATAATCAACTCATCAGCAATTACCAAGTTGTAGGAAAGTATATTGTTCATCAATTTCATATTAGCGACGGTTAATTTGATGCAGGAGTATTCGTTTATCACGGTATAAGAGCAGAATTCTGTAGTAACTTCCTTTCGCTCAGTCTTTACAAGTTATCAAACAAGAGCAAGGGATTTCTCAAACTATAAGTACTGTTCATCATTACACTTGAATGCAATTAGTGAACAAAAAACAGTACATATTTTAGTGTATTGAGAATAACTGGATTTCAACAACCGATGAACATTTTTTGAGAATCTTCAAAAATTCACCTAGAAAACGGTAGATTGGTAATAATTCCCCCTTCCTCTCCAGACACCCTAATTAACACTTTTTATAAATCTTATTAAGCAAACCGTTTTATGAAAGAAGTAATTAACGGATCATTGCACCGCCTTCTCTTGTAATTGCACTATTTCCTTTTTATGAAGAGCATTTTATGAAGTCATTACACAATGAGAGATACAATAAGCAACAACGTGGAGGATTCATCTAGCGAGTAGACTAAGCATAAATGCTGATTGGTTTTAGTTTCTCGTGGCAGAAACGTTTCTATTACAGTGAAACATGAAATTAGTTTGTATCATCGCAAATTCTGAGTAGATAAGTAACGATGAATAGATTCCCTTCGAAATTACTGTACAATAATGACGTGTATGCCATCTATCGCCGCATTACGTCCGAATACACAAGCACAGAGATGGAAACGCAAAAGGCAAACCCCTCTGCCCCCAACAATTCAAACGGGAGATAATTATTACTCGCGCCGGGCGTATAATTCAATAGGGTAGGACGGTTCGTAATTAGTTTCTCATTAGGATATGATAATTGGATTTTGGTCGTCTCCGCACATTTCAAGGGGATCATCGTCATACTGGTAGGTGGGCGTTCTCCGCAAAACGCATTATCGCAGACGGCGAAACTGCCATAATGTACGGAACACGGGCCAGGGGACTGCAATCTGGAGCAGTGTATTTGTGACTAGGAGGGTTAAGGCTTACTAACCGGATTTAATGCGGCTTCTAATATGGAACCTGCGGTATCGTGTTCGAATTCCACGGTATCAGTGAATGATCGATAAGGGGATGGAATGCTCACCAATGTGATTACCTGATGGGTCATCGCAATGCTTCACTTGGATGTTTCGAATGCATGTCTGATATTTGGTTGTCTAACCTCTATAGTAGTACCTATAGTTTCCTTTCAGACGATTTAAAGTCGAGATTAGCAGGTGGATGGCTGGTAGAATGGCTTGTTGCATACGCTCTGGGTGGCAGTCAAATGTTTTATATGTTCCCTTCACAAACTGTGAGTCGTCAAAAAAGGCTGGCTGTTCAGTATCCACGATGGTATGTCTGGAGTGTTCTTCTTGACGATTTAAAGTAGTATGCTACTCTTCGAGAAACACGAGATAATTCTCGAACAGGAGACATACAAATGTCTTCAGATGAATTGCTGATAGGTCGATTTTGTAAGGAAACTCTTAGGGTCTGCTTTACTGAAGTCCCAGAAAGGAAAATTAACTTCTCTCCTCTTAGAAAATTTTCGAACATTATCTTGATAAGAGAGTGCAGGCAGTTAATGCTTAAAACTTTCGTTCATTACAAATATTTCTTTATGTATTCTTCTGCACCTACATAAAGAAAACACGTTTTCCAAAGAATTAACCAATTTAAAGGAACATTTGGGAAAAATAGATTTGGGCTTACCAACCGTTGACCAGTCCACTTCAATGTGGAAATCAATGAAAAATGAAACCGTAGGTCCACCACTGATAGGAAGGAAGAACGCACTAGTTCACAAAAAATAAAGGTGTCAATTATTTTGATTAATTAAATGTTGCAAATTCAAAAGGCGAGTACAGGCGGACAGACTGGAGGTACTTTCTACTCGACTAAAGACGAAGCTATCGCACACTAGCGGTTATCTGGTGAAATACCTTTTCTCCAGCGTTCAAGGATTTGAATGAGTGGCACGATTCACTGAGAGATTTGTTAGACATTTTGGTCCTATTTGTAAATTTCTGCAGGCTGTCCAAGTATCCACAGTGGTACGTTCGTGGATTCTTTCGGATCATGTGCAACTACCAAAAACCACCAGAAGATTTTTGGACAAGGAATTACAAAGATCTTGATTGTGGATTGTTGGTAGTTTGATTTGGTCCGTAGCGTTGAGTTGTAGCCTGGAAGACTGTTTACATCCTAGACATCCAGCCTTTTATGAGAAATGAATTTTTAGCTGCAAGTGAATTTACTAGCTGACTGTCTAGCATCTGGAGTGTCCTTGCAGTCGACTGCAAGTCACCTGCAACACTTCGGCGACAGGATTTTTGAACTCAGGACTTACTAAAGAGTTACAAGTGAATTACTGATTGGTAGTATGTTGATTTTGTTGAAACACTGAGCGATAAACAATGGCTTCTAATGACTTTTAGTAGCCTAGCAAGACACTACACAAGGGCGTTAAACAGTTGACCCATCAAAGGGCATTTGTGGTGCCGGTGGGTATTCTCTGCAAAGCACATTACCACTGATGGCGATAATGCTGACTGCTTTCATGTACAGAATACGGACCAATCACCTAATATCTATTTGATTTTGTTGATACATACAGCCTTTGAACATCCATTGATAATATGTGAATGCAAATAGTCTATAGATATCCCAAATGTTGTCTCTCTTCGTGTTTCTAGGGATCGGACGTAACCAGTTAAAATAACCAGTCATTGCATTTTCTGAGTTGTCGCGATGACCAGTAATTCGAACGATACGTTATTGAGAGTAACGCATTAACTCAGGCTTCCTACCTTGTAACTTGGCATAAAGGGAACATTTCCTTCAACTCTCGATAATCCTCTCTACCTGGTTGCTGGTGGTATTGGTGGCTATGCCTATGTTTTAAAAGATATGGTATACCGTCTCTCCAGTTCCAATGAATTTTAAGGAAATGAATCATCATTTTGCAAGATTTATCGGTCCCCGGCAGTCGCTAGTTCCTGATCTGACTAGCGCACCTGAGTGTACTATTGCTCTAGGAACAGAACCTACTTATGTACTCATTTTCTATAACCGTATCTTTCATGTAATTATGGTGAAGGACTTGATTTTGACTCCTATATTAGAATAGGTGTTGCCTATGCATAAATGTATACATTATCCCAGTCAAATTTGAAATTTTACAAACAAATTCAGCCTTGTAAACAGATTTTGGAATTTTCCAAATCAAATTTAGTCTACCGAATTTTCAAAAAATTGGCCTCAACAATTTCAGGAAGCCAAGGACACCTCCCAAACTCTATTTCTGCTCTCATGGCAAAAAATCCTCCGTAATGACGTTTTTTAATGATGCAATCAAGTGATTTCGTAATTTTTATGGTATAATTTTTTTTTTTTTTTTTTTTTTGTAGGTACATTTTATTAAGATATTTTGTTGTTATTTCCCTCTTTTCACGTTCATTTTCGGCTGTTACTATTTTGATGAATCATTTTAAATGTGTTGATTACACATTTCTTTTTGTTTTGGAATATTTCTACATTTTTATTGATTCGTTCTATTTTACTCGGTACCTCTCTTGGATCCTTCATATCTCGAAGCGAAGAATATTGAAGTTGGTAGATACTATTTGTGAGGCGAGAAATTTAGGTAGGTAATTCTCAATAACCCAATGATGATGCGATTGAGTAACGTTTTAACGGAACAACCGGTTATTGTTACTGAGTACTGGTGGATCGCGATAACTGGATAACTAGTTATAGGACAATAACCGTTTAGCCCATCTCTGCCCGTTCTCTCTCCCACAATAGTCTACTGGCTCATCTATCTCTATAGTCAGGAGTGCCAGACTAATTATGCATCCCAGCACAAAGAGCACGGTTTTAGCATTTAGTGGAGGTCAGTGATTAAAACCAATCAAATCCCACAATGTGAACTTCAACTATGACACATGGTTAGTAGTGGGAGGCCTGAGGAGGCCTGAAAAGCAAAAGTGGTCATTTGTGATATGAAGGCACGAGGTAATTGAGCACTGCCATTAAATACCCTCACCCTCACCACCCCAATACTACTTATTGACTGGTGGCAACTTCGCACGAATTCCTCCTAGTCTCCCACTTCGAAATCTCCAAATGAAACGGAAGTACGTTGGTCGATCATTACAAGTTACGAAGCGGTGATGGAACAGCGGAAACACAATACCAGAGGAGCAACTATTCTCCTCACGAGCGGAGGGTGTGAACACCGCGTTGAATACCGCCTGGAGGATGGATACGTCGTAGCACGCGACCGCGATATAAATGCACGGTAGTCAACCCCCAAGTCTTCACCTCCGGCACCATAAGGCGCCCCGAAGTAACGCGAAACTGCCCCTATTCACGCTAAACCCCATATCTCGGCTTTTCCCCGCCGAAAATAACGTTTAACACTTATCTTGCCGGCCGTTATTAGTTAATTATCCTCAACCGCTTTTCAAGCTAAAAGAGACGTTTCCCTGCGGAACACCCAAGAAGCTTATCTGTGGCTTAAAAAAAAAAACTAAAAAAGAAGAAAAACGATTAAGGATAAAAAGAAGGATTAGCCCGAGATTATAATAGTATTTAACTCTTTCAAAGGTTAACAGTTCCATACCTGCTTCCCTAATCTGGCATTAATAATTCATCGTTCCTATAAAGCTAGATCTTCAGCGTGAATTTTACAACTGTTCATTAGAACGCGGTTGGAAGGTGATTTATTATTGAGCTAATTGAACGTATCGCCTGCTAAATTTATTGCGCTCACGCTATTCCTGAAGACTCGTTGCAAGTCGAGGATATCCCACTCTACATTCATCTCGCTGTCTCATTATATAGGCGCTCCCAATTTATTCAAAGTTAGTTCAAAAGGTGATTTTCGACGTAAATTAAATAATCTATAGCACATTTTACTAATCTTCCTATGAAAATAATTTATCTAGATGTAAATATTTCAAATATTCATAATCTAGATGTATGCGTTTATAATGGGTGTTTCAAAAAGAACCCCGGATTTGAAAAGGCTGTAAAGTTGATTTATTTTCACAAAAAAGCTTTACAAAAAAATGTACTTGGCCAAGGGTACGTTGAATTTCATGCTTGAGTTCCGCCACCATCGTGGATTTGTTATCATAGACTTCTTCGAACCAGCATCAGGTCACAATATCAGACGAATACCCAGCTGTCCCTCCACAGATGTGGTGGCCTGTGAAGTTCACCGATGCTAGATAATCTCGCGAGATAACTCTTGATGTGCAGCTGAAAAATCCTGAGGAAGGCATTGAATAGTTAACGATACGTTACATCCATTCTTCCAGATACCTCCCGATTCGAGAAAAATCCTTTCGCTAACCTCAGTCACTACTCGGCAGTGTCTGTTTTTCCCAAACTGAATTCTGGAGAAATGAGATAGTGACAGACAATAATAATTATTGACTAATTTTAGTACGTCTTCTAAAAAAACCACCCTTCATAACTTACAATTGAGATGAGATAAAGATCATTCTTCTTTTTTAAATCGAATTATTAACTTCTCAGGGTTTTTGGAGGCGAGTTATTCATAAAAATTCACAGTTTGGAGCTAAAAGTATTTCATCTACTAGAAAAATTGGGTTGAAAATTCAGTTATATTTCAAGAGTTACTATATCTATAATAAAAGAGCACTTCCATCTGTTAGGGTTCAAAAAGTACTGTATTCACTGACTACATTATTTTGAGCATCAAGTGTTATATTTTGATTTTTCGTATCAGTTTTAATAGAGAGAATGTTGACAACTATGGTGGAACCTCCGAGGTGGCTTCCATAACATTGTCACCATCAAAACTCCCACTCACTGCTTCGATAGAGCTTTTTATTTGGTGCCTTTTTATAAATTAATTTCGACTGAATATATACAGTATCAAAAAATTTGAGTGAATTGAAAGAAAAACTGATTTTCTGTGGAAAAAGTGGGGGATGAAGAAGGAGGAGGGCGGCAGCTGCATACAACTACAACTGCAACAGCTTGGGAATGTCTTCGCGACAGCTTTTGGAAGATTAGTAAAGTCCTTGACATGAGAAAAAGATTTGATTTCAAAACGTACGATATCCACTTTGTTTGATTTCAAAAAGTACCATATCCAAAATCTTGAAATTTCAAAGCTCCACCTAAATTAATTGACGTCTCGAAATGATTGCTTCTTTTTGTCGAAAATACACAAAAAAAAAAGTTTTTTGACATGGGGCAAGTTTTCAGCTTGGTTTTCCGGGAATTTCTCGCTTATGGCCGAAACGGAAATATGGAAACAAGCTCCTCAATTATCCATTCTTCTTTAATTGCGACTATAATCTATTGATATCTGAAATTGTATCTCGTTCTGTTAAATACCTAGGGAAATTTCCCATCTACTTCTGCTGCAATAGGTTGGAGATAATAATCAGAACCAATCAATGCGGAAGTTTGGAAGTAAATAACGTGAGACACCTGTATAGATGTATAAACTAGATATCAAAAGCCATTCCTTTCACCAATGAAGCGAAATACTTGGGGACGACGTTAGTTGCAATCAGAACTGACTCAAATGATTTAGTCTTTTGAACCGGGTAAGTACGTGCCTAATTATTTATTCCCCGGTATCTCTCCGTCTTGAATAACTTGAAAAGCTGAATAGTTGTGCAAGCTCTGGTAAAAGATTCAACGCGAATCAACGACGAGAAAAATAGACGCAGACGGTGGAGAAATCAAAGGAAAAAGATTTATCAAATCAGATCCCCTTAAGGACGGAATGGGTCGGGGTTAAAAAAGTGGAGAGTAGTATCCATCGCGAGGCCCGAGGTCCCTGACTTCATTATTTTTTCACCATCCGGAAAGGAAAAAGGTATTTCAATTTAAGAGTTTTTCTAGCGGAAAAAGGTTTAGGCTAACTCGAGGGGATTGCACGTTTTGCTGAGATTGAAAAGAGATTCGGGGCGATTTCTCCCTTATCGTCGTTCTTCACCGTTTTTCCTTATTTTTTTCCGCGTTGTTTCATTCGGTTCTCCTTCGTTGGAAAGGAGAATGATCAGAGGGGTAGGGGGTGGAGAGGGTACTAATAATGGAATTTTTCATTTATAAGGGGACGTTTTTGACCTCGTGTTACGGGGGTGTTGACATCCGAGGTTTCGATCCATCATTTTATTAGAGCAACGAGTCCGACGTCGGTAGATTAACTTGACGACGGGGACGTGTGTCACTGCAAGGAGCAATAAACAGATTTGAATTGCCCGATAAAGAGTTTCCAAAGAACATGAGCTTTCCATCTAGTGTATAAGTATGCCTGAAGGGGTTGAAACCAAACGTATTAGTTATAAAAACGCTGCAAATTCTTCCACTGGGGTTTATTGCTAGGAGGCACACGAACATGATCAACTGAACAATCCAAATAGGTATTTTGGTTGAGAACAGATTTACGTGCTCTATGCATATCTCCTGAAATTCAATAATCGCTCTTATCACCTGTGAAACACGCACACTCCAAAGCTTAGTAGAAATTCAAATCATGAACGCAAGGCAATTGAATAATACACCCCAGTGGAAGAATTTGCAGCGTTTTTTGTGGGTATCAGAATGCTTCAACCCGTGTATTGGCTACAAAGCCTTTTAGGAGTTCACTCCAGTATCCACATTACTATATCACTACATCACTACGTCACTAGGTTACTGATAGCAACACAAAACAATAATAAACCAAAATAACGCGAATGTTGGCACCATAAATCGGGCCATACATCGGGAATGGTTTGACCTACGGACCTGGGAAGGGGCTCATTCGATTCCTCGTGGAGTGTTCTTCAAAAAGAGTACAAATTTAGGCCGCCTTGACTTTTTTTGAGGTTTTTAGGGATTTTACAAAACTTTGACAACCCTTAAAGGGCACTTTAAATTAAGTGAGAGAGCTGGCTCAAGAATTGGGGCGTCGTTGGACCAACCTGGATTTTTCCTGAAAATTTCAGCTTTTTTGCTTCAGCCGTTTGGGAGAAATCGTGCGTACGGCGGACGGACGGAAATTTTTATTGCAGATCGGATTCTACACCCTTTGAAACGTAAACCATGAAATTTTCAGGGGGTTAGAATTTTTTTTCAAGACCGATTGCAATGGTTTATTATTGAATAATAAACCAAAAGAGAAACCGGCATAAGAATGTTGTCATTTCTTGAAACGTGATTGAGACCGAATTCAAACTAACCACAGATACTTACATTTTAAAAGCATCTTAGCCGTTTGCTGAAGATCGTGCATCAATACGATCTTCACTGTTCAAGATCGATTCGCAAAATTACGTAAGTAATTTCAGGCAAAACCACCCGGAGTTATGGGGGCTTGAACCATGGCGAGGCATGGAGCCCCGAGTTTCTGTCATTTTTGCCCCAAGAAGTTAGCAATGTCGCTTCCACATTAATCTATACACCGTGAAATTGTTGTGCAATCATTGGAAATCAAAATATCAGTCGCACGACAGTTCTCTCTTAAGCTCAGGTTGCGCTTCCAGGGCTTCTAACAATGGGGAGGTTCTGAGAACCTTTCAATACAGATTTAACAAATAACACAGGTTAATTCGCCCTTTCGTATCGCATCTTCTCCCCTAAATCCGCTAAGCTCCCGTCCGAGTTCTCAAAAGTCGATTCTGTTTACTCCCTCTCAAAGTCTCCGCTATTGTTTTCGTCTTTCCTCCTCAATAAATGAGATTTCCGGCTCTTTTAATTGATTTCTTCCCGGGGTCTCTTCGGGATAAGTAACTTACTGAACAGGGCCCGTGGCAGAGAGCCAGGCGCCATGTTCACGAGGCGGATCTCAAGCTGGCATTGGCAGCAGAGTGGACTCAACAAATCGATATTCCATGGACAGATCCGATGTTATTTTTTCTTCTCCAGAAGATTTTCATGGTATTACTTTGTTCTTTCAGTGAATTCTAAAAAAAAGTGACACTGCCACAAATGCTCTAAATTTCGTTGTTCGAATCTGCGAAAATTTTCTTCTTTGGTCGTTGATGTATTTATATAGAAGCTGAATCACGGATTTTTGATGTATGTACTAGACAGGTATTCTGTTCAAATCTTGCAGTTATCACAGTGTTATGACGATAAAACAGATTGAGATCATATAAAATTAGCAGAAGTTCTGTCTTTTTCTTCATAAGTAAGTCAACTCGCGATTCACAGTTCAAAGCTCTCCTTTCGCTTACGCAATTCTTGAGTGAGGTCAAATGGTCTCACTTGACTCTTCGAACTCAGTTTTATCCGAAATAGATTAAAGAACTGCCTTCAAATTCGGGTAACTATCGACATAGTGATATAATTTTAAATGCCAGCTCTCAAATTTCAGATTAAAAGATTTTATCTGATTTTAGCGCGACATATGTTGAACCAATGGTATTCGAGTTTTAGAAGGGGTAATTTTAAACAGAAGCAATTAAATTTGGAAGGGACTGCAACAATTAGGATGATTGGGTCGTCTATGTGGTCCTGTGAAGTCACAATTTGTTCAAACTAAACATTGTGTTCGAAGAGCTACTCACCTTTCACATATATGTGATTCCAAGTGCATACAAATGGTTTAAATTTTAGGTGGAGGCTAGTTTATGAAGTACCTGGAGGACTCAACATTTTTTAAGGCGGTTTTTGGCTGATGCCCGTGGTCTTACGCAGCACTAATTAATTATATTATCCTGTATTACACATGATTCCATTATATTAAGGTAAAAGTCGGGGGGAAGTTTTGGGGATATGTTCTCCACCTGATGTTCGGGAAGTTTGTTATGTTAATTTTTTCTTACGTGCTTAAATATAAATAGCTTAATCTTTGTTTTCATTCGGGAGATGAAAATTTTGTTCTCCCCAAAATCGAAATTTCAATTTTCATTTTCTGTTTCCGACCATTCTGAACAACTTTCGTTTCATGTCAGCCTGTCTATTTGCGTTTTTAATAAGCTTAATCAATTCAAGCTTCGATTTTCTTCGGCTTCTGATGAAATTATCAAGAAATGCACGAATTAGACTATAGTTACTTAGGTTACAAACCAAATCATCACTTTCTCACTTAGCTCGTTCACATTTTAAGGGCACCTCGGGGAAAATATTGCAATAATCTCTTATACATTTCAAATCGACAGAATCATTAGTCGCTGCTGCTCATCGGCTAACTTGAAATGGTTGTAACAAACCTCATTTCCAGTTTTCGTCAAATTTTGACGAAGTTTTCAGAGAATTTATGGGTTAGGCTCTAGATGGTTTCCCATGGATCGTATAGTCGAAAACTTGGGGAAGACCGGTTTAATGGTCTCATGTCAATTTCAACTCGATTGTATCATCATTCTGTCTGCTGTAGAATCCACAGAACATACCTACAACACATGCCGACTCAACTTTCGAAGGCGTTGATGCCGAACTTGTCTCGCTGCATTAGCATCCCAGAAATCGCTGTAGCAGCCTTATTCTATGTCTTCCAAGATTATGTAAAACATTTCAACGGTCTGTAAATTCATGTTACAATATGAGGCAGCTACGTGCCACACACTACTTGGCAGGCGTTTTCAAGCTATCTTGCTATGTGCTCTTTACCGTACTGCAGTAGTTTTAATACTATTTGTAGTGCCTCCTTACATTTTAATACTTAGGTATGTATTTATAAATGTGAGGTCACTAGAAAAATTCTAGTTTGCTTCTGAACAAGTAGCCGAAGTAAAAAGGAGATCAGGTAATTCGCTCATTTCGTTTCGCTGCCTCATTTTAGACTACGAGACAACAGATATACGACACGCAAGAGGAAAAATTATATATTACAATTCGGGCTTCTCTCTGATTTTTACCTTAATACAATGGAATCATGTACCTGAATGCAGGATAATATAATTATTCAGCGCCGCGTAGGACCACGGGCCAAAAATATAGCAACAAGCATTAGCATAGGGCGGCGCAGAAATTGAACTCGTGTAAGGGTTTTCTGTCTTGATGATAGATGTGCTCGCCTGGATCCTCCCCAATATTTTAAAAGCTGCTTCATTCTACATTTATGAGATGTCACCGGAGACTCTCACGTACCATTTTTCTCGCTTCTTTTTTTTTCACCCACTCACATCCCTGAATTCTTTATGATCCCTCTTTTCCCCGGCCATACGTCAGAGCCCACTTGTTATCACCAGAGCTTGAGGGAGGATGTTGAGGTTCCGCCAAAAAAGAGTTCGTCCTGGTTCGTTGTATTAGGCGAGGCGGCGCGAAAGGGCAACGTTCGTCCTATTTTGGGGAGATCTGTAATTTTTAGAGAACCTTTGTTGAATCGTGGTGTCTGCAAAAATTCTGGAAAACCCCTCTTCATGGACAATTAGGGAATTATACCAGTAATATGATTCCTGGATTCAACGCGTTTACCTAAGTTCCTTTCGAACTGTACCTATTGCAACCATTCAGTTCCGTTATTCCAAGTTCCTTCAGGTCATTATTTTGGAACTGTACCACCACACAAGCTCGATAGCAACATTCAAGATATTTACAAATCGTTCTAAAGAATTTAAGCCACAGCTTTGGGAAACGTCTCAAGTGGGACACTGAAACGGTTACGATTCTAAGGTGCAACTGCTGAACGGACCAGAAGGCCGATGGATTTCACCGATTTACGAGTATTTAACTCTGAGGCACTTATGGTAAATTTTAAAACGGGAATATTGATTCTACCAGAAATGTAAGCGGTGAAGCATCTCCTTTCTCCGCGTCCTACTTATTTGAAGGGGATTGTTTTATGTTTCCGAAAAATATCGGGAAGTACGACTTAAAAATAACCCTGGTGCTAACTAGGTCGGTACTGTGTTCAACTGATCTTTTGGTGAGGGTGAAGGAGTGTAATGCTTGTCTATTGTCTCCCTGATCTCCTGAAGATGCAACTTTACACCGTTGCGAAACGTCGAGAGAGAGAGAGAGAGAGAGAGTGCGAGAGAGAGAGAGAGAGAGAGGGGCGGGATGGGGGAGAGAGAAAGCGAATTTATTCAAACCAAATTAGATAGGTACAGCTTAAAACATTAACCTTAGTTTATCGTTACATCCTTAAGTGTACACTGCTTGTAGTTCTTAGATAACTTACAATATTATATAGTACCTATCTGTATATACACATTAGGTACGTTTGCTACGCTTATACTGCTGGTCTTTGACCGTCGCAGGGTGGACGCGCACTAGCATTGTACTGTTCAATAATTCTTGTTCCGCATTATGTAGAATGTAACTTATTGGATAACTCTTTCATCTCGCAACTGCTTCTGATTTTAATTAATTACAAAATAACTTTAATTTTAACAAAAAGCTATAATAGGGACCTACCAACTCATGCCTTCTTTCTGGAGTTTTCTGCGCCCCAACTTTCCACAACTAAAAATTCTTGCTTAAGTCTAATTGCAGATTATTGAACTAGGTATATTATAATCCGTTCATAAATCATAAATCAAAATTCCATATTTAACAAATTCGATAACAAAATGTATTAAATTAAAACTCATCTCAAATTAATCTATATTCATATTTATCCATATTTGACTTCAGAAGCTTATCATTATATATTTTTATGTTTTAATACGTTCTTAAATCAACATTCAATAAATAACAAATACCATAACAAAATTACATATATCTATATTCATCTCTAATTAACAATGTTTATTCCTCTTCATCATAATTGAATTCTTCTATTAATAACCTACGGTATTTCTCTGCTTCACGCATAAATTTAAGTAAACGATCATTATTCCCTGATTCTCCATTCAAAACGTAACCTAAACTCACTTAGTACGGGGCAGATCGCCATAATGTGAAAGGGAGTTTCATCTTCCCGGCCACTGCCCATGGAGCACATATTTCTAAATCCTTCCCTCCACCACCTATAATTTCCACCACCATTTCTGCTCGAGCCCTTCATATTTTCCTAATCTTATATATAGGGTGTTCCAGAAGTAGCGAAGGATGTTAAATTGTAATAAAAAACTCAATTTTTGCCCAATCTGAAAATTTTTCATTTGAAAATGTTCTGTAACATCTCCGATTTAGACATGAAAAACGACATCAGGCATATGTCCACCTAAAGCGGCCCTACACTGAACATCATTGAAATTTTCAATCACCTGCTGGCAGGTTTTCGGATCGATGGTGGCAATCGTTCGCCTTATTTCTTCCTTCAATTCCGGGATCGTTCGAGGTTTAAATCCCCATCCTGTCGAAACCAAAATGGGGCAACTTGCCACACATCGCGCTAAACCATCGAACTCTTGCAACAAAATGTTCCGAACCGCATCATTTCACTCCGAAGGACGCAGGAGTGGTCAGCACGGTCCTGCGACCTCACCCCTCTCGACTTTTTCTTGTGAGGGCTTCATCAAATCGAAGGTTTATGCGAATAAACCTCGAACGATCCAGGAATTGAAGGAAGCAAAAAGGAGAACGATTGCCACCATCGACCCTGCAGGTGCCTGCCAGCAGGTGATTGAAAATTTTGCCGTTCAGTGTAGGGCCGCTTTAGGTGAACATATGCCCAATGTCGTTTTTCATGTCTAAATCGGAGATGTTACAGAACATTTTCAAATAAAAAATTTTCAGATTGGGCAAAAATTGAGTTTTTTATTACAATTTAACATCCTGCGCTACTTCTGGAACACCCTACATGTCATTTATTTTCATGTAGGCTAGTCCTTTATTTGGGTTCCGATCAAGTTTTGTGTATAGTTGGTGTTGCGCTGAATTTCTTACTTCGTTCTCCAGTTTCTATGTCCAATCTCACCCGTGCTATTCCAAGTTTCCCTTTCCAACGTGACACCGTATTTACTCGCCAATGTACAATACTCCCCCCACCAACCCGCTCTTTCCCCAATCACTCGTTCCGCCACCAGTCTTGTATACCGCTGTTGTGGATGCTCATACAGTTTTCCTACGTATTTCATTTGAAGTTTCATTGTTCCAAAATACGACAACTCAAAGCCACTTTCCGCGTAGATGACATAGTTGGGAGTGTTCTGCGGCAATGCCAGAACCTTTTTTATCTCAATCTTTGGCATTTTTCTATTTGCTCGTGACATTTGTACCCCCACACCTACGTCCCGTAACTCACCATTGATCTGGTTGTAGCCCTGAAAACTTTGTGCTTCACCTCCAGAAGTACATGTCTCCTCCGGATCATGTTGCAGTAAATTATGGTTTCACTGTTATCAATTGCAAAAGTAATATAATAAATTTAGTACCATATTGGGAAAGTGAATTGGTGGTAGTAAATAGTCTTTCGTCTGAGTAATGAATAATAAAAAGAGTCCGTCCCCTTTAACGAACGTTGCAAGTAAAAGGCTCCAAGAACTGGAATCCTTCCGCCTTTTGTGGTTTTTTCTAGAATCATATCGTATATTCAAGCCGGAATTCCTTATATGCTGGCAGAATGAGTCTTCCAGCGTGAGCCGCGCGAGAGGATAAAGTGAATTTGTGTGAAAGGAGGAGGAGGGCCTTGAAATATACTACCTCACTTTTCTGTTCCTTCGGCAAGTGTTCGGGTAAAAGGGGGTTGAAGTAGAGAGAGAAGGAGCGAAGGGGGAAAGAAGACAGAGCGAGAGAGATAGAGCGTGCGTGAGGGTGGGAGGTTCAAAGGGAAAAGCCGCCCTTAGGAAATGGATTTGACTTTCCTTACTCCCCATCACCTCCATCAAGAGCAACACAGACACACGGGGACGGTCCCACAGCATGCAATGCGCTGAATTATAGCGGGACACATTTCCTAGGGCTCCATTTCCTGGAGGGAAAACTTCCCTTCGGAACTCTGCGGGGAGGAGATAGATAGAAGAAGGGGAGGAACGATGGGATACGAAGACGAGGAGGTGGGAGAGTGTGAAACAACCCACGTGCCGTCGTTTTATCAAAAGACGGGCGCTCGAGGGTGGGGATCTAGGAAGGAATTTCCTCTGAGAGAAAACTTCTCCTCTACGACCTCTTTAAATGAGAGTCTGGATTGAATGTATTGAACGTCTACGCCGACGGCATCAAGAGCTCCAATTACCTCTGACGATAAACTCTTGAGGACCCAAGTAGCAGTTCTGATTGTAAGCTGCAGAATCTGAAGCGTGAAGATATCCTTTCAACTCCTTCAAATACCTAGTATTCAAAAGTTCAAACTACATAAATCGATATTTAAATTTAAATTCATAAGTTGCCTTATTCCGAATATTCACAAAATGTTCTAGTAAGTACGTAGGCTGCGGAGAGGTTAAATTCCTTGTGCGGAGAATGAATTTCTAGAACATTGAAATTTATTTATAGACAATTCTAAAATTTTCTAAATTGAAATTTATCAACTCTGACGTTGAATTCATCCTAATCTGAAAAAAACATTCAAACCACAAGAGATTTCCGTCGCTGAAGACATTGTGGAGTTGATGAGTGTGTTAAGGTGGCCACGTTTATCCCGAGGACGTCCAAAGCATTTTCAGAAATGATAAAAGATGAAATACCAGAGTAGTGGAGTCGACGGGGCGACATCAAGCCGGATAATATACCTGGTCTCAGGTGCGAGAACAATGATGCCGACACATTCAAATCCGAAATGGAAAGGTGGTAGACCAAGTTGTGTCACAGGATGCAGAAACATACAACCGATCGCTACTTATTTCAACATCAGAAACCGACAGGTTTAATTCCTCTTTAAGAAGATTGTAAATATACTTGTGCTCACTGTGAACGGAAAATAGTAGCTCAAACCAAGTTTCAAAATTAAACGACGCTTAGCTATGTCTCCGTTAAAACCTCAAGCTGTACCCCTAACCCTCAAGCGAGAAAGGACCATGCTCTACTTTTGATGATATTTCATTTAGTTAGAAACAAGGTTTAGCCATCAGCTAACTACCAAAACACGTTAGGATAAATGTCACACCATAACGGCCTACAAGTGACATGATTTTGAGGTCACGGTATTTTAGCGGATATCACTTTCGCAACAGAATGAAAAATAATGTCACTTTCAATTTCCCAACAGGGTAGAAAGTAATAATCGTAAATATCGTAATAATAATAAATCGTAAATCGTCTCATGTGGATAAGATGACTAATTATGAACATGGAGACAATCAGTGGCGACTTTCAATTGTATTTCTCTGGGTTATTGCACATTCAAATGTTAATTGGGCTAAGTTAAGCTCGTGTTGAGAGGTGGTTGGGGGGGAGGTCAATGGTTTAGCTCTTAGGAAGGGTGGAAGGATGTACTAAAACGAACATGAAACATTAGGGTTGTTTCGAAAGTTTTCAATATTCAGATTTTTGCATTATTCAGCCCTTTCATTTGTGATTTTAAACTTTGGTTCGGCGTCGAAGAAAAGCTCCGGATGGCGTACGGCGAGTTGACGGATTTCCCTTTTTCGATTTTTTTTATTCCAAGTATCATGAAAAAAAAAAAAACAATAAATTTTGAGAAGGGTTAATTTTCTCTGGTCGATCAGAAAGTTTCATTACTGAAAATGGTAAACCAAAACAATTATTTTCTTTAAGCAGTGTTTTTTCTCTTTCCTACGGCCGGATATTATAAAATACGTTCAGCCTTTGAAGATAATTGAAAACTGGTGGCCGTATCGGCTCAAGGGATATTTATTATGTTTCACTGACGTCATTCCGGCTGTCACAACTTTCGAAAGAATTGTCCTGGGTATTTTCAACATTTTAATTAAATCCGGTCCTTTGTTCTGGTAGTTAGGTAGGAAAACGACAGTCTATCGGTACATGGAGCAACGTTATTGCCCGCGGATAATTTATTTACTTTTCCCAGGATTCAGTTCCGATATAGGAATCTTAATTATTGCTTCCGAGTCTACCTAGGTAGCGGAAGCATTGTTTTCACTTTCGGAATGTGACAATTTTTTTTTGTCTCCAAAATCAAAAATTCCACTCTCATTTTGCGTTTTAGACCTTTCTGAACAATTTTGGTTCCGTGTCTGTCTGTGTGTCTGTTTGTCAGTAAATCCTTGTTACGGGCAAAACTACACGAAGTTATAGTCCGAGTTCGATGAAACTTTCAGGGATTTTTCGGTTTGATGTCTAGATGATCCCCTACGAGTTTCATGACCCCCGGATCGATAGTAGTCTCTGCGCATGCGCAAACGAAATCCTTGTTACGCACATAACTCCGGGAGTTCTTGACCAATTTCGATGAAATTTTCAGGGATTGTTCGGTTTGATGTGTAGATGGCCCCCTATGAGTTTCATGACCCCCGGATCAATAGTAGCCTCTGCGCATGCGCAAATGTGAAATCCTTGCCACAAGCATTTTAGAAATGTCATAATAATTATTTATCATTTCAGTCATCTATCCATTCATCGTCAATGTCAATTTTTATTATTAGGCATATTTTATAGTTTGTTCAATAGTTGAACATGCCTACCTGTATTTTCTCAAGTTATGCTCCTGCATAACAATAAATTTACCCTAATTCAATATTTACTTCGCCTAATTGAACGAAGTTCTTTAGTCAATAATAATTTTCAATGATCTATACAGTCATGTTATGGATACGAGGAAGCTATGTGCCACACCCACTTGGCAGACGTTTTTTTTACTTTAGAGACGTCAAGAACTAACCTGGCATGAAACACTGGTAATGTATAATTTTCCATTGTCATTGCTTTGGCTTTGTAATTATATTCTAGAAATCCAACGGGGCTCAATTTTAAATTTTAGCAACGCAGGTAGATTACTGAAGAATTTAGCCTTTGAGGTTCCTCAGTTGATAAATTGAAAAATGTTCAAAATTATCCGAAATAAAGAAGGCGAGTGAGAATTTTGATTTTGAGGAGAACGAAAAATCATCCCCAACCATGGTTTCTATGTGTGTGAGTTCTATACATGGAATCAATTTCAAGGGGAGTAATAAATTTCCCGCCAGGAAAGGGCGTCAGCACGACGGGTGGTGGAGGGCTCCTATAATCTGAACGAACAGTATAGAATATCCAAGGCACCGACAGATTACGAACGACGTAATCTTAATCACTGAACCCAAAAATAAACATTCACCATAACGCCAAGACAATCCGAGCCACGGCTGTCCTAGGGATGCAATTTCGGTTGAGATTGGTGGAAGTGCCTCAGGAAGCCAAATCCATACTGATGGGGCAGAAAAGAAAGAGAGTAAGATCCACCAAGGCAAAGAAGGCCCTAGTCGTGCACTGACGCAAACCTATTTTCTGTTTTTTTCGGATACCTACGATTATCATTGAAATTAGTTTTGGTTTATTATTCAATAGGTAATATACCATTGTAATCGCACTCGAAAAAACAATTCCAACCCTCCTTGAAAATTTCATGGTTTACGTTATCAAAATCGGCTAAAATAAAACCAAAATGGATTTTACCTAAAACTAAAATTAGCTACAACTTTATTTTTCATTTATTTATTTTTTTTATCGCAGTAACCCAATGATGTAGTGAACGTGGATACTGGAGTGAACTCGTAAAAGGGTTTATAGCCGATACACGGGTTGAAGCATTCCGATTTGCATGAAACGCTGCAAATTCTCTCACTGGGTTTTATTATTCAATTTCATTCATTTGGCTTGCACTCATGATTTGAATTTCTACTAAGCTTTGGAGTGTGCGTGTTTCACAGGTGATAGAGCGATTATTGAATTTCGGGAGGCACACAAATATTATCAACTGATCAATCTAAATAGGCATTTTGGTTGAGAACCGATTCAAGTGCTCTATGCATATCTCCTGAAATTCGATAATCGCTCTATCACCTGTGAAACACGCACACTCCAAGGCTTAGTAGAAATTCAAATTATGAATGCTAGCCAAATGAATGAAATTGAATAATAAACCCTAGTGAAAGAATTTGCAGCGTTTTTATTGCGTAAACTTTGACGTGCATTCGTACCGAGTTAATGTGAAATTTAATAAATGTCATGAACCGCCTTACTGGACGTTGGAATTGTTTTTTTTTATTTTGCTGTTGATTTTATTATTTTTCGTTCCAAAACTATTTACTGTTAGGAATGGCAGGTTTAGTCGTTGGAAATAGTTTTCGGTTGTCGTGGTAACTTCTCTTTTTGGCGGACGATTAAATCTCACCCAATTTTAAATGTTGAAGTTGAAGGCTGATGGAAATGTATCTATATCGTGTTGGCGGCGTTGGAAGAAGTACAAGTGTGGTGTGAAAATTGAATGTGAGTCTGAGCAACGGCTCTATGATTGGTTGTTATTCAGCGTTGCAGCATTAGAAGAGAGTTTTGATCAGGAGTGGAATTATATTTGTTGAAAAAAAAGCAAGACCTCGTCCAGAAAAGTGAAT
Organism: Creontiades dilutus; assembly: GCA_031894815.1. Lineage (NCBI taxonomy): Eukaryota > Metazoa > Arthropoda > Insecta > Hemiptera > Miridae > Creontiades > Creontiades dilutus. The sequence goes on along the minus strand of JAVIWC010005934.1, from coordinate 207,003 downwards.
CACCTGAGTTTGAACTCTCGCCAGCAAAACTTGATCATCCTCGGCAATAATGAGGTTAATCCGTGTTTGGCACAGGTCGGCGGCCTCCAGTAACCCCGACGGCCTACGCCCTCGCGTAAACGCAGTAAAAGTAGATGTAGCGTCCGCTGTCAGGGAAAAGCGAGAGTGCGGCGAACGAGGAGGGCGGAGGGGGGTCATAAATTCGAAACTGCTTCACATAATTAGTTCCTATCTGGGTGGGAAAAATACAGGGGAGCCGAGAGATCTGCTTTCCGTGGCTAAAGGCTATTCATCTCCTGGCATTGGAGGAAGGTGAGGTCGGGGGGATATTAAGGGTGGGGGATGAATGCCCGAGGTGGAGAGAACACTGAGCCCTGTGTCAGGCTATGAGGTTTCTCTTCCACCGACATGCAAATGCCATGAAAAAAGCCATAAAAGTTTTTTTTTTTATAGAACGGATTTTTCCCTATTATTTCTTTGTGTGAAGTTTGTTACCCACCGTGAGTTGCGTTATCAAGTATTCGAATCACACTTATAGAGATCTTGACTGACGAAGAGTTTTTCTATGTAGGGTGTTCATCAAAACAACCCCGCCCCCCTTCTAAGATCGCCCATATTCAATTGCAAATGGGAATTTTACTCACTATTTCAACAAAATTTGACTCCGTAAACAAGTTTTTTGACGCTCGCAATACCCTCGACGCGCTATCAAAATTGCGCACCTCCTAGGTTGATCACTCTTGCTAAAATCGGATATTTTGGGCTAAAAACACATTTTTTCTTTGAACCAGCAGTTGTTTTTACCAAAGATCTCAAAGATGACCATGTCGCGTACTGCGCACCTGCTCGAATGTAAGCTACACGCACCAACTTTGTTTTTCTGATGGGAACCCCGCTTTTTCATTCAAAATTCGAGCGAACGAGTTCAGCAAGCGTGCACAAATGTTGAGTCATAAAAATCGTGCTAACAAATGGTATCGAACCCAAATTTTGACGAATTTGTTTGAATTAATTTCCGATGTTTGTCAACGATGGTTCACGTATCCGTCCGTTTTTTCATTTGACAAAATTTGAACACTTTTACACCCAAATCAAGAGGTTTACACCCTTGTGGTGGTAAGAGACGGTGTGAAGTTTGTCTCGTATATGCTGGAGACGACCTGTTCTCATCAGCCAATAAAACCAACTAGTACAATGTTACGGATCGGCCGAATGCAATACGTCAATGTGCATGTACGAGGTGGCGTGTAAAAAATTAGCTGCATTTCACGTAGGCGAAGCTGAGTGCACTCAATTTGAGATTCATCAATGACAGGGCATCAGTTGTTGATAGAAACGCTGATTTGCCTGTGAGCCATCAAGCTACAGCGCATGAAGAAACGTTCAATGAGTGTTTTGACACAAAATTCTGAAAACCTGAAGATGACAAAATTATAGTGCTTCGTTCCGGAAAAGCGCGTAGCAATTTATTGGGTACGTTCAACATCCAACATTCCGTTTCTCCAAGGCGAACAATCTCTCCTCTTCAATGTCGAAATTTTCCCGTTTCAATTGCTCTGTAAAAGCCGATATAGAAAAATTAGTGTTGTGAAATTAATGGCGGTTCACTAAAAGTTTGCAAATACATATGCATATATAGCATCAGTTAGGCGGTTATCACGTAGCACATCCCTCTCAGTATGTTGCGGGGATCAAGGCAAAGCCGGTAGGATGGCGTGCGAGGCACGAGCACCGCATCCCCGCGTCACCCCAAGGGGCCCCTGAAGAAGGATCAACGGCGGAAAGGGCTCTTCGCTGGAACAGCCCTCTCTGATCCCCGCCGGAATTCGGAATGATCATCATAACTCGGTGACTGGAATCACAAACGAACAACACGTCTTCCCTAACCATTTGCACACTCACGTTTGGGTGAATACGTCTTTTCGTGATCGCGAAACGTGCGTCCTGTTTCGAACAGGAATTGGTGGATCATGGGAGGTTTCATTTCAGTTTATTACGTTTTTTGTCCCCTCAGTACGATACCGCTCCAAAATAGAAGTAAGTAACTAGTTAATTAGGGCCTGTTGATGATTCCCCGTAACGCCTTCTTTCCATTACTCAATTTATAAAGATCAAAATTATGTAATCCAATTAATTTTGAATGCTCTGGATTCCCTCAAAAATCCAAAATTGTAAATACTAAAAGGATTTTCAATCCCAGAAAAAGTGTTACATGAGCAGTGCCGACATAGGGGGGATTGGTTGGACAGGGCTGAAGCTAGTTACGCCTGCAGCACCCTCAGGTTTACCGGGTCTGTAGGAGGCAGCGTTTTCAATAACCTAACTAATCGTGGATTGGACACAAAAACACTGCCTACTCTGACACTTGGGGGTATCATTTTCAGGTATTTCTTTTACTCAGATCACTGGACTGTAGATAATCAGTAAACAGAGTGTTTGGTCATTATCTAAATATAACCTATAAGGTACACATCTGTTGACGAACGGGTACAAGTGTTAGATGTGCAAAAACCGAATATTTCAGTTATTCGATACTCGGGATTCCACGTCCTTGTCGATATACACCATATTCAACCATTGTAGGTATTTATATGTCAGCTTGTGTTACATACGGAGTCACTTGTAAGATACGGACTAAGTAACTCGCGACGATGTTGTGGAAACCCATTTCAATAAAAACGGAGCAAGATAGAACGTTGTCTGTATTTCCACGAAAGTAAAGAGTTACACGGTTAAATCGATTTCGAGTTAAGTCATCATCAGTAACAAACATGAACTGAAGGTACATCACAGAAAGCATATGTTATATAGGATTAAGTGAGAGGAGATTGAATCCTACTGGCTCAGGGAAGTGAAAGGGGCGGGGAGGACCAACCAATGCCACTCAAGGCTTACAAAGTGAAGGGGGCAAAAACAGTATCATTATTAAGTCCAAACTTATTGCACTTGTAAGAGTTTAGTTTATCAATGGTTATAGTTATGACGGAGTCGACCTGCCGTCTGTGGTGAATCAAGAAGTTAACTCCAAGCTGTAGATACACACTGATCAGCTTAAGCACTCTTGTGGCTAATTTGATTTCTACTTACCGAGTTTACCTAGGAAGCATTGTCTCCGGTTGTACAGTCCAGTTATCCGCGTAGGAGAATTATCTAATACAGAAATAAAAAACCTTTGTGAAATAATTTGCCGCCTTTTAATCGTGTTAGGCCTTTTTATGGGGCCAACGGATATTTCATATTTGAAATCTACGAACCTTGAAACGTAAAATGACAAAAATTTGAGGTGCGTTATACAAATGTTTTGCTATTTGATTACAAAGGGTTGTTAATTGAAAAAATAATCCAATAATGAACTTGCTTATAATAATTCCGGGATTAATCTTTTATTATCCCTCTAATTTTTTCTCTTAATCAATTTTCACATTTAGTGTTTAGATATCATCAGTGCAGGAAGTGATTTTATTGAGAGTATTGTGTTTCTGTTGATGGGGCTGTCAAAAAGTTGGGCCGGGAGGTTTGATCTAGTTTGTTGTGCCGTTTCAAGACTGCAGTTCAGGAAAATTCAGACAGATAGCCCCCCGGGTACGGTGAGCGTATTGAGTCACGTAAGACGGCCTTAAACGAGCTTCGGATACCCGCCTAGGTCGGTTTTAGCGAAGTTTGCCGGAGGGAGGGCCGGCCCCGGCGTTAAGGAGGAAGGAGCACGAGTAACTACCAGGAGGAATTAGAGTGATCAAGTTAGCTCCCTTATGGCTCCCATTAGAATTATCAAACCTGCGGAATCGGGTGGAAAGGAGGGCATCGCTCGGGGAGGCGAGCTTAACGGCTTTTGTGTCTTGGGGGAAAGACCCTTCGGACGGGACGAAGGGATGATACTGGGGTGAGGAAGAAGGAGTGAGTGAGAGGAACTATGCAGGAAGATAGTGGGATAGAGAGGGAAAGAGGAATGATACAGAACCTGATCGTATTCCCCTAACCAACCAACAAGCCTCCCCATTACGGGTGAGATTAAATGGAGCGGCAGCCAGCACGAACCTAGTCCCTAAGTATATTTGACTAACTGTTCTCCTTGTTTGTCCCATCATCCATTAGCGCTCGCACGGTCTTTGCACTGTGCGTGAAGGATCACGGCACGATATTTGTCGTAGGTTCCTAACATATTCCTTATTCCTAGTGAAATTATACTCCCTTCCCTTTCACAACTCGGATATATTGAAATCTGATTCTCACTCACACGGTTCGAAAGAAGCTTTATCCATCATCTACTAAATTAATGGTCTTTTATACTTAATTTGAGGGAGATAATTGACTCTTGGTAGCAGCACGGGCTATGCCTACAACCACCAATATATTGACTCCATCAATTTATGTTCTTCTATCTATAAATATGTCTATAAAATTTCATTTCGTTCCTCACCTAGTGTGCAAAACAACTTAGGCCTTCCTCAGGATTCCCTGGATAGTTTCACATTTGGGGCTCCTCGAACGGCATACTACCTACACTCTTCACTTTGTCGCTAAAGAAATTCATCTGCTAACCAACAATATTTTAGTCAAAACTCTTCATTTGTGTTGTGGATAACGAATGCCAGAACCCAATGAATCTTTACTTTTAAGTATAAACCAAGCTGGGGACACTGGAATATTGGAATGTCAACAAGCTCTTGCTTCCCGAAACAGCTGCAGATCTGACAACCACTGCTACTGATAGCCGGATATAAAAAAGTTGTATATCAACTATTCATTCACTCCAATTAAAATACTCTTGCGTCAATTTCACTTATGATCTCCTGTGGAATTGTCTCAAAATCAGTAGTATGCCTACTTCCTTCAGGCTGTGGAAGGGGTGTAACTGAAATCGTTTTTCTTTTCAAATCCGGGATTCCTCGGGATCATTTTGAAGTAGAATCAAGAAGGCTCATCATCTCGGAAGAAAGTGTCTGGACCCGCTCTTCATATACTTGTTATTTTACAAGAAAACTCCGGGGAGCGTTTAATTTGTACTGGATATGGATTTTTCCCCCTTTTCCTTTCTTTTGGAACTGTTAGAATCGATCCTGGGACCTTTGAGTTTTCAGGTTATCATCTATGTGTTGAAGGCTCAGACCCTTTAAGGGATAACTACTAAATTCCATAACCTCTTTGTCATAAATTCTCTACCCAAATTACAGCGACAACTAGCTCACTTGGGCAGCTAACCTCCTGCTGATGTTGTTCCCAAAGTTGCTTGCAGAACAGTGTTCAACTGGTTTGGCCTTGGACACTTAAGGTACTTAAGGTTGCTTAATCATTCAATTGAGAAGTTAGAAGGAGTTGTTTGTAGGGCTCTGCATCAGCTCTGCAAAAATTAAAATCTGACTGGTAATTCCAGGTTTTGGGATCACCATGTCCATAAAATATTATTGAAGTGGAACATCATTATTTAAAAGGATATTGCCATAAAATGTGATTAATTGCGAGAAAAAAGGTGAGAACTTGATCATTAAGTGGTTCTGGACGATAGGGTTTTTTTTTTTTCGTCGATCTAAATTGTTGACGATGGTTTGGAATACGCACGTGTAACGGTTCTCGCACGTTCGCCGGAGGGACGTCAAAAGTCATCGGAAAACCCATTGCGTGCTGCACCCTGCCGGAGTGAAAATGAATTATTGGAAAAGCTGTAATTACCCGGGACTGGGGTTCGACGAAACAACGGCCAGCGGGTGGCGGTTGCATTGTGCGCGGCTATTGCTTCTGTCCCGGGAGGTGGAGGAGTCCGGGGGAAGGGGGTTCGGTAGGTGGTTGGATCGGAACAATAGAACGTAGAACTGTATCGCATTTATTGGAACCGTTGGAAAACCTACGCTCGTTATCTCTTCCGTTTCGACCGGCTAATTGCAGCCATCGATTGCTTTTTCGCCCAGCACCTTCCCTTCTTTGCCCATTTGCCGCGGCGCTTCTCGACGCGCTATATTGCTTTTGGGAAGATCTGAGGTGAAACGTAAACCGGCATTCGGCGCGGAAAGCGCTCTGAACGGTAACAGCGGATAATATCGTTTGCTGTAGTCGAGTCGGTGTACAATGTTGGGAGGCGTAACTAGTGGTTTAACCACTAATTATCTGACACTTGGGAGTTTAATTTTTGCATTTTAGCAGCGCTGTAGTGACTCCCGAACCACAATACCTCAGGACATTTTCTGCTGGGTCTTCCAAACCTGTGGAACTTGTAAGTATTGACACATAATATATCAATACATACTATGTCATTACGTGGTTTGTACAATAAGCACGATGGGTGACAAAATGCGTACATTTTTTGTAGAAAGGCAAATTTCTCGAGGAAGAAAGGAATTTGAAAGAGAGATCAAAATGCGTGGTCAACTGTATTACATTTATTGAAACCCTAGTAAAGCTTCATCCATTGTCTTTTTCGTTTGGACCATCTTATTTGCAGCCATCGTTTGCTTTTTCACTCATATACTTCGTTCTTTCCCACTTTCGCCATGATACTTTGCTGCGGTGCTGCATTGTTTTAGATGAGATCAAGCTTGAACGTCAAATTCCTGCTGCTAGGAAACTGCCCAGATGACTGATGGTTTACCACTGTTAAGTTCACTACACAGCTGACGGAGCTGCTATTAGATATCCTGTAATTCGCAAAGCATGTCAATCAGACTCGTGCATCTGTTGGCTCTATGCTGCTTCTGAACCGGTGCACATCAGTTATTTCTCTGTGGAGTATTACGAACCTATGGTAGCGGTACCTCCACCAGCAATGCTATGTTTTACAACATGACTTGACACAATAGCTACAGGGTGTATACTTCTTGTACGAGTTAAATTTGTTCAAAACTATTTGGTATTCTACGATTCATGTTCGAGGTTTCACAGTTATTGGAACCGATGAAAGTCGTGTGCCAGCCATCTCCTTCGTAATTGCCGACCGCAATTACGAGTATTTGCGGGGATTGAACTATAACGTTCATGGTATTAAGCGTGTAAAACGATCCAGTTATGAACACGACATAGTCCAATCACTGTAAAATGTTTGGAAAGCAGCTAGTAGATTAACTCTGAATTTGCATTAGCGTGTCTAATAGATTCATGCTGAATCTCATTAGCGCTCGTTGGCATTAATGGTGTGGCTTCTGAACCACAGCACTATCTCTGAGGAGTATACTGAATCTTTGGAAGTACACATCGGGTAATTTTGTTGTTCAGTTCCCACGGTTTGTTTTGTGGCTGAAGGCAATTGGAGTACGTCTGTCTTGCGTTATACCAGGGGTTTCGTTCCCGTTACGTTTGTTCAAGTGCTTTCTACTGTAATGTTTGAACTAACTCATCATTTCTAACAGTATGCTTGTTGTTGACCAATACTCTTGAACCTTCCTCCGAGAATATAGTATTTGAGGGACCTACAGTTTAACCTGGCATTACATTCAGTATGGGAAATTCCTGCGATGTTGTAGAAAATATTGAATTGAATGTTAAAGCACATATTCGTAATTCACGACATTACTTTCCTCAGTGAATAGACTATGTTGGAAAAGTAAAATGAACGTAGTAATTTGCATTAGTTACGAAAGTTAAAATGGACATTGACTTCCATTCTGTAAGGTAAAAATGGACTGGGAAACTAAAACTGGACTTTACTTTCACGAAATTGGACTCTGTTGGGAAATAATAATGGACACTACTTTCCTCTAAAATCGACTCCGTTGGGAAAGTAAACAATTTACACTCCCGCTTTCCACTCTCGTGCAACGACATGGAGTTACATGAAAGCACTCCAATGCTTAGAATATTCCATGCTAAAAAGGATGTTTATTCGATTGATCCATTGTTTGCCTAATGCTGAATGCTATGATTTTTGTTCGTTGAAGTTATATAGATTCATTTTTTCTTTACTCGACCACAAACAGCTATTCAAGTAGGAATATCATTTGATTTTCGTTGTAGTTATCTCTCAATTGTATAGAACCCTTGAAGGCTTCTCCTTCAATTGGGGAAGCTTTGCTCAGTACTTTCGCCTTTGCTAGGCCTCATCAAAACCGTTGCTTGTATTTGTAGTTTTTGATAAAGTCTTCAAGGGCTTGGAATTACCTTGCGTTGTTGTTTTTTGGTTTATTGATTAGAAATTCTCTTGAAACTGGGTAACGCGCAAGTATGGGAGGGTCCACACGTTCAACTGCGATCTTTAATAAAGGAGACCAGAGGCTTCATGAGCAGGAGAAGCCAATACTTTTCGGTACTTTTCCATTATAACCACACCAGCCGGCTTGATTTTGTGAAGTTTGTTGGTAAGAATAGTCGCTATGCTCGCATCTCAAAAATTAAAAAACGTTTTAAATCAATCCTTTTAGTAAAATGTAGCTTATTTAGACAGATGGATAAGAATCCGTGATTGGAATAAGTGTTTCGAAAGGAGTGATTGGCAAAAAGTCGGGAATTGGCAGAGGACAGGGTCGCTATTCTGTCTTTCCTGGCCCATAGCCTCTTTAATCTCCCAAGCTGTGATCTATATTTTGCTAGAAAGATTGATTTACGGTATTTTTATATTTTAGATGCAAGCGAGGCAACCATTCAGACCAGCGAACAAAACAATCAAGAGGGATGAGGGAGGGGGAGAGTTATATCGGAAAAGTGCCTATCTCTCTCCCCTCAAAAACCCCACTTCAGTGGAGGATTTGGTCCTTAACAACAATAAAATCCCTCTAATCTTTTGATTTGATTTGAAGCTAAACTTTGATTCAAGAAGTAATAAGATTACATTATCCAACCCTAAGGGCCGCTATTCCCTCTCACGCTCAAATTAATCTGGATCGGAGGCCTCCCCGAGCATCAATCAATATGGTCGTCCGCATTACCATAAACATCGTTCAAGTGAGCTCGACCGATAGGCGATAAGGTGATGAAGTGTTGTCGTGAGCCTGACGGGGGAGGAACTGGGGGCTTATGGCGATGGCGAGGGTGGGGACGGGAGACTGTTTCGCGTCGATAATAAACGGCATCATGAAGTGCGAAGGGGGGCGAGTTGGTGCGGGAGCTTTAGCCCCGGTGAGCGGCGGCCGCTACATCCTACGACCGACTGGGGGCCAAACGAGGAGTTAAAGGTCGGCGTTGGAACAGGTTGACCCCGGATCCTGATTAGAAGATGATACTGGTTAACTGGTAAACGGCTATCGATAAATCCCGGTTATTTCGACTCGACGTTGAGTCCACACTTGCGGTCACCATCAGCTCAACAGAAACACTAACTAGACGTTCAACTATCAACCGCATTTGAAAAGTCAGGGCGAAAAACCATCATCGTCAACTTTTCTTTAGATTTGAAATAACGGTGCATTTTGGTTTATTATTCAATAATAAACAATAGTAATCGCTCTTGAAAAAAAAAAAAATGCTAACCCCCCCCCCCCCCTTGAAAATTTCATGGTTTACGTTTCAAAGGGTGTAGAATCCAAATCTGCGATAAAAATTTTTCCGTCCGTCCGCCGTACGCACGATTTCTCCCAAACGGCTGGAGCGAAAAATCTGAAATTTTCAGGAAAAATCAATACTGGTCCGACAACGCCCCAATTCTTTAGCCAGCTCTCTCACTTAATTTAAACTGCCCTTTAAGGGTTGTCAAAGTTTTGTAAAATTCCTAAAACCCTCAAAAAAAAGCCAAGGCGACCTAAATTTGTACTATTTTTGAAGAACACTCCACGAGGAATCGAATGAGCCCCTCCCCAGGTCCGTAGGTCAAACCATTCCCGAGATATGGCCGGATTTATGGTGCCAACATTTGCATCCACATTCACTGCATCACTAGATTACTGCAATCAAAACAAAAACAACAGCATTTTTTTTTTTTCTTTTTTCGCAGTAACCTAGTGATGTAGTGAATGTGGATACTTTAGTGAACTCCTAAAAGGGTTCATAGCCGATACACTGGTTGAAGTATTCTGATAACCATTAAACAAAACAAAAAACGCTGCGAATTCTTTCGCTGGGGTTTATTATTCAATGATTCATGATCTGAATTTCTACTAAGCTTTGGCGTGTGCGTGTTTCACAGGTGATAGAGCGATTATTGAATTTCAGGGGTCACACAAATATGATCAACTGATCAATCCAAATAGGTATTTTGGTTGAGAGCCGATTTAAGTGCTCTATGCATATCTCCTGAAGTTCAATAATCGCTCTATCGCCTGTGAAACTCTCACACCCCAAAGCTTAGTAGAAATTCAAATCATGAATCATTGAATAATAAACCACAGTGAAAGAATATGCAGCGTTTTTTACATTTATTTCTATCAAGTATGGACGACTTCAATTGGGAAACGGTGCAGATTGTTACATTATTATTTCTGTATTAGAAAAATCTTTCAACGCAAATCAGTAAGCTATATACAGGGTGTTTAATAAATAATGCACTGATTTTGACTGTCAATAACTTTACTTAGGAGAATGGTACATACAAATGAAGGTATTTCTCGATTTTGTATACCGTCAACAATGTTCTACGTGGTTGCCACCTGAAACACGAACGTTGTCGAGGCGGTATTCAAATTTTCCCAAACACGCTCCAAATCGGTGGTCAAGGTTGTAAATCAACTCAAAACATCCTTTATTCGTCATTATCTGACATAAGGGTGAGTTACAATACTGGAGTTTAAACAAACTAAGGTCAACCTTTTGAGTACAGTACAGTATGCAATACAACAGTGTAGTAAATGATACAAAGATAGTGTACAATACTCTATAATTAGGTCGTTTCAAGTTATTCCGATGCCTTTTTTTAGTCTTTTCATAAGTTCTCTAATTGGCTCATTGTTGAATCGTAATTCCTTTATTTAAAATTATTTAAATCAAATTCATTATGTTATCGATTCTTAGTTGGTTTATTTTGTCTGATATCATTATTATTTTTCAAATTTATCATTATTCTTTTTTCAGTTTATTATTTTAATTAAATTATTTATTCATTAGTATTTTTCTATTTATTTTGTCACACGTCGAACAGACAGAGGCTGCGTACATAAAGGTGGAAGCCGTTTTAGGTCGATTTGATTCGGCGAACGGATAATGGAGATGGCGAGTTCTGGGTAAAGAAAAATTCGATGTTTCGATCCTACACAACTTGATACAGCATATTTTTGAAAAATAACAAATTTAAAGGGGCGGTTGATAATTTTTCTTCTTAGTCGATTAAAAGTTTCATCGTTGGCCAAATCAGGGTGTCTAGCAATTATTCAAAAATAAATTCAAGACTTTTTCCAGACTTTTCAAGACTTTTTCCACAAATTTCCAGACTTTTACGCGGTAATATATTCATCTTATATTAAAATAAAAATAACTTTTATTTCAGGTGAACACGCGAGAAAATGAAAAAATATCATTAGAATTAAAAATACCAAGTGGAAATACCTTACTGAATGGAAGTAAAATGTCTTGAATCACTTAAAAAAATCACATTTAATTATATTTACAGTTTATGGAAGTAAAATGTCTTGAATCACTTCAAGGCCATCAATATAGGCCTATTTCAAATTATGTTTTCTTTATTCGACCCTGTTTCAAGATTATGCCTTATCGCACAAAAATGATTCCCTTTTCAAGAAACCTAGAAAATGTTATCGTGTTCAGATTATTTACTTTTATTACTATTATTTAATTCGTACTTATACACACTCGAGAAAGGTACAGAAAATGTACAATTAATTATCTGAATGAGAACATTTACTTACCTTTATGCAAGTTAAAGTTGAGTTCATAAAATAAAATGTAACCTTGACGAAATAAAATGCAAGGCACTTATTGGATCTTAGTAAATTCCAACCTATATTGTTTTGGTAACAAATTTCAGACTTTTATATGAATTCCTCTGCTAATTCCCGACTTTTCAAGACCGGTTTTAAATTCGTTACTAATTCCCGACTTTCCCGACCGCTAGACACCCTGCCAAATCCATCCAAAGTTGACCAAGCCCGTCGTCGTTGGAACCAAAATAACTGTTCTTCCTGAACTGTGATTTGAATCCGTTACAATAGCATCATTTTTCGTAAACAAAGAGCTGATTCGATGTGGTGAAATCGAGGGTTATTTCGTACCTGACGCCATGGTGATATTTTTTTGGGATCCTTAACGGTCTACAACCACCTTAATATCTTGTTCTTCTCTTATCGCCTCTCCCCCAAAGCCAATCCCGATGGAATTGAGAGCAGCCCCTAATAAACTGCGGCGTTAATGCGCCAAACGGCCCACGGGGACGGAGGGAAACTAACGTGGACGAGGGGGCTGTGGGTGAAGTTTTGTAGCTCGGGAACTGAAGGGAGGTTTACCCCATTCGAAGGAGGAGGAAAGGAAAAGGGTTATCCTGGAAAAACAGAGTTTTTACGAGGCTCAAACACTCGAACAAGAACCTTCATCATTACTCGGCGTCAACGGGCCTTTTTCCCCTCTCAAATGTCGTCGTATAAACGCCCAAAGTGGTTAGTGCCGGCGCGAGGGATGGGGGCGAAGAGAGGGTGGTGCCCGAATAGCGGAAACCGTAAACCTCGCTTGTTCTTTGGAAACATCAACACGATAAAGAACCTTCATGTTGGGAGAACGCCGGAGTTATGTTTCTTCGTTCTGTTCCTCTCTGAGCGGTTCCGTTGAACCTTTTATTGGATTTCAATCTTAATAAAGCCCGTTGCTACATGGCCCCGCAATAAAAGGGGGTCTTCTTTTAATGGTGCAATATGGTTATGACAGAACGACCAATAACGTTGATCCAGATGACGGACGGCCAGATGACTTTGATTCCATAAACTTTGAAGGGTCACTTAACTAAGTACGTCGATTCCTACATATCTCTGTTGTGCCGTAACTCCAATCATTTACGATATAAAGGACACAAGATAAACTCGATACTTTCAAGACAATCATCATTCAATCCTTCATAAACACATAAATTTAATTAATAACAGTAAAAAAGAACAAAAAAGACCTACAACCTCCGTACCAGATGTAAATGTATTTGTAGAGAACCGGAAAAAATTAACCACTAGAATCACCCATCAATATTACACAGAAACATCTAAGACTGTCAAACCAAATCAAATAACGTACGTTGACAATTATTGTCAAAGTAGGTATTATAATGCAATGAAGCCAACAAGAAATGCAAAACAAAAAGAATAATAACGCAAAGATTTTAACAAAGGAAAAATAATTAAAATAGGTAAAGAAAAAATTAGTCAGTAGTAAAAAAAGCGAACAATTAACATGGATTTTGAAAAGAAAAAAAAAATTGTTGTCCCTAAAACGTAAGGTTGATGCGGCGAGATACTGGGAATCCATCTTCAATAAAAAGACGAAATTGACGGAAAAGTCTAGTCCAGTTGACATGTTCTTGTTAATTTTTCCTTTCACCACCCTTGTTACCTTTCACTTCTACACCACGCCCTTTCAAAGTATGTCCCAATCAGGGGGCACCTTTCTCTTTGTTCTTTATAAAAGAAGAATGACCACCGCTTCTCTTTCATTCTGTTGGGTGCTGATGATGGTGTAACAACCGAAACTGCTCTTCTAGTGTTTGTGTGTTTTCTCGTAAATTTCACCTTTTTTCTTGCCTCAGCTGCTTACAAGAATATTAATAAAATAATTGCAGATTCGGATTCTACACCCAACCACCAAACCATGAAATTTTCAGGGGGGGTTAGAATTTTTTTCCCCAGAGCGATTACAATGGTTTATTATTGAATAATAAACCAAAAAGGAGAGAGGAGCTGCTGGCAAAACTAAAACTCATTCTTAAATTCTAAATTAGGTACTTGAGTGATTTGAAACCACTGCCTACCTTTGGCAAAGTTCAACACACCAACGAGCACCTTCCCAACATCAACACCTCTTTGGTGAAACTCTGTTATCATTTTCTCGCGTGACAACAATCCTATTTATACTAAAATGGATGTCTTATTTCGTACAATAGAAAGACAGTCACCTTATTGAATTTGCATACCACGGCTGATAGAACAGTATTTGGTTAACAATCTGCATTCAATCCTGATATATTAAGTTATTCATTGTCCATCGAGATTTAATCCACCCATTGCTTAATAGTCATGAAATGCTGATGGTTCGAGATACATTCTCCTGTAACCCATCAAAATACCAAACATTTCAATGCCAACGTCTGGCACGGTTCAGGCTTAGGAATGTCATTCTTGGCGTCTTCATTTATCCTTAAGTGTACGTACGTTAGCCACAGCCTCCTCAATCAATGGAACTAAACAATAACATATCGCAGTTATACAATCCCTGGAAATATTCGGTGCCTAGGTAAAGACACAAAAATATCTGTTTTTTGTGTGTAATAGATCGATAAATGGGAGAAAAAAATGGCCACAATGATTCATTTATTTTATCGAGCGGTACCTATCGACTTAGGGGCCAGTATAAACCCCAAAGAAATTGAAGTAAATGCCTCCTCCCTTCCCAAGACCCCAAGTCTCAAAAGGGCAACAGCTTGTTGGACGTATAACTTTTAACTCCACTCTCCGTCTTTCATCGTGCCTTCGGGGAGCCATAAAACATTATTATCTGTAGGCCGTGAAGACGGAACGCGGCAATGAAGGCATTCCTTCCCTGTGGCCTCATTCGCCTTTCGAAAACTTCTCCCTGCTCCCTTATCCCCGTAATCAGCTGGGAAACCGAGACGCCCCTTCGACCCGAAAAGTGGCAATAATGAAAAACTTCCTCCGCAAGTTTCCACTTACCATGTTTTATTTTGTTCTCGGCGATCCTTATCAATGTTTCATCCCCTTCGGGAGCCGTTGACACTATCTTCGGACTATAATTCTTTTTGATGTGATGAAGCTTTTTAACTTTTCAACGGAAAACGTGGGTGCCGCCTAGGGCGAACCGAGGATGAGGATGCAAGATCAATGCATGGCCACATCCCATCTCAGATGAATAGTTAACTACACTCAGCACACTCGCGATTTGAGATTGAAGTATTTAAAACAACCCTGAAATATTCTCTACCTACTTACTTGGGAATTCACATATAATGAGAATAAATATTTGAGGAACCCAAAATATGTACTCGTAAGAAGAAGAACATGTACAGGTCAGCCATTAAAAATGTAAATATTAGTACCTAACAAACTTTAGTGCTTAAGACCCATTAATAAGACGGTTTTTCCAACTTCATATGATTACAGAGATTTATTCTATAAAAACGAAAATGTATTCAAACAGGATTTAATTAAACAGGAGTTGGATTTTATAAGTAAATTCTGCTTCTAAATACATACGGGAAGTAAAATAAACAATTAAGGACTATTTCCTTTCGTCTGGCTTTGGAAATTAAATTGCTCCTCAAGGAAGGACCGATACCTCCAAGTTGATCGATAATACACGATTATTTTTGTAAATAATTTCTGCATTGCGTATTAAAGGTGTGGGTGTTGGCTGTCCAACAGCTCTGACTCGGAAGTTCTGAGGAAGTGAATATTCACACGAGAAGTGAAGCATATTTTCGCGATCTCTGGCATTGTAGAGGAAACTGGAACTTGATCAATATGGTTTGGCATTCAAGTTAATTACATTAGCCCTCAATTCGAACTGCATTCGGAGGAACTTCAGCCGTTCTATGGAAACGAGCAACCTTTACATTAATTTCCAGCTGTATGTAAAGATTCGGAATCAATCGCTCTCGGAATAATAAGCGTGTCTTTCCTCTCTGTAACCTGCTGATTCTATCGGTGTCAGGCTTTCATATTTTGTGCATCATGGACGGTCAGCACATTGGGGGGTGATCTTGCCCACCTTTACCCAGCGAACTATCTTAAAGTTGAATGTTCATGCCCGTTCATTTGATGCAGCGATTTTAGAACATCCAAGACAGACGTACCCTGATAGTTGTCATAATGCAACCTTACGAGAACATAGCGCTAGGAGAAGCCTTTATTGTAATGCATTGCTAATATGAAATTCGGTTTCTTCAAGTGTTCCGTATCACATCGTCTTAGCCTGGAGTTCCGTTAATACTTGGTAATGAAAAATGAATTATCCTAAATTTATTATAAAGCTAAGATATGTCTCAAGTATTAAATACATGAAACACCAAATTTTGGAGTTCCTACGTTAAAATAAGACAACTGTTTTGACGGAATTATTTCGACATTTCAATAACCGATGGGGTTCTACGAGTACAAATGAACAATCTTGATTTGCATACTCAGTAATCAATGGGAGCAAATGACTATTCAGAGCTTCCATATCGTGCAAATTACTAGTAAAAGATTCTAAAGTGAGGAAACTACTATTCAACGTCTCCTTAGACGTTAAAGATAATACTGTTCAAAGTATTCAAAGTGGAAAAAGTACAATTCAAAGTATCCCAATGACTTCCAAGTCTCCAAAGTTGGGCAAATTACCCTTCCTGGTTAGACCAATGATTATTGGAGAGAGCATTTCCATTTTCATAGGCTGGAGGTTTATTGAGGTTACAGAAGGCATTACTTTAAGGCATTAATGAAGTTCTGTTTTAAACTAATAATATTTCTCATGGCCACTACATCTAATTACCAAGGAGCCTGAGTTCTTCAAATATTTCAGTGCCCTCTTCAAGTAGGAAACTAACAAGTTTTGTGGTTTCTGCATTGGACTACTTTCTGCCCTTATTGAACTCAACTTCTTCAAATAATTATAATGTTTAAGAGAGCCCATCCACAACGCTTAAAATTCTCCATGTTCTTTTGTAACTGTAATTACAAATCATATGGATCAATTACATTTGGTGACATGTTTACAAGCGCTCACGCGATAAGTCACATTCTCCCTACACCTATTTATCCGCCTAGTTTTCCTAAGTTTTAAATAACATTTTCATAGATTAAGGAAATCGATGCCAGTCATTCAATCAGCGAATTAAATAAGGGATGATCTATGATAGAGTAATGCACCATTATGTAATAGTTTGAGACGTTTTAACCCATTTCTGGCCAAAGGATCGTACACGACCCCACGCTGTTACATTTTGTGAAATATATATAGTAAGTTTGAATGGCTTTTCTCGTTGCTATTGCTTTAAGGATATCCTGAGGAATGTTTCGTATTTTTTCAAATACGCTAAAAGGAAGTCTTATAGGTAAACTAAAAGTCCAAAGATGGTCAAATTTCATTTTTAGAAGTTCAGAAGTTATTATCTGATTTAGGCACGAAAATGTGAAAATATTGATAATTGATTGTTGAAAATATCTCACATAGTGATTTTCATTATGCAATCATCTTAGAATGAATCCTACAAAAAGGAGGTCAACACCAACATCGGGGAGTCCGTGGGCTTTGAAATTTCGAACTGGGGTTGTGTCAGTCCCCGACCCCTCCTTGATAATTCTCAACTCAACAAAAATGATCGTTTCTCTAAACTGACAACACTGTTTGATAAATTGAATAACATTTTCATGAAGTTTGGAGTGTTCTCTGATAAGCTGCCAGTAGATGGAGACATGGTCACAGTTGCAAACGTTTATCCGGAACAAATCCGTCAGATTTGGATTCAAAGTATGACATCTCTGTTCTGAAGATGGATACTTGTTCCAGTTTCTTCCGGGTACAGGATCAAGCAATTCCACGGATTTTGGACTAGGAGGCAGCGTTGTTTTGGATTACTTTCTGTAGTTCAAAATGCAAGTCTGTACTCAATGTACTTTTTTCTCCTCGCTTGGTTTGTTCCGAGAGCTGACAAGTTTGAAAATGTTGGCCACCTAATTATACGCCATCCGATTGCCGCAAGGCGAAGACGCAAAGTCTGTGGCAATAAGTCTCTTTATATATATATGAAGAAACAACTGTGTGCGTTATACCTCCATCCTAAGTGCTTCAACGGTTATCACTTTCGCTAGCACTTTCATCCAAAGAGACGTGAATGACCCCTTATGTTTTATGTCCTTCGGAAAATTAGTGTTTTAAACTTTGTATTTCTGATATCTTTAGTTACTAATTCAATATGAGATCGTCGATTTTTTCGTTATTTCTACTCTTAGACGGAAGTTGGTTAAACCTTGAGTGACTCCAAGGTTCCCGTAACCTTGGCGGGTACTGAAGCAAATTGAAATGTTCCGAAACGATCACACGTTGAACAAAAGAGGTCGCGTGGCAGTCAGAAATACCTGCATATTTACTTTATTGCCCCTCAGGTCCCGAACCAATGTCGGCGACTAAAACGGATTTTTATTTCATTTCCACTCGTCACGCCACCTTCGAGACCTCATTTTCAGTTCGAGTTTATTCAATTACAACGTAATCCTCCAAATTAAGGGATAGGTGGCTAATCTATTTGGGGCACGAACATAATAACGACAGGGCACCGCCGGCTGATATGGATCTAATGAGAACCTGTGGAATTGATTACTTTTCATCAACATGCGACCATCGCCGACTGTTTGTGAGGGGCGTTAGGGCGTTTTGAATAGTTACTTACTTGGAAGGAAGGGTCACCCTTCTGACATCGGCTGTACAGTAGGACCTTTCCTTGTTGTTATGCATACATTAGATTCAATTTCACATGTTTTTCAATAAAACGTTGCAGTAATAACGACCGGGCTGCACGAACTGAGAATAATATAACGAGAACCTGTGGAATTGGTTGCAGCAACATGCAATCATCGCCGATTGTCTGTGCGCACATTTATTTACTTCACTTAATCTGACATCGTCGTAGCGTTATGCCTTTTGCACTATTATCGAAACCAGATTCAATTTTATCTGGTATTCAATAAAATGTGCCAAATATGCAACTGGACGATACCGAACTTTTTTTGATTTATAGCTCAATGTTAGGGTGAACCCAAGGAACATATAAACGCTTGTGCAGTTAACTGATGGAGGCTGTATTTCAAATGAATGCGTACATGCTCAATGAACGAGTATGGAAATACATAATTCAATTCGTATTCGTCGATACAGTGAACCAATCGAATGAGTTGTTGAATAAAACCTTCGGGCCCTTCTGCCAAAGTTGAGGTTTCGCGGGTAGCCAACATATCACAAACTATGCTGATTTGCCACTACTTAGTTAGGAAAATGAAGTCGCTTTGGTAACTATGAGATGAAATCAGTCGAGTCAACAAGGGTGTAAGAGCCGGCTAAAACGAAGGTGAGAACTGTTAACCAAAAACGGGTAAATTTTATTTGGAGGGGAAGTGAAGAAATCGCAGGGAGCAGAGAGAGTGGGATAGTAGAAACCAATCAGGGACGGGGTTACAACTACCCCAGGAAACCCCAGGGTGCTAGGGGGGAGACTATGGGTGACTGACCGTTTACCAGAAAAAAGGGTGGCTTGGGGAAAACCAACGGCACAAAGTAGCTCGGGGAATTCGGAGTCCATTAAAGGCTTTAAATATTTTCACATGCCGGGATTAAAGGAATATACCAACACCGGCAAGTCGGTCCCTTACCTGCGGCCTTGAATACGAGTCAAGTGTGGTTTTTTAAGATTTTTAAAAAACTCATGATTTTCCATTTCAATAGTACATCGAACACTCATGTCAAATGATGAAATTTGAGTATGTTAACGCACATACTTTAACCAGATAAAGCAATTCAACTAATGAATTAAGGCAAAATAAGTTCTCTAAATGATAATCTACTTTAAAACTGAACGTTAGAGGGGTATTACGTCCATCCTCTGATTTCTTAACCTATTCATACTGTATAGAGTTGCATGGTTGACTCACTGAGTGACTCACATTGAAAACATTGGATACAAACTGCTTTCTTCGAAAGTCTGTCATCAGGGAGGTTGTTAATTGAAGATTCCTGTGTAGGTTGTATGTCCTCATTTTCTTAATTCCATTCCTGATAAAAGATCCTCTTTCGTATGCGTTGATAGGAGGACCTAAAACTTTTCTCTTCCTCAACCTCTATTATCAAACCAACATTGTTCCGATAATGTGTCTCTTTTAATCCACGGATTGCATTTCTGCTCCTTCAGATTGTAAGTCGTTCATTATACAATATTATGTTTTTCAAATTAATAGATTATCAATTTCAATTAATAATTAATGTTGAATCAAATCAATCAATGGAATTGGGTAGTCCTTTTGCCGTTACATGTGGTGATGCAAGTTCATTATCGGTTTTAAAATTGGCTACCCATTTGTTACCGTTATTTATATATATATATAGAACACTACCGTCATTGTCGACCAACTTAGTCAGCAGGTCAACATTATAACCATTTTCATTTGGCCCAAAATATGGATTACGTGGTGTACTTGTGGTTTTTGATCCCGCGGGTTCCATGGTTCAACAATTCTACCAAATATAAAAAAACGAAGAATCATGCGCACTAATCATAAACTTTTCGCGGAAAATAACAAAATAAAACACCAAATTCGAAAGAATGACTCACACTTACATCTTGAAAATCTAATGTCCACCTAAGGATATGTTGATATGATTAGCTGGAGTGAAGCTAATCGCTTTGTTTTCCGAAGAACGATATCTGTTCAAAACAAAGCGATTCATGAATATTACCGATTAGTCGTAATGAGAGTTGTTACCAAGATGTGGCAGAAAAGTAGGCTAAGGGGTTAATTTAGGCTGATAAGGGGTCACAGGAAGGTCAAGTTAATTTGGGGGGGGGGGGGTAGTTATGTTTGGAAGGGAGATTCACTATACTACAGTTTAGCACCTCTCCTCCAGTCTGGATGGTGAACGTTGTGAGGCACATCGTTTGAGATTGGGCCACAGGACGGGTAGAGGGAAAAGCCGAAGGCATGAGGTATATTTACATCGCAAATGAGGACTCGGCCTCTTCTCTAACACAACACCTCCCCTCCGCAGCTAATGGATCCCCACCCCTCATACAGCCCCTTTTCCCCGCCACCATCATCGCAACCTTTGTCGTTATTCCGATTCATAGAACAGTTATGTTGGGAAGGCCATCAAAGCGGGTCGGGAGCGGGGGATAGGCCCCGGGAGAGGGTTAAATTATGCCGTTTACAGTTGATTCGAGTGATCATTACGACAAGGTTTATCTCCTGGCCATTTCCCTACTACTACATTCAACCAACACAGGCTATTATAATAGAGCGACTCGATCTTGTACGCATTCAAGAGTCGACTTGAACGGGTACTTGTCTCGGTTCGAACTAAATCACTCGCAACGAAGTTTTGGAAACCCATTTGAAAGAAGAAACACGACTTATTAAACTGAGGTTTATTAGTTTTGTATTAGACAGCCCTTCTACGCAAATCATTGATCTATTAGACGTCATCGGTGTTACAAAATCTAAACTCGCCACCTCGCGCCTCCATATCTTGTAATTGCATTGAATCTGAAACTACTTGGGCTACCACCAGCCACGCGGTGTAGCTCAGACCTCCCATTGAACGGACCCTGCAGCACGAGCACCTACAACTAATTCCTCAAATGGTGACCGAACGGATGATCGTTCATAAACCAGAGTGTTCTCTATTGATTCGTGAACCTGATTTGTGTCTGAATCACACAAAAAACTACCCTCTTACAGCAAATGCTTTTGAGATTACAATTTTTTGGTTTCTTAATCTTCTAATAAAATCCTAAAGGTTGATGGATCAAGATGCCGTGATCCATGGCGCATCCCGGATCGATGTTATATTTTTTAATCAAATTTTGTAAAATCTCTGTTCAATAATTACAGAGAAAGGGTTCGGAAGGAAGGATTTTTTTTTAATTTGATTTTTCATATCTACGTACCTTGAAACGTAAACCTACAATATTTGAGGAGGTTAAATATTTTATTTTCTCCCTCGATTACAAAGGTTCATTAGTGAATGTAAAAAATCAAAACGGAAATAACAATTTATAACGTTGCCTCTTCCACGACGAATGAGTCTCACAGTGAAATCGATCTCAGAAGTGAGGTCATCATCAGTAACAAACAGTCACTGAATATATATTAGAATCGCAGCTCACACAGCCACAGGTTAACGTGACCTTAAACCCATTTGTCAATAAAATGGAGCCTACTGGGCGATCCAACCAATTAAATACAAACAAAGTGAAATGGGGGTTGCAGCTTGTCAGACGAAGTGAAGTGTAGAATTGTGACAACTAGTTTGAACATTGTGCACATTGTTTGTGTTCAGTTCGTTTCTGCCTAAATTGGAAAACCCTACAAATTATTACACAAAGGTGGTGGACTGATGCTGCTTTGCCATGAACAGGGTGGTATAACAACTAGTTGAAACATTGTAAAGCTGTAATTCCAAGCGTTACCAAAATAGGCTTAACAAAAGAGAGATTTATTGAGAGAGATCCTCATTTAAACATTTACCAGATCTATCACTTCTTATATTTTCGTCTATAAAGCTTGGTCGTTTCGCGTTTCATATGAAATGTATGTTTAGATACTATTTGTTGCTAATGATGCCAAAAAACGACCAAACGAAAAAAAAAGTTACTTCATTTTACTTCCGTTTTGGATCACTTTTTTGTCAACGATACATTGTAATCGGATTAGAAACTAAATTTTTCAACGCCCTTTAAAATTTGTTGCTTTAAGATGCGCAGAATCCAAATATCGAATTAAAAATACAATGTAGATTTGGAAAGTTGTCAAAGGTTTGAAAAATTCAAGTCGTTTGAAAGTTGCCAAAATCGTTTGAAAAGTTTTTACTTTGGTTTGAGAAGTTGTCAAAATGGATTGGATGCTCCTGCATTTGCTTCCCCAATTGAGCATTGTATAGCTCTCATTCTGTTCCATATTATTTTTAAGAAGTTGATAAATCAGTCTGAAAAATTCTCAAATGGTTTTGAATGCTCTTATTTTGGTTCAGAAGGTTGACAAATCGTGTTTTAACTCGTCAAATTGGTTTGAAATATTTTCAAAATCGTATTGGTTTGGGATGTTCCCAAATTGGTTTGGAAAAATCTCTTTCCGGTTTGGTAAAGTTGTCAAATTGATAGAGCGATTATTGAATTTCAGGAGATATGCATAGAGCACTTAAATCAGTTCTCAACCAAAATACCTATTTGGATTGATTAGTTGATCATATTTGTGTGCCTCCTGAAATTCAATATTCGCTCCGTCACATGTGAAACACGCACACTCCTGAGCTTAGTCGAAATTCAAATCAGAATCATTGAATAATAAACCCCAGTGAAAGAATTTGCAGTGTTCTTGGTCAATAATTGAGCAATAATTGTAGTTATTACAAAGGTTTGATTTCGGAAATAGTACTTCAAGATGAAATTTCAAAGCAGACTTAAGGTGAATGGATCGAGAAACGGGAACCGAAATTATTCAGGAAGCTCTTCAACTCAGAAAACAAGTTGTAGGAAGAAATTCGCAATATTTGAATTCCTTCTGGGAATGTTGAACTCTTCGATCTCTAAATGCGTCGAACCCGCTTTTCCCGGAACACTTGTTATTTATCAAACGGAAAACCACCGTAACAGAACATTGAGGAAATGAAGGTTGGCGGAGAAAAAAGGCTTATTCTAGAGACATTATTGGAAATCTCAATACTCAATATGAGAATTGGTCGGGAATGGAATGAAAACGAAATGGAGTCGGTAAGCTCTATATCGCAGGTAGGATGGTACTCCCCTGCTATTGCTGTCGTATTACGATGTAAGTAGGATGCGGTTGATAGGACCTGCACGCATATTTCTCATACGGAAACCATTTATGGCCGGATCCACGTTTTCATTATTGGATTTACGAAGAGCGCATTGAGACGGCCGGAGTTTTCTATTCAAAATGAATAAATGCGTATGAGCAATAAGAACATCCTCTGGGAAAGGGGCGTTTTGATGTGTTGTCATGAAGTTTCATTGGAAGAACGATTCCGCCTTATCTGTGTCGACATTTCTCTTTTATGCCATTAATGTAGATTCATGTTGTTTAGGCACCATTTGTTTTTAGATTGGGGTAGTTATGGTGTAACTGAAGGAAAACAAATCTTCATATAATAATCTTTATACAGGGTGTCCCAGGAGTTATGCACAATCCGACTCCTTCGTGTTCTACAACTCATTTCCGAACAAAAATGCCTCATAGCAATTTTTTGCCAGAGGCCTCGTTTCCGAGCTATTCGCGATTTAAGATTTTTTTCGTGTATTCGATCTTATGTCATTAAAACTATCATAACTCCCTCAATTTTGGAGATAGCTCAAATTTGATGACACCGTTGGAAAGAGCGTTGAATTTTCTATCTATTTGACGTCAAAAAACTTTTTTTAAATTGCATTGAAGATGTGCGATTGCTGCGCGAAATGGCAGTTTTGTCAAAATCTTAAAATCACCTGTTTTTCATCTCGCCTAGAAACCCCATGAATGCTTGACGCAGAACTGTGCAGGCCTGGTAAAACGTGCGCCAAAATGTCAGCTTCTCAACGGTGTAGCCGTTTTTGGTTTTTAAAAATATTTTTAGTTAAGGAAATGGTGTTTAACTGCAGAAAAACAAGTGTTTTCTGTTGAAATTGAGGTTTTTCCAAAAGTCTCGACGAAAAAAGGTTGGTGGCGGGATATACTTAACTTTTCTCGACAAAAAACAATTAGTAGATAAAAACAGATAGTTTACTAGATAAAGAAGGATCAGTGACATAAACAATATTATCTACCAATATTTTTTCCTCATACTATCCGACGTGTTCGCTAGGGTGTGAGTTGTACAAAAGGAGGAGTGTGACTCCCTTGCTGCTTCAGAAGCATTACCATTGGCAAAACCGTACACAAAAATCATGTCAACATACTCACTTGTGGTATAGCTACTCAACTGCAAGCAAATCATCGCAATCAATCGTAAATGAACACAAACAATAGCTGTCTCTCGGATCTTCGATTATCCTGACTTTGGCTGGACAGCTTGGAAATGCCGTAGACGGTGATCACAAACGAACGTTTTCATTCATTAAATTCATTTTCATTTTCAAATATTTATTTTTTAATTTAAATCTTAACAATCTTGTTTAAACTCTAACTCTTTGAATGAACTCGATTTAAACCCCAATATCTTACCATTGTCCAACAGCTTGATGACATGTTAGAGTCAATAAACATTTTACTAACACTGAATTTGGTCAGAAACAATAAATTATCAACATTGCTACACCCAATGCTACGGCCAAATCAGATTGGAGTTGATAATACACGGCGCACAAAGCAACCCCTCCTTCAAGACCGGGGGGTAGTGCGGGTCATTGCATATCCTGGCCCCTGACCAAGACAATGCCTCCTCCGTAGCTTTCCCAATTTTCAAACATTAGGTCTTTTTTAGTGATACAGGGTGTCCCAGGACTTTTGCACAATCCGACTCCTACGTGTTCTACAACTCATTTCCGACTGCGATGAGTTGCATTCATCTTCGATACTTTTGGAAAAACCTCAATTTTAATAGAAAACACTTGTTTTTCTGCAGTTAAACACCATTTCCTTAACTAAAAATATTTTTAAAAACCAAAACGACTACACCGTTGGAAAGCTGACATTTCGGCGCACGTTTTACCAGGCCTGCACAGTTCTGGGTCAAGCATTCATGGGGTTTCTAGGCGAGATTTCAAGATTTTGACAAAACTGCCATTTCGCGCAGCAATCGCACATCTTCAATGCAATTTTAAAAAGTTTTCTGACATCAAATAGATAGAAAATTCAACGCTCTTTCCAACGGTTTCATCAAATTTGAGCTATCTCCAAAATTGAGGGAGTTATGATAGTTTTAATGACATAAAATCGAAAACACGAAAAAAATCTTAAATCGCGAATAGCTCGGAAACGAGGCCTCTGGCAAAAAATTGCTGCGAGGCCTTTTTGGTCGGAAATGAGTTGTAAAACACGAAGGAGTCGGATTGTGCATAACTCCTGGGACACCCTGTAAAATAAGTGTATAAATGAATATGACACGTTCACATTCTGAATGATTTTTCAGTATCCAATGTTGAATAATGTAAAAACAGCCTGTCAGGTTAGTTATTTCCCATAAAATTGAAGTGAAAAGTTAATTAGGAGTTGACAACTGTGCATTCTTCCTAGGATTTTGCAAATTTTGATGATTGTAACTTGTGGGAAACAAGATCCGTTTAAACGTATTTTCAATTACTATTGTGTGCGTTGCTAATTGCACATTACATTGATCTCCTTTGATAAGTAGTTAAAGCCCTTCATATCATCAGATTGTCTTACATTGCTTGTATGGGTTAGACATTCGCTCGGGGGGAAATCCGATGGACGATCATTGTTCAACAACGTACGCTGTTAATAGCTAAAGTGCCGGTGATTGGTGTAACGTGATTGATCAATTATCAGACGACGGACCCGACTGACGGAGGTAGTTCGGTTTCCATCACATTAACAACTGATCTGAACAATAATTGCATTTCGTTCGCCTGACTGAGATCGCCAAGTAAACTGGTGAACATGTATTAATTGCAGGTGCGTTCCGACCTGAATTGAGTGGATATAGTTAGATGAACTATTCCACCTGATCAAACGAGAAATCAAGGTACAACTATGACAGCTTTTACATCAAAGGTGAAATATAGTTTCATTGGACCTCGCTCCCTCACAGAACCAATCGGGTTCTCCTATGAAATGTGCGTCTGTATTCACGTTTCATATAGGAGAAGCATCTAATCTGAGCCGTATATACTTGATCTTGGTTGCTCTCCAATACTCACGTTAATTTCCTATCTCTTTGCCCAGTGCTGGTATCTTGGCCTCGTATTATACAACTTCCAACTACTTAACGATCTAATACACTTTCGGTTGTACCTAAAAGTCTAAACGGTCTACTCATTCATTCCCAACAATAACCGGTTGATTGTGACAGCACCAAAAAAACGTGTGCTGCATTTTTGTTTACCAAGCAGCATTTCAATTCCTCAGTGATTCAATGTTGAAATACGAGAATAAAACTGTTTTGCGTCTGTATGGGCCCGCTCAACAGCTTTATGGACCTCCACGGCTAGATAAACTCTCTTGATGGTTCGTAATTACTCTTAAAAAACGTTTATCAAAGTCGATTTAGGAGCAACCCTTTGTTAGCCCATACAGGAGGATGACGTTGAAATTGAGTGTTTCTTATTACCTTTGTAAATGGTGGTAGGTCTTTAATTATATTTAGAGCCTCTGTTTTTGAATGAAATATTTGTCAACACAAACCGTTATTCAACCGTCTCTGTTATTTCTTTGATAATTATTATTAAGTTGTTATGAGGCTGACCAACCGCTTGATAGTAAAAAGTCCATTATATTTCTAGGTTGAAGGTGGCAAAACCTTTGAAATACGACTATGATGGGAAAAGGAAAGAGAGCATAAGGGTGGTAGCGAGGCATGAACTAAGGGAGGAGGGCACTATTTTGAGTGAGATTGACAGAGAAAAACGGCGGCAGGGGCGTAAGACAAGGGTAGAGGAAAGACAGATCAGTTAAGTGTACAGTTCAAGTGGTATACACGACACGAAGAACCATTATCGGCCAGAAATTATCGGCTAGAAAACCTGATATTAATGAACATGCAGCTCCACTCCGCAACCCATTCGATCGGTGAATGTTATACAATAAACGTATTGTATCATTATGGTTAACTAGTAATTGACATGACTTTTTAATATTTTTGCATCTCCTCTTTTTGCTAAATTGGACGGTTTGAATCATATTGAAATTGGACGAAAGAATTTATTTCTAATCCTTTCCAACCTTTCTATCATCATCAGGAAAGCCCATAAGAGTAGTAAGACCCATCATGCCACTGAATTTACCATATTTTTTCCCGGAATTCGATCACCCCAAAATGGCCAGAAATTTGAGAATCACCCAGGAGATCATCATACCTGGGAGAATCTAGGATAACATGTCGATTTTCAAAAACTTGTCAGGAAATCTGCTTTTTTATTCAATGAAAGTGTCGTGATTTTTCGTCTAAGTTGCTTTCTTCAAAGAAAACAATTTGGCTTTTTAAAAAAATTTAAAACTGACCCTCACATTCTTTAAATTAAAAAAAAACACATGTCCTGACAAAATTTTGAAAATTTCCCTTCGGAAAGTAAACTCCGATTATCGAGCTAGACGATGCTCCAAACCGAACCTTCCTGTCAAATTTCAGATTCTGCGCTTTTGGTGCATTTTATTAGATTTTCGTCTCTTTTCTGACATTTTGGTCCATAGTGCGGGAAAAAACTAACTTTTATTAATTTTTTTTTATTCAATTTTTCAAATCTAGGTATTTTGAAAAGTAAACCAGCAAGTTTTGAGCGCTGTTATAATTTGTTCACTTTGTTCATTATTGAAAACAATAAACCATAACTTGGATTAACTGCTACGGCCCCGCCAACTATTTATCCGCGAAATAGTTGAAACCCTCAATCCTTGGAGATAATCATTCTTCGGCCTGCATTTAGATTTGCTCCCCACTCATGAATTTATTGTCGGTCGAGAAACCTGCTTGAGACGAAAAAATCCGAAAACGAGATGCTCTCTCGCAGGCCTACAGCAGGCGGTGGAGCGATTTTCCCTTTATACCGATCGTATTTACCCTGGAAGAGGTAGTTCCGCCTCTTCCCCTCTCCCGCTCCGGGATTCGGCTCTCTTTTTTTCCACCCCCAACGTTTGGAATATTCAGGGGATCTAAAAGTTTATCGGCAGTTTGCGGGTTTTTTTTTCGTTATGTATTTTTTTCTTTCTCTTTTAGGTATATACTTCTGCCTTCTACCAAGTACCTAATCTGGGATCTCGGTTTTTTTCTTCCACTTGCCGTCCGAGTTCTTCGGGTTCTTTTTCTTTTTCGTTAACATAAATATCGCGGGAGGTGGGTTCGAGGTGGTGTAGGTGGTATTTCGCCTTTGCTAATGACCCTCTTCTTCCCGGGTGGCTTTGAGCAGCGGAGGGGGAGTGATGGAGTCTGATAAGTCAGAGTTGGAATAAGAAAGGAGGAGATTCGGCAGCTGTAACGCGTTGAGTAGGAAACTTGAACGAAATCCCAAAAACGAGGGGGCTTAGGGGACGCCAGAAATAACGAGGTGTTAAACAGTATCGTTTTGCAGCAAAATGTTTCATCATTGGTGTTGATAATCCACTGGACGAAAATTTAACTCGGTTCGTAGGAAGGTCATCGATGGATATGGATAGTCCTTCCTTCCCGTTTCTTTTAACTTCGAAACTTTATCATAAACCTGGAACATTTTAGCTTCTCGATTATCCTATGGGTGTAGCAGGTATATCGCCTCACCCTTTGGAAGGGGAAATCTGTCCACCTACTCACTTGTTATATGGGAGCAGAAGTTGATTCCTAACTTCTCACTCCAATATTAACCATCCTCAAGGCTGGCCCTCTCCACCCTGCTGTCAGGCAAAATCTTCGAGTCATTCGCAGTTTCATGAAACAGGAAAGGGGATCTATCTATATGCATCTCACATCTAAAGCACAGAAACACTCTAGGTTAGAAACCACTAACACATTCCTTTTCCAGATAAAAATTGTTTGCCAATTTGTGTAAGTTCGACATCAACATTTACATAACATAAAGTAACACTAACATGTACATACCGACAAGACGAAGAAATCCATGTATAGAACAACTGAAATTGAATGAGATAAAATAAAATACCTACCTACTTTTCACTTGTCCATAAATATATCACATAAATTATGGAAAAAAACGTGATTTCCGAAGGAACTCTTAAATATAGAATTCCATTGCAAATACCATCAGTTGGATAGATTGTCTCTATAGACACTTACCTGAGAGACTTCTTCTTGTACTATGTCCAAGCACGTTCACATTCACATTCCTGTTGACGGTCCCCTTGGTGAGAGAGAACGGTTAAATTTCAAGGGGTCACAGTGATTAAAATCACATCAATATCAATAATATAACATTTACATATCGTGAAAATTAAGGATATAAAAACCCCTGTTTCAATATTCTGGATTTGGAATAATATCGATTATTTAAAATTTCGGCCCTTTATTTTCACATTTTAGGATTGATGTTCTTATTAAACTTGGACTAGCAGTTTCAGGGAAAATCTCCGGACGTAGTGACGATACACTATTAATAATAAACCGTTGTAATCTTCCAAGAAAAAATTCAAAAACCTCAAAATGTGTTGTCAAGATACGTAGATGCCAAAAATCCGTTCGTCACGCAGCTTTTTTTCGAAACTGCTATACCACTGTTTAAAAAATTTCGTTCACAAATCGTACATCGATATATGATCGTTGTATTTAAGGGTGAAAATATAAAAAAATCGGAATCTCAAAATCTTTTGATATATTAAGTTAGTTTTGTAGTTTCCTTCAGATGAAACTGATACCAAAACGAGTCGCTGGCGACAGTCCCTGAGCATGGTGGATGCCATATTACTCCAATTATCTGCAAAGTTATAAACCTTAATGTAACAATTTCCTGGAGCTTTTGTTTGATTTTGGATTCTATCTATCCTGAATCGTAAAAAAAACTAATTTTGAGGTAATTGTAATTTTTTTATTATTGATCTACGTTAACAAAGGTTTGTTAAATTATTATTGCTGAAAAAAATTAACCAAATTATTCCACGTTACCTATGCAGTTTGAAATAACATTTTGTGAATGATTTGGCTGTTTTGTCGTAGTGACTTTTTTGCCTGTTTTTTTCATTTCTCTCATTTGAAACAAGCAAATATTGCTTACGTTTGTGCTTGGTATTTGTTATTGAGTCGTTCGTTAGTAAGACTGAACGTTGCCTTGCTTGGTGTGTGATCAATCTACTCAGCCGAGGGCTTGATAAAGAGAGAGGTACCGTATGACTAATCCGACGTCGTCCCGCTCGGCGCAAAAGCATCAAACGAGCCAATGACCGACAAATAAAGGCTAATAAGGCACATTGTGGTTCTCTCAATCAAGTCAAGCAATCTCGCGAGGTTCAGCGGAGGTCAGGGAAAACCAGAGTAAACAATAGTTCAAGAGAGATGGATGAGATGGAGGCGGGAGCGAGGGGGAACAAATCTGTTGGTCTCCCCTACAGGCAAAGCTGTACGTCAAGGGTCCGCCCCTGAGTGGGAGCGATTGATCAAAGTGGGTTTGATTGGAAGGGCGAAACAAACGAACAGTAACTGTGGCTCGGCTGAAGGGGGTTCGAGGGTTACAGCCCTTGCATATTTGTTGGCGAATCACAAAGAATCACCGAATGCCCTGTTATCTTTGTGACATCGACGTTATTACGTAAAGAATGAACATGAAACAGTTTACAAATACCCATGAATCGAGGTTTGGCTCATTTCTGATCCTAAAAAGCTCAAAGTAATTCATTTCCAAACTTTAGGGAGAGTATCCGAAAATCAGGCTATTAGGGGGTTTCCCAGGACAGTTTTGCAAATTACAAAGGATCCATATATTTTAGTATCAAATTCCAAAACATTCTAGTAGGAATGCATGGTGGTCAACGATATGAATTCGGCGTTACGTACATGCATGAATCATATATCCTTGAAGAAATTTGACTTGATATTCAGATAGAAAAAGAGGTTGTCTAATATTTTGAATAGGTAACTCATGTTCCACAAGTAGATACCTATTAGAGGTTAAATTCCTGGTATAGTTGTGTCAGTTGTTGTGTAGTTGTTCATTTCTGTTATAGAATATTTTGTGGTGTCATTTTAAGATTGTCAGCACCCAACAACCATCTACATGCTCTTTCTGATTGTTATAGTAGCCGATCCCTTGCAGTGGTTGGCTAATTGCTGAGTTTCTGGCCCCAAAGCACAGATCAATTAAAGCATCTTTAAATGGAAGGTGTGAACGTTAGTTCAATGAAGCCCTGTGATTGGACATTTCGCAGATTCATGGTTGTGGCTTTTCCAAAGTATTAGTCTTATTATTTATACATAGATTATCGCTTATCACTTGGTAGACGGATGTTTTTTATTGAAACTCCATTGATCCTTGGCTTTTAGACATGACTGACTTTGGCAAATGTTTAGTAAGGCTCTTCAATCACTAGACTGCATAACTTTGTGTAGATATGCATAATTTCCACAGTCTTCATGGCTATGGATTTTGCTGAGATGAATCTGAGGGCTCGGTTTTACGAACTAGTGTGTATACTACCATGTAGGCTGGATTCTGCACTACATTGCACAGAGGGGTTGTATCCATAAATGATAAAACTCCTCATTTTTAAAAACTATTTTCATGTTTACCCATTTCAAGTGTGATGAGAAGCTGTACCTCTCTCCTTATTGGGCCGACGTTTTTAAACTGTGTAGAATACAAGGCTCGCAATAATAAAGATCACGTGGCCAAACAGAGGGCTCCCCCAACTGTGTTCCTGGTCTAAACATTTGTCCTCTGGGAGCTGAATCTGTACGTGACTTGGTTCCCTGAAGAGTCTCTTCTCCGCTTCCACCTCAAGACTCCCCCTCTCCTCCAAACAGAGCGAAGCAGATCTGTCATAAACTTTACATCCTCCTACAGTTTCCTTTGTTCTCATCTTGCCAACCCGAATTCTCCAGTCTCAGTCAAGCCGAGGAATAACTGGATGTTCTGTTACACCGTTTTATTGAGTTCTGAGAAGTCGATACCGAATCCAATTGAACACTTAGGATAAAATACGAAAAGAGAAGATTACATATGAACGAATTTATTGGCGACTGCATTCATTCGATTTCCCACCAGACTCGTCTGAGTTGCCCAAACAACTGATATCAGTAACGGCACAAAACCGTCGATACTGAACTCAGCAAGACATACTGTAGCAATGTAAAATGTAAAAGGTCTGTATGGTAAATCACAGTCCAGGAAGTGCAGTTGCCAAATGATTTGATAAAGATGTGTCGAAAATGAACAATTTTAAGTTGATAGAGAGATTAAATATATCCAATTTCTATCGTATTACCTTGGCTCATCGGTCAATCAGCCCCAGCAGTTCACAGTTCTTTTGCATGCATGATCATACCTAGCAACTTTGATGGTAGCTTCGGTGTTGAGCTGATGATGAACTGCTGCAGCCGTCTGAGAGAGCTCACATAACTGTAGCGAACCGAATCCCCGGCTTTAATATAAGTAAATGTTTACCATCTTGTCGGTTTTGGAGGCACTGATCGACAGACGAACAGATTTACACGTCTTCGTCTATGCCATAGCAACGGGTGGCTAACTTATAATAGCTTTAAATGAAAATATTTATACTTGATAGCGCACCGTACCCACTCTCTGACTAGAACTTCATTGTACTTCCCGTGAACGCTCAAATTTTCTCGCACGATTCAAGCTGGATTTAGGCGCTCATCTACTCTGATTACATAATCGACTTCCCCGGTGGAATCCAAGAACTGGAATGCTTGTGTTGAACAAAGAACTTCCCAGTTTGCCGTGTAACCCTAGAAGGCTTTGCATAGCCCGTAAGAAATCTGCTGGAGAGTAGAAATTAAGTTTCCTCCCGTCCACTTTTCTCGTTGGAAGCGAGCTAAGCATTCCTCTGAGAACATCCTGAAGCCGGAGGCGTAACGTGAGCACGTAAATGTACTCTACGTAGGTAGAATGGGGATGGGGATCCCCCTCTTCTTTACATTCGCAGCTTCGGTCTTCGGGTTTCGTGTACATCTTGAACGTGAGATTTTAATGAATGATTTCGAACTTAAATGAGTTCAGTAACCTCACGTACTCTGATAAATGTTTCTTGAAGAGCACTTTTCCACTGTGTGAAATTATGAAATTACATTGGAAAGTATAAAAGCGGATATAAAGAAAGCTCATAACAAATATTTACAGAAAACTCATCAAAAATTACACCTGTTGTATTTTAGATCCGATGGAAACTGATGTAAAGCTTTGAAGACTCCTGTACTGGGCACGTGATTACCTTTGTTTGTCGTTTCGTTCAAACTTATATTGCTTCAGAGGCACTGGTCTGCAAATTTACATTTGCATCTTCAGTCTTGGGTTTCCTGTACATCATGAATGTGAGATTCTGATAAATTGTGTCGAACTTAAATATGTGGAATAACCTCACATACTCTGATAGCCTCAAAACTTAAGGTTCTGAGTGAAAACAAGATCTTGCAATAGGAAGATCGGAGATGAGAGTTAGTGGTGAGAGGTAAAATTTAGGTACCTATTCATAGCCTATTTTGTCTTTGGTGGTTCTGTGTGAAGAAGAGGATCAGAACAGGGAATATGGAAGGTGGTACGAGATTCTCAACTACCATGTGAGGAAGGTGGTATAATGAAGTAGTTAGCCTTTCTGAGAGTTCAGGCCAATGACCCACAACATCCAGGGGATCACCAGTAGTTCTTTCGGCTACTTCATCCATTACTGGTGATGTTCTGATTTGTGATAATTATACATTCATTGTAGAAGATGAAAAAAAAAGTGGTGAGCTTCAAAATATATAGAAATAGATGTCTGACTAGTAGCCAAATGTCCC
This sequence comes from Creontiades dilutus, assembly GCA_031894815.1. Lineage (NCBI taxonomy): Eukaryota > Metazoa > Arthropoda > Insecta > Hemiptera > Miridae > Creontiades > Creontiades dilutus. The sequence goes on along the minus strand of JAVIWC010005934.1, from coordinate 172,650 downwards.
ACATAGAACCAAAGAGGAGCGCAGACATTTTATTAAGTTTACCAAAATAACTTCGACAGTGAACGTGTTACTAAAATTCGTTCAACAGGTCGAACAAGTAAGAAAATAGGCAAAGTATGAAATTGGGGATAGATGACAGAGGGTGATTTTAAATTGGTTTAAGCTTCGGTTGGATTAACAGTGATATTAACTCCGTATTCGGCCTTGGCACCAATCATCTGTCCCTACGGGCTGCGTGGCCACACCCCTAGGGAAAGCAGGTGGTGGTGATTGGCGAACCTTTGTGGCAAGTGAACGAGGGAACGAGTCCAACTGCCTCGCTTTATATGCGTTTGTTACTGTTCGTTCCCAGGAAAAGCGAAAACTAGGGAAGTTGCAGTTCCCACACGTTACTGTAAATACTGTTCAACTTTCATGCTGCCAAGCAGCACACGCCGAGCTGTTTTGTACATGAAAAAGCTTTGATGTTTCATATCGAGATGTTATGCGTTTTGAAGAATAAAAGATGTATTTTTATGTTTCAGTGGCGCCTCAAAGACCGCGGATAGAGCATAAGTCCGCTCAGGTCCTACCGGGCAACAATGTGACGGCGAGGTCTGGCGATAAGACCACCGTCAAGTGCATCAGCAGGTACGGGAACCCGCCAGCGAAGCTCAAGTGGTTCCTAGGTAAGCCTGAATATATCACAGATTTTGTCATGAGTATAATATTTTATCATTATTAACTATTGGAAAAATTGAACATAGTATCCTTGGGGAGGTTAAGATCATTGTTTCCTAATTGAAATGTATCTTTCTCAGGTGAAACTGAGTTGGTGGGCAATCAAAGCAACAGCCCAGAAATGGACAACCCTCGAACGTGGGTGGCGAGTTCCATCCTAGAGCTTCACGTAGAGAAAGTCCAGCATGGGAAAACGCTCCGATGTGTCGCCGTCCACGAGTCCTACCCCACCAAGGCGCAGAGCCTCGACGTCCGCCTTGACGTCACCTGTAAGTACCATCTTAAAAAAATTATCACTAACAGAAACATAAATCAGCAATAGCAGATCAATCAGTTAAGATTGTGTTGTTCCTATCTACCCCAAATATTATTTAGACTTCTTATACGTCTCAGATTGTGTATAACCAATTAAAAAACATCAGCACCGATCAGTAGAGGGATCGTCGAGGCTATTTTTTCCTTATTGATGCACGTTGCTGAAATAGACGCTCGCCTAGAGATGCCACACATTGTGGGATGAGTGAATGCGTGCTGCCTTTGATTTGGACCTTGAAGGGAATACTTACTATTATATGCGATCACCTGCCTGTCTGTCGCCTCAAAAAGCAAACTTAAGACCAATATCACCGAGCTTCATATTTTACCAGTCAAGCGTGCGCCAGGCGCCTAAAAGTTTTCCCGTCCATCTCTCCCCGTCATTCCAAACTTGGCTCCTGAACGGAAACTCAAACATTATCTCGCTCAAAACTGATTGAAACTGGGAAAAAATTATACTCCTGCGCGCCTGCAAGGCAATTGTTGTGACGGCACCAGGGATAACCGTCCGGCAGGTCCTTGACTATGACGGATCTCCCAGCCAATCCGCGCATGCCCGACCCCAACACACCTACAGTCCGCGACAACGGGAGTCCTCAATTTTCAGATTACATGATGAATGTGTGGGAACCCTGATTGACAGCCTGAAGATTATCTTCAGTGAAACTGACTGTTGCCCAGGGACTCACCAACAGTGCAACCGGCACTTTGTCTGGATGTTTGCCTGTATTAAGAGGAAAACGGGGCAATCTTCAGCAGGCCCACTAATCGTGTGTAGAGGAAAATCATTTGGTCAGGTCGAACCCGTTGCCCATCTCACCGTCCTATACCCTATGGCCATAAAATGTACGTCCGTTTGATCTTTAAGTAAGCGGACTTCAGGTCATGTGCTGTGTTTGAGGGTGACTTCCATTGTAGTCGCCCCCAGTCTGAAATCCCAGCCGACTAAAAGGCCGATCACATGCACAATGTACAGCACCTCGGGTAACCGTCAACGTTTCACCAACCCTGCCAACGGGCGATTGCCGTAGGCATTGCCCTAGTACCTTCAGGTCACCAGTTCAGTGGGACATCGTGTGAGATATGGAGCGCTCAACAGTAAAACCCGTCGTTATTACTTGATTATGTGTAATATTGAAAAGGGTTGACATGTTCAGTGACTATTCATTTAGTCTATGGACGTGTTTTCAAGATCAAACCTTTGAAACCCTCCACGTCAGAGCTGTTTCATTATCATATGACCAGCGTTACGTTACCAAAAGGTGACTTCATTATCGTAATTATTATCGCGACGATCCAAAGTTTAATTAACGGCGGAGATGAACTACCGGTGTAAAAGGCGAGAACCCACGTCTCGTTGGCTTTAGGGTCAGTTGCGCTCCGGCTGGGAGAAGACCGAGGTTCGAGTTTCCAAGTCGCATGTCAACCCTCGATTAATCTCTTAGGCCAGGAGGGAGAATTAGAAAGGTTACGAGGTAATCAAGAGTGAACGGTTGGTCTGATTGGTCATCAATCACTCGCTACCCCCACCCCAGCGACCCCTTCAAAATACATTAAATCAAACTGCGAGCCGCTTCCACTCGTACTTCAAACGCTCAAAGCCCCCTTCAAACTCAAGAGAGGGTTTACGTGTTTGAACGAAAGGACCTTCAAATGACTAATTCCCTAAACTCAATAATTGGATATTAAATCAATATCAGGATAAATTCTGATTGAATTATTAGCTAACTTACAATAAATTTTTGATACATTTATAGAATAATTCCGAATAATTAGGGGAAGATTCGTTTTCACTTCTGTGAAATGGAATTTTTCTTTTTAAATCAGAATTCGTACAAGCATTCTACGTTTTTGACCATTTTTAACAACAAATCCTTGTGACAAATTTCATTGTATAGTTTTTATCTCATTTTGGCGAAGTCATCCTGGAAACTTTTTGGGTCGGTTACGAATACGATGAACTGAAATTCTGAAACTCTTGCATTTCGGTTCTTGATATTACGATGTATCGTTATCTCCTCCAACTTGAATAAGAGTGATTGTTGTCCCACTCCTCTTTCGCTTAGCTTTCAGCAGATGAATTTGGTGGTGAATTCTGGGTTCGACTTCTTAGTTTCAGCATGTTCTATTACAACTTAATGCGTGCAAATGGATTAAAACTTTACGAGGGAAAAATAAATCGAATTAAAGAAGGAATCGCCTGAGGTGCGTTACTTTTGAGTAGGGGTGTGTATTAGTTATCAGCGATGATAATTGAAGGATATGAAGGGGTTGTCTGTTATAGGGGAGAGGATGCGATTCGTCGGGTCAGATATTTGAAGGGTGATGCTTAGTTCAGCGGTTACTCCCACCCTGTCTGCTCACCTCAGCACCCCTTTGCTGCGCCAGCTGAGGTGAACCTGCGGCTTTGGACGTGAGACGGACTCGTTTACGGTCCCGTCAACATGAAACGCCCTCGTGAGACCTCTCTAATCCTCTAACCCCGCTCTCGGAGAGGGTTTCATTAGAGGCTGAGCCTTAAGTAGATGACGTCCCCTTTCCCTCAAACGTTCCACCTTTTCGACATACACAGACGTCTCCGTGTATAAGTAGGTGACTCTGCAGCTCTTGTAAGTAGCTGATCACTTCACACAGGTGGAGACTATGATCCAACATCAAACACTTGATAGGCCTTGTCAGTCCCTCCACCGTAAATCCCTCTAGCTTCTCTCGATCTTTCACAAGTTCACTGCTGAAGGGCTATCCGTTTAGCCCTGAGTGAAGATAAGTGGAGTTTATAAGCATTGTATGATTTTAAATAAATTTAGGTTCGAGTAATCATTTTAAAGTACTTCAAAAAGGATTCCGTTGGAGAAGAATTGTAATTCAAAAATGAGGAGGCATTGCAATAGTTTCATTTTCTAAAAAAAAAAAAAATCCACTGATATAGATATTCCGTGACGTTTTTGGGTCGATTTCACCAACTTTCAGTGATCAAACTGAGTTGTCGCCGTGAGCGAAACATACAGAAAGCGGTAAAAGCCCCTTTTCATTGGATTATTTCATGGAAAGTTGCTATTGTAAATTCTTTTTGGGGCGTACGATCCGAATTCAACGATATGCACATGCTACCGCGATCCGATTTTGTAGGGAGCTTAATTAATCGTTTTAATGGGTAAAATCAGTTTGATCAGCTGTTTTTTTACTATGAACAACCCATTATGTAAGCGCGGAATTGTTATGTATAATTAAACAGTGATTTCAAATCACTGTTTAATTATACATAAAACAGTGTTTTATGTATAATATTTGTTGTTAATTATACACCATTTTCAAACAATTACATAACAATTACAATCACATTATGAAACTGAATATAACCAGATCCCAAAAGAAGTTATGAAAAATTGGAATTCACTTTTCACATTTGCTGTGGATTAGATGTAAAAATCTACTTTTTAGGATCAAAGTACCTGAGTTCATCTCCGAGACGAGGGAATAATGAGCCTCAATATTATTGGGTCTGGGATCCATAATAGAATTTAAAAAAGAAGCCGCACCAATTGTTTCAACTGACAGAATATATTTTTTTGCATTTATATGCAGTTGTCTTGAAGTAAACGACAGTAAAAATAGTTTTTGTGTTAACTCTTGGAAAGCCGAGATCCTAAATAATTTTTTCACGTAATGAGGAGTCGATAGCACTAAATTAAAAAGGTAGAAACATCTCAATATCTTGACTTAGACCTAGTTTTCCAGCTATTGAAGCTGCTTGAAAATTCTTGGCTTGGCATCAGGGTTATTGCGAATTTGGCCCCCTTGCGTATGGTGTAAATTACGGTGATTATGACCATGACATAAGGTCTAAAATATGCAAAAACTGTTGAAATCATACTCCCAGGTGATGATGTGGGCGCGAGTGAAAACTCAATTCTCAGTTCATTGAGTTCTCAGTTTCAACTTTTGGCATACCACTTCGAGCTTTTGGCATATCAATTCATACTTTTCACAAACCCAACTAATCCAACATTCCACCCCATGTAAAGTTGCGTTTACTCGTAAAACCTATGAAAGCCTATAAAAACAAAACTCTAGGAGCACTTTTTGCTGGACATCAGTCGTAGAATCCATCTCTGACGATTGGGTGATGTAACCTACATATCGCTGTCGTTAAGTATGTTGTAACTCAAATCAGAAGGTTGACAGTTGGTGTGAAATTCAAAACCCTCCTGCCATTTCCTGCATTAAAAACACCGAAATTAGGGTAATTTTTGCCTAATGAGCAGAACGCTATTTTTCACAATTTCTTCCAACGCAGAAGAACAACAATCGTCGCCCTCAACGAAGCCGGTTCAACTCTTTTTTCAAATACGACCGCTAATTGTGGTGAAGAAGGGAACGTGGGATCGGGCGCAATAAAAAAAATGTACGCGTGACGATATTGTACCAGAGATCTTCCCTAACCCCCAGTGAGTGGGAGAGAGATGAAAACCCCTAGCGCTGATCACGAATTCATTGTATCCGGGATAAAAACGTAGCTGCCGGCAATGCTTCTGTTTATACAAGATCCGACCGCCTTTTTTTCCGCCTTTAGCGCTCCTATCGGCGCGTTGGCGAGCTAAATGTTTGCTGGGGGATGCCGGTCACGCGCTGGCTCTTGATCGAATCATCGCCTTCCTCCGAAACGGAGAACAAACACAGGAATTACGGATGCGGTCTCACTGCCAAGGGGAGCTGCTCAGGCTGCTGCTGTTATTTCTGGAGGAGAGTTCTGAGCAGAAGGGACATCTAATGGGGAAATGAGGCATTCAGAATCAAAAAATAGGATGATCGCACAAGACCAAATTTTACAGGAGAGGCGAAAGTTAGTTTTGGTCTCAGTGGACTCCATGCCATTAACCTACCTACTTGTTAAATTAAAATACAAAGCTATGTCCCATTAGATAGAGCTAGCAAGAGGTTAAGACTATTGACGTCATCTTTATGCGAAAAAGAAAACATTGCATTTGTACGGAAAAAGGTTTATCCGTCTGGAGCTTAACGCAATTCTGATATTTGAATTGGCGTCTGCGGCTTTTATCGTCTTTAGCCGCATTACCATCCACTTCCATGGCTTCCTAAAATACAAATAGTCCCTATATCATCTCAACGAACGTTCGGTGTTACTGTTGTCTATAGATTGTGGGAATGGCTGCGAACACGACTATTAAAAACACCTTAACAGACAACAATAATCAGAAGATAATGCATAGATAATTCAGGAGATATGCGTAGAGCACGTAAATCGGTTCTCAACCAAACACCTGTTTGGATTGATAAGTTAATCATATTTGTGTGCCTCCTGAAGTTCAATAATCATCTCTATCACCTGTGAAACACGCACACTCCAAAGCTTAGTAGAAATTCAAATTATGAATGCAAGCCAAATGAATGAAATTGAATAATAAACCCCAGTGAAAGAATTTGCAGCGTTTTTTTACTGGTTTCATCGACGCCGTGGATGGATTATTTGGCCCTTAGGCAAAGAAAACGAAAGCCAGTTGATGAAATTTATCGGTTCCGAGGAAAACTAGTCGAGTTTCACCATTTGTATCCTTACATTTACATTTTACAGGGAATTTATTAGGTAATTGTATGGTATATAATTTACAAGGAATAATTTATTAAATGGTGTTTTGATTTTCTTGAAAAATCGTTTCTTTCGACACAGCATCCCAGGCCAGATTTGCGAGGCTCCTGTTGTTATAAATCTTGCTTTTTTGTTCCACAAAACTTATCTCTTTTGAACTTCTGAAATTATCGCATCTATGATAAAATTTAATGTAAACCTCAAAGGCAATAATTAACTAAAAAAACAATATCGAAGAAGAACGGTAGAATCTCAACAACAGTATGTTAACCTGCAAACTGTAAACAAATGATAACGCGATTTCGAAATTACGCGACAAAAATCGAACCGATTTGAAAATCAAACCACGCGAAGCGAGCGTTAGCCGCGACAAACGCGACTACCGCGACGCCGCGTTGCTACGTAAGACCATAGGATTGTATTTGATCGCGCTAACAGATCGCGTTGGTCGCTCGCATTCGTTTTCCACGTAAGACACTGCGTGACGGGTTTGGCTACAAGACCGATTTAATCGAACCTTTTCGACAGTCGTCTTGAACGAAACACAAGCGGAGAAATACTTTCAAAATTTACTTACAAAGAAGCATTCTTGCTCGACTCTATATTTGTAGGACTCCCTTTGCATTAATGGAGCAATTGAATCTTCACCACCGCAAACACTGCTCGCGGGCTTTGGTACACAGTTCAAATCCACTTAACGTCCTCCCAGTACATGTGACGTCAATCTCACGGACGTCATTATCCCGTCAATCAAGCTTCTCATTCGCGGTCGATATTCAAATTTCATAAGATCGACAATAGACAGACGGTGTAGCGCGTCTTGACGTTACCCTATAGGATCTGACAGCTCAGAGTTTGATCCATGCAAAATTGAGTGGTAAAGCCGATACGGCCTTCGAACTAAACTGACACCAACAGCTCCTTGCATTTAGATATTAGATATTAACTCTAACGATATCCTATTGGGATCAGTATTTCAATTTTCTTCCCTCCCTAACATTTTTGAAACTGTTAGTCTCATTTGTGCAGCTTGACCGAATAAGCAAACTTCTTTATTTGAAGAACCGTTTTAATCGACCATTATTTTAATCCACTTCAAACTGTTCGAGATGTGTTGATTCCGATGATAGAATTTTTTTAAATTCCTCCTTCAGCGGTACTTATTTCTCCATGTCCGAAGTTTTTCTCTAAAACTCCGTTGCCAAAGTTATGAAATTTAGCTTGAAAATAACAATAACAATTCTATGCTGCTAATCAGCGCTTGTTTTGCTGCACCATACCCTTCCTCTAGATACTCCCGATCAGAATATCAAAAACGATCATAAATCAGCTGAAAGAAGAGTTAATTTTGAAATCCAGTTTTTCAAGCCTCTTATTTGAGAGGGATAGTGAAGCGTAGATAGACACTTTAGTCTATCTCTTTAAATTTCTGTAGTGAATCTCTACTACATCCATGCGCAATATAATTCAGCAATTTGTTTATTTTTATAACAGCTTTTGTTTCGGACAAAGTGGCAAGTAGAGGTTAGTGTTCACTGAGTTATATTTAAGAGGAAGCCATCCAACTGTCTTTGGTGTATCTAGTAGTCTATTACAACGCATAGAGACACAGTCGTCAGCTGAAGGGTGCTTGTGGCTTATTCCGTTCCTAATCGATCAACGTTACAGGAATCGAAATGGGCTCTTTTTTGACATCTAGAGTCCAATACAAGATATGCAGGCTCGAGGCCCTGTATAGGTTCAGCACAGACTACGTCTGATATACTCGTACATAGATCTGTGATATCTAATACAGAGATACAGAAACCACTGTGTAACAATTTTAGCTTTTTCTGTCAGTTTCCACACCGAACCCTCACAAATTGGACTACATCCTGGGAGATTTCGGGGAAATAATCTCTTAATTTAGGCATAATTTCCAAATGGTACACGCCCTTTCCCGAAGATTAGCATCAATTCAGTATACTGCATGAAGTGCTTAGGGATTGGAATAGGGGCCGTAACCCGTCTGCTGTGTTCTGATAACCTTGTTTGCTTTCGTTTCAACGAGATAACAGATTTACATATCCTGACTAGTATGAGTATATTTCGTTTATATTCTCTCTAACTCAAACTCCGATTATGCGAGTAGTTTTTGGGGTCTCTCAATTTTATATTACTTCCCGAGTAAATCTGAAACTTACGGAGAAATCTTTCAACCTGCTGTTTTATTGATGCTCCCGAATATTCTCGTTTTCCCCGGAAATAGGACGTACTCCCTGAATAATGGTATGTACTGTAATCGAATTTGTTGACTGTAATCGATCACATGACTGGATAGATCACATGGCTGTGTTGTTATCAGCCATGTGATTCATTATATCACACTGAAGATCCTAAAATCTTCATTTATCACCATTTATCCAATAGGTAAGCTGATAAAATTTATCAAGGTAAGTTTCATTTAATGAAACGTTAACTCCAGGTGCATTACAAATAAAATCACTCAGGATTAATGACTGTAATCGATCACATGGCTGTTGTTGACCTCCCTCCCATCCCAATTTAAGACACACACCATAGCGGGTACATGTCAGATATCTTGTACGGGAATGAGCAATAAATGATCAATGCCAATGCAATCTACTAGCAATTTTCGGAACTAAACAGTATAACTCTCTAGCAAACGATTTATTGACTGTAATCGATAACATGGCTGTGTTGTTCTCCTTGGTAAATGAATAGAACGAAACCATATTCTCACATGGTTACAACAACATCCTAGTCCTGTTACTCGAAAAAACTTTATGTTTCCAATTCTGAAAAATATCAACTCGAAATATCAGATTATTGAGAAATTATTGATTAACAAGACAGAAGGGATGAACGAAACTGGATTCGTTCATGAGCCATCTATATTCAGTAGGTACGAAAGTTTCAAACTGAATGGATTTTGTGGAACTCGTATTTCTTTGTGAAAATTCATAACTAGGTTTTGTTCATGTAAACTTGAAAATAAAGAAAGAGAAAAAATTTCACTCTCTTGCATGCTCGGCGCATACCGAGCAAATGATGTTTGTGAAGGAGAAACCAACTCTAAACCTCGAAAAATTTTCCACAGATACGCTGAAACTGAGGCTCAGTTTGCTATTCCATGTGGGAAATGGTTGAATGGCGAGGAAGGAAGGGGGGGAAGAAGGGTAAAAAAGTTGTTCTCCTCTCCAGCGTGCTCGCGATATTAGGCCGCCTCACCAGGCATTTCTGCCGGTTATTGGTCCGTTTAATATGCCGTCCGTTGAAAATAAAAGGGCGTTTTTCAGCCGTAAGCCGGCGTGCATGTGTGTTTCAGTGAACAACAGAGGCCTAAACCGGGTAAAATGCCTACCTATTCGTTTGTGAATGACTTAATTGGATTTTTCGGTTGTGGAATGTTTGAGAAACCGAGCCCGGTGGGTAGGCGCAGGATTCCGTGTGGCTTCAATTCAACAACTAGCCCGTTCGGTGCGATCTCCCCAACTTCGAAATTGCCTAAAAATGTGGGCGCGTTTTGACCGCTAATTCCGCCTATTGAACTCATATTCTGACATCTGTTACTAGTACTTCGTTTTGAGTTTCCCCCAAACGTATTTCAAGTATTTTTTTGTTAATAAGGTTTTTCCAGTTATGAACTAGTAACTAAAGCATCAAAGAATCCAGCCACAAAAATCTAAAACAATACTTGACTTGCATCAACATATACCTAGTTGAAACTAGAAAAATGATGCTCTGTCATTGGTCAATCGCCATCGCGGCCAGTAAAGTGGCAAACAATATTACATGGACCCTCAGTCCCTTTAATGAATGTTTTGGCGTTGAAGTTTTAGAAAATACAGCATAGCCTTCAAACGATCGAATTTTGCGACAATCAGAAAGAGCTCAACTTTTGGTAGTGGGAACAAATCGTATCCTGGACTCAACATTGGTGAGTGAGTATTTTCTTCTAAAGAACCATGAAGAAAAGGGATTCTCAGAGGGCTAGTGGCTCAACTATGAACATCCGTTAACAGTAGAAATACGGTCAATTTCATCAAATTACTAACAACTTTCCGTAGCCGTGAAGGTTAGGCATTAGACTGTGGTACAAGAGGTTGAGGGCTAGAAACAAAAAAGGTGGCTAATTAGTTTTTTCGTTAGATGTACACATCACAATGTGGGAGTTTACATCAATACGCAGAGATACTTCCACAGATTCCAACACACTGATTTAAATAGATCGGAATCCAGTCCAACTAATCTACTCATGGTTGGAAGGATTGATTTAGGGTATATTTTTGTTTTTGAGATGAGAGCGTACTCAATTATCCGTAAATTCTTGAGGGAGCATCCAGCTCATCAAACTGAACAGAACACGGAAGGTTAAAAACTATGAAAAAAGAAGAAAGACGCTTATGTTAAACCTAGACAATGTTTGATAACAGCCATCCGGAGACGTATGATTGAGTAACTCCATCCGTGTGACGGTTTCTACGGCAAGCCAGATCCCATTACTAAAAAATCATGTTTCTTCTCATTTTTGACGAATATTCATTCGGAATATTAACAAATTCTTTCATCTTCAAGTTTTGCATGGTCCCCTATGGCATTCATCGCTCAAAAATCAATACTGCTTTCCTTAAGACCATAATTCTACTTTCAAATAGAGGGGAATCCTGCTCAGATGTGTAGGGAGGGTAGTTTGGAAAAGACTGTTTAACCATCTTCCCTTTTGAAACGATTCGAACGATTCTATCCACTATAGTGTGGTAGGCCCGCAATACATTTCGACTCACTTTTGAAGGCGTTGATGAAAATGTGCCCGTAAATCCTTGCGACAAGCTGTATTATTAAGAAACATTTATGATTGTTTAAAACATTTCAATGATCTACACATTGATATTACGTAGACAAAGAACTTACGTGCAACACACCCCCTTCGCAAGATATTTTCGTTTCCTTTTAGTGAAAACAATGCTTCCATTGACAACTAGATAGACTCCGAAGCAATACGAGAACTATATTCCTATGTCGATGAATATACAGTAAGTTACAGGCAGGTATTTTTGAGAGGGAAATTATTTTTTCGAGACCTTGACTGATCGACACTACTTCCCATCAACCAGCTTTCCGTTTCGAACCCATTTGCAGGCCGAAGTTTCAACAAAACCACCCAGAAAACTCACAAAGAAAACGATCGCAGTTAATCTGACCGGTAGAGTTAATTAATTGTCACATCCGTTCGGAACTTTCGCGGTTTTGGAACGAGGATAATTCCTTTCGCGAGGGTTTCTCATCGGTCGACTTTTCTGGGCGATTAAAACCGCAAAAAGTCGAACTAGCTTTCACTGTGTTGAGACCGAGAGGTGGGAAGAGGAGGGGGGGCGGCTAAATTCAAATTTACTGCCTGGAAGTGCGGTGGGGATGGTGGGCTCTTTAACGACGAAGCGGCCATCAGAACCTCACTTTCATTTTCTCCGGTTTATTACCCATCCTAATTCAGTCTTTTTCCGCCCCCCACTCTCCCGCCCTCTGCTTCCGCGGGTCCTTTTAAATGAGGTTCCCAGGGAATCGAAATGAGCTCAAAAAGAAAGTCAGTTAAGGGAAGTATCTAATTGAAAAAGTTGCCCGGAGGATTTAAAGGTTCGCGAGGCGTAGTTTTGAGTTTTAATGGTCTTAATGAAATTTATGATTCCGACATTTATCCACAGTTCTTTTTTTATGCTGAAGGTGTGTCAACAGTTTGTTGGGTCGAAGTTAAGAAATTGTGTATTGTGCAGCATGACCACTTTACCGAATTTTAATAGTTTTTTCAAACTATTTTATTATTATTTTTTACTTTATTTTTTTATGGCAATAGGTTACAGAATGGCTACCCATGGTGCCAGGTAATTTAATTGTACAAAAATATTAAATTAAGGAATCGTCTTCTAGGTCTTGATCAAAATTGCACATTCACACAGTCCAGAAATTCAAGTAGGTTGTTGTACGAGCGTCTTGTCGGATCTTTTAATATTTTATGTTACAAGTTCATAAATTCATGAACTCCTGTCAATGTTATCTGCCAGTAATGCTCAACTTTACTAACTAAACTATGTGCTTCTAATATCTGGGTCTAACATCTAACCTAAAATTTGCTGCTGCTACCATGGACAGTGATCTACGAATTACAATATTTGAAAATAATTACTTAATTAAAACAGTGTTCAGGTTTGGCTTTTTCGTCTTCTAGGTCATTATTTTAGATTAAAACATTAACTTGTTAGTTTTGTTCTGTGCAAGCCTATATTATTTGGCGCAGTCAATACGACCAGAACTTGAGCTTCTAAAAGAAAATCCATCTGCCAAGTTGGGTGGGCAGTAGAGTTTTCTCACTTATTGTAACCTCACTTTCATTTTGTCCAGTTCATTACCCAACGTAATTCAGCATTTTTCCACCCCACTCTCCTATATCTGTGGGAAATGAGGTCCTCAGGGATTCGAAATGAGCTCGAAAAGAAATTCAGTTGTTCAAAATCCAATTGAAAAAGTTGCCCGGAGGATTTAAAGGTTCGCGGGGTGCAGTTTTTGAGTCTTAATGGTCTGAATGAAATTCATGATTATAAAATTTAAGCCCCGTTATTTTTTTTTTATGCTGAAGGTGTGTCAGCAGTTTGTTTGATCAAAGTTGAGAAATTTTGTCTATGCACAGCATAACCACTTTAACGAATGGTCGTCGTTTCATTCATATTATACTATGCTGCGAGTTTATAAATTCATGTGAACAGTAGTGCTCAACTATTTTAACTAAATTGTTTCATACCAGTATCAGCTACTAGAGCGTGTTGGCATGCAGAGACAGTAAGCCAACCAAATCGATATTAAAATGAAACTGCTTCCAGTAGTGGAATGTCCGTCTAATGAGTTCTTATTTCAGTTTACAACCCAAACTTGCTACTTTCGTTCTCTGCAATACTACTTTATTTTTCGAGGTCAATAGGACCAGAAATGAAACTTATACGCAAAAATCCTTCTGCCAAGTATGGTGGGAGTTTTCTCGCTTATTGAAACCTCACTCTTAATTCAGTGTTTTTGCAGGTTCTTCCAAGTCAACACTGTTTTTTAAATCACAATACTTTACGAGTTCATTCATGTTAAAAGCCGAAAGAATATGTAACTCCAAATTTAATATTCATAAATAATTATAATGATATGATAATTAAAATGAAAGTTTTCAGTTTTTAAATTCTCGTCTAATTAGTTCATATTTCAGATTAAAAGATAGGTTCCATGCAAAACTAAATTTCTTGACCCAGTCAAAAGGGCCAAAACTAACTCTGCAAAATGTCAGTTACTTGCTGTTCTCCACTAATCTCTCACTTTAACAAGATGTGCTTCTCAGAAACTCTAAAAAAAAGTCCAGGTTTTACGTGTGTCAAATAATTTTATCGATTCTCCAGCCCAGATATCTATACAAGCTGAAATACCGTCCAATCATTCGCGTTGATTCCCTGTCTGTATATTTTATGGTGATCGCTCCAAAATTGATCTTGTCGGATCTACGCTGGATTACGCAGGGGGAATCGTCGAGAATCCGCAGCCTCTCGGCATCTCATTGTTTGAATAGTTGACCTTCATTAGGCCCGAGGAAGATGGAAAGGTCTGGAATGCTCAAACAGCAGTGAATCAACTGGGGTGACCCAATCAATTTCGCTATTTAGCACCCGAGCCTCGCCCTCTCGGAATCCGTCCGTTCATAGACCATCAACCCCTGGGACCGCCTATTTAGAGCTGAACATAAATAACGGTTTTCGCGGTCTGACGTTCCCGTTCCGAGAGCTGTGTTTCTGGTTGTTCCCCAGAACTGTGATGAGGGTTTTGAAACAAAGCTGCGGACTGGGTTCGGATTAACATTTTACAACGAAATGTATTGCCGATTAATTGCCCTGGCACCAGCGGGCCAGGATGTCTCCATTCTGGCGGGTTTGAGGGCGGTCGAAGCGTGAGGGAAGAAAAATACCGTTCGAAACTGTTGGTTGATTAATATTTATGATCTAGTTGGAGCTACGTAAACTGAACACGGTATTGATTTGCAATAGATTTCATAGTAATTGGTTTCTTCTTTTCAATAGTTTTGTGAAAGATTTAAGTGAACATCACTCTTGCAGAAATTAACACCAACTTGACCCTGCTTTACTGAACTGTATTGAAAAATGTCCGATAATGTGTAGGATAGAAACTCAAAGAGGCTATATCTGGTCTCTTGATCCAAATGTTAGCAGTATTGTCTGACCCTATTATCGCATTTCCAAAGTTACTTATCAGCTTGAATTTATTCACCAAATTTTTTAATCAATCACACACTTCTATTCAATTTTATTTGTCTTGTATAGACTGTTTAGTAATATACCTGGGGCCACTGATTTTGTGTTAGTTCAATTTACTGCTTACTATGAATCGGTAGTTTGTCGACCGTTACGGGAAAGGAAGCAGTCTCAAAATTTTCCGAATGTAGCTAACCAAGTCCAAGTGTCCTAGGCTTGATGGAATCGCATCTTCAATCTCCGAGGCCACTTAGCCCATCACAAATAGATAGCACACGCCCAAATAAGCAGAACCATCACTTAAGATCTGCTTAGGATCGGCTTCTTGAAGGAGAATCTGTATTTGCCTCACTTTCCACTGTTATCGTAAAGACTTCAATGCATTGCCTTCGTCACACATCATTGGCAGCATAGTTGCTTAGGTTCAACATCAAAGATCTAAGAAAGAAGATTATCCAGAACCGTAGTGTACTAATGCTGTTTGAACGTAAAGGGCACCTGCATCTTCCATCTCGAGATCTATTAGCTGTTCACCATCCGGATCACCACCTACCCTAACATCCTAGTTAAGAGCATTTCTTAAAATCCTCGTTTAGAACGGGCTTTATGGAGCCAGAAGAAGTGATCAACGTTTTCGGAATGTCCTTAAAAGCAAGGGACAGATCAATCTCAAAAACTTTGTCGCTATTGACTACTACGTACTTCTACTAGAGGAACTTTGAAAAACCCGTTTGTTATTAAATCATTCTATCTTAACATAACTTTCTTTTATCTTCCAAGGTAGAGAAAGATATATCAATTCCACCCTGTATAAAGATTGTATAACGTTACAATCTAGGAATCGATTCAAGTTTTCTTAGCACAAATGGGACACATGTTTTCCTAGGAAATCTTAGTGTAAGTAGTCACTTATTCTCAGTTTGAATAAATAGTTTTCTTGTAAATTGTGTAAAAAATTGATTTACTTGTAAAGTAGACTATAAAATAGGTTCACCCAGCATTTACCGGTTTAGGGCAGTAAAATAGGTGAAAAGTTCAAAATCATCATTATCATACAAAAGTCCAGCTGGGGCGGTGTTATTCATGTTCTCTTTTATCTCTGACATTGTCATAATTGTACTAGTAGTACTCGTCTGAATTTCCAACAATACAAGATCTATAGGCTTCGAACAAAACGTCAAAATAGTGGATAGAAATCCGCCACGAGGCCGATCTCACAGCCGATATTCCGTAGTTCATGATTGTTAACCAAGTCTCTGGGGCTATCAGTTCCATAACTGCCAAAATAAATCCAAATCCTTTTATTTAAAAAAAATGTTTTGATATTTTAATCCGTTTTCGATTCAATTTACAAGGATTGAACAAAGCGTATTGTAACATTTGCTCATGGCCACACTTTTTCTCCAACATTGCTCTTCACTTTTAGTTACTCTAGTTGATATCTCTAAATATAATTGCGGAGTCTGTTCGGTTATTCATTAGTTCAAATACGTGACATTTTTCCAATTTTGAGAATTTCGATACCCGTCATAACTCCTGAGAAAAAGATCGAAAAGAATAATACACTAAGTGGAATATACACCTCCATTATGAATATCATGATATTAATATCACCACTATACGAGTCCAACAGTATTAAATTGATAACAAGTAATACACCCTCTCGAGTTTTGAACTTAATGATTTCAACAAAAACTACATTTGGCTTAACTGTAATAGTGGAGCATATGCCAACTCGGACTTGGTTTTGAGCCCTAACTACTACTATACATATGTATATAGGACACTGTTTCATATATTGTCTGTAGTATTCGCAACGCTTGGAAAACAATGACTTTGATCATCTCCCTGGATCAATTCTTCTAGGAGTCTCTCTATTGAAGAAACTGTCTGGAAAATAACCCACATTGAGAGTCAAACGACCTTGTTTAGTTCCGCCGCCGACATTCCAGCTCGTACTGAGACAATCACAGAACTCCCAACTACTTGCAAAGCCCTTAAATAAATTTGAAAAAAGAGAGCGAAAACAATCAACAAAACCCGTTCAACTAAACGAAATTAAACACAAAACCTCTCTGTAAGGGCGAAAAACAGTCGGGGCCATTCTCGATCCCTGGGCCACCGCAGGGGAATTGAATTAATTTCGATGTTAATTCCTCATTAATAGGGAAACCGCTTGCGGCAGGGGCCGTAGGGAGAAAAATACAATCCCGACGACACGGTTATTCCAATTTCGTCGACTGTCGCCGCATTTTCGGTCACGTTAAGATTTTCATTGTTTCCATTAAAGCTCATAACCCTGGAAGATGGAGTTTGGTGGAATGATATTGTTGGGGAAAATTATCACAAAGGAGAGGAGCCAAAAACGTCTTTTTTCTCTCTCGGCTTGGCTCCGCGAAAATTAGGTGATTCAATTTTCGCGGGGATTTCTCTTTGGTTTTTTTTTTTGCCGAGTTAAGGAAGGATATAAAGAACAAATAATACTCTCCGAAACGATTACTGTTAACGATGCTACGGTAATATTCCCTTGTGGGTTTCAGCATTTCATTTCTGTACCACCGCTACCACAATTACTATGATTCTCCTGTTTTCTTAAATTATTCTGAAATGTCTTGAATTAATATACTGGTTTTAAACTATAACGAACGTTTCAAATGTGTAAGAACTCGAAATGAAACCGTTTTATTTTATTTGAAAAGTTTCAGAAAACATTTATCAGATATTTAGAAAAAAATAACACGTGGGGCGTCATAGTACGTGTGCTTCGTGGTACCAACACCCGCGCCCTTCACTGTTCTTTCGTCAACAGTGGTGATATTAAACGATGGACAAACTTGGGTGCCCTCCCGACTCTATAATTTGGTTTTCAGTTTCTGAACCCCGTTTCAACCCCTAGGAGGGGGTGATTGAGGGGTTAAGGGGTGCCTACAGGCTCTTGGAAGTTCAAATTCGATCTCAGAAACCCCGAAAACATGGAAATCCATACCCCTCTCGACTTGGCGTGAGAACTTAAATTTCAACCCCTAGGAGGGGGTGGCAAGGGGAAATTGAGGGGGAGGTATTTCCTCAAGTATTCTCCTTGTCTGGAGTTGAAAAAAAAATGTAGAAATTCACTTAAAAAGATATCGTAATTCATCCCAATCTCATGACTCAAAAAGAAGGTTCTGACATCAATTTAAGAGTAGTTTTTTGATCATAGCTCAAGATTTTGGGGGCCAGGGGATTTTTTAAACTTTAACATCGAACAATACATTGGTACCCTAGTTTACGGATCTTGTTTTTTAAATTGAACTAATAAAAATATTCAAATAATAAATATTTATCTCAGAACATTCCAAGGTTTTACTCAACGAAAAATCGATTTTTGGAGAATGTGCTGATTAAACTCCCATGATTCCATAATGAAAAATCGATTGAATATTGAACTCGAGTATTCATCAACTTTTCAGAACATCTCTATGCCTTCTCAGGTTTTACTCCTTGACGTAACGGAAATACTGATGGTAGATTTATCTTATTGGGAATTCACAGAGTTATATTTAAAACTGAGTCATTCTAGGAACCAATTACAACGTAAAACTCACTAATCAGCTGAAGAGTGTTGAGGCCTTTCTTCCTTATCAATCTACCGTGCTGAAATATAAATGGTATAAATGGAAATATAAATACATTAATCTAGACCTTCTTCCAAGTTATGATCTGCAAGTAATTTCTTCTTTTTTTTTCTTTGAGAAACATTTTTGGCATTGCACTATGTAGTGGAAAAAATATATGTAAATATAACAATAACTAACATACAATAACTTGAATAATTAACATACTAGGCTAGTCCAATGAGTACTAAAGCATTGTACTGGATGTAGTCAGTATACTGACTAGAGGATAACAGGTGGAAATTTATTTTAACATTTATAACTTAGTTTCTCTATCGCTTTTGACCACAATATTTGGCTTCGTTCTGATCAATAGGAACCCTCGGCAAAGTCTCTGTGGTGTTTTCGCTTGAGTCTTCGCAGGTGTCGCGACTTTTTAGTAAAAATTCTCTTTCTTATTGTAAAAATCATTACAAAAGTATACTGTTACATGGGAGGATCTGTTGGGGTAACGAGTGACGATTGGTTACGATCGTCATAATAGTAACCAACGATCTGTTCATTCATACCTCGAATGCACTGTAAAATCAAATACTCGAGTTTATTCACTATACTCTATATCAGAGGTCTGCAAACTATTTGCCCCACGGGCCATATCATAATGTGGAGGTGGTGGGGCGGGCCAACATGGAGGTCTGGGGGGCTAGGTCCCCAGCTGAAGGGTCGTACGGGGGCTTCCCCCGGAAAATTATAAAAATTGGACACTTGAAAACAGTGTTTTTAAGCACTCCTAGACGTGTTTGGAAAAATCCGAAATTGGGCCTAGTATATGAACAAAAAATTAGTTTTTACTGATTAAATATATTTTTTTAATACCATGATTTCTTTTTCGTCGTTCAATACAAATTTTAACCATTGAATTTTCAGGAATGGAAAATTTTGCAAGTCAGATAGTTGAAAAAAATATTTTTGGAAAACCAATCTAATGTGAGATGTGCAACTGTTTTGTGCTTACAAGGTCTTTCCACATATTTAAGAGAAATGTATTTTGTATTTATTAATTTAAAATTATTACATTCAAAAAAAAATATTTTAGGAAAACTAACCTAATGTGATGTGTGCAATTGTTTCTTGCTCTGATCAATGTCTTTCCACTTAGGATCACAGTTTGTTGTTCCAATCGTAAGCAAATTTTTTAAGTATTCTTCTGAAAGCATTGCTCGATATTTGGATTTGTCATGAGTCATTTTTGAAAAGGTTTTTCCCATAGTTTTGTTGTACCGAAAATTGTTATCATCTGGCAAAACTCTTGATTCCCTTGAAGTCGTCACGTTCTGGCGGTAGCCTAATTTTTTCCATCCGTCCATGTTTTTCCGCGGGCGGCGGGCCGGACCAAATCTTCATCTCCATCTTCTGCTCTATATCTTCATTTCGGGAAAATGACGTTTTAGCTCGTCGCGTATTGTTCACCCCTTACATAGTACGTCTCATCTCCCATGTCTACCTCCTTCCACGCTAAGCGAACGGAAAATGTGCACAATCACCAAACCTATCTGCACCGGCGAAGCCCACGCCCTATCTTCAGCTCCTTCCCCTTTTACTCGAAGCTCATCATAAAACCGAAGTAAAGGGTTTTTTTTACCTCCTTTCGGGATGAAGAGGGAAATCTTGGTATGAAAAGGAAATGCGTTTTTTCCCCTTCTTTTAAAGGCTCTTCGAGGATCTAACCCTCCCTTCATCACCAGGAGCAATCCCTATAGGAGTTGGAACACTGCCAGGAGAGCAAGATAGGCACAGTACCTCGCAAGGCAGGAGGAAAAGTAAGGATATTCCTCTCTAAACTTGTCAGAAAAAAGGGAATCTAGCGGTTTCAGCTTTTTTCCCGGCCGCCTCTACCGAACTTCGTTCTCGTCCAGTTCTTATTTTTTCACACTCCGTTATTTTATTCGGTCATTCTGTTCATCCGGCGAATATGTCTGTACTGTGGTTGGCAATGGGAGCGCCTTAGACTCCCAGATAGGAACACATTTAGTAACAAAGTATAGCACAGCAGTTTCAGCACTCAGCTGAAGGTCCACTTTGAGTATATTCTTCACTTTGAAGACGAATTTGGATGTTAGACAATCCAGAGTCGCGAACATACAGATGTACTCTCGCGTTCCTCTATCCCAAACAGAAGTCTTATGTTCCTGGGGGTAACCCTTTATACGTGCCCCACACCGTTCTCCAATCGTTGCCAGCCATAATTTCAAGAGAAGAGCTAGGAAGATTTGATCGATCTCGCTCCTCACTCAGTCTACGCAGTCTCAAAGGAAGCATGTACTTAAGATTGTGTTATCCTCCTTATACTTAAATGTATGGTGGCTTGATTTTTAACCGATCAACGGAACTGAAATATAGTCGAATGGAGCTCATTTTACGACCTCTGGAATACAATTGTGAAGGTACGGAGCCACGCTGACCTGCTCAACGACTCTAATGGCACATTGACAGTCACTAACGCTTGTTGCTAATTTCCTAATCGGTCTGGAATTTCGAATAGAACTTCTCTGACTAATTTATAAAACAATTGCTGGGTATGGATTCGCACTGATCAGCTGAGGGGCAATTGCAGCTAATTTTGGTTTATTATTTTCAATAATGATCCTTTTTAATTGACCAAGAAGAAAAAATGTTAACCCTCAAAATTTTTGGGTTTCAAGATGCGCTGAATCGAAATAAGCCCGGAGCTTTTTTCAGAAACTAGTGGACCAAATCAATTAAACGTCAAACAAAACGGCGTAGAACTTTTACTGGAAGAAACATCAACACCTATGTGAACATGAAGTCCGTTCTTGGTAAAAACGCCTAGTAAGTTGCGGTCATCGTATCTACTGATAAAGTTGCAATGTTATTCTCTTTCAGGAGTTCCTTTTGAAATCGAGTTAATTATAACTTGTGTAAAATTTGCGGAAGTAGGTGTTTTCTTCTACATCATGAATTTTCAGACGATATTTGCCCTCTATTTGTTTCAGTTAAGTGAAATATTTTCTTTTCCTTTCAATGATGCGTAAATTTGAGATGGAGTTCGTTTAAGACATTTAGGAGTCATTTACATGGCTTGGATGCGTAATGACTGGTTGGAGGTCCGTTAAGACAAATTTATTTCTGAATCGATCTATGGTACGAAAGTTTTGAATGAACCTTTCTTGAGACATCTAGAAGCCGATAAAAAGATATGAATGTACACTGATCGCCTGATGGACCCTCGCAGCTAATTCATTTCCCTGAAAATGTCATCGAAATCGGATGAAAACTGCAAAAATGTCGTCCAAGCATTTGCATTCACACGTACAGGCATACATGCAAGCAGACAGAACGAAATGAAAGTTGTTTAGAATGGTCTAAAGCGTAAAATATGTGTAGAAATTTATGTTTGGCCGACACAAACATTTTATATCTCCTGAAACTGAAAATAAATCTTTAGCAACCTACAGGTAGACTCGGAAGCAATAATACATTTCCTACCCACAAATCGCGAACATTTTCAAATGTATTAATGCTTAAAAGCGTATTATTGGCACTTTTGTTTGTTTTAATGCCTACCCAGTTCGTGACTTAATTCTTGTTTCACTTGTTTTAGAGGTAGAAGGGAAAGTCAGAGCTAAAGCTGATCCAAGACGGACAAATGGTCCGGGAAACCAATTTCGGGATCTCACGGGGCACATCAACGGCTCTGCGATATTGCGCCGTATAAATTTCTATCGGATAATACATATATGAAGAAAAGTGGGGATTGAAAGGACGAGGGTGAGATCGAGGGAGAAAATAAAAAGGGAAAAGAGAGGGGACGATGAAGAAAGCAAGGGAGAAAAAGAGTGCGGAGATAGTAGACCTACCTCCCTGAGAGTCTTAGGATGGACCCTGTCGAAGGGGAGGTTTTTTTCTCCCTATCTTGCGGAGGTTTATCAGGGGATGAGAGGTCGTGGAGTGCAAGGGTCAGCCGAACCTATATATCGCCCCGATAGGAGCGTATGGACTATGGAAGGACCGTCGGTTAAGGGAGAAGGTTCCACTGCGCCCGAGCTGATATCCTAGTTCACATAGCCGAGATGGCTTAATGGACTTTTTTTCACATTCTTCCGCGGATTGATTTCTCCCAAGAGGTCAATTGTTCGCATTTTCAGCTTTTCGAAAGAAAATCGTGCTGACAACAATAGTTGTCAAGCCCCGAAATCGTCAAAAATGGGTTAAGCTAAACAAGAGACTAAGAAATGACAAATCTTTACACTGCAAGAATGAGTATTTGGTAGTTATTTTTGTTCTACCCCGAATTCGGGCAGCATTCATGCGCTAGTGTTGTATGAAAGGATAAAGTCGAAACGTTTCGTTAGGGCAGCAGTGACGGAAATCGCGGTTATCGACTTTTATTTAACTCTTCAACTTTAATTTCGTTCAACTGGAATCCCGTCAAGTGTGACAGAACAAAAAAGTGGGTAGGACAATAATGTTCCTTTTTCCACTAGTACTGCCAATGTCTTGTTTAGGCAGTGTTACTCCAATTATCAGACAAAACAATAGTACAATAACAGCGGAGCCCAATAGGGAGTGTCTCTCTTCAGGCGCTGTTCAGACAGCATCAGAAACACAAATGTTAAGCCTGTCTAAATTAGGCTTGTTTTGAGGATTCCTCGTTGGCGCATGTACAGTGGCTTCAAATGCTACTGTCGCACTGTAATCGATATGAAATTATCAGAATGGTTTATCCCAACTACCCTGAAAATTCGAGGGCGATCGTATCACTAGAACCTGAGAAGTATTAATTGTTAAGCTATGAAATTCTTTGGGAACTATCTGCATCCTAACCTCGCAGATTCCCTAAAATTTCATCAAGACCATGAGAACTAAGCTTCGTATAAGGGACTGCGGAAATACGGACAGACAAACAATCACGCACTGACAGACCCGAAACTGTAGTTCAAAATGCTGTGTAGCGCAAAATATGAATGGAAGTTCTGATTTTGTAGAGAAAAAAGTGATTCATCTCCCGAGGGTGAAAATTTGTCAGTAGTGATAGAGAATCACTTGAAATTGAAAATAATTCTTACGATGAAAATGGAGGCACCTCCGGCTCAAAAATAAAATCTACAATCGTCGTATGAGGTGTGTAACCAAGTTTTCAGAACTAAAACGGCAAACTTATTTTGATAAATTTTGGAAGTTAAAAACAGAGAGGTTTCGCTAATAACCGCTTTGTACTGTTAGTAGTTCTCGTCGTCATAGTTGAGGTCACACTGACTGTGATAGTAGTGCTCTAAATGACTGATTTCTTCTTGAATTTTAACCATTGTAAACGTTTTTATTGCATAGTCTACCTTCATTTTCGGTTCAAGCTTGGGGATTTAGGTTTGTTGATTCGCTGCATTTGTAAAGTTGTTGTGAAATGGGTTGGAATTATAAATTTCCAGTACATTCTTCTATAGGTAGACACATCTATTCTGTAAATAGACCTACGCCATGTTCCAAATTTAAATAATGGGTGAAAGTGAACCAATCACCTACCTCTAAAAAAAATGTAACTTTTTCTATATAAACGAACTAGATAAAATTTAAAACATAAGGACACGAATGAATGCAGGGAATGCATTTAGAAAAATAAGGACATCGATATTATGTGAAGCTGAACATTTTTAAAAACTTTCGAACGCGATTTTCTCAAAATCAGGCTTTTGAAATCCGGTAACTATTGTTCACGGCAGGCGACATAGGGAAGATGGATTTTCTTTTTTTCGAACCATTGTCCGTTAGCCCATCAGGTTATCTTCCTTTAATTCAACAGATATTAAGAAAACCAATCAACTATGACAATTTTTTTTCTATTTCCAAGAACTTCATCCCAGAATCTTCGATCTTTCCTCGTTATTATGGCTATTAAATTGGAGTTTGAACGGATTGGAATCATAATACAAATTTTCCATGTAACGTAAATGGCGATGTACAGATTCACGAAATACTATTGATCCCCGCGAGTTGAAAGTCAAACGTAGGTAATGAAATTGAATTCCGATCGAAAAAAGTCAAATTCGATATATTAAATATACGAGTATATTGACAAGTGTCAATTCAGATTCGTCATCGAAACGAGAGGTTTTTTATATTCTTTTTTCTCCACGTCCCGTTTACAAAATGAAATCTTTCAGATTTTTCCTTTACCTGATACTTTTTTGTCGCTTTTTTATCCCACTTTTTCTATATAGGTCGAATCATATCACGGACCACCGAGAGCGTGACCAATTGGCATTGACGAAGTCCTTTTTACCGCGGCAGTACTGGGAAATATCGCCCTTGGGACTCCTGCATTAATTGAAATTGACACTCGAGGCAATATTACGCTTCCAACTCCCGACAATGGCCATCGCTCCATTTTTGGTTCCTTATTTTTTCTGTTTAGTTCCTCGATGTCGTTTGCGAGCTCTCTGACAATTTTTGGCGGGCTTCCTTCGTGATATGTGATAACCCACGTGGGTATCGGGCAGCAGCAGTGGGATCGTTTGACGGTTGACAGTGACACGTTTGACTTGGCCTAAAAACTCCTGTCACAATTGAATTGACGGGCGGAAATCCGAATTGAAGGAGTGCTAGGTAGAAACACGAGGTGGTTTTTCACGTTTTTTCGATTGTCAAAAGGAATTGTTCAAGTTGACCGCGTATAATATGCGTGTAGCATCCCCTCCCAATCTTTGAAATGGTCCCCTAGTAGGTTGTTTTTGCAGCTTATCAGCTTCCAGAGTATCCTCGGAGTGTTTCAGCTCTTGGATTCGTCAATTAGTCCAATCCATTACCTACTGGTCATGTTTCAGCAGATCATAGTTAATACCTAACCCCCACCCTGTTAACCGACTATTTTGACACCCAATTCCCCTTGTATTGCCCCCAAAGGCAAAATCCGTTGTACAGTCTATGTATCTTCAGGTTGAAGTTAACTACTTTAACCCAGCCTTGCCGTTTGCCAATGTTTTCCTCCTTTCGTACCCCCTCCCCCACCAACTTCCTACTTCCTGAAAGCTCCAGGAGTGTGATGGATGAGTTTCCCCTTCCCGTTTCTTGAAAGTGCTAAGGCCGATTATAAATCTGAACCTTTTAATCTCTGAGTGTAGCAGGCATATCGCTTCATCCCTTAGATGGGACAACTAGTCCCTTCCATCACCTCTTTGTTACCTATATGGTAGCAGAGCGTTTTTACGATCCAAGGACCTCTGGGTTATGGGCCCAGAACCGCTCAACCTCTATTGTGGCTGTCCTGAAACAGCCCTTGGTTATACCTTGGCCTTTTTTCCTTCCGTGGTATCCACCGAGTGTTGCATGCTAATCGCCTCTGCTCTTGGAAGGTGTAACTACTACATTTCATCACCTCTTGGTCATACGTGCAGACAGCAACCTTATGACACCTGTTACTAGTCAAGTGAACTGTATATTCGTTTAAACAGGAACAGACAATCGCCAAACGGGAGATTCAGCTGGAAACAAAACGAGCCAGCGCCTGCTCAGTGTTTGACCTGATGGGCCATTAGGCAAAAATGTCCAATAGCTTCTGCCGCCGGACGTTCCAACAACTACAGATGGACAGTAGTTCCGAACGTTAGGGTCGGGTGCCGTCTGATTTGAAACCTCACCGTCTTGAAACCTACCCGTCGTCCTAATCTTTAAAAACATAAAACAATTTTTGAAAAAGCGATCTTACCTGCTTAAAGTCCCTTTATCCTTGCGTTTTTCGTTCCTTTTCGTTCTCCCAAGCGTTTTTTATGAATAGCAGACGATTAACTTTTCATGCTGTCGATAGATTTCAAACTTTGATTGAAAAGGCTGTGAACTGCAGATGTCTGCAGTCCAACCGGTGGAAAGTCTGTTGGAACTAAACGATACCAGGTCAACCAACGACTGAGGTGGTGCAAGCTCCTACCAGGCGATTAAATCTCCAAAATTGATTTAACCTTCAGAAGTACTCAATGAATACAGTACCAGATATTTTCTGTTCGGAAAAGGTCTAGTAGTAATCATTTGATAGTAGTATGAACTTTAAGAATGATCTTCTCAACCGCCGCTTAAAGGGTTCATTATATGGTTCATACGATTCAATAATCTTAAGTAAATGATAGCCAGCTGAGAAAATCTGAATGTTAGCCTTTCTACAGAGTTATAGGTCGTTTTGTATTTATTGGAGAAAAGAACAGTTCGAAAAAGCTACAAAAAAACGCCGGTTTTCAAATACCCGTGAAAGAATTTTGTTTCACCAAAAAGAATCAGTAGCTTTCATCAATTGAGCACCACATTAAGTTGGCTCGTTCCTTAGGTTTATCGCACACAACTTTTTTCTGTGTGGGGAATCATCGTGATTGATTCCTTTCGACGCATTTTGATTTCGAACTGATTTTTATGTAGATTGTGTCATTTTCGCTCAATGTCGCCCAATTTACATTACACGTACTTTTACTTTATATAAAACCGCTTTGCTAATCTGTTCACAGACCCCCCTGAAGTTCGGCTAGTTGGAACGCCGACATCCGATTTGGAGGAGTCACGCGACAACGTTGGCCTCCGGTGCGTCACTGACGCCAACCCTCCGGCGTCCGTCATATGGAAGAAAGCCGGTCGGACGGACTTCGTCAGCATGGAAGAGAGTCTTCAGTTCCGCCCTGTGACGCGGAAGGACTCCGGGACGTACACGTGCCAGGCGAGGAACAGCCTTGGCTCTAGCGAGCCCCTAACCGTCAACCTGGACGTCAAATGTAAGTAATCCATCAATGTTACCTAATTGAATAAGATGCAACTGAATAAGCTGTTTTTATTATGAAGTCTCCTTGTAGTTTTCAAAGGATTTACATGAAAAGATTTTCTAAAAAGGTTATTAGATACCCTAAGCAGTGACTTGGGGGTGGAGTAGTTGTGCCAGACAGGACATCCAAAAGTGGTTTCGACCCTGTAGAGAGTGGGAGACGCTCTTAAGTCGTGGTGAAGGCAATCCTGGGGAGTAAACCCCGACAGAAAATCCAGTATCCTGTGAACTGCGAGGAGGCATCCCCTCTGACAGTTTAAGCGATAGGCTAACAACCTGTCCCTGTAAAAATCGATTTGTAACAAAACCCGAAAACATAACAGAAACCCAAGGGCCACATCGGGCTATAGTGATTTGTAGTTAGCTAGATATTCCTCCCTTAATTGTCTTCTCTCTCGAAATGGCTGATAATTTATTACGGTGTACGATTACAGTAGTTCGGAACCGCTAGTTTTTTCCCTCTTTTTAGGGGCCCAGAAATTTGCCCCTGGGTCCGGCTTCTTTCTCCAAGGCCCTGGTGCCAGATATATATGGGCACTCCGATGGTATGCCACTATTTCACTGGTAGAATAGCATACCAAAGTTTAATTCACGTCCCCTAACCATACTTGATTAGATTCGATTCACTACTAGCAAGCCTAATTACATTTTGCCCCAGTAAATAATAAATGGTAATTCTTAACCCGAATTACTGAAATCCTTTGGTTCCATTTTAATATTATTGATTTTCAGGCAAATAATTATACATTTTGGATTTTTAATCTATATACAGGTACTCAACTTTTCTGACAACTGGCTTCATTAATAGACTGAAGTAAAGTCTTATTGTCGTACAGGATAATATCATGAGTTTGACGTAGTGATGTCCAGGCCCTCAGGGAAAGAATAGTCCTAAATAGTTCTTCTTGAAAATTAAGAAATTACTGACAGGTAATTAATTACCTACATGCTGAGGGGGGGTTCAAATGTTGTCAGTGACTTGAGTGACAATTGAGTTGAGGTCAGAGGTTGAGGTTACCATTAAGTAAACTCTTTCTAGTTCCTGTTTCTCACCTGCATTCATCTCTTCATTACTGTCTAACTCGGTTTATTTGATGAATTAATTTCTAAAATAATTGTGAAGGTAAACACCTCAACTTAACTGAAACAATGTTTGAATACCATGTTTGTTTCCCTCCAAAACATTACATCTGGGCATTGACAATTAATTCCACTGAAATCATTCTGGTAATATCTTGTAATCCTCTCATTTTTTGTGGTATGTACGTCAGATTGACGAAACCTGTAACCATGCCATTTCATCACGTATTCATATGAAACACAGCAGCTCAACTGATAAAGTGGATTTGACAAAGAATTGCTTGATGAATTGATATGCTCATATTTCTGTCACTTGGGGCTGTGATCGTTTGAAACAGAGAATGAGCCTTTCTTGCAATTTTCCATCGTTAGGCTTTTAGCTACAATTATTGGTGATATCATAGCCTTGAATAATTGAGAAGAGAATTGATGTCCTATTAAGGTGATAACGGAGCTACCCCCACCACACCTACTTTTCATTGATCTTGGATTTGGTGATGTGTGCTCTTCCTGTTTGTTTGAATGCGTCGTATCCAGGATCCTGTTAACTTGAACAAAGCTGAAGTTAACCAAAGAAAAACAACAATTCACAGCAACCAGATAAGAATGAGAGTGCGGAGGCCCTCCGAAGATGGAAACGTCACAATCCCACTTCCTCCCTTTCCATCAAAACAGGCCCTTTCCATCTGGGTCTTCGTCTGCGGGCTCGGGGGCGCACTTCCTACTTCCACCCGTAACTCGGGTTTAATCTACCAGCTGTAACTTTGCCAACTCTCCCATTTTCTGGACCGATGAGATAAGGGGACAGGCAAAGAGTTTTAGACTTTTATCCCATTCCACGGTTCGCAACCCCGCGGCCAGACGATCTTTCTGCGGCGGTCGTTGTAAGTGCTTCCTTCTTCCCAGCTCACGAAACGCTTTCGTTTTACTAGGCCCCCTCTGACGATGCGGAAGCAAAGTGTTTCCGGAGGAAACTGGGAGAAGCTAAGGGCTTCTACCAGTCCAAGTAACACCTATATACGGGAAAGATTTCGCTAAGGAAGATCGTTAAACCATTCTATCCGGAAACTGCCCATAATGCCCTTTGCGGGTTAGATTTCACAAAATCAATCACAGAGCCATAAAGTTGTATAAATAAAGATATAAACGATCATTATTTATCATTATCGACATTATCAAACCGTTGAAATCCGTCCAACATCGGAACTCTTATTTGAACCACCTCATGAAGTCCTTAAAAATCCTTTTGAATATCCACCCAGACTCTGTAGAAGTCGATGTTGGTCTCTAGAATGCCTAGATCAATGCCATGTCCATGTTTGGTGGAGGCCGAGTTTCATTACTCAGACCGAACCTTTCATTAAAGGTTCACGGGTTGGAAAATTGATTGGTACGGTAAAAATTGGTTAAGAAAAACCAAAAATGACTTCCCACTGTGATTTTATTGTCGGATTAAATTGAAATTGGGGATGAATTATCAGCCAAATACAAAGGAAACCCATTAAGAGGCTATCAATGTAGGTCTGATTTGGGCTGAACCCTGTCCACGGGTGCTATAGAATGTTAAACTGTCATTGGTCCTCATTATCTACTAAATTGTGATTAGTTTTGAGTCTACAAAGAGACACGTCCCTCATAAACTATTCATACGATCTTATCTCACATTCGAATTGCAATCCAGCAAAAAGTCATTCTGTGCTCTACCTCAAGTAGTTACCCCTCCCAACCGCTGAGGCGATTAGCCAGCAACTTCAACAGGGTACCTGGAAGGCACCGGTAATGTGTCAAGGGCTGCAGTTTCAAGAAATGAGAAAGGGTTAAGTCCTATACACATCCATCAAGCTCAAAATTGAATTCTGGAATCAGGACATTACTGATTCGTGTTTCCAGTCATATAAACTTCGTGCAAGGATAACCAACCATTGAAGGCAACTTCACAGCTGCAAACGGCCGCAGATAAAAGTTATGAGTCATGTCATTCGCCCTCGGTAGAACTCAATAGACCGGAGATGGTAACTGTGGGTGTCATGAACGGGAAAAAACGCGGAACTGAACTTTCAGGGTGCTCTGCTGAGCCGGAGAGAAAAACGTTGGCGTCGTGTGTGAAGCTAAGGCACTTAAAACTTCTACCGATAAATCCATCGATTCCGTCACGTTCTCTTCGCAGTCACCCCTTTCTCAGTCTTGCCCTCACTTTCTCACTTCGCCCTTTCCTTGTCGTCTGTGGGCCGTGGAAGAGGAGATGTCTCATTTCCTGGTTTTTGTCAGCCTTCGTATAACGATGTCTGCCGAGATCCATCCTTGTTAGTGGGAAACTTGAAAGCCGGTCACACCTCGTAATACAAATATTTGTTACGTGGATACGTGAGTTGCACACTTGCAGGATTCGTATAAGATGAAAAATATTTTTCCGTTCTCCGATTGTTGGTACAGAATGCATCGTTTGAGGTTGCGAATTTCACAGTCAGTGTTTCTAGTGGATGTCTCTGGTGGAAGGAGTGGCGATGCGCGGTTTTTGGAAGTCCAGCGACGTACAGCGGTTGATTATTGCTCAAATCAGGCTTCGAAAGACCTTTGGTTCAGTACAGTAAAAAGTAGTAAACGCCAGTTGAAAACTATTCCTAAAGACATTGGTTGAGTCAATGGAGAAGCATAATCATAAAACGCTGCACATTGTTACAAGAGGTGTATTATTTTTGTATTAATACCACGATGATAAGCCACAGCAATCATTTAGTCGCTGACATAGCAGCCAATTGAAAACTATTCCAAAAGACCTTGGTTGAGTCAATGAAGAAGCATAATCACAAAACGTTGCACATTATTACAAGAGGTGTATTATTTTTGTATTAGAATACCCCTTCTACACCCATATTGTGAGCACGGTGCAATGTACCGTATACGAAATGTCGAGACGTAGCAACTGTTTTTGCTACTGCTACTGTTTTTGTGAAAAAGATTCAAAATAATTTGAAACTGAAAGCTACAGACGATATTGCAGAAAAACATTGGAAGCTTACCCTTTAAAGTGAACTCGTCAGCTTATTAAGAAACTGTTTATGCTGATCCAAGATCAGTTCTTACTAACGCCTTTAACCTTTCAAAATAACCTCTGGCCGCTACAGGCTAGTCGCTTCAGTCCTTGAAATGAGTAAGTATTCCATTCCGACACCTTCTCGTCATATCGCACATCACATATTTTTCGTAAGAGATTTATTTGTTCAACAAAGCGTTGCGTAAAAAGTATATTTAACAATAGGTGTGTAGATGGAAATAATTAGCAGAGAAATCAGTTAGCGTGAACGGCATGTTTAATTGAAACTCGAACTTCGTCTCATCCTTCCGCAAATGAATGAGACATTGTCACCTTCAATCTCGGCTTTCATTGAGTGTTGACGTGAAAAGTGGGGAACGATGGCTCGAGGGAGATTGCGAAGGGGGAACTCGCTTCAAGGAGAAGAGGGTGGTAATGGACAAAGAATGTGGCAGCCGCGTTGGAAAGGGAAAGGGCAGATCGATCGTTATGTGATGGGCGCTGAAAACAAAAAAAAAAGAAGTTTCTGTCCCGTCGTAGGGCGTCCGATGCGAAAATGGGAGTCAACAAGCACGTGAAAATACTCAGTGAACAGGCTGTCATTAGGGAACAACTACGAAATCTGACAATTTCATGAGGTTTTCCTAGGCGCTCATTTAGATAAACAGCCAGTTTAGCTGGACAAAAATCACAATTCAGGTTGTAATTGCAACTCAAGTTTCTTGGTGACATCTCTACTGTGAAGCATTATGATGAAAATTGCATGATTCAAAATTATTGAAAATTTAAGAATTGCAGTATTTTGAGATAAAAATGAAAGTATGAGCAAGAAAAGAATCGATTGGGTTAGAAATCTGTCAGAATGGGGTTCAACATTGGGTGCATTGAGCGGTTTTTAGAGGTAGAGTTTGTGTTTCCATAACTGGGCGTTGTGTATGGAATCAATGAGTTCCAGTCTTTGATAGGATCTAGGTGACTTTTGACCTGTTCATAGGTCCAGATCAAGCTAGGCAGCAACGATCATGCAGATCGAAATGCAGTTTTATAACTGTCTCAATAGGTGAGAAATGTGCCTAACAGGTTTCAACCTGTTCATATTCGGGCCAGGTATCGACGACCACATAGGTGGACATACATCTTGTGAACAGGTGAGAAACTTGCAGAGAAAAGGTGAGGAACGTAACAACGATATGAAAGATATTACGCGACATGATTTAGATCTAATAAACATGTCGAAAACTTTCCAAAATTAAAAAAAATCTATTCTTTCACTATTTTGATTATTCGTATTGGCTTACGCGATCATGATTTGAATTTCTGACTGTTAGAATCAATGAGATAGTCACGGTTTAGAAATGTCATGTTATTGAAACCTTTCCACGATCACGTCCGAATATGAGCACACAAATATGATCAACTGATCAATCCAAAGTAAGATTTTTCATGGTATTTTGAATAATAAACCATTGGTTGAGAACAGATTTACGTGCTCCAGTGCATATCTCCTGAATCTCAATAATCGCTCTATCCTCCGTGAAACACGCACACTCCCGGAAAGCTAGAGCAAAAAACAATAATAGAAATCAAAAATCCATGGTCGACCACGCAAGCCCAATTCTTGAATAATCTCCAGTGAAAGAATTTGTCAAAGTTTTTATTGAAACAAGTCGAATCCCCCCAATAAAAACATCTATAATTTATCAAGTCCTTTAGCACTCGTATTGCATTAAAACTTCCACAAATCCAAATTTAAACGATTTTTGTAGCGTTTACGATGATACGTAAACCATGAAATTTTCAGGGGGGAAATTTGGGGGGTTAGAATTTTTTTTCCAGAGCGATTACAATGGTTTATTATTGAATAATAAACCAAAAATGTATTGAACTATGGAACTGGTACTTCTTCATTCTATTGATTGATTTTGATTATTCGTATCCGGGCACTGCTGACTGTTAGAGTCAATGAGCTAGTCGACGGTTTGAAAATGTCATGTTATTATTAAACCTGCGTTCCATCAGTCCGATCAAGTCCGAATGTGAGCAAGATCTAAAGGTTAGAAGTTGAGAAAATTATACTTTAATCACAAAGCCACGTTTTTAGTAACTTTTATAGTAGTTATCGATTTTTAAATTTTGTTATAGTTAGTCCTTAACTAGTATCCCTTAGAATTGACTGATCAACACGCCGAGGTTACTGGCACATTACGAATCGATGTAGGCTTTCTGAGCCAAATTTCATTTTGGGCCTATAGTTTCGGAGAAACGATTTTTTAATTTTATTCAATTTTTGAAATCTACGTAATAGCCAACAATTTTTGAGGGAGGTTAAAAATGTTTTTTCTTGGTATAGGTTCATAATTGAATATAATGAACCAAAGAAGAGGTATAAATAGAAGATATACAACTTTGTATATCTAATAATTTTCTGTTTCTCCTCCCTGGAGCGGTAACACGTCGAGCTAAGCGCGAAACCAGGGGTCGGTTAACGGGTCGATGTTTCTCTCACGGTTTACTCCTTTTCCACCTAGCAGGGTTCAGAAACGCGTTAAAACCACCTGTCAGTCTTTGGAACACGGGTTTCCACTTTTCAGTGAGAAAGTTCAGGGCAGATGCGAGTCAAATGCAAGACGATGTCAGGGAGGGAGCAATCAGAGTCAAATATTGGTTTTCGTGTCGGATTACCGAGCATGGAGTTGAGTTGCCGTTCTAGGAGGTCTAAAGGAGAAGATCGCGTGATCTGGGTATTTTCTTGGCTCATCGCGGGAGTGGCGACGGGAGTATGATTCACATCGTTGTTCCAGGGTATGAAAATATAAACAGGTCAAGACCTACTCCAAGGTGATCATATTCGAGACTTAATGAACATCATCATACCAATATTCCACTAGTATTCACTGTTCGGGCACTTATTTGAACATGGAATAAACATGGAAGATCTTATGTGTACACATCTATTAGAGATTCGTGCAATTGCAAATGTAGCGCAAACGAGACTCACTTCTTTAGTCACGTAATATGAAACAATGGTTGAACTCAAAACCCTGCAAATGATTGCACAGATGATTGTATTACGAAAACCCTATTACGTAAATTACTAATCTGTGTGTATTTGACGTAGTAAATTATGGATTATCTCAACTCTGCTTCTCTCCGTATCTTGTCCTGTCCAGTCTCGATGCCATAATACGAGATCCCCATTTATTTTTCAGCTCATTAGATCGATTGGAATCGGAATTAGCAACAAGGACTTTCAGCTGATCACTAATCTCCTGACCTTGAAATTGACTTCTTGATGTCGTTAGACGTTTAGGTGACTTTCTCTTAAACGTAAACTCCGTGAACACCAACATTTGCTAGTCCATTAGTACGAAATAGAAGCTGGTGACAAAACACAGCTCACGACGCTCTGCACGCCAGACAATGGGTCATTCCACATGCGATTCTGACGTCCCACGGAAGCTACGTCCTACGGAAGCTGAAAGTAAGAATGTGGGATGTCAACACCCTCAATGACATTAAATAGAAATCCACTAGAACAGTTGAAATTAAGCTTGAGAAAATGAAACTCCTTTCTACGCTTCACTTATACCACAATCATTTTGCCTAAGGTCTTGAAAACCCCAATTTGAAATGGAGCTCATGAAATAAAATTCCACAGCAGTTATATCATCTGACGCGATCTTCACATGATGCTGGGCGATTTTTGGTAGTTCCAAGTATGTAAACATTCCTCTTTCCGTTCCGCATTGTGTAAAATTTCGATTCTTTGAATTCTCGTCAGTCAATAAGGAACATAAAAACAATACCGTTATTTAGAAAGTTTAAGATATACAGATTTTTTAAATGTCAGCCATTCGGTTTTACCATTTAGGATTGCCTGATATTGAAGCCAAGAATTTAGTACCAACTAGACCCCAAGTATGATTTTTGACCGATTTCATAACTTCCGTTCTGTAGTCTTAAAAAAACCACAGCATACTGCAGACGGACTTTCTTTTTAATTTGAAACGTAAAACAGATAATTTTGAAGGGGCTTAACATTTATTTTTTCTTGGTCGATTACAAAGGTTTATTTTTGAAACTAATTACCTAACCAAAATTGACCAGCAAGCTCTTAAAGGCTGACTGGGGATGAAAATTCTGATTTTGGATCCGGGAGGACTGTTTATGAAACCTAATCCAGCAGAGTCGTACAATTGTGTCATCGGCTTCGAAGGAATTCGGGTTCAGACGTACCATCGCTCATACGAGGATTGGCAGAATTTAGTGGCATATTATGAATCACAACAAGGCCTATGTAGTGCGTCAACATGTGATACTTCTCGGCTGCCACTTTGACCCTCGTGCTTGGAATATACATTCGGACCGTGTTCTAAGCTGAATCAAAGCCAAAAAGACAACTGGCTCTCAATGTGTACTCTTCTCAAGTATGTTGTCGAAGGAATTCTCCTCTGGGGCCTCAAGCGGTGAAAATATCTTTAAACTTCAAAAGCAGGCTGTGAGGCTTATCGCTCGGGAGTCCTTTTGGTCCTCATCTGGGCCTGTGTAAGGGGTAATTTTTCTCAGAGCCAATTGGGAGTTCCCTTTGAAGTTTGTAACCCCCAAGAGCTTGTCTACCTCTCGATACTATACAATGTTGAATACTGATGAAGGACAATTAAGGTGAGTAGAAAACATTTAGATTGAGTTACGGTCAACGGAAGATTAACTTAATTGGAAATTACTGAGAGCAAACATACAGAAATAATAGATAAGTTCAATAGTAATGTTTAAAAATATCTATATTATAACTCCAACTTCCTACCCAAGTACCCAATAACAGCAGAGCACTTCACGACTACGTTTTTCGCGTGAAAATAAAACCGACAGGCGAGCTGATGGTCTCAAGTCCTTTCGGCGAGCTTAGGTTCAAGAAGATTTTTTAAGCAGATGAACCACAGAATTTTGACTTAGAATGACGGGTATCCCTTAAGCTGCAATTCCAGTGGCTACTTGGCGGCATGTATTGGGATTATTGGTAATCACTTTTTTCATTTTTTTGGTTTTGCTGAATAACACATTTTGTTGTTACGAGTTTTTTTTAATGGTTTTCGGCCAAATTTAGCATTTTTGCGGGTTTTTTCCCTATATTGCTGAGTTATCCGTAATGTTCATACTCAGAATCAGTAATTTTTCTTGTAATTTCTGATAAGATTACGATTTTTTGGGACAATCATAACTTTTAAAATTACTTTCATTCGAAAATATCATTTTTTTAAATTTTGGGTCAGAATTTTTTATTGAAGAGCACAGCAATATCACAGTACTAAAGGTGAAAAACACAAAAATGGTAATTTTGCTCGACACTCATTTTAAAAACAATGATTTTATAGAAAATCAGAACAAAGACATTTGATTTTCTTCAAAAACTATACAAAAAATTTTTGATAGTCATTGTTGGCATTTCAGAAACTACTTTTTAAGGGGATCAAGCTGATGACCTTATACCAACCCTAAGGATCTCTTTCAGTTTATTGTCATTGATAGAAATCAAAATATGCCAAAAAATTACCTTTTAATTTTCCAAGTATTGATTTAACGTGTTGCCGAGATTCGTAAACTTTTGACCAGTGAATCTGAGTGAGTTTACATTGCCCAGTAGTATTCCTGAGAGCATCATCTTTAGATACACGCGTAATCGTTGAAGAACCATCTTTCTTTCCAACGCGATTCGGGAAGTTTCATGAAAACTGCATACCTAGGAAATTGAGCTTCGAGCTCTATTAGTTGTAAAGTAGGAAATCAAAACCCCACCCGCAGTGGCTACCGATCCGGGAGTGATGCAATTTTCAAGGAACCATCTAGATTTTGTGGCTACTACACGACATTTATAACTCCATGGCTAAAAACGCCTGGGTTATCCAACTGACTGATAGACCGTCACTTTCCAGACTAATTTGACTCCCCTATGAATATAGGGAGTCAAATATGACGGGATATGGATGAATATATTCATATCTACATTGATGACAGTCTTCATAACCGTAATCACAAAACTGCACATTATAAGTTTATTCATGTTCATGATTATGCTGACTTGACTATCTTCGTCGGGGGCGGCTAGCTGTGGTCGTCGAGAGTCAGGTAAAACCTCAGCGACTGGTCTACCTGACCTGCTCCTGGTCGCAGGTCACAATTTTGAACGTAAGCAGCTTCGAGACAAACAGTCCAGATTTCTGTCCGTCACTTGCTTTTGTTCATCGGCCGGGTGGACTTGTCCTCAGGAAATTCGTAAATTTTGGGACCCAATGTTGAGGCCTTTCAACATGCCCTTCTCTGGTTTGTTTCATCGTTTTCTGATATCCCACTGGTTTGGTTTTGGCCTGTCTCTTAGTGGTTTTGTAATTTCCCCTCACATTCATCTACAAATTCGTCCCACGCTGGCAGAGATAATTCCAAGCGTATCATTGGTGGAATGTGTTAGGGGCTCTTTCGGACATTTACCAGATCCATCACGTTTGATTATTTTAGATTTTTGAAGTTAATTCAACTCGCCTCATTTGGTGGAAAATAAAGAAATTCTACAAACATGTTTACATATCTATTTGTTAGATGAAAAGGATATCAGTGATTTGATCAAACGTATCTATGTTGAAAGTTGTCTCCATTACTTTCACGTTAACAAAGAATTTCAAGTGTGAACATTTTGGAAAGTTGTTTCAGCTTTTCCAAAATCTGCGGAAAACGTATGAAAACACAATGTTTGTTTAAAGGTAGAAGTTTATTACTTTTTTGTGGATATTTCGATCATTGCCACCGTTTGTCGATCACCGAAATTCGTACTAGGTATAACATTCTACCAAGACTATGTCTATCAACCGAAGCGATCTACAGTATGTATTATGTACAAGTACATCCATTGAAGTTGCCATTGAAATCGCCTTTATTAAATGATGATAAGCCCATGAGGACATGCATTATGATTGAGTATTTCATTTCCAACGAATGTACATGATGTACATGCATTATGAATCAAATTTACATGAAAAGTTTCAACTAAATTCACAATATTGTTTGCTTGACAGTAAACTTTACCTTGGCCAGTTGTACATTAAAAAATGATCTGCAAATACGGAGTTTTAGCTTAAACAAGAGTCACACGTCAGAGTAGTTAATTCATTTATACAACTTTACCCATTTTCCTTACTTTTATGACCTTTATTAAACTCAGTATTTCAAACTCAGCAATGGTACATCACGTTTTAGTTAATGAGCAAAATACATATGATTCTGTGAATTCGCTAACCTTAATTGGAATATATGAATTAATGGTTCTTTGTATATCATTAAACTGACAAGTCCTGTGCTGCGTATAAATGAGCCCTTCGGCGCTGTAAAGTGCTGATCTAAGTAATATCTGAGTAATACGTGTAAGAGGAATCCCTTTGCTTCTCGAAGGAATGATGGCTGAATTAAATTTCACTTGAAATTTATTAGATTCCCTTCGAGATAAGAGGAAATTCCAAGTTGAGCAAAAGCGAAAGGTGTTTCAGAGTGGAAGGAAGAGTGTCAGAGACACTGTCTGAACTGGGGGGGAAGTTAAAAGGAGCAGGCGAGATAAGGGAAGCCGATTGTTACTAGTTAGGTAGGTAGTTAAGTTTCCTTCCTTTATAATAGCAGCTCCAACCCAAACAAGATGGAAGAAGAAGCGATGAGAAAGGGGGCGGAACATAATATAAGTAAAGAGCTCAGCGTAGAAGTTTCTGCAAGGCAGAACTTTGGCGAGAACTTTGATGGAAGGATATGTGCTACCTGCGACGGGCCAAAAGGGGCTGCGGGTGGGGTCAGATCACGTCAAAGTTGGCATTAATTTCCTCTTTTGCCCTCAACAGTCCCCTGTTAAGTAGGTAAGATGACATGAGCCTAAATGCCCTCGTGTCAGATCAAAACGAGGACAACAAACGTTACTAAACTTCCGTCGAGTTGAGGTTCGCGTCTCGCGGCAATTTCCGATAGTTGGAAGGATAGTTGGGATGTCTCACGGCTTGTGAGTTGGAGGATGCAGTCTATAAAAACGGTTTACAGGTCTTGGAAACTGTCAAGTTTTCAATTAAGCGAAATAGAAATGCAATGTGTGAAATGTGATGCGTTGAAGATGTGAGCGAACAGTATTATTGTCACTGTTCGGCCCAACCTCCGCAAGGGACGAAGAAAATAAGAAACGCATGAATCTCTGGTCACTAGTTGAGCCTTCACCATGCCAGCTGCACCATATTCGTGATACCCATTCCATTGATAGTTATTCCTCCTACATCCATACTATTTCATTCAATGTACGCTAGAATCACCACCCATACATCAACTACTCCCAATAAAGAGAAACTCTTAAACATTCATGATTCGGTCA
This sequence comes from Creontiades dilutus, assembly GCA_031894815.1. NCBI lineage: Eukaryota > Metazoa > Arthropoda > Insecta > Hemiptera > Miridae > Creontiades > Creontiades dilutus. Next base: position 132,808 of record JAVIWC010005934.1, on the reverse strand, counting down.
ATCTGAAGTGTAGATCCTACCATTGTCTGCTGTGTTCGTCATGAATTAATCTGAGATCAGCGAAGGTGCAATTGTTCGTAAACCCTTCGAAGGGTAGAAAGGGAGGCGTTTTACGACAACAGGGACATAAATCATTACCCACGTTCTGGCATTGTCCTTTTTCATCAGCCTGTCAATGTGAAACACCGAAAATTTGATCAATTGAAAGGATCATTCTCGCTTTGGGAGACCATCTGCAATGACGCAGGAACTTTAGCAGAAGCTTGTAGTTCTCTTCAAACGTTAGGACATATTCTCTACTAAAAAATATGGATGGAATTAAATCAGAGATTCAGAGTGCTTAGTAATCAGATGTCACTTATAATCAGTTGTGAGTTTAAGAATCAGAGATCTATCTTCTATTGCAATGGAAAACGAAAAACACTCAAAATTGATAGTTTATGGTGTATTGACATTATAGCATGAGAGTATAGATGTCACTTATAATCAGGGTTGTGAGGAAAGATTTAAGGAGCATTCTATCTATATTCAATTGCAGTAGAACATCTATCTTCTATTGCAATGGAAAACGAAAAACACTCAAAATTGATAGTTTATGGTTTATTGACATTATAGCATACCATAATAGTCCTCAAAATCTCCCTTTGTCTCTCCGAGCTTTCCCGTCTATAAAATAAAAATAAGACCTATATTCAAATCGATCTTGAGCAGAAAAAAAATACAGTGCCGTTGGGTTCCAAAAGTGTCCTACTCGAGTTTGCTGATTTGACCAACACTTCGCAAGTATAAAATCTATAAGGACTTACTTGTTATATAAATACAGCACAAAATCAACCGAAGCCAACAAGAACTATACATTGAGATAGTTTGAATATCAAGGATGTTCCACAATAAACACGGTAGGTACTTACTGTTGTTCCCAGAAAGTTTTAGAAGAATCAAATTCCTTTGAGCTCTGCTGAGAACTGGAATGTAATATGTTCCTCGTATCCTGCGGTTTTAAATATAATTTTTGTCGCGGTACTTTTTTCCATTATATTTTGCCTCAATTTTTCCTCGGAGAAGCAACCCTTTCTCATACAATATGCAGTACATGGTAATCATTAGGGCAACCTCACTGGTTTTCTCCTCGTTTCTACCGAATTGGTGATTTTGTAATCAGCGCCATTATTCGTTTCTATAATTAATTTTATGGATTTTCTAATTGAATCCACCATGTATAGACCAGGAAAGGTGGTTGCATTGGTCTTTATTGGAATTAGGCTCCAGAAGGCTTGATCATTGTTCCTGAAAAAATCGTATATTTACTACGTCTATGAGATTTCCTACTTCACACACAATAACTATTGTAGCTCCATTAGTTGTAGACAATAGAGTTACGTACTGCTTTGTCTTCCTTAGCATTGGATGGTTTTGTTGTATGGAGCATGCAAGCTACCATGTTTGAACAATGGCCCATTACTCGACTTGCCCTGAGGAATCAGCACGTCGTAATTCAAAGCGTGACACCGACAGCTGTGGCAGTTGGTTCTTCTAAATTTTAAGAGCTGTTGGTTCGTCCAATTTCGTCTTGGCTACCACCGGGGTGTACAACAAAGGTCGTGTAGCTGTAACATTCCCCTCTAGGGGTGAGAATAACTTGAGATACTTGAGGGTAATCTCAAACTCCATGATTCTACCTAACGCGCAACTTGTATGCCACAAATATGGAGATTTGGGAAATTGTTTGTTCAGCTCGCAGCTTCGGTCGTCAAAGGCTAGGCGAATGAACCTTTTGGAGAACTCTCTACTCTTCCTGCATCTCGAATTCTGAAATAGGCAGGTACTTAAAATATCTTGCCTGGTCTGAGCTTTCCAATTCAACATCACCACCCATTTCGCACAATAAAATTTCACAATTTTATTCTAAATCCTAGGAATGCTAAATAATGAACTTGAGGAGATTCCTCCATCAATGTCAAATATTTCAATCTACTGTTGGTAAAGAGGAATGAGAAACACATTTTTGACTAATTTTTATGACGTTTCCTAATCAATTTGATTTTACTTGAACGTTTAAGTTTTAATCTCTTTAATTTCCTCATATTTTGCGATGAAATGATTTGATATATCGATATCGATGTTGCAATAAGTAAGGAATACATTATTTTCGTACAACTTGGCACACGTTTGAAACAAATCATGTTTGGAAATATTTAGTCAATGCATTGGTCGGAATTGAATCTAAGCGAATCCGTCTTTTTAATTGACATTCTGGTTGTTCCGTGCATATGATTATTAGGTTGAGTGTAGTTGGTACCATTTTATACAGTAATGAGGGGATGTAAGTTGTTTTTGGTGGATTACATAACGTCCGTGAGCATGGAAAGTCGTCCTACGGCAGAAAACAATAATTTTGTTTATGCATCAAACTTTATTTTATATTTTAATGAGTAGGCATAGCAGTATCCCAGTAAGAAAGGTTTATATTTATAGGGGAGCTAAAAGGGAGAAATTGGGGGCCAGACGCAGAATGAGACCGCTGGGCTTTTCTCATTTATTCTGTATCTTTTACCTGGGGAACGACCGACTTCATTGTCTTCCGTGAATCCAACATTGGGACGAAGGCGTGGGTTAGTTCGGACATAAAAGGAAGAAAAGTTTACGAAGAGGAGGGAAGGGAGGAGGGCAGAATTGTCGGGCGAAATGGGAGGAGAAACCCGAGAATTGGAGCCAAACGGTGTTCATTAAGAAGGCAAAATACTCGTATAAAAGGGAAGATGAGGCCTTGGCGAGGGGGGGAGGGGGCCATCAGAAGGCTCTTCGCTGCGTTTTGTATTTAAAAGGAAGAAGACCTCTAGACTGGGAGGCAAGGAAGGGGAGTATGCCGAGATCCGTCTTGGAGGTGGGTCTGGCTAGAGCATTATTCACGCCAACAAAAGGACTGCACGGGGGCGGGGAAGAGAGGGGCACCCAATAGATTTGTCTCTCATTTGCACAGCAGAAGCCCGAAATTCCCGAGCCCCCTTCCAACCTTCCTCACCGTTGAAGAACTCCAGGGCTCGATCCATTGAGACCCTTTCCCTTCAGATGGTTAACTTCAATGGGAGGGTCCTCAGGGGTGATAAAGGAGGGACGGGGGGGAGCTTTGTGACTACAGCGGTTCTCCCCTTGAAAAGGGACAAAGAAGGAATCTCGCGGCTGGGTTTGGGATCTAGAAATTTGGGATAGCCTCGATCAAAGGAAAAATCAACATACATTTATGATTGTGTTCGGCGCGAAGGAGATGGGTCTTAGTACACTATCTCACTTGAGTTCATAGTTTGCATACCAATAGTCCATGGATTGTTGTATTAACTGAAATAGTGGAGAAGGCAACCCGTTAATAAAAATAAATAAACAATTAATAGAATAATAATAAAAATAATAGTGGAGAGGACGCCCAGTTTTACCTAACCTAGGGATGAGGGAAGTCCAGAAATGTGGTAGTTAAGGGGGAGAGGCATGAAAGCAAGTGCCCCTATAAAATGAACACAGTTTAAGGCCAATTTCACCAACATATAAACCCCGGCTAAGCAAGAAGGGGTTGGGAAAATAACGTGTCCGAAATTTGTCTTTCACTCAAATTTTTGTAAACCTATTGAAACAGAAGGGGTTTAAGTAGCCGAAATTCCGCTAATATGCATGTAACATGCTAATCTTCGTTATTAGTGATTTCAAGATGGCTTTTTCGATGACTCTATAGTCAGTTGTGATTATTGAAACTGAATTCATTGCCATTCTCTATTTTTTTCTCTCGTCGAAAGAGAATGAGGAAGAAAAGGAATTTTGGAATAATGATGTCCCGGAAAATAATCACATGAAATTCGGCGGAAATTCGGTATCGCAAAACCAACGGCTTACCAGTACTTGCCTGTTTTTCCATTCGGGCAAGTTGTGAATGGCTTTTAGAATAAAGTTTTACGTGATAACAACAGAATTTACCAGCCCGTCGTACAAGAAATAACGAATTTATGGCCACGTCTCCGTAACACTTCAAGAAACGTGTTCTTGCTCGATAATGAGCAATAATTTTATTACCTCGCCATAAAATCGTATTTGAGCTTATGCCCGGTAAACTAACAAAGAACAATACTACTCAGTGGATAAAATCGGGGATCCATCGTGCTCAACACCTTATATATTGACAGTTCCTGACATTGCGAACCGGTGGATGGAGCGAGGATTGCTTTCCACAGTTCAAAAACGTTCCAGATGGCTTAGTCAACTTCCAAATGGAAATTTCCTAAATCGTGCTTCTTTCTTCTAAATTTCAAACAAACAAAGCCACTGGAAATGACCTTATATACCTTAGATACTTCTTTGCTCCTGTATTTGCATAAAAAGATGTGGATGAACAACTTTTCTTGTCCAATTGATGGAGCATTAAGTGAAGCGAAAGAGCATTTTGGTTTTTAGCAATTCTGTTTCCTGTTTCGTAAAGCTTTTGCTCTTTGTAGGCAGGTATGTTTTCAACTTCATCAACTTTTTATCGAGTGTATTTATAATGAACATATCTCATTGAGTATTGTTCAACGCTTCCGTCATGTAAGAAATATATTAGTCACTCTATGTTCTCAATTGACACTTCACTGTCTTCTAAGCTGATGCTTTCAATTAAACTGTGTTGTCTTTGCCCATGGTGTGAATGGGTTCCAATGGTCATTTCTCATGAGATCAGGAGTCATAATAGTTATCCTGCGGAACTGTCAGCGTGAACAACTTCCCCAAATATTTTTGGAATAAGTGCACATTTTAAAGAGCTCTAAAAAGTACCTCTCATTTCGACCTACGCAGTGATGTTTTTGCTGTCCGATAGTGACGTTAGGTGGGACACTAGGTCATGAACTTTTCTTTTGGGTTAGTTCGTCTTTGAATGTCAGGCACTATATTCCAAGAGTGAAGTAAGATATTTGTGACCTGCAGCTTTTGCATTGATTGCCCCTCATAACATATAGGTTTTCTCCATTTTCGAAGTTTTACGTAGTTGTCACTGACCTTCAAGTACTATTCAGAGCTCTTTTATGCCTCTGACGGATATCTAGGTTAATACACCTAATAATTGAAATAGTTGTATGGTACTCCTCACTCAATGAGTTTCCTCGCTTTTTATCCTACTGTTGGATCATTATGCAGTGAATTGGGCATTATATTAAAGCTTTTGCATTATTCAACTTTGATGGCAAGAGCAGTTTAGCACCCGCTGACAGTGGAATAAGTTATTCAGGGAATACCGAGGGGAAATAATTAGACCTGCTTAACTTCCCGGTTTGTCTTGAAATACAATCTGACAGCTCGTCCAACTGTTGTCTACTGATGCTTCAGTGGGGCATTATTATTTACATTTTCGTTCCGTCACTTAACGGTTTCACTGAGTTCCTGCCTCTCAAGAAATGTCACTTTCAACTTCGAAGATTTTTCGGTTTTACAGGCGGTGACAGCCAAAGTTTTCTTCGTGAATTGTGTCGAGAGCTTCTTAAGGTTCCTAATTGCTTCTGAAAAACCTACAGTGAACTTACCCTGCATAGGTAATGCAGATATTTTCATTAGGGCAATGAGAAATTGCAGGAAACAAATTTCAAGTCAAATGAAAAAATTTCGATTTTGAGCCATTTCATTTTCTAACATTTTGAAGTAAAAACAACAGCTGAATGTAACGAGCAACTGAAGCAACGAAGAGATGATGGAATGGGCTAGTACCCCCTTCCAAGGGCTGAGGTGATTTACGTGCAACAGACTAGTCACTCGCGACGAAGGTGTGGAAACCCATTTCAATAAAAATGAAGTAAGATAGAACGTTGTCTATATTTCGATGAACGTTCATGTTTGTTACTGATGAATGATTTAACTGTATAACTCATTATTTTCGTGGAAATATATGCAACGTCTATCTTACTCCATTTTATTGCGTGCAGCACTCAGAGGATACCATTGAAGCTAATTTGATGTCAAAACCGTTGATAGTAGAGAGTGGGCTGGTTTAAAACCACGCTATGCTACCATGCAACAACAGGGTGATTGAATGCACAAGTTGCCCCTTCAAGGCGATATGAATGCAACACCCTTGAGATAACTTTGAAGCTAATAAACTGTAGGATCATTTATACTATAAGAGAGGAGTCGCTCAAAGCCATGCTCTGCGACCATGTAATAATCAGGTAGAGGAATGCATTAGTTGCTACTTCCAAGGGCTGATTTGATATGCCTGCAACACCCTTAAAATTAATCGGACGACAGGACTATCAATACTAGGGGGGGAGGAGTGGTTCGAAACTGTGATCTGCTACCATGTAACAACATGCTGGGATGGAATAATTACCCTTTACAATGGTTGAGGATAAATGCAATACCCGAGAAGCTTGTGCTCCAGTATTATGCTCATGGGTAGCAGGGGAAGGTAGACATTTGCTGATGTGAATGAGAACTGAGTGGTGTGACGAATGTGATATCTCTGTGTCAGTTTATAAGAGTATGTCACAGTCACTTTAACGACCGGGTGATGGCGGCAGGACTCATACAGGCTGCGTTAGACAGTTTCTTTCCCTTCGGCAGATTGACCCCGTTAAAGCTGATTTTCCCCGACATTGAAATTTGAAATTGAAGCTCAGAGATCCGTTAAAATGAGATGTCCCCTAACAACATTCAATAATGGTCAATCCCACTTTGTAGACCTTTTGATCATTCCCCGTACTTTTTCGAAAAAAAAAGGAAACTTCTGCCCTTGTCACAAATGGAAAGAACATTTTTCTATAGTGAAATGCCTTCATTCCGTGATAAACGTAATTTTCCCTTCAGAATCCTCGTCGTCAACATCAATCGTGGCGCTTCAAGGAGGTTGAAAATAATTTACTCCAATCTCCGGAAAATAAAAAAAAGACGCCACTTAAGAATTACAAGGACCTCCTTTTACATCCTCCTTTCTTCATTCTAATTTCTTTTTCATTTAAAGGGTTTACCTCGTCTTTCCCCTTTGTTTTATGCAACAACATGAAATTTCCGATCCTTTTTAGCTCTGGTTCAGATAAAGGGATCACAAAGTACCAGCCCCCCAAGTTCCCCTGACATTCTTTATTTTTATTAGGAAGAAAAAAAAAGGAAGATGGGCTTGGGAGGGGGTGGAAGGTAGAAAAAAATCTTTTCTCTACCAAACGAAACGTTTTTTATCTCTTTCACTTGGTTGTTCGTCCTTTTTTTTGAAGTTTTTCCTCAAGTTTTCTCCAAGAAGGTCCTCGGGGGTTTTTTTCGGGGAATCTCTGGGAAAAGAGGAAGAGAAAAAAGGATTCGGAGCGGGCACGCCGGAAAGTTTTCCCCTTTGACAAATGTTCGTGGGAAAAGGGGACTGTTTACAAATCGCCTAGAAAACAGGGTGGCCGTTTTTCAGGTTATGGGGCCACCCCGGAGTTCGCGGAGGTGAGGTTTTACTCGTTGTCACCTGTCCGCACCGTCCTATAACCGAGCCGCAAGGTTACAACGGGGTAATGAAATTAATTTGAGGTTTCTTGTTTGGAGACCGCCAAGTTCCTTAGCACCTGGTCCCACCTCTCGTACGGCAAAACCGTTATTATCTGCCGGAACGCGGTTTTCTCATAATCGAAACGGAATTCCTCCGCTGGTTAACCTAATTTGATTTTACGTCGTGTACTTTCAAACAAATGGAAGTCAACATCTTCTACAATACGTTTGCGGATACACAAGTCAGCATGCCGCGATGAAAGTTCTACATTTCCAAACCATCCAACACATCGAGAAAATGTCAAAAGATGTTGTCCTTCACATCAAATATTACGCTTCTGGACGCACATTAGCCATGTTTGATTCATTTTAACAAGGTTATTGAGAAATTATCATGGATTTATCCATCATCATCTCCCCAATTTCGTGGGTTACATCATAGGGAATACTTGGTCCATCGGTCTGAAGATGTTTTATCTCATGGGAGGATATGTGTGCATTGTATTCAAGAGAAAATGCTGAAACATGAAGACTCGATTCTACTTGTCACTTAGATCAACATTTTTCTGTAAGCCTTTTGCTTCCGAGTCCACCAAGGTAGCGGAAGCATTGTTTTCACTTTCGGAATGTGAAAATTTTTTTGTCTCCAAAATCCAAAATTCCACTCGCATTTTGCGTTTTAGACCTTTCTTAACAATTTTGGTTCCGTGTCTGTGTGTGTGTCTGTCAGCAAATCCTTGTTACGGGCAAAACTACACGAAGTTATAGTCCGATTTTGATGAAACTTTCAGGGATTGTGCGGGTTGGGGTGTAGATGGTCCTCTATAGGTTTCATGACCCCCAGATAGCCTCTGCGCATGCGCAAACGTGAAATCCTTGTTACGCGCATAACTTTGGGAGTTCTTGACCAATTTCGATGAAATTTTCAGGGATTGTTCGGTTTGATGTGTAGATTGATCACCTATAAGTTTCTTGACCCCCGGATCAATAGTAGCCTCTGCATGCGCAAACGTGAAATCCTTGTAACACGCATAACTCCGGGAGTTCATAACTGATTTCGATGAATTCAATATTTACTTCGCCTAATTGAACGAAGTTCTTTAGTCAATAATAATTTTCAATGATCTGTACAGTCATGTTATGGATACGAGAAAGCTATGTGCCACACCACTTTTTTTCTCTATGCAAAACTAAATTTTCTATTGTTCCTACATTTTCCTGTTTTTCGCCACTTTTCTGAAATCCTCGTTAAATTTCCTGTAACATCTTCTTAGATTAATTTTTCTTTATTACAACAAAATGCTGATTAACTGTAAAAAAAATCAAAATCTGATAGAAAATGGATTTTACTGGCCACTTTTAATAATATCTTAAAGTCTTTTGTTAATCAGAAACACGACCATCAACATAGGTGTTACTCAACAATGAAAACTTTGCAATTTTGAAGAAAGCTGTACGTTTTCTGTTGACTTCAGATTTCTCTTTTGTTAATCAGAAACACTCGTAAATCTGTTTTCCGTACTACCACTTGAATTTTTGATGGGCGTAGTTGTTTGAATTTTTAGTGGACGGTTATCGCGATCTGTTGTAGATTCGAGCTAAAATATCAACCGTAAGACAGTAAATCACAAGACTGATCGATTAATATCCGAATTCCCAGCAAACGAACTTAGCAGGCACAAACGAAACCGTAGACCAGAAGAAAACGGGAACAACAAACGAAGGAATAACAAAATCTGACGGGGCCTAACAAGTATGTTGACTAGTTAAGAAACAGGATTATTATGAGCAGCTATTGATAGGGGTTTCATGACTCACAAAATAATAAATCAGTCTGCTCTCGCCCAAACGTAAAATTCGGAGAGAAATTGGACAGAAGATTTAATTTTTCGTATCAATAATTACGATCCGATTGTATCATTGAATCCGCTTTGGAATTGGAGCGACTGGCCCGCAAAACATGTCGACTCACCCATTTGAAGGGGTTGATAAACGTGGAAACATGACCCATGGCATTTACGTTCGGTGAATCGCGGATTGAAACTGATATTTTTCATATTTTGAGAATAAGAATCTTTTTTGATTGTTCGCAGAATAAATAAGATGATAGTGAATAAATTAATGTTAACGATACGACTAAGAAATGTGCCAAACCCAAATTGGCAGGTGTTCTTGTATCTATACCTATGGTCTAGTTTTCCTCTCAGGTAAGAAATCAAATTGTTGAATACTTGAAAACTAACTCGTGGTTTAGATCGTAGACCTGTAGACGTTGCTTTGCGGACAAGTTGGTTTTGTATTTGTCAATCCCAGTTTCTAATCCTAGCCACGCTCGTAGCCCTCAAAATTTGCATACGATTTCAATTATATTTGCAATGATTGGCCGGATCAAGCAAACTAATCCAGCGGATTACGTTCTGTGGGGAGCCCGTGGCATTCCTTAACATCTGTTGGTAATTGAATTCCCCATCAATCGTGCTTGTATAGCAGAAAACCATAATTATCAAATGGAATACGCAGTTAATCAAATCCTATACCTTACATGTTCCGAACAAATTATTAAACCCTTATTGTGTTTAGCGAAGGAATTTGATACATTAATGAGTATGTATTCAGTATTTACCTACCCCTTCAACGCTTCTGTGATATTTGGTTTATAATTGTCAAGAATAAGGCTTTGTAATCGTATAGCGACAATGTTTTATAACCTCCTCACTTTCTTTTATAATTTTCTCTCATAACTTCCTCATTTACAATTCAAGGTACGTAGATTCAAAATCTGTTAGGTCCGTCCGGCGTATGGACAAAAGTCCTCAGAATTTATATAAAAAATTCGTTGATAGTTGTTATAGTTGTCGTAACTTTTAGCCAGCCCGATTGCTTCACACGTGTAGGTACACGCTATAGACCAAAAACTGATCCAAAAAGTGGTTTTTCGATGTTTTTATTGAAACAGGTTAGTAGGGTTTCATTTACAGGTCATTTTGGAAACCAAATCGATTGAGATGGGTCGTGGACTAGTCCTAGCTTATTAGACTTAAAAAATCTCATCCTAAGGGTGAAAAATGGTTGTAAATTTCAATTTTTTAAATCCCATTGTTTTCATTTTTCCGTTTTGAAGACTTGGCAGTCAAACAAAGTTGGTGTGTCTAGGGGATGGAAGATAATGAAACTTTGTGAAATACTTCTCAGTTTTCCAGTTAGAGTAGCAATTGTTTGCAGAGTCTAAAGCCACGAGGTTTAGCTCCTTCTGTTTTGGGCATTGTGAGTAACGGGTGATCCCAGTGCTCCTCAAGAGTTGATAACAATAACTAGGAAATGGATTCCATTTCTCATAAAATCTGATCTACTTCACTACTTATTAGGTTCGGAAAACAGAAATGTTAAGTCTTTACAGTACAAGCTAGTTTTTATACTTTTCTTTTTATACAAATCCGAACATAAACATGATCCGGAAATCATTGATAGAAGGACGTTAATTGGGGAGGAGTATAATTTAGCAAGCTATATAAAATATAAGGAATCTCGACGATTCAAAAATGTAGTTTTCTAACTTTTTAGACATTTCTTGGACACGAAAGGGGGAATTTCGTACAAATACATAAGACTTTATCTCTCCTCTGAACAGTAAGAAAATTCAAGAAAAAAAAACACTGCAAAAAAAAATTTTTTTTTGCACCCCCTCATATCTTCCTATTTTTGACTACAGTCGTCCATAAGAAAAAGTGTGAGCTTATTATTAGTAAACATAATAATAATAATAATACAAGCAATAACACAAAGAAAAGGTCCAGTTATGAGCAAATGTTCCTATCACAAGAACATTCACATCAAATTGTGACTTATAAATTATAGCGGTTTTTTTTAGCTCATTTCAGTAAAGTTGAAATACATTTTTTGGTACAAAATTTGTTGGCCAAATTTTTAAATGAGCTACTTCTTTGTTCACCGACCTTTTAAAATTATTATTCTAATAAACAATACAAATTTTGTCGGTTTTTAGCGGTGTTTGGCCATGTTTTTTAATATTTTAGTAGATTTAATTTAAATTTGAGAACAGTTTCGAAACGTTGCATTTTAAATTGTTGAAGCCTTCGTAATGGCTGAAATTATTGATATAATTCTTTAATATTTTCTGATAAATCCATGCTGCTACAGCAAGACTTTGATATTTACTAGCAGAGGGCCATTTTTATTATTAAAATTAAGCTTGGAGCCATTGTCCGTCTGACTAGTAAAACTCAATATCGACACTTCAATTATTGCTTTAAAATGGCTATAAAATTGGATATTAAAAGCAATAATATCATACGAACTGTGATAATAATATTGCAGGATCGTTGGAAACCTATTACTGTATTATGCGCTGAGTGTTTGATATCGGGATTTATTGCTTCTCTGGCATTTAATAGGATACTTTCATCGGCTAAGAAATAAAACAGAGTATCAAAGGACGGAATACGGTCCAGGCCTTTCCCAGATATTGGAAATTAGAGTGCAAAATAATAAATGTGTAAAAGGCGTCGCATTTTCCGAGTAATAAATGTGTTGTCGTTTGGAAAACTTTCGTGGAAGCCATTGTTCAAAAGACGGAAAACTAGAATCCAGAAAGCTGGGAAAGGGAAAAAAGTTAACAGTTCAGAACGGAGTGGAAGAGTCATGCAGGAGGATCCCCCTTACAAATCGATGACAATATTTCAAAGTTGTTTATGTCGGCGAGGGAGAGGGTAATATTGCATTTATTGGTCAGTGGTCTGTGACTTGATTTATACTCTGGGCCTATTGGAATAAAAGGGGGGGCTTTTGTTGACTTTTTCGCCGGGATTCGCTCTTCCGTACATCCTCGAAAAGCCTAGGAAATACAACAAAAACGAGACGGTGGTATAAAGGCGCGCAGAAGGAATGGTCGAGGGGAACAAACGTTGATAATAGCAAAGGGAAGATCGCTTACAGGGAAGGAAGGGGCTCTCGCCAAAGAATCGGTTGGTACTTGAGAAAAAAAGGAAGAAGAGGATAGGCAGGAAACCCCGAGAGCAATAACTTATCTTGTCGGAAGGACTTTGGAATAGAAAGGAACCATGAGGCCGTTTTCGAGGTACTTCCGAGTGCGTAATACGACCAAATCAACGTTTGCGATTTTGTTTTTTATTCCAAACTTCTAAACAACCCAGCAAAAATTGCTGAGCATTATTAAGCAAAGTTTTATTATTGGTTAGATTGTAACAGTATAAAAAGATGGTGATGGAATGGACTAGTTAGGTACCCTTTTCCATGGGTGATTCAATATTCCTGCAACGCCACAAAGACGCCCCTAAAGCTAAAAAAAAATCAGGTTTATAATTCGGTAGACCAGTTTCAAGGAATGAAAGGAGAACTGTCGTAAAATGGCATGAAATTACAAATTACGAGAAATTTACTTCAATATAAACCAAGACTAAAAGTCGTAAGACAATCCAATTTTGACTTAGGTACCTTGAGATGTATTTAGTGTTAGGCCAACCCAACTATTACTCAGATCTACATTATCGCCAGTTTAGTTCTACTACGAGGAGTAGTTACTCTCCAGGTGATACCATGAGGGTATTGCTCCCTAATTAGAATTGACCATATCAGCATAGTTATTCCAGAATACGCTGGGGAGAATGATCCCTGGGAGAGCTTCCCCTACCAGCCTCCAACCTCCACTAATAGCTGGCCCGATCCTCGCTAGTTTAGATAATGGACGAGTGTGGCTAAAACCAGATTACTAAGAAAGCCACGCCACAGTCATCCCTAAATGCAGGTTTGCACACCAGTGGTGACCATGCCGGGTCTTGGCTGGCAGTGGATGACTGACCATTTACTCACCAACCAAAGAATAATAAAGCCGGTGCACACATTTACCAATTAATATGCATATTATTAGATAGAACCAATAATGAACAAATTCAATAGAATGATGGAGCATCACAAACCAGATCTATCAAGAAGGTAGTGGATTCTGAACCATGCAATTCATAGGTTCCCATGAAAGTAGTTTTTTTTCTAATTCCGACCTCAGGGTTGCAGGCTACAAAGCTTGATCAACCGAACTGTAAACACTGACCCCCTCTGCTCTCGACCCTTCTGAGCTTTGTTTACCCCCCTCCACTACTCCCGGCCGTCCCTTATTCCAATATTGGGATTTATATGTTCGCCTTTTGCGACAGAGGAAAATCCAAATTCATCATGATCCAAGGGTTCGAAAAAGCAGGAGGGGGGGACGTGGCTAATTGGGAGAAAGTGATGAAAATATTCGTGAGTATTGTGTAACTTTCATGGGATAAAATTCATGGTCTTTCTGCAATGAGGCTCGTAAGAGGGACAGGAGCGTCAGGGCTGTCGAATTATAGGGTGAGTGCTAGGTTACCAGGCTTTACTAACATACAACAAAGAGTCGTTAGAGTGAACTGGTTTCACCTTCCACGGGCTGAGGCGATATAATTCTTAGTCCAAGATAATAACCCTGAAGCTAGAAAGCTTCAGGTTTATGCTCAGTTTCAAGGAACGGGAACGCTAAACCATCCATATCCATCACACTACCCAAAAAGCCTTTTAAAAAGCAGGAGTAGCGCGGAGCTAAATTGGGAGAAAGCCAATGCAAGCAATGATCAGGGCAGGGGTGGATCGCAAAAATGAGGCGTGATAGTTAAAAATTGTTGTCCACACTTTCTATGCCGGCATTACCAGGTAATGATGGCCGAAGTCAGCCGATATGGGCGAGTGATTTTGAGCTTAAAACTCAGAGGTCTAGATCGTAATCTGGCTCTGCTACCATACGTCAAGAAGGAAATGAAATGAATTAGTTGCCCTTTCGAAGAGCTGATGATACAAATCCACAACACTCAAAGACACCGCTGAAGTAAAAAAGCTTCATGCTTTGCTCATGGGTAGCAGCTTCAAGAAACTACACTACTCATCACACTTCTGGGGCAAAAAGGAGGAGAGGTTCATAGCTTGTCACCATGTTCTACTACAATTTAATCTTAACATGAAATCGACTGAGTTGCACTCATATACGGCGATTGTATTTAAATCATTTGATTCTCACGTTTCAAAACGTTGATGGGTTTGTTCCTCATTCTTCTTATTTTTCTTGTTTATATAGATTTCATGGGAAACCCGATGTCTATGGCTCACCCTGGAACTCTCAAGGATTTACAACTAGCGATGATTTTTTGGGAAGCTCTCTTATTTTCGCATCCTTCAGCTCCCCCATACGAGCTCGGCGAGTCGGAATGATCTTCTGCTTTGTAAGGGATGTCTCTCGCCGGCCGTTTCTCTCTCCATTGGGCTTCCGAGGAAGTCGTTCTTTTTTTTTCAAATGGTCGTTTATAATCTCCATCGCAGGAGTTACTTCTTTTTTTCATTTCATAGACTATATTTGGACTGGTACTTTGTCATGTCAAGTGGTTTTCTTGTCGGTTTTTATAAGAAAAAGCTTTCCTAAAGAAAAGCTCGAAATGTGGTTCAGTACTGAAGGCCAAGTTACTTTCATAGAAAATGAGGTCAATCCGTTCCATGAGAGAAAAGCTCTTTTGAAGAATTTACTTATAATGATTTATTCGTTTCAAAAATGAAATTTCTCTTGGTACTTTTTCTACATATATAGAGATCCAGCTACGAGATATTAAGGGGACAACTTGAGGTTTCACGGCCAAAAATACTTATGTTTATGTGAAGTTTCTGGTATATTGGATAACTTCCTTGAATGATTGCCCTAATCAGAATGAACAATGACGGAAACCTGGAGAGTTCTTGTATCCGCTAAAACGGTCTGCCACTATCAGAGAAACGGTATAATGAAGATGATTTATGATTACAAGGTTATACCACCTCCTCACAAGCCATATGATACCAAAGTTAGAGATGAGTTATGACTTAACGCATCAATAATTGATCAAAGCCGTATCTGCAAGATGGGAATTGTGGTGCTTAGGGGAGAAAAGTAAGACCTTCGGGAACTACCAAGGGAAGGAAATGAGGGCTGAGGGTAGCTTAGAGCATCGCTAATGAACGTGATTTCCCTTAGTGCTTCCCTGTGGCTCCGACTCAGTTATGATTCCATTATCCTTAAGCTATCACTTAGCGCTAATCTTAGCAGCTCAACTTCCTTGTCTGTTATACTTGATGGCCACCCGGAGGCGTGGGCGTTGCTTTGCGGTGTTGGGAGCCTTTCCCAAAACTGAAATTCTGTGTTTTAACAAGATCAACGTTGTAAAACTGAGTTGATGCTTTCAGTCTCTAATTTCGTTAATCTGGTTTGAAAGTTGTGTTAGACTTGAGTTTTGATTAGATTATTACGACAAACATAACTAATGTTGGTTAATGGCGGTGGGTATCATCGGGTTCTTTAACCTAGGTTCACTTTGACTACAAGATATTGTTCGATTAATATTACCGATTGTAGGTACCTGTCAATAATTAGTGAGTGAGAGGAATTATGTACTTGAGGGGTTAAACTGTCGGTCGCTTGGTTGGTAAGATATTAAATTTGCAATTATGAGTAGCAGTAGGTCGTAGATTTAAATGTAGTTGGGTTTTAGTGTTACAAGTGGAAAGAGTCACATGCTCATTATTGGCGTCACATAACATAACGCTTCCCGCTTTAGGTATGTATTTGTGAATGCCTCGTAGAAATCCTTACACGGGAAACGTGTATATCCTGGTTCTGACAAATTTTGATTCCCCTACAAAAGAAGACTCTCGGATCTTGTCATCCTTTTTCTTTATCACTAGATGCATCTCGACAATACCAATAGCTGAATGTTAGTACAGTGCATCGCAGCTCCTCTAGAAAGCTGTCCTCACACTCTTTCTATGTCCTCGTGTTAGATTTTGTTGACGGATTAAGCATTAACGGTCTATTGCGCTTTAAGGCATCGCTTTTAATTAGACTAGCTGAGAGGGCTCTGAAGAGATGCTAGATCGTTAAGACAAAAACAAGTAGGTGTGGCACATAGCTTCCTCGTATCCATAGCAGGACTGTATAGATCATTGAAAATTATTATTGACTAAAGTCAACTCGTTCAATGATGGTTCAATATGGTTCGATCCAAGCTCGAGGCTAAAACTTTATTTTCTCTTTATTACTCACTAGGACCATCTTTACATCAGTCCGAACAATCCCTGAAAATGTCATCGAAATCAGTCATGAACTCCCGGAGTTATATGTGTAACAAGGATTTCACGTTTGCGGATGCGCAGAGGCTACTATTGATCCGGGGGTCATGAAATTAATAGGGGACCATCTACACCCCAAACCGCATAATCTCTGAAAATTTCATCAAAATCGGACTATAACTTCGTGTAGTTTTGCCCGTAACAAGGATTTGCTGACAGACAGACACACAGACAGACACACAGACAGACACGGAACCAAAGTTGTTCAGAAAGGTCTAAAACGCAAAATGCGAGTGGAATTTTTGATTTTGGAGGCAAAAAAATTTTCACATTCCGAAAGTGAAAACAATGCTTCTGCTACCTTGGTAGACTCGGAAGCAACAAATGAGGATAGTAGTTGAAGCTCTAGGTATTCTCTTTGAATAAATGTCACCCATAGAATTTAAAATCTTAGTTTCATGCAGATTTAAAGTGCAAAGAAAAGCCCTCGCATCTTCTAATTCTTTTGTGAATAAAACTGTTTTTACTTCGTTTTCCTTTATTTCTTCATGGGGTGCAGACGGTTCAGTGGGTTGCGTCTTTGCATGATGGTATTTGCCAGGATGTCTCCAATGAATTTGGGGTAGAGATTTGAGAAAATGGGTAGTTCTACGCTGCCACCGATAGTTAGGACGACAAGCCAACGCCTGAATTGTTAGTTAACTTTTCGTTAATGTAGTTTTGAAATATTTGTTGACTAATGTGAATAATTTTTGTTTCTTTGCAGTTGGTCCCGTCATCAAGTCCGTCGGACCAGACAAGCAGATGACGTCTTCTTTATTCTCAGAGGCTTCGTTTGACTGCGAGGCTGAAGCGAGCCCGACGCCCAGCTACCAGTGGCTGCAGAGGGTTCAAGGGATGGACGCTTCCGTACTGGTGAGGAGCAACGACGCGCGCCTGCACTTACGGAACGTCAGCTATCACCACCAGGGCGAGTACATCTGCAGGGTGTGGAACTACATCGGGGGCTCCGAAAGATCCGTCCAAAGCGACCCAGTCGTTCTCCAAGTAGTCGGTGAGTGCTTTACATTCTCAACTGTCTAAAAAAAATATTACATATTATTGCTCGCTTTAGGAAAAGTCAGTATTCCAGTGGAGCGCCTGTTAGGGCTCATAAGTTTCTAACTTCTAACTCAGAAAATTGATACATCGTTCTTAAATTGATTACCATAAATAATAATGGTGTCATCAACTGGCAGTTGATCACACACACAAACAAAACAAAACATATACATACACATTAATTATTTTCAACCGTTTTTTTATCACACAGACAACGCGTAAAGCGAGAGCTCAAAAATGCGCAACCTTAAGTTACTCGCCCTAGCTAAAATCGTTATTTTTGGACTAAAATAACTTTTTTATTAATACACTTGTTTTTTCCAAGGATTACAAATATGGCCACGTTGCGCACGTGCGCAAATTTAGGCAACGCCCACCAGCTTTCTTTTTTTTTCTTTTTTTTGGAGATACGAACTCCGAATTTTAATTCTAGATTCTGATTATATTCCGATTACCTATATGAGAATTAGACTCCTCAATGGGTTTGGCCGCGTGCGACCCGCTAAGCGAGCTCGCAAGGTTTCCATGTCACCAAAATCGTGCAAACATTAATGTTTGCAAACACATAGTGTGACACATTCATTTTCATTGTTTTTCAATGCTGATTCATGTGGTTAATTTCCATTTTTATTCTACTAAATTTCAAGGATTTTAACTTTTTATTTATTTATGTTTTATTTTGTTTATCGATGGGTCGCACTGTGAGTTTTTCAACATTTCTTCGCTGAACCTAAACTGTGTCATTGAGTGTGATTGTAGGATCATGCGACCTTGCGAGAAGTTTTGAAGGCAAGGGCCGACCTTGGTTTGATGTAGGTCTCTGATTGTTGATTCTGAAATTTAGTTGAGTTGCTTTTCCAACATTGAAATTTCTGAGCTGATCCTCATCACTGTGCCGATAGATCACCTGGCAGACACACATTCGTGACTGACATTCTGGTCCCTAGCATTTGCAGTAGAGGGAGGTGTGCGGTGAGGTTAAATGAGAATATTCAACAACGATGTCACACAATTCGCACCTCGGATGCCCACGGCGACATATTCCAGGCTTATGCATTTTTGGAGGTTGAACTCGTTGGTGTTTGTGTGACCTCGCGAATCACGAGTAAAGAGACTGGAAGTCAAAATTCATCTCCTGAATTCCAAAGAAGAACGTTGTGACTAGAACCCTGTCATTTGGCGGTTGTGCTCTTCTCCGACAGTTGGCACGAGCTGGAACCAATCATTCACTGACAATTCGTCTCAGTTATCCTCTCTCTATGAATTCAGCCCCAAAAACTGACAAATGATCTTCGAGAGATTTCTGATTGTTACAAATTTCGTGGCCTCTAATGGACGAAGACCTTCTGATAGACCACTAAACTATGCTTCATGTCTGAAGAGCTCTTTCAGAAGGGAGCGGAAGGTGAAGGGCTTGTGGCAGGACAGGCAAATGGTCGGAAGGGAATTCCAGAGATTCTTTATAGCCTAGAGAATTGGTTAAGTTACTAGCCATAGTGATGATAATTAAACGATATGAGAGAACTAACTAAAAGTAATTAAAACCATTGTGTACCTTTCAAAATTACTTGTTGGCTCTGCAGGAGCTATTTGCCTTCACTTAAGTGGGCAGGATCGCGCGTGTACACGTGTAGAAATTCATCCACCGTTCTTGGATCAGCCATTCCAGAAATCGTTGCTTCACCATCATAACTGCAAATATCGCTTTCCTCTAGGAAATCAACTACGGAAATGAAAGAGGAGGAGAACATTAACTCTACGACTAAACGCCAAATCGTAGAATTTAGCGCTTTACAACGCTGGTCGAGCGGTGTCGCACTAAGTCAGATATACCTAACAACACTGTTATGTACATTAAATGACTGTTATGTTACAAGACATATATGTACATTCATCTTGATAGAATATAATATGTGGTATATACGGGTAGGTGCTTGGGCTCACATGTCAGATAAAAGATCTGCTCAGACATCATGTCCTGCACGCTACGGCGTGTTTCAAGACCTCCCTGGCAAAAATGATGTTTTTATATTTTTCTATTATACATTATTAGATTATTACAATATATGCATACGAGGTTTACAATTCGCCACTGCTACGACCCCCTATAAGAAAAAACTTGTGCTAGGGGTCGGAGTGCTTAAATATGTACTTATGCATAATCAATAACGAGTGAATGCTGACTCTATAGTTCTATATGCCCTAAAAATTTGGAAGATGAAGATAATGTAACTGCGCCCAATACACGATAGTGAAGAAAAGAAAAAAATACCACTACCTGTATAAATAAAACAACACATGCTGTACCTATATTTGGAACACAAATTAAAGATGAATAGAAATAATGCATAATGAACAAAATAATAAGTCACCTACCATAGCCAATGAGAAATGCTCTTTGAGGACAATCCTATTTACAGCAATGAAAGAAAATACTTTTTTAATTTAAACTTATAATCCAAAAGGGACACCTGCCTCCCCGTCAGCGAAACTAGCGATTAGCGACAACTCAACCGAGAGAGTTCGAGAGAGTGGTTTTTCCCCTTGACAATGAACTTGTTCGATATGGATTTATTGGCTTCTGATTCCATGTTCATTCGTTTAATAAAGTAGAGCCAGTTATCTAATAATGCGTATGATAAACTCAGTGGACATTCAGGTTTGCCTTGCTTGTCAATATTCTATTCAGGCGGACGTAACTACATCATTTCACTATGTGCAGACCTTGATTGTAAATATCAGAGAAACCTGCTTTCCTGTACACCTGAAACGGTGGGTTTCAGGGAATATAATGATGTTTGCTGTTACTTGTTGATGGTAATCAGCGTTGAATGAACACACCTGCACCCTTTGGGTCTCTCTCAAGTCCGATCGATGAACTTTCACTACATTAGAGTGCCCCTTAGTTCACCTAACTTGAATTTTCTACATTTTTACCGGCAAATTAAGGAAGTCGATGTACGCTACTGCCCTGATGAGTGAAAGATCAATTATCAGGTACGGTGAAATAGTACACACAATTTTAAACCACCATTAACAGCAAATCTCGCGAATTCCCAAAATGGAACTCATGGGGGACTACCTACAGACCGCACATTCCCAAACATTTTCCATAAACTGACCAGGAAATTCGACACTCTAAGGGGTTGATGTTTCAGATGTGGAAATGATCGGTACAAAGCAAACTATTGTAAATTCAAAGATGTAAATTGTTCTGCTTGTCACAAAACTGGACATTTCAAAAAAGTGCGGAAGAGCAGAAACAATACTACATCAAGTAGACCAAACAGGATGGAGACTGAACGTATACATCAATGGAACCAAGAAAAAGTACTTGACAAAGAACCTCAGTACAAAAGTACTTGAAGAAATTATCTCATTTGAAACTGCGGAACTGATAAATTTTTGAAAAAAGTGGAAATTGTAAGAAAGGTTATGAGAATGTAGTGTGATACGGAAGTGGCATATCCTACTCAGACTTTACTGAACTTTGCTTGAACGAAAAACTGCACAAAACACGCGTATGTACGAAAATATATACAGGAAATAGATTTGGAAGCGAACACCTCAAGAAGAACTCGTTGAACTCGGGGAGTTATGTGATCTATTTTAGTGATTTCAGTCCACAAATCTGTTTGTTTCCAATATCTGCTACTGGAGAGATTATACTGTTTAGTTCCAACTTTTGCTTCTAGACCGAGTTTCCGCCGCTCATCACTCATTCCCGTGCAATATGTCTGACCTGTGAGGGATGCTTTGCGTCTGAAAGTAGGGGGAGGGGAGATTCATGTAATCTATTCGGTCTACTAATTAGGGCTGGGTGATATTCGATATTATCGTTGGAGGAGTATCGATAAAATATCGATGACTTCTTAAGGTATAAAAAACGGGCTTGTCGTGATAATTAGGTACCTAGTGGAATTTTTAGGACGATACTGTAATTTTTAGAACTTGCCAAACTCTCGAACATACCTCAAACCTACCGAAAAACCACCCAATGCCGTGTATAATTCAGTGGTTAGATGAGGTCCAAATGGTAGATAGATAAAGAAATAAACAGAAAAATAGGTTCAAACCCACAAACTTTAATTTTACTAAATGCAGGTTGGTATTCAATATAACAAAAAATGTCAGAAACCAACTTGAAGTAGGAAAATATTCGAGAAGAAATAAACGGGAAAACGGGTTCGAACAAACAAAGTTTAATTTTACCAAACGTAGGTAGGTAGGTGTAAGTATTCAAAATTTTTTCAAAAATTCAAAAACCAACTTGACATTGGAAAATATTTAAGTAGAAATAAACAGCAAAATAGGTTCAAACGCAAAACTGTGGTAAACTGTGGGCATTCAATATAAAAAATTATTTCAAAAAACCAACTCGGAAAATAGGATTTCAAGTCCCTCTCTCCAACAGAAACGAATAGAGGTATGGGTACAGTTAGGGCGGTTACAACCTTGATCAATTTACCTGGACCTACTTTTTTTTCTCCTCAAGAAGCCACAAATTCTCGCTTAAAAACACGAGCATTTCAGCTTTATCTGGGCAGAGGCTGCTCCTTTGCTTCGTGATCACTTTAGTTCTGAGAAGCATAACTGGGGAAACAAGCTTCCTACGTTAACAGTATTTTTCCCCTGCTGTAGAAGAATAATTCGCTAGGTTTTCACGAGTGTATGAAATGAAAGGAATTTTGAAAGTAGGTACTGGGTAGAGAGCAAAATATCGAGAATATCGATATTTCAGGAAAAATATCGATACGCCACCGATATTCAAAATGTATCGATATATCGATACGGATATCGAATATCGCCCAGCCCTACTACTAATCTCTTTGGATCCAACATCTGCCACTAGAGAGATTATACTGGTAAGTTCAAATGCCGCACAGCTTGCCGAGTATTTTGCGTTTCATACCATTAAAAGAAAGCGTCACATTAAGGGGTTTAATGGGATACCGTCGTTGCGCCAGATCGACCCGGTTTGACTTTGGAGTCAGTTAGGCTCGTTCCAAAAGTCCGATTTCGGACGTTGGCCTTTCGCCAAGACTTGCTAATGGAGAACGTGTGTATAGCCCTTTAAAATGTAACTATGCCGCGAGTGGGGGGAAGCCCTTTTCAAATATGAATGTACTTCCAACCCCTCTCTCCCCGTGTGTCCCAAGGGACAATAACACCCGTGTCCATTAGCCTCTCCGTTATAGAGCCTCCGAAAGAAGTGCCCGCGAGCAAAAAAGAATACGAATTCGATCTTTTGCATTCGTTAAAACCTGCGGTTTCGAAACTCCAAACTGCTGAACCGGAACGGAAAAGGTTGGTCTCGAAGGAATGGGAAACGTCTGATAACATTAAGCCTAAAGTGAACGTCATTTACTGGAAACTCTAGAGTGCTCTAACATGTAAATGTCACGGAATTACCTAATCCTGGGTTGTTAGGGAATCTAATTGCATGGAAACTTACGTGTTTAGTACACTGTAAAGGAATCTTAGAAGAACCAACGAATTCACCCTTAAAGTCTCTGTAGTCTGTACTATCTTACAAAAGCTATTAAACTTTCCTACTAAACTTGTAACAACACCCTTTTGGTTTATTATTTTTGATAATTTGTTTGTAAGTTATCCTGAAAACCCTCGAATTCCTTGAAAAATAGTATGTACACTAGTATGTCACCCGTGACTTTAAGCTAAATTTGATCCCAGTTAATCAATCACTTTATATTATTACTGTTATTATTAATATTACGTTAAACATTTGTTAAAAAAGCATTACTTATAGTTAGAGTATCATAAAAGTTATATTGTAGTATTAGCCCCTTTATCACAGTAGTACTTAAATTTCTAACATTATATCCTCCCACAGTCATATCATTCGTAATCCATTTAATGTATTATTCCATGCATAATTCCTTAATAATAATTTCATCGAGCATTTCAAACATATTTATCGACCACAACTCACACGAAACCATTGTTAGTTTTCACTGAACACCTCTGCACTAATCGTAATTGAACTCATCAATTTTGAAACTTCCTGTACGACCATACCGCTCTATAAAAACGGTTTAAGTTGTGGTAGTTTTCTTCTTCATTGAGTATATTGATGACCTCCTGGGTGGACAGCTTTGGTTTTCCCAAAAATTGGGTCCTCGCACTACTGAGGATGGTACATCTACCCAAGAAGTGCTCTGTGGTCTCCTGCTCTCCAAGGTTGCACATAGAACATAGCTGCACAGCATCCTGATTCCATGGGCGACTGTTCAGTACTAATAGTATGATTGTACTGAAGTACAAGATGAGAGATTATCAAATCAACCTTTTCCTACAATTCTAGAAACTTCAACGAGATGAAGAAATTAATTTGATGGATTTTCCATTCGCTCTTGCGCAGACCGGAGTATTGGTGTGAGCTATTGAAACCATGGGCTACCATAAAGTTTACGAAAATTCCATAAAATTGAATGAAAACCCTTTAAATAATTCCTGTTACAAGGTTTCCTGGACACGCAACAGACAGCACCAAAACTAAAGTTGTTCAAAATGTTCTAAAACGTAATATGGCAATGGAGATTTTGATTTTGCGAAGAGAAAAAAAAAGAAGTATTTTCCGATGGAGAAATTGATCTTTCCAACTAAAGGTGGACGCCGAAGTAAAATCTTGAAAATCATTTTTGAACGATTTCTATGAGGAAAAGTGCCAAAGTTGCAACTTAGTTTATGAATTGATCTTATGCATGTTCAACACCAAAGCGTGGATCGCTTATAAAGGTCATCAGTGTGATTCAATTTTGATGTTGAACACCCCTTTTTCAAGCGATTACCCCTGTTTATCAACCGAACACCAGGAGTTTAGCTTCCAAAATTAAACTCAATTGTTCTCATTCTTATAGTGAGGGACAGTTGGACGTTTCTGCGAAGTCCGGATAACGGTTCTAAATAACGGGAATACAGCTCCGTCTGCATTTGAATTTGAGAAGGGTCCCTGCGTTGTTCAGTTTCCATGAATGAGACGATCAGAACCAAGCGATCTCCACCTCCGCTCAACTGAAATAAATCGGTCGACAACATCATGACGGTCGTCCTTTTATTCCCGTGTCGAATCTGATCGCGACAGCTCAACAAAATGTTGTGGAAGGCCAAGGGGAGTTCTGCTACTTCGGTCGTGTGCCTCTTTTGAGTTTCGAGATGCAGTTCTTGACCTCATTTGTGCGGTAAATAGAAGTTTCATCCTATCACTTATGGATGAGATGGCTTTTTGCTCTTTGAAAAATTGTTTTTGAAACAAAAATCAATGTTGAAAATTATGTTGTCTCTTCCTCGATGGACTCGTACGCATGCGCTATTCAGGTTTCGCTAAATTTGTTCAATATTCATCAGCTAAGCGATAAAATTTGGCCGCTCCATCACCACAACTAACTGTATGTGATAATCAGTAAAGGAAAACCACTAAATTTTATGCAAGGTTTCTAACCGGTAGTATCATGACCTCTACTGGCTCTAACGACACATTGTCCAAAGTTAATTTCGGATAAAATCCATGGTGTAGTTTTGAAACACGGATGTAACCATGAAATTCCGTACAGCATAGACGTGGAATGGGTACAAAACAAAACTTCGGTCGTAGGTGATAGTGTACAAATTGCTGAATTATTGTACAAGTATCATACAATTGCTGTCAATTGTCACTCACGTTCTTTCTGTTTTTGATTGATGCGCGATTGCTCCTGTCATTGTGAGGTATGTGAGGTAATTTTCAAGTTTTGAAATTGCGATTATATTCTATTAGTGAATTTCTACGGATCTGAAATCTATTCCAGCAAATATATCGTCCAAAACCTCTAAAACAGGGGTTTCCAACTAAATTTTTCTAAGTACTCCTTCATCAAGGTACCACAATGACGAGGACCCCCACTATTTCCCAAGCCTGAAAAAACCTGAAAAGAGTCAAAATATGTAAAAAAATAAATCAAACGAATGCTATACATATAGCTCGGGATGTATTCGTTAAAATACAGAGTACCTACACATACATTATTTTTCATCTTCACTCCTCATTTAATGAGACACATTCAATTTAACCTTAGAGTCAACTATTTCTGTAATGTTAGGTTCCAAACTTGAAACTTTCACTCTGAAATCCGACCGCATGTCAAGCCGATTCCCATATTTGTTCTTCATGAAGCATATGCTTATTGTGCATATTATGCTGCATAATATGAAGAAAATGCTTGCTCACACCGATAGTTTGTTGCAAACGGAAGGATTTTTTCCATGGACTTGTCTCCAAGTTCTGTGTAATCCTTGCGTGCTGTTGCCCAGCAGTCTGTTATTTACTCGCCCATTAAAAATTACTTTCATCGTACCACAGCTTGACAAATCCAAGAGCTTATCTTGTTCTTCCTCTGTGAGGCCTTGGATTTGTTCAATTGCTTGACAGGTGAAGGGATTTCGAATCCAACCATCGTCAGGGTCAGGTTCAGGGAAGTATATCCTAAAAGTCGTGGCTAGGATGCGTAGGGTCCCATCTAATTCCAGTGCCAGCACTAGAGTGTGCTAGGTTTAATATATTTATTTTTTATACTTGCGCACCCCTCAGCCATACCTCGCGGACCACCATTTGGGGACCGCTGCTCTAGAAAATGACATTCCCAATTACGTATTTTAGTTAAAACCCTGAAAACCCCCTTTTTTACCAGTTTTTGTCCCCATAGCATATATGCACGTGAGGCGAAAATGGAAAAATAGATCAATATTGATGAAAGAATAGTTGAGTTTAAAAAAAACGTATCCAAATGTTATAAAAGTAGTTCGTTTTGAGAGAGAATTAGTGAGCTGAATTGCACTTATTCATGTTTTCTTAGAAGCATTTTGAGGCGAAACTTGGCTTTGATCTCTGTTCTCCCATCATTCCCGTGATTCTGATATTCACAAACAAACCATTCAAATATTTTCCGTACTGAGGCAGCACATGTCCAGTACTGCATCCAGTGAACTGTGTCACTCAATTTGGAACAAGATTCAAGTTTTTACGCGATTCCCCTCTACATAATCTTGAATCTCGTAAATAAAATAACTACGGAGATGAGATTTCCAGCACATTTCAGCAGATTTAGTTACAAAAAACTGGTATTTACTTGGCTCTTTACTACTGGTTAGACTAACCTTATCGAAAGTTCGTAGGTGTGCAAATGGGATATTTTGAATTTTCTTTGTTCAGCTTTGGTAAATTTATTTAGGCTAAGGAGTGTATTTGACAATATTGAGGTAGATAATTTACTCGTGGTGGCAGCACGAGCTATGCCTACAGCTACCAATATATTTACTGCAATTTATTAATCTGGGCTGAAACGGGCTGATTCACAAAGTTGGAATCAATAACGATTTCTCCGCTTTAGTTCCACATCAAAGACTTCCGATCAATAATTGTAAATCGAGTTTGGAATTAATCGCCTCAGATGTACCTACAGTCGAATCAACTCCCTGGCGACTACACCAAGATCGACTGCGCCTGGCAATCGATATCACGTTAGTGCCGAATGAAAGCCCACTTTGATGTATCAAGTTGTGTGAACATTACACATTACAGGAAGGTACTTAGCTGCTACCACCTAACTCCATCCTCTCCAACTGCACACATCGCCCTTTAGCAACGACTGATCACCCCCTTCACTGTAGCCCCGTTCACGGCCTCTCGCCCGGCTTTGATATTTGCTCGGCCCTCTCGACTAATGTACCAACTGCCTCTGCTCCGTTATTAGATCAAGCTCACAGAATATAACCGGGATCCCCCATAATACTGTTTGTGTGGTAATACAAACTCGTGAAGCGCGCTTACCTATGTGAACAATGAAGTACCTTAAGATATTTGCGTTATTATTTCAAATAATGAACCTTTTTTAATTGACAAGAAAGAACAGTTTTAGCTGTAATTATTTAAACCAACCAGTCCCCCCGGCCTACTCCATGTGCCGTCCGGAGCTTTTCTCCGAAACTACCATGCCAAAGCTAAAGAAACTTGATTGAAAAATCACAAATGGGCAGAGTATGTTCCTGAATCAACGCCGTCAATCTTGACCTGAAGGGTGAAATCAAAGGGCTGAATTATTCAAAAATTCTAATAAAGGAAACTTTAGAAACAACGCGGATGTTTTCAACATTGCACTGTTCCTACTTGGACTTTTGTTCATCCGTTTGCACTCTCTAAGGACTTAGCGACGCCCCCTAGGACTTCTCAAGAAAAACAACCAACATTCATCACCGACCTGACTAAGCACAGTAATCAGTTTTTCTTTTGTATAAAGGGAACTAGGGCTAATTTTGTCTGTTATGGGACACAAACTACAACAGCAACTACTATTGGTCATAGCTTTTATTTCAAGCTGAAGCTACTATAGCTTCCATCAAGGTAGCTTATTTTGACTAATAACTACAAGCAGGGAGGATGCTGGCTGTGGGTAATTGAATATCTGAACCGTATTCTGTTGTAGGCCATCTAATACAGGTATGATAAACGTTTGCGCAATAATTTGGTGCGTTTGAACAATGAAATTAATTTTAAAAAGTAGGGTGTAGGTGTAGAATTTCTTTCTAATTCAACTCTTGCATTATTACAATTAATTCACTCGATGGCAAGTGCATGTTTTAAGATTTTAAGCCGTCAGGCCTAAAATAATCTATATTTGGGCGGTCAAGGGGGGCGGATCTTCCCTCCCCTCGAAGGTGTGCCCTGTTTTCTCACGAACATTTGACAAATAAAATCTCCTTCGAACGTCGTGGAGCCCTGAGCGTCCCACCGTAAAATAGATCGGGAAAATTGGCCACCGAGTTACGCGATGAATCGATCAGGGAGCCTTCGAGCCTTGAACCCATTCGCGGAAGGCGAGTTCAAAGGTTCAGGGCCTAATAACAGACCGAGTGTTGTGGATGTGTCATCCATTCAAGTCTGTTCCAGAACGAACGTATTCGTAATAAGCTACGAAACCGCCCTTCAGCCGAGCGTCGTTAGGGCCCGTTCGTTTCGGATGATTCATACGCGGAGCTATCAAAGGTTTCGGAAAAGCGTTACGTTTGACGCTAATGTTACTCGTTATTTTCACCCCGCACTTTTCTCTTCTCCGCCGGTCGTTTATTGATTGCCCTCCCATCGATTCGCTTTTGGGCTTAATGAGAAAAATCAATCTGCCCGAAATGAAGGGAGTGTTCCGGATGGAGTACTATTTTTCATTTGCGTGCCCATATGATTGGCGGTGCCCTATTTTCGCCTACCTCCTTCAAACTAAACCTTTTCATTTTTACGAATTTTCCTGCAAAATTGAGCAATTGAATTGGTTCCGTCATCAAAGTTTGTTGTTTTCGATAATAATAATAATAATATAACCAACAGAAGTAAAATGGGTAACCCTCCTCACAATTTAACAGTTTAGGTTCGAACAACTGCGATCTACTCGACAATGATTTCCTCTTAGGCCTTGCTTTTTATTATATATTTTTTGCAAATATTATTCTATTCTTATGTTGAGTGGTTGTTTTTTTTCTCTGCGTATGTGGAGGGGAATTACGCGGCTTAAGGTTAACACAGATCCTAATGAGCGTCTGCGTATTGTGACATAACGTCTGACCTCACCGAGGTCACGTCCAACAATCGACGACCGACCGCCACCCCTTATATCTAAATCCACCCAATATTCACTCAATATTCTTTTACTCACTTCCACGAAGGATAGTGGTTTGATGTTTTATGTTGTGTGAGACCAACATGATGACAAATTTGTTTCAATATTTGCAATCAATACAAATTAAATCAATTAAATTAAAAATCAAATAAACTCAATAATTAATTAAGTGATGAAATTAGCACACATCAATATACACTCCTATTTCAATGGAACAGCGCCGTGTTTATGACTGTGATAGGTTATACCTCGCCTTCAAGACTGGACGGTCGTGCGGTTTAGCCTACATGAAGGTGCGTCCATAGGGCACCGCATCTCACTCCCGCTCCATCGCAGCAGGCTAGTGGAGAAAAAAAGCTTGACAAAATACATAGTACGACTGCCCGCCTGCTCCCCACCGGCTCAACACACTTTTACCGGAATGAATTATAATTTCTTTCATTCACTTGACAGTATTGCTCTAGAATATTTGTTGCTCTGCTTCAGGTAGAGATAAGTCTTTCGTTTTCTTAATGTAACCTTAGTTTACAAAGCAGTATGGTAGTGGATAAGGAACTTTTGATTTTCAAAATATTGTGTTGGCCATGAAATATGAACACAACGACTGCTATTCACCAATTTCAAGCAAGACCTATTCATAGCATACACATGGTTATCTCTTCCATGTTTTCATTTATAACATTATCACTTAAAAACAAAATACAAAACAGATCTTCACGGGATAGCTCCGTGGTGCCATCTCCGATGAAGCCTGGCGTTCCACAAGCGATGCACTATGGCCAACATCTGCTAAAATCGCGCAGTTGACGAAGCGGTTGGCACCGTCGCGAGTTTGAGCCGGCAAACAGGAAGCGAGAGGCCGTACCTTTAGGACGACCTCTCTTGAACCCAAGCCACTTTTGCAAATCGAACTGTGCATTGAGAAATGTTAACGAATCGTGAAATTTAATGCAATCAAATCATATGCCCTTGCAGCGATGTGGAATGGGCATTTTCAACTTTCGTTACTCTCAACAACAGGTAAATTTCAGGATTTGTGAAATTTTGGTGACAGGAGGAAAAGATTGGGTAACAGCCAATTTTATCAATCGCTGCTCAATCAAGAATTCTCGAAAGACTCATGTCATTCGTTTTTTATTTAGTTAAGATTTTGTTTTGATATTTAAACATATTTCAGAACTTTCAATTTTCATTAAGAAAGAGGATGAATGGTAAAGTTTGATCATGATAAATCGTTAAATATTTCTTTACTATTTTCATCTGATTCTATTTAAGGTTTATTTTATTTAATATTGTGTTCTACCCCGATTTCAGTCGAGATGTGCAAGAAACATCGGGAGTTTTGAATTTTCTATCAGTAGGGGTTAATTTCGGGTTTGTTTTGAAACTTATTTGGGAACTATGAAATATCACTTACTGGCGTATGAATGGGGACTGGCGTTACATCTTCACTACGTTCCAGCCGATTTTCGTTATTCTTTTTTCGTTTTATTAATAACTTGTTCTAGTTGTGGAACCTATTTCAGTTTCAAATTTAATTATGAGATTAGGTGAATGAAAGGGGTACTTCCGTATTTTGTTTCTTACTTTTCAGAAGGATTATGGAAGATTTAAAAACGAATCGTATATCGCATATAAGTGTGACCTGAGAAAAACCGGACTCGGGGACATCCCTGCAATGCGTGAATTACTAACCAATGTGTTTTGAATTTACAAATTTTGAAATTCAGAACCTGTCCAAAAAAATTTTGGAAGCGCTTAAATAGTTTTGTTAATTGGGTTGTGAGCGATGGAATGCATAGTGGATCATTTCAGCCTCAACTATAAAATCCCATAAATGGCCATTGAAATTTAAAATTCATACTTCACGTTATTAAATGAGTTCATCATTTTCCTACCTTTTAAGCAATTTGAGCAAGACAGTAGGCACAGGGAAAGAATGACAAAAGTCGCTTACATAGAGTTCCTTAGTCGCTGGAGCATTTGCAATTCCTTATTTTCTTTGAAAATTCAAAGTTTAAAGTTAGGATTAAGGGTCTAATTGGCTTTGGTCTACGAAGGAGTTTAGTTTTATCGTTATAAGAAAGAACTCGTAAATAGGGTGTTGATAACCACCGACTTTAAAAAGTACAGTTAACCGTTGTTTATTACGATTAATATGTTTCCACCCGATTAAACGAAGCTTTCCTACACATATACTGACAACTTTCGTCATCCGAAGCCATAAAACACTTTCCCGAAGCTTTCCGCTCGATAAAATTTATTACTTCGAAAAACCTGTTCATAAAACGGGGGAGTTTTTACGGTACAAGACTATGAAGATGTGGGGAGGCAGTAAAACGGATTTTTCCCTTATTGAGCGGAGCAATAATGACTTTGGTTATGGGGTCGTAAACACAGGGGCGGTGGGAGGGGTGAGGGATCACAAATCGGATATCGGTGATTGAACGTGGGGCGGTGACCATAACCATTACAAGCTCTGATCTGTCCGACGGGGTGATTTAACGATATTCCGCGTTCCGCTGATAGTTCATTACGGCCGGGAGGGACTTTGTGATTTGCTGTCCTCAACCGTATTGACTAGTTTTTTGGGAATCTACCGGGATATTTCCAGACCTAATACCCTTGTTAAATGACGTGTGTGATTGGCTAGTTAACGTGGTTGAATCTGGTGACAATCACATTATTGTCATTGCTGTCATCAAACAAATAATGCCCCCAAAACTTTCAATTCCCAGAAGAATGAGCTTGTTTACAATTTCAGCGAATCGTGTTTCTCCAAAATGAAAATTTCCACTCTCATTTTCTAACACAGACCTCCTTGCACAGTTTTGGGTCGCGTTGTAACTTAGAGAGGTGGGGTGATGGGATGGTATAGTTGCCCCTTCCATTGAGCTGGATGCGGTGTAATGCTCCGCCATGCTCAGAGGATGACCCAGACGCTTGAAGGCGTCTGATTCATCTCCCAAGGCGACGAATTCAAGAATCTGAGAGGGGCAACTAACCATATCCATCAGAACGTCTGTTTAATAAATTCTTTTAAAGCTCAAACATATAGTAAATCACAGTTCAGTTTTGATCGGAATTTGCGTCTTATCATCCATAGTGTTTTGGGAATCTGTTAGGATGTCTAAATCACAAGGTATTACTCTTGTTACATGACGTGTATGATTCACAAGATAATTTGGTTTTAGCTGGCACCAATATTACATGATTGTCATTCTGTCCATCATTAAACTAATTTTTCTTCCAAATCTATTATGTTACAAGAAGAATCAGCAGTTTTACAGTTGGGAATGTAAACAACAATGTTTCTTTAATCGCGAAATCTCCGTCTAAGCTGCCCACAATATCACATTATTGCAATCATTGAGTTAATTCTGTCCCTAATTGTTATTTTAGCAGAAAAATAATGTGTTTTACACTCTTAGAATGTTAACAAAATCTACGTTTCTCCATTCACAAAGTCTCATTTCTGGGATAAAGCCAATATTGTCATTATGAACACCATGAAACTGATTTTGATCCTTAATCTCTTATGTTCGATGCAAAGTCAGGATTTTTACACTTTGAGAATGTAGAAAAAACAGTGTTTTCCTACACTCTAAATCTTCACTCTCAGCTGGTGTCAATATCATATTATTCTAATTCTGGCCACCATTAAACCAGGTTTGCTGCCGAGTATGTTATAGTAGCAAAAGAGTTACCATTTTCATCCCTTAAGACTAAAGTGTTTCTCCAAAATCATAATCTCTACTAGCATTTTTACAGTCTTTTTTTTTTTTTTTTTTTTTTTTGTGTGTGTGTCTATTCGTTATTTCTTTTGAGAAACATGGAGTAGTTCATATTTCGGTTTTGGACGGGAGCGAATTTTTGATTTGCTGTTCTCAGCCATATACTCCAAATTTTTAGTAATCTATCAACATCCTTAAATCAACATTATCAACTTTAATGGCTTCTATCAGACATATCCGTCTTCCATGTTTTCTATGGTAGCAAAACTGTGTTCAGTTAGCTTCATTTTCATAAGGTTTAGACAACGTTTATATTATTTAAACCAGTTAAAAGTTTTCATTTCAAATACAAGTAACACTATTCACTACATTCTTACATTCCCAAACATCACAATTGGAGCTTTCCAATAATCCACTACCTATAACCTTATCAGCTTTGTAGAGAACCCCATTTCTATGCATCGTAGTAATTCTTGCAGCAATCATAACGTGTCACTTTTCTTTCGCTTCAGATTAAATCAACGATGATTTCGTGGGTTTGAGTAGGGAAGCTCCGTAAGCGCTAATTTCTCTCGAGTTAAAAAGCAGGCTCTGCATCTAAGTAGATCATTCTGCCTAACACCTCATTAATTATTGATGTTTAAAGCTTCCTATCAACACTTTCTTATCGTACGATCACGCTATATGTACTTGGCCTTGGTCTCGAATAGTCGAAAGTTGGTCAGGTGCCTGCTCTCTTTCCCACTGCGTCAAAACGTGACTTGACGCCGCCTCGGGAAGTTTCCCAGCAGCCCTTCCTCCCTCTAACTCCGACATTCCGAACCCCTGGTACCATTCATTTGCATTCCTCTCACTAAAAGATTTAACACTATCAATGGAAAAAGGCCGTAAGTCGATTGGGCAATATAGGCCACTCATTCATTTAGTTTTTGGATTGGAATCTTTGAATTTTTTATTGAAATTTTGCAAAATAATGTCATTTACAAAGTACAGAGCTTGGGTTTGATGAAGTTTACTGTCAAGGAACATCTATTTGATTACCTCGATATTACTAAGATCCAATGTAGATGAATGTCCATCATATAAAAATCGAATGAATTGCGTGAAAATATATCTTCTAATTATAAAGGTTTAAAGCTTTTACTAAGCTATTCTGAAAAATATTGGAATCACTGCAAAATACCTATGCAGCAAGTTTTTACTTCCTCATCAAGGTAGCGAAAGCTTTGTTCTCACTTTTGGGAGTTGTAAAATTGTTTTTCCCCAAAAGTAAATCATCTTGTTAGACCATTCTGGACAACTTTCGACGCTTGTCGGTCTGTTTGAACAAACCTTATTCCTACTGTTTCCATCCGATTTTGATGAAATGTACCGGAAATTCCCGTATTGTATTGTAGATTGTCCCCATGCTTTCAACTGTTCACAAACTGTATCGCTCTGCACCTAAAAACCTTTCCGCATAATTTTCTTTCTTCTCAATTGTCTGATCTTACTCCTATACATTACTTCCCTTTACTCTTACTTTATTCATCTTAAAGGAACTTCAACACGGTCCTATCATTAGTATGTACTATTAAATTAGCACCCGCAATGGACTTATTGGATATTGATATCTGTGAGAACATGTCTAGTGACATTGTTCTCCCGTGAATCTTTTTAACAATCATAATTTCTACATAATTTAGAACCTCGCCACGAAAAAAGTTGAAGACCAATAAAAACATTTCAATTATCCATACATTCATGTTACGAATGCGAGAAAGCTAGGCACCACACCCAACCAAC
This sequence comes from Creontiades dilutus, assembly GCA_031894815.1. NCBI lineage: Eukaryota > Metazoa > Arthropoda > Insecta > Hemiptera > Miridae > Creontiades > Creontiades dilutus. Next base: position 97,914 of record JAVIWC010005934.1, on the reverse strand, counting down.
ATGTTGGTTTATTTATTTATTCAATATTTTTCACTTATTCCATGAATTAAATATTTCAGCTGGTGACGAAATGGGAGAAATTGTGTAGTTTGACTTCACTCTAAGTATTAATTCATGCACAGTGAAATCGATAAGAAGCAATGTAGGGACTAACCAGCTCAACCGCTGAATTTTCCATTGTACTTGAATAAGTAGCTTGTGGTTTTGATGTTGGACACGCGCATTAACAGTAACAAAGGTGATATTTATTGTTAGCAATTCATTAACCATAAAAACTGGATAATTAGCATTTTGTCCGTAGTAGCGCTCGTTGTTGCGCATTCAATAGTTCGAGTGATGGATAATGGGTCCGTGACAGTTCGTGTAGATCAAGAATCTAAATTACAGAACGGGGGTTTCTATTCGAAATGATAATGTTTTGCTCCATTTAATGAATTTCTAGACCAGTGTATACATTTGTATATGGATTATCCCCTATTTCCGTTTTGGTTTCGTTTTCAATGAGTTTCGAAGCATTATACCTCTAACATCGGTTGGACATGTCTGGGTCAGTGCATGACAGAATCGATAGACCGGTTATTAAGGCTGAGGCATCACAGAGCCCTTCATTAGAGATAAATAGGGCCCTAGGCAATATCAGGATCCCCATCGCCGTACAATTCATGACAATCATATCTGCGCTCGGGTTATCTGTTATTTATGCACCAATCAGAACGTAAGGACAGGTAATGAATACTTTCTATAAAAGCGGGGTCTTTGTTCAGAAACTAATTTAATAATTGTTCCGAAAATTAAATTTGGGGAAAAAAAGTTTTGCCAAAAACGGTGGGCAGTACAGTGTCCTCATTTATCGTAAATAGACGCATGAATTCATTTGAAGAACAAATCACGAGTAAAAATTATTATTGCAATACAGAATAGTATATAAGAAGATATCAGAAATATTAATATAATCCAAGATTGTGCCAGATCACTTTGTATCAAGAATCCTGGTTTGTGCAAACGAGGGAAATTGGGACGAAGATAAATCAAGGTTCTAGAAAATGTGCGTTTACGCATACACTTCTATCCGTTCAACGAGGATAGAATTGATGGGAGATAGTCTCGGCCTGGCAATACCTGGCAATTCCATCAAAATCGAACGAAAACTTTAAGAAGGAGATGATGGAGCTTTAGGTTTATGCTTAGGTTCACCGTTTCAATAAATGGGAAGAGCAAAACTTAGTATAGTTTTGGCCGTGACAAGTTATTGAAACAGACAGAGGTAGCACATTCGGTCAGCAAGTTTAATGACGGAAACTAAAGGCTAACTGGATTGAAAGTCTATTGTATCCGCTATGATATCATCGCGATTGACCAGCAATACGTGTCGGTGTACCCACTTGAAAGCGTTTATGTCTATGAAAACATTCCTGTTACATTTTCGCCCAGTGAGTCCTTGTAACAAGTCTGATTTATACACATCTTGAGGATATTTGACGAGAAAACATTCATAATCTACGTGATTCAATTATCTAAACATTTTAAAATCATTCATGCAATTGGTTTTCTTACATTCCAAGATACCTTTCACAATAAAACTGTTTGGTCGGAAGCACTCCACGGTAGAGACCTTGGGAATCTCCGCCCTTTCTGCCTGTTATGAGTACGGAATAGACGGCTTCACTGGGGGTATGTTACACGAGTTGTGAGGTGCTCACTTCACTCTTCTAAAAAGCTCAAACAGCCTTTCATCCTTTCAAAACCTTCCACTGATTTCTGTGGTCTCGGTTCCGCTATTCCTTTCCTAATCCTTCCTTCGGAGTAAGCTGCTGAAATATCTGCTGTTCCACACCTTGGACTCGTGGCGTCTCCGTTCCATATTACAGCATCCATCACTCACTTCTCAACCCCTTTTTACGTTCACTAGTTCGAAGCTATATTTGTTGTAGTAAAACTGCATAGCGAGAACGAACATGATTTTGATTAGGGTCAAAAAGATCGTCCTTACCAATCAACAAAACCGTTACATATTGGTACTTAAAGTCAAATCCCGAACCTCCTGAGGAACGGAAAAATCGTAGTTTTTCAAATTTCATGGATTATGTCAATAAATTGATAAGCATGTATGTTATATGTGGTTAAAACCCCCATCACTTGTATCTAAAAACGTGATATCTCCCATTTGTTGCAACCCCAGGCATCTCTGGTTCAACTGTGTTTCAAACCCTTCAAAAGCTGATGTCCATTTTATGCTATCATCGCAGGAATTTTAAATACGGGCTAGTTTTTCGCTAATTGATCATTTTTGTTGTTGTTTTTTTTCGGTCCTCATTGGAACCACTTTCTACACGGGTCGTACGATCAATCGAATGAATCTCACTTGTAATTTTAATGGATGTTTCTCCTGTACGATTGATTGATGATGTTAGGACACAGGTACCTCCACTATGCCGACAAGAACAAGTGATGTTTGGCATTGCATATCAGCGAGTTTCCCTAAATCACTCGGAAAATGAGTTATTTTTGTTCTTTGATATAAGCCAGACATGGTTGGGGGCCGTCCGGGAACATAATTTTGTTTAAAGATAGTAGAGGTGTACATGAACAGTTTGAACCAAGAACGAATGCAGCAATCGGTGGCAATATGTACTTCAAGTAGATGTGAATATTGACAAATCTTTGGAAAAACAGCATAACTGATGAGAGGGTTAAATTTTGAACTAACAAAATCGGTTTGTTTTACTTATAGTCAGTACGTGTGTTATGGGAAGGGCAATTGGAAATATCGTTTTCTTGGTAGATTACAAAGGTTTATTGTTGAAAATGATAAACCGAAAGTCAAATTTTGGTCTTTGTGCAGGTTTTGAGGCATTTTGACCCTCCGGTCTCCATAGCAAACTTCAAGCAAAGGCCTATCAAGACACTATGGTCGATATTCAAGCCAAACTTTTCATATTGAACGATTTGTTTACTATTTCGACACGGAAAGTTATTATAAAAATGATCTCCCAATTGCATTATCAATCATCCCCGCAGGTGTTTCTCTAATAAACTAGTCCACCTACCTACGTAAACACTCCCACCATTTATAACGGAAAAGTTGTTGAATGGACGCCCCACCGCCGGCGATACGTCCGATTATATTCAGCGAGAAAATAGATTAAAGGGCGGAAAAGAGACCACCCTAAGCTCGACCTTTTGTTTTCGCTCAAATACCGGATTTTACGTGACCTGAATAATTTGCAAATTTCCATCCTCTCCCCCCCCCTTCCCCCCCTCTCCCTTTCACTCTATTTTCTTCCTGAGGTGAATCGAAGCCATTTAATGTTAGCCCTGTTTTCACACCGTTTTCCTGGGCGAGGGGTGAGTGGAATTATGGAGAGGGCGGCCGACCCTGCTATGTATTCTTAAATGAGAATGCAAATAAGTAAGCAGGGAACAAGCTTTTGGGGGTGGGCCCGCCTCGTTCCATTTCTTTTTTACAAGGGTGTTGAACTTCTTCTGAATTCTCAAGTGATCTCGGGCGAAATAGTCAAGCGAAGATTTAACTCGCCTCAAATTATTCACGGTCTTTTGAAGACAAGCTAGTTAGGCCGGGCGGTGCACAAGGTGAATCGTACTCTTTATATTTTAGCTTTAGAAACAAAATCGTACAGTTGTTAATGATTGCCGAATTTGTTTCAACATAGCAATTACTCTTGAATGTACATATTTATGCAAACCATTTACTTTAAGATATTTTGACGTCATTTGTGAACTATCGGTTATGAAACCACAGGTAACTTACTATATTGGTACATCACTGAGTTCAAGCTTGGTAGAAAGCGTTTTGTACTGTACAGTCGTATAGCATCCACCTTATTCTAAGGGCTGTCGCCAGCCTCGTGTTCTCACTTAGACCTCTCGTTAAAGACAACCCTCCCAATTTTTTCAAATGGTCTGCGAACAGGTGATCGTACAGCGACCCGAGTGGTCTCATTCGATTCACAGAACCAATTTCTATCTGAATAAAATAAGAAAACTACCCTCTTAAATCAAAAGTTTTTGAGATTCTTGATTTTTTTAATAGTTCAGTCCTTAAATATCATCCCTTACAATTGATTGATCAAGTAGCCGAGATTAATTTTTTTTCAGTTGTCTGATTATCGAGATTCTTTATTGAAAATAATAGACCAAAACTCCTTACCGTAATAAAATCTGTTTGACCGAAAGGACAGAAGTCATATCTTTGTTATTAGATTAGTAGATTGGCAGTCTTTCCAGTAATAAGATACATTGGTAGTTCAGTCAATAAAATGTAATTCCTTAATTACTCATCCCGAAAACGTTGTTAAACTTTTCCCGGATTAGAAAAAAGGATGTAAATTAAGAATGAAACCTGTCAGGAAGTTGACATCTTGGATAAAACCGCATTCAAAATGGTTTGCCCTTTTTGCACAAGTCTGACACACAGTTAAACGTCTGCCTCCACAAAAAATTCGTGTTTTCGTCAGAAATAAAACAGCCTACATTAAAGGAAACGTTCAATAGACTACTTTAAGCCCCGTAAATTGTTGAAATAGTGCCCAGTTAAATAGCAAAAATCGTCTTGGAATAATTAATTACATTTCCGCTGGTGTCAACTATGAACCACAAGATCGATAATTTTGTGCACTAAATCATACTGAGAAACAAACAATTTGTGATCAATTATCCGGGCAAAATCGGTTAAGAATCGGAGACCCCAAATTCACATAAATACAATATTGTACATAAAAAAACGTACAAGTTGGATTTAATACCTCCTACTTTTTGAAGTTGTTAAAAATAAAAATAAATAGAAAAACGTGTAAACTTGACATGTTTGTAATACAGACAAATAAAGTCTAGATAACTACGTATTGTAATCGAATATTATGGTGCCTGGGCACGTGCATTCGCTTGATGGACAACCTGTTCTAATTTCTGCCATCTCTCTTTCGTTTTTTCACCTACTACTACATACATGACGTCAATGTGTCGGAATAGGGTACAAATTTGTGAGAAAATAATTACGAAGACTTTTGACATGTATGGTAGATTTTGGGACAAGTTCACACCTTATTCCTTGTGTGGTAGATTCTCACATCAATTAACACCATTCTTCCAACCCAAGGCGAGCCCACATTGAGTCCACTCCCTAGTTTTTGGACATTTCACCTTGAGCCCACGCCCGAGCATTAATTTGATGGCCCACATCGTTCAATTTATGTTTCTCGTTTATTGGTATAAATCGAAACCAAAATTTAGTTCGCTCTGCATTCGTCAAATAAAACAACTAGAACATTTTCCACCAAATTTTGAAAGATACTGGGTCGCTCGCTAGAAGTCTTCCTTCCTCTGTATCTCTTAGCGTCCTCGGTATTAGGAGAAACCAACCTTTTTACTCCCTCCATAGTTGTCTCACGCAGGCCACACCACGCCACCGCTCCGGTTAGCTATAATTACGCCCTTGACTCCCAACCCGGGTCGTTGAGGTTTTATACGTAACCAGCAACTGCATTTTCCTCCCTTATCGTTCCTGCCCCACGTAGCCCGCGACCTCTCGAGAATAAAATGGCGTATTATTGTCAAGTGCCACCCCCAACGCTGTTTCCCTTTTTCCCGCCAACCGCGAGATCTTTACAGCGGTTCCAAGGGCTAGTTTTACGATCGCAATCCGTTTCGAGAGGGATTTCTCCCGTTAGTTTTTCCCTCTGCTCCTCCAAAGCGGCTTAATAACCTTCTTGACTTTTATCGTGATAACACAGAAAGAGAGACGGAATGTTGAGGAAAAAAATCCCCGGCAAGAGAAAGACGAACGGCTTTTGCTTCTAATTGGCTTTCAACTGTTCCGTATAATTTTATAAGACCTCCTCTTCCCTCGTCTTCCGTCGGGCTCGACCCCAACAACAAACAGTAATTGCTTCCCTGGTTGCCACCCTTGACTTTTGGGGTTTGTGACAAAGAACGGAATTGGAAACATTCCTATTTATCTCGGGATCGTAGAGGCTGTTGGAACGATTTATTTCTTGTTTGGACCACCCGTTGGAGCGATTTCGTGGAAATCAACGTCAATCAGAGATTGAGGCTGGCTTTTTCCGTGTAAATGACGATCATTCACGGTTTGAGAGAATTTGATTGTACTTAGCTGCTATCCTCAGTTAGTAAACCCTAAAACGACAAAACAAGGTCTCGTCAGAACTAGATATCATGTTGTTGTGATTAAGAAAGGCCGTGAACATGTAATGGGTCGTTGGAGATGTGTTGAATGTAACTGCCGTCCCGTGCTGATGTCTGCAAGGAACTCATCAGGTACTTCCACAATCTCATAACGACAAGTGGACTCCTGCCAATGATTTTCTCAACAAAAAATTATAGTGATGAAATTATTATGATGAAAGAAAGTTGTGTACTTGTAAATACCGTTTTTTCTCCCTTTTCATTGGCTCTATTTACAACATACAGTCGTGACAAGTTATTCACAATATTTATGTTGTACAAATTAAATACTTCGTGTACATTTGTATGTGTTTAATGTGTTAGTAAAGGCAGTGGTGTTTCAGAATTGAACATTAACGGTTTGAAGGAATTCAAAAATTATTTCGTACACTTCCACCAGTTTGGTTGATATGATAGGACTCCAGGTTGAAGGATCGCTGACCAATGTCTGGAGCTAGCATAGGAGGGATTCTCTTTCTTGGATGTACTTGGGACATGCCAACACCATGTGTTCGTGGGTTTCCTCTTCATTCCCACAGGCTCTACAACTTGGCGATTCTGCGAGGTTCATTCTATAGAGGTGGGAGTTCGAGCAGCTGCGTCCACTCTGGAGTCTCGTTACTGTGATGTAGAATGCTTTAGGTCGCTTTTCGGTCACCTGGTTAAACCAGGATTGTAGACTACTCGCTTGAGGAAATATCTGCTTATACTTTTCTCCTCCGTGATATGTATTAAAATCCGTTTTCCATTGATTTTGTATTCTTGCCGTTATGGCTCGCTTGAGATCAGGTGGTGGGAATTGTGGAAAAGATTACATTGCCTCTCAAGCGGCTGTGCCCCCTTACCCAGCAGAAAACTACTTTAGTGCCTTGTAGGTTAAGATTATTCACTTGGTGCAGAATGTCAGCTCGATTTTGGACAGTTTTGTGGAGGGGCTTACTCCTCTTATCTTACTGATTATGGTTCTGCAGTCGGTAAATATCAAAAGTGAAGCAGTTCGGTGCTCTTCTCGTGCGTATTCTATTTCTCTAAGTACCGCATAGGTTTCTGCCGAGGAGATTGACGCACGATCCCACAAACGAAATCGACGCCTAATATTGTGAGACGGAACCGTTCATGAGAAAAGTTCGACTATTATGGCTAATGTGATCAATGTAGCTACTTAGTTAACCCCAAAACAACAAAGGGTCTTAAGGACCACCTGTCACCTGATGGAGTACCAGTTTATATTCTCATGTTATTGATTCCATATAAGTTACTCCTGCATGATGCTCCTAATTTCAACAAAATTCAGAGTTTGCATTGAGGAAGAAAGAGATGATTACCATCTGAAAATGAAAAGAGTAAACGAAAAGCTTCATTTGATTACTGTATTAGATAGTTACTTTACCGTCGATTACTGTTCTTTGGATGACAAATATTCAATGTAAACGATTGTTCATAAATATCACAGGATAAACATCACTGTATTCTAAAATGAAATGAAACAATACGAATAAGGAACGTAATGAAATGAGGCCTCTAACCTCTATTCACTGTTTCAAGATAAACAGCAATATTTACTATTTAATCGATTGCTTGACAAGAAAATTCCTTTGTAATTATATCAAATCCAAATCGTTGCATGTATTAGTATCTTTATATTACGAGTATATCGAAGATATTTACTGAATTAATGATGAAATCAGGGTTATTTCCACACTCAGTCAATTTGAAAGGTTCATTTGTGACTGTAACAAATCGAACTAAGTTTAAATTTGATGAAAAAAATTTCTTTATCAGTAGTTAGGTGGATGGTAATCGTTTTTCATATTCTAGTAGTTTTTATTCGGCCCCAAGAATTATTTCTTGTAATCATGTATTAATGATACCATATATTAACCAGTAGGATCAATGAAAACTGAACCCGATGCCCTAGAAACGCTGATGTCAGTCAGAATCAGTACGGCTGCATTATTCAGCACAGAGGTAAAAGTGACCTTCCGAAACGTCCCCAGGGCGGCAGTCCGTGAGGAAATTTGTTTCCGCTGCTGCTTTTCAGTGATCAATTTTCCACGGAGCGAGTTTCACCTGAAAAGGTTTGAGCTGGAACTGATCAGGGATTGAAGCTGTGGAGCGAGCCAGATTGACGGATCCCTCCCCGCTGTTTCTACCCCTATTTCCTCCTCCGCTCATCCCTCGAGATACTTTTTTTTTCCTCCAATCCTTTTTCGGGGTGGCTTTCAATCAATGATAACCCACTCACCCTGGGACGGTCGGATATTCCGAAAAACCGTATGTGGAGCAGAAAAGAGGGGGGTTCGTTTAAATTTCAAACAAAAACCCCGCGAGGAGGGTAATGGGTACAGAGACGGATGCAAATGGGCTTTGTATAAATGGATATGTATACTGTCGTAGATGCCTTATAGTGATGTGTTGGGAAGGTACCGAACGGGTTGAGGCTGATTTATTCAACAGCTGCTGTGTTGAATCCATTTTCAATCGGCTCTGGCCAAAAGATTTCGGGAGTTGTTTTCCGTAAAAATGTAGCTAGAGGGTTCAGCTGTGAGTAAGGAATTATCCACTTTCACAACATGTGTGAAAACACAATCGGGAAACATCCCATGCTTTTTTATGTACCTAAACTGGTGCATATGAAAAATGTGAGGCAATACTTGACCTTCATTTTATTTATATTGTAAGCATTCAAAGATGGAGTTCACAGCTGATGCCTAATGTATTTCCCCACTAGGCCTAAGCGAGTTCAGATAATAATATATCTGTATATCCATATTAGTATCCCGATATTATCGGGAAGAATGATGTTGATCTTCAAATATCGGATATCTACCAAGGAATATCGATATCTCGGATATAGATTTCTTATTTCTAAGGCCTCGCTTCTTCTCATTGTGTTGTCGTACGATCAGCTTCGTTCACTAAAACACTCAGTTATCAACCTCATTTACCTTATACCAGACCTGGTAGTTTCTTTGATTGTCTTACCCAATGACTAACCATTCTCACCTTCGATAGTGAGAAAACTAAAAGTCGGTGCCTCTTCTGGCCATGGCATCAGTAGTAGCTTCTCCTAGAACTGTTTAAAGTTAAGCTCCATAGTCTAGTACACCAAGCCTGATGAGCTCTACTACTAACATCTTTAACCAATCGTCAGATTAGCTAATTTTTGCACCAAATTAACCTTTATTTGCGTACATTTCTGATACTACTCTGTAGTACCATACATCAAATCAGGTAATAGTTGTACCGATTACCTTTTTCTGGTGAGGTTTTGATGGAATACGATGACTATTCATCCCCACCTACTGCAGCGAAAGATCTAAAAGTCTGGGACAGGTCTAAATCCTCCTGACCAAATACGTACTGTGTTGTTGCAACAACAGGGAGGTCAACAACAGCCATGTGATCGATTTCGTATTTAATGACATGAAGCTGCGTCGTCCTGTCCCGTTGGCCAACGATTAAAAAAACCTACGTTCCAAAGTTTCTCATCATTCAGTTGCTGAACTTGATGAACGGTAGTCTGTTTTATGCTTCGTAGGTTGTTGGCTCCATTCCTGGACCCTCCCTTTTACCACGTTAATTGTACACATCACAACATAGAACTCTACAAAAATTGTACCAATTACAACAGTGTTTTCAATCCTTCCCGTCCTGTTACTAAGATCTGGTAAAACTAGTAAATTGCACCAAAACCAAACCAACTTAACTGTTGCACCGCCCATTCTGATCAGGCCACGTAAACGTTTGTATTGAATGTGAATTACTTATATTTCAAATACATGAAAAAAAGTTTGAATCACTTGTGTTAGCCAAGGGATAGAATGGAGTGATCATAAATAATTGACATGAAATAAAATGTGTGACGATTCTTTCTGTACCAAGACAAAGCAGTTGAAGGAGCCGATTCTACAGTACCATCATGACCCGGAGGTCGTGCGGGTACTGTATAGCTTAGCGCCGTCCTACGGGTACCACCTGAGCAGATGGAGGAATGATAAAGCCTCTTCTATCCTTGACATCATCCATCATTCTATCCAATGTATTGTTTGAATCTCAGCTCCAGTCCTACACCAAATCTACTAGACGTCACTGAAGGATTGAGGATCTTCAGTGACCCCTTTAGGATTCTGGTTGGTTACTCATTACAATATCATGTAATGGAATCGTGGCTAATGCAGCTCTGTCACTAGCCTCTTGTGTCACTCACACCAGGTAATACTTACACCAAATACCTTTCTTACCTGATGAGAACCTGGTCGTTCACGATGACGGATCTGCGTTACATTCTGTAATGGGCGAGGCAAAAGCATCTGACCTAAGTACTAATTGCCGGAAATGATCATTAGAATGTCTACCGTTCTGGGAACCTTTAAATTGTTTAAAACCTTACGTATGCCTTACTTACTTTACTTTATGGGCTTTTCCCGAAATCAGGGGTTGCCTGAGATCTACTGGCGCCAGGAACGTCTATCCTCAAGTTGAGAGTCATCCAGGTCGAGTCTTCTCATGGAGCGGACCACTCCTCCTTTCCATGTAACTCTCGGCCGACCCTTCTTCCTTCTGCCTTTTGGCGACCAGTTGAGGACGGATTCGGCATCCGTTTTACGTGACCATACCACGCCAGAGCCCCTCTCTCAATCCTCTCAATAACAGGTTCCTGCTGGTCGATGGTGTCCCGGATATCCACATTTCGGACTCTATCCAGCCGCGACACGCGACAGCTTCGCCTCAGCCCGTCCATCTCCACCGCGCACAACCGCTGCTGATTCCTCTGTGTTAGGGACCACCCCTCAGACCCATAAGTCAGGATACTCTCCACGACTGCCTTCAATATCATTTTCTTGGTTCGAAGGTGTATCTCCCCACTCCACAGCACTTTATTGAGTGAACGTATAGTAGCCATGGCGAGACTAATTCTTTCATCAACGTCCGCCTGACATCCTCCACCATGCCATACGTCCATACGTATACCCTAGAAGTAAATACGCATTCATTATGAATGCCAAAGGTTTGTTGATACTCTACAATTGAGATATGATACTAAATAGTTTTTTTCTTTAAATTAACGATACAAAACATCTATTTACATTTCAGAAGAGTGTATTTACTTCCTCCAAGTTGGATAATGTGGAGAAAAAAACACCACATGGGGTGAAATTGTGTAAATAGGTAATAAGATCAATGATTCGTGAACAATCAATTTTATTAAAACAAACATCTTGTGTCATTAAATATATACTTTGGAATATCATGTGAGTTCGTTCACCTTCTCGAGAAAACAATCATTCTGGCAGTGTATTTATTTATTCATTTCTATCTCGAAGGATGCACTTTTTGTGTTTTAGTTTTTACCATTTCTTCTTATTTCCTCGTGGCAAGAGCTATATAACTGGGTTTTAAAAAGAAAAAACCTCCACGCAAAGACCAAAGAAAGAACGGCTTTCGTAGTGCTTCTCCGCATTGGGGGCAAAGGGAACCTTAGTAAAAAAACGCCCTTAACCGGCATAATAAAACCATTCGTTTCAAGTTATTACAAGAGTACCTTAATAATTTATGTTTCCAAAAGCATTAACGGAGGCTCGGAAGCAAATCCTGAAAGAATGGGAGGGGAACCAGAAACAAATTAATAAGCTTTGTCGACGGTGAAAACATTTTTGTTTATCGTTTTCAACTCTCAACACGAGAGTATGGTTTTTCATCTGTGAAATTACATGCCGCTTAGCCTGTTTTTGAAGAGTAATTCAAGTTGAATTGCTTTCGTGAGAAGAAACGGAAGGAATATAAACCAAATTACCGTCTGCATTTATTGGTAAATGAAACCTTGAAAACAGTTATAATTTTGAGCAATAATGAAAGCAGAATCCGGTTTTACATCATTTTCTCAGAGGCAAAATTATTTTCAATAATGAACGTTTGTGATATACAAAGAAAAGCAAACGTTTACTCCTCTCTGTCACTCTCCCTTTCTTCTTTCTTTCTTCTACTCTTCTTTCTGGGCCTTGTTCTTTCCTGAATCAATTGTACCACTTAGGATTCCTAACAAGTAAAATTAAAAACGTGAAAATATGAGCAAAAATATTTATTTTGGAATCTTTCTATTGAAACAGTAAAATGAGGAAGTTGTTAGTTTGTATAATGATTTCAGGAATAACTAAAATCCTATACGAAGCAACACATGATTATATTGTTTCATCTATATCTCACTTCTGTAAACTATAATATTCTTTCCATGCTTACTAAAAATACAGTGCGGTCATTTTCAACATTCACTGACTGTTTACCAAATAACATAAAATTTTCTCGATAGCACCTGAAGATCGAGTTGGAAGAGTTTAGTGCGGCAAAACCAAATATTTAAGGTGACAAGATTACGTCGGCCTTTCTACCGTACCGATACATGTTTCACAAATGGAGCATATGTCATTGTCTATTTAAACCATTGTTATCTTTCTAATTTTGGGGAACCCCAGCATCCTATCTGTACCCTACATACTCCTAGATCAAAGTTCCACTTTCGACTTACATGACGTAATTTCCATCATTCTATGCGCTCCAGTTCATTAAAATTAATTCTAAAGAAAATTTGAATAAAATGCTGAAAACAAGTAGGGGAAGGGGGGGTTTAATTAGATAAGAATTCTGAATTTATTCTGATACTATTTCTTCTGCTTCATTTTGTCATATTCATCGACATCTCAGTTAAATTCTGACAAGTCTCACTCACATCGATCTGAACTGTAGTAATCTACCAGTAGGTTATTAGAAATGTGGAATGATGAACTTTGAAGGGTTACAAGAAGGCCCGAATATGGTGTAGGTAGTGGTGTGAAAAAGCCCGGAGCGTTTTATAAGGTAATGAAGATATAAAAGAATAACTTACGGTGTTGTCGAAAAATTTGTGTTATAGTCTTATTTTTAAGTTAGCTCTGCTTTGGTGACAAGATTCACTGGCTCATGCACCACGGTCCGTTCAAAGATTGTTGAAGTGATACAAAATCGGTGTGATGTTTAGCAACACTACTGCACAATGTATTGGAGAGCCCAACGATTACTCTTCTTTGTAAAAGAGAGCCGTCACAATAATATTATCCGTTTTGGGGAGAGTAAGGTCCCTCGGCAAATGGAGAAGTGGTTTTGGAGAAGGGGATGAAACCACTCAAGCAAAGGGGTGAGGAGAGTGCACTGCACACTACGTCACTCTCGTCCCGCGTGAGATGAAGGGCTTTCAACTCCTGTACGAGAGCGGCGTCTCTGACATCTCACCTCTCAGCCTCCTCGACGATGTAATTGAGTTCTTCTTCTCGTTTCCTAAAAACGGCTACAGACGAACACTTAGAAGTCCTCACTGTCGTTGACAACCTTACACTACTTGAGTGCATTAACCAGTGTTGGTGTGGTTTGATGTTTACCAACATTGGCTCTAATACGGGGGTTCAAACTACTAGTTTCATATCAAGAATTTAACGTATCTATAATAATGATAGTTTCCCTGTACAAAATCACAAAAATTTCTGGCTGATCCACATCATAGTGTGTACATAGTAAACTCACTATTATGGATATACTGTAGTTAATCATTATCATTCAAGGAGCTCAATCCAACATTTTTTAGAATGTAGAATTTATACTACAAACGCCGTTTTGTATTACATTTTTATCCTATCATAGTTTAAGTGCTCATTTTGTGACATTTTAACCTGAATTGGGGACAAATTTTTCCTTCTAATGCCGTTCCAAAAGTAAAAACTCTGACTCTAAAACTCTGTATTGATTAGCCATCAATATAGGACTGTTGAAGCAAATCCATGACGACATACTTGATCAGTGTACCGGACGGATAAGCAGGACTGAAATTCTTTCTGGGTCGAGCCGCTAATGTTACAAGGTGCGAATGGGACCCCACGACTCGTTATAGATGATTTGATTTGTGGGATTGGAGGATAGATATAGATGATAGATAGATAGTTTATTTTATTTACATCATTTTTACATGTTACATTCTTCAATTGAATAATAACTGATGACCGAGCTGGATTGTGTAACACTTGTGGATGGCATATTCCTGGATACGGTAGATTCATATGATATATGTTTTTGCAAAATAATGACAATCCTGGTTTTTAACGACATTTATCCGTCGTTTTTAGTCCTCTAAATGATTCGGCATCTAATTTCAGTTCTAGAAATCGTCAAGAACCATCAGCGTCATGTGAGGGGCGTGGAGATGAGTTTTCTCTAATGCACTCAAATGCGAACGATGGTGTTTGATAAGTGATGAGCTTAGTCAGATTTGTTATACGGTGACAACCTTGGTGATTCTTGTTTGGAGCGAAGTGGTAGTGGAATCCGTACTGAAAGAAGACAAACACGGAGTACCTGATCTTGCTGCAGACATTCTGGCACATTTGGTTGAAGATAGGAAAGGATCACATTTTTTCTTTGTATTTATCGAAAGTGTCAAGAGGTTTTTCTATGATTCCTATCAGTGGCAGAGACAGTTGAAGGTGCATCTCGTGACAAGCAAAGATGGTGCGATAGGGCATTGGAACACCTTATAGCCTGATTCACAACATTCATTACTTCCTACGAGAGAATGGTATTGCCTAGGAAATTCTTTTTCCTCCAGAGAGCATTAGTGGCACGGGAATCCTAGTCAACGGCTTACCGTTCCACTAAATCTCCTCTCTTTCTCAAGATGTAGTCGGTCCAACCCCTTTTCTTTCATTTGTCCAGATAGAACTGTCATCCGGCCTTCCATCCACAAAGTCTTCTATATCTTTCGAGTCCACCGTATACCAAGAATATCCGCCTCAGACAGCAGATTATAAACGATTTCATGTTCTCCGTCAAACACGTGGTAACTTCCTGCTGTTTTCAACCTTTCCCTAACAGTTTCAAAGGCTTACTAGTTGCACCCACCACCAACTCCTAGGTATCACCGATTTCACCTGTTGAGTGGAAAACGTCCAGTTTTCCATGAGTGATAACCTAACATTCGTGTGAAACAAGGACATAATCCAATTTCTCTAAAGTTAGATGGTTTCACTGAAGAACAGTTCTCATTTATAATTCTGGTTTAAAAGTAGTCAATGCCACTGTTATATTCAACTACCGGGTGTTGCAAAGCTGTTGTGTAATAAAGTATCTCAGAATAATTTAGTTCCAAAAATTTATCTTCTCACAAAACCACTGTACTACTAAATATTTCGTTTCTGCCTCGTATGCCTGTTTTGACTCGAGCACTTTGATAATTGAAATACTGTGCTTTCCTCATTCTATTCGAATGGAAAACAGCAAATCAGGGATGCATCATCCGAGAAGTGCCATTCCGCGTTTCCTGTCGAGTTCGAACGCCATATGGCAATTCCGTTCGGATGGGGGAAATGTTCGGAAACTAACGTCTCCCATGTTCTCTTAACATTTATGCGCTCAAAATCCGACAGGTCCTCCCTGATCAACTGTGAACTTTCGGCTTCCGTGACATTCGGACGGTGGTAAAAGAGGAAAAAATGTTCTTTTGAATTACACAGCATACCTTTCGGGCCAATTACCGAGTAAATTAAGGGCAGTGGGACGTTTTTGAATTTATGTTTTCTACTAGAAGAGTGAACATTTGGACTACATCATTAAAACTGTTTTAGAGGTAGTAAAAAAAAATGAAAAACTGGCGAGTTCATCAAGTCCATCACTTTCACCCATTTATTTACCATGAATCGGGAATACATTTACTATACACGTATTAAATATATAAAGTCATTAGAAGATATATTACTTGACGAGACAACGAAATAGGAATGGTAACGTGTTGGTCAGGTCAGAATGTCTTCCTCTACACCCTAAGCTCAGTTCTTCAACAGGGGCACAAGGGCTAAGCCTTTGGTCCAGAACCACTTCAGCCCCCTTCAAGAAACCCTGAGTCTGAGACCTACTGCCCTTATTACAGAAAACAACTTGGACTGCTGTCCATCCCATCATTTGTGACTTCCTCATTTTTGTCCCAAAGATGTTTTCTTACAGAAGATTAAAGATGTTTTCTTACACGAACTGCTGATCGTACCCATTGGCGAATGGTTCTAGATTCTTTTTCTCTAACCTTCCAAAGACGCCGAAAGGGCAAGGAGAGGGTGGGCTTTCGAAGCGGAGGCTTTCACGCGTTTTCCACGGAAAAGCGGCCCGCTACCAATGGAAGAGTCGGGAGTGCTGTCCCCCGTTTGAAGGGATTGGAATAACTCCAATTCCTGGCGAGGCCTCCGGTGAAGAGGGTCGGTCCATTCAGGGCGGGATTTTATCTCGGCGCGTCATAGAAGATTCTTCCGTATAGCCGCCGAGTTTGGAAACAAAAGCGGTAGGGTTGGTAAGCGTGGGCTATTGAAGGAAAGGCACGTGATTCACTGCTGCTTACTTCAAAGTTCCCAACACATCCAGAAGCCCTGGAAACATGTTCTCAGAACTCGAATCTTGTGTAACCAAACAGTGAGGATGTCTTCACATAAAGTAGCAAGTCTTCTTTAGGATGGGCCTGCGATCAAAGGATTACTAGGATCAACAGCATTATGGAAACATTACGTTATTAATTAATTTCCCTATTTCTAATTGACAAAGGTTTCGGTTATACTATTTGCTCCCGTACTTATTTATACGAGAGCCATCTAACGGTGTTAACAGCTATTTTATTCTGGTGTTGTACCAGTCCGCCCCTAGATGCATATTAACACGAGGATTGAAAACCTCTCTAGAGGAATGACCATTGCCGCAGATCGTTATTGTGAGGTTCGAACCTAACTTCAACGAGCTCTCCAGAACAAACACCTTGGGCTGATGCCGCGCCATTTTCCTCTCCCACAACACCTACCTCTACTCGGCTCAGATCACACAAGATCTACTAGCGCCATTTGGTTGGAATGTGGAATATGTTTGATTTTCCCGCGATTTGCTCCAGGTGATTCACCTCTTTCCTCGACTCAGAGAGTACCTGGTGTGGTATCGGTTTGCTATGGAGGTGGACCTCAAATAGGAAGTGACTAGGTCGTTGTTCAATTTGAGGGTGGACTAGGAAAACACTAGAATAAATCACTGTTATCAGGATGCGAAAAAATCCTATACAAAACAACGGTGACTCCGCGGAAAAATAGTTTTTTAGTGAGTAAATACATTTTTTGTTCCAAATTATTTGAAGGACTGTTGAATTTTCCGAAATAGAGTAAACTTACTTTTGGGATGCCTTTCTTATATACTTGAATAAATATGAACTAACCGAATGAGAGTGACGGTCCTGGATGATTCCACAAACCTCAGGCCTTTGTGAGTAAATTAAGTGAATACACACTTGTCGGAAATCATGGACAAAGTGGAAGCCAAATTCCACTCAGATCGGCTGAGTAGGGCAAGGATCTCGGACAGACATTCGTTGTTTGGTATGCTAGGTATACTACCACGTGTGTGGGTATGAGGGAACAATATGAGTGTACGGATTTGAGTACCAATCGCTTGATTTTTGAATAGAGAGGAGTTTTGTTGTCGCTAAATGCCGACATCCATACATCAATGTTCCTTACCTACGTAGTCTGGCATCCCGACAGAACACTCCACATTTCCTCGGAGAGTGTTTAGGACGTACTGAGAGAATTTAGGATATCACTCTTTAAGAAAACCATACATAACTAGTAGCGAAGTTGAAGAACCGTTTGACGAACCAATAGATAAGAAAAAGTGATTAAATTCACTCGAATCTCTTGGATATATCAAAGATGCCCCGTAAGCAATTAAATTTCGAGTGATATATATCAATATTTTCATCAAAATATACAAACAAGTATTAAATCGATTTAAAATATTATTAAGGGACCTAATATTTTTCAAGGATTAAACTCATGAGGTGTTTTTTATGTTCTTCTTGAAGACCAAATTTAGTTAACTAGACATTTTTCATCGTCTCATTATTGTAAAACAAGTAGCAAAGAATGTTGACATTTTTACTTGTACATCATGGCCATCTGCTGGCTGACGGATTGGAAAATCCATTGCCTTATATCTTCAACAATTCAAGCTGTTTTCATGTATTCAATTTTCGACCGAAAAAAACTATTTATTTTGATGGATCGGTGTAACAAAATTGTACTTTTAGCAGTTTTGTAAACTAAAGTAACAAATGAATGATAACAATTGTTTTTGGTATTCCAGGAGCACCGCAAGTGATGAGAGCAAGCTCAGGCAGTGAGGTGATCGCTCTGAGGGGATCGGACGCGGTTTTGGGCCTCGTCGTCTGCGCCGACCCGCGACCCCACAGCGCCTCCTGGGAGTGGGGCAGCCTCCACCTGCAAGTGGGCGAGGGGCTGGGGCGCTACAACGCCGAACAACTAGTAGAGGTAATCATTTATTTGGTATGATTAGCACTGAATACTGTAGATAACACAAATGTGTATAACTAATACATTAGATAGCCCTTCTGTACAGATTACTGACCTCTAGAAAAGTATTGTACGATGTTTAACAAAACTACAGTAGGTACCCATCGAATTGAGATAAATGAAACATAAACATCCAAATACTGTCGTACGTGAACCCTAGAACGTAAGGCTTCTTTCAAATCTCCAACCGATCGCACAGCAAAGTTTTTATTCGGCGTTTTTTCATTAAATTAGAGATCTCTGATGTTGAACAACGATGTGCGGTTTGTTCAACTCCGGTACAAATAAACCAACGATCAAACTACGATAAAAACCAAATAACCGAATTTTGGTGGTTAGCGTTCTTAACAAACGATCAAAACCAGTTCTTTTCCTCATCTTTAAATTACAGAATTCTGTTTTGCTTCGTTCATCGAGGTATTTCTCCAATTTTGTGTTATTGTTTTTGTTGGTATTTTCTCACTTATTGGGCTATCCCTGTTATAAGTTATTTTGCCTAAATAGTTATTTAAAAAAAGATCATAATGGCTTGCTTAGGGTATTGGTACTTGAGAACGAGCTTGACGACAATGGTGCTGATTTTACTATTCTGATTTCGAGGTCCACTTTATTCATATCGGAAATTGAGCGTAAGGTGGCAAAATTAAAATTTAGTCTTTACTGTAGAAGATGCACTAGTATTTCTTTTCCGCAATACTCAAATTTCGGTTCACGTTTTTGATTACCCGAAGCCAATGCTTCCCCGTCCGGAACTAGGCGTTATAATAACAACAATATTAACAAACGAACGTGAATAAAATACAAGAACCTAGTAATGTTACGCTAGCAGTAATCGATTTAAAAAAACTGGAATTGAACGAAAACAGTTGTTGGTTAAAAAATAAAATCAGATTAGTTTGGCAAAATCAATTTGAATTTTCGGCATATCATCAAATTGAAAATTTTGGCAAATTAATTTGAACCTTTGGCACAATATTTTTGGCATCTCAATTTAAACTATTGCCGACTCAACTTCAACTTTTGGCATACCACTTCGAGCTTTAGGCATATTAATTTAAACTTTTCATAAACCCAACTAATCCACCATTCCACCCCATACAATGAAAAATAAATGTTTTTTCTCTAAAAAAAAAAAAAAAGTGGTTATCTTATCACTATCATCTCATTGTAACCAACTTTTCGCGCGGTTGGGCGTTTAAACTTTACGTCGACGTGTTATGGAAACGCTTTAAACCGATGTTTACTGAAAACAGTGTAACCATTGATCACATTGGTTAAACCCGTTTGTCTTAAATCAACGTTCAAATCTCTGGTTCGGAAAAAAGATGATCTACTTCAACCGTGATTAGGGATTGACGGTGAAACCAACCCATAGTGAAGAGGTGGCTCGGATACATCATGCGATGTGGCTGGCGTGAAGAAAGAAGAAATGATGATATTTAGGCAGTAACCGGTCAAGAATCTGACAGATACGAGCCTCGTACTAATGGAGGCTATTTTTTAATTGCCTGGGCACCTCTAGAAGTTTAAGGCAGTAAGAAGACGTTTTGGCTATTTTATCTTATACGAATGCTGTTGCCACCCACATATTGAAATAACACATTTGAAATAACAACAACCAAATCCTGCCGGCAAAATTTACAAAAGACGTTAACGAATTCATTTTGATGAGGGCAAAAAAGTGTTTGTACAGTCCAAAGAACAGCAAAAATCGAGCTCAAAAAATGGAATAATAGCTCGTGGACCCTCGTTTTTGCTTGCCAACTTCCAGCAAACGGAACTTCACCGAATCGACGAGCTTTTCAACCAAGCTGTACCTCAACGATGACAATACAGTATAGATACAGTAACGATAACAAATCATGGAAATTGTTGAAGAATTGCCAGCTTGTTAGCGTCTAGAACATTTGTCACAGGAACACGCAGAGGGACATACAGCTAGTTTTTTTTCCACTTCCTTGGTCTTAGATGGGTCTAGACTGGATTTGTATTCAGCTACTTTTTTTATTCCTATTTTTAATTATTTATTTACATTTTTAATCTTTGGGTTGTGGTCCACCTCCCTGGATCAATTCTAATAGTCGTCCCTGCACTGGGAAACCTCCATGATCGTCTCTGAAAAAATGCTGATACCGCAATTTTCATGATTCTAGAACTTTGATAGTTGTTTTCGCGGTTGGGAAGAGTCTTGATTGATCCTGTACAGATTCAGATGGACTCCAGTTTGCTTATGGAGACTTCGTTTCTTGCATTCTTGTGTAAACATCCGAATTAGCTTCCCTGGATACATTAAAAAAAAGGAGGTACACATTTTTGGGGTGTACGGAGACATTTTTTACTGAGTGTATGTTGAAACCATTGTATGCAATGTTCCGTCAAACCCCTGGGATCGAATCGTCGTTGCAAACACTATTTCATCCGTCGGAACACATAACTTTTTTCTTTTTTTTTTGTGTGTACAGACACCTACTTCACCCGAGAGACATTGGTTGATGGGCTACCCTTTCCAGAAGAAATGAGAGGGAACAAGGACAAAAATAACTCCATAACGTTCGACCTGTTGTAGTAACGCTAGGACCTACACAGAGAGGGGGCGCAAAGGAAACTGCTCCCAGAGGAAATCGAGCGCGTGGATGTCAATCTAAGCGGGAGGAGTTGACGGTGAAGAAACGTGATAAACTACTCCGAGCCCAACTATTCTGTCCGCATCAAAATATAAAAGGGGTTTCGCGGAATATTACAAAATCCGGGGCCCGCGCGAATATTGCATTTTCTCGGTGAAAAAAGAAGCGGGTAATTTATCCACCGTGTTTACGTTACGGAAGTATGTTTTCATTTTAACATAATGGGAACATGAAGTTCTATTAGATATTGTTCCTGTACAACACGAGGAAAACGCTGCACATTCTTTCACAGGGGTTTATTATTCAATGGTTCATGATTTGAATTTCTACTAAGCTTTGGAGTATGCGTGTTTTACAGGTGATAGAGTTATTATTGAATTTCAGGAGGCACACAAATATGATCAACTGATCAATCCAAATAGTTATTTTTGTTGAGAACCGATTTAAGTGCTGTATGCATATCTCCTGAAATTCAATAATCGCTCTATCACCTGTGAAACACGCACACTCCAAAGCTTAGTAGAAATTCAAATCATGAATCATTGAATAATAAACCCCAGTGAAAGAATTTGCAGCGTTTTTTCAAGAGCGATTACAATGGAAAAATATTCTATTTGAAAATTTTAAATTTCGTAAGACGGAGCATGCATGTCAGAATGCTTCAACCCGTGTATCGGCTATAAACCCTTTTAGGAGTTCACTCCAGTTTCCATATTCACTACATCACTAGGTTACTGCGATAGAAACAAAACAAAAAAACGCTGTTGTTTTTGTTTTTATTGCCGTAACCTAGTGATGTAGTGAATGTGGATGCGAATGTTTGCAGCATAAGATCAGGCCATACATCAGGAATGGTTTGAGCTACATACCTGGGGAGGGGCTTATTCGATTCCTCATGGAAAGTTCTTCAAAAAAAGTCCACATTTAGGCCACCTTGGTTTTTTTTTTTTTTTTTGGAGGTTTTTAGGGATTTTACAAAACTTTTACAACCCTTAAAGGGCACTTTAGAATAAGTGCGAGAGCTGACTAAAGAATTGGGGCGTTGTCCGAACAACATGGATTTTTCCTGACAATTTCAGATTTTTTGCTCCAGCCGTTTGGGAGAAATCCGGCGTTCGGCGGACGGACGGAAAATTGTTTATTGCAGATTCGGATTCTACACCCTTTGAAACGTAAACCATGAAATTTCAGGGGGGTTAGAATTTCTTTTTCAAGAGCGATTACAATGGTTTATTATTGTTAGGAACTTTAGGAACTAATTAGGAACTTTTTAACGTTTGCAAAGCATCGCTTCCTAATATACATTAACCTATTATGAAGCAAGCGTTAAAACCCAGGAATATTCTCAGAAAAGGAACGGAAAAATTAATCATATTTTATTGTGAATTTTCAAAAAAATTTCCTGAAAACATTGAAACACAGGAAAACTCACAACAACTCGTAAGAACACGGCCTCAAAAGGAAGTTAACGTAAGAGCAAATATTGTGTACCATGCCTACACTACCCCACCGTGTTTCCGCAAAGAAAATACGGGTTCGCGTCTTTTTTCAAAGACCCTCAATTAAATTAGACGAGAGGGAAACTCGAACTTTGGGCTGAAGCGGTGGTTAGAATCGGGCGATGTTCTTGAGGATTATTCCGACAAGATCTCGTTCCATTATGCCCGCACGATTTGAAGGTTGAAGCACTCTCCCAACTTCCATAGCTTCACTCGTTTCAAAAAGAAGGGGAAAAAATGTATCCCTAATTGGAATGCTTCTGCCTTTATGCAAGAATATGGGTTTGTGTTCCGATCTTGCCATGGAAAATAGGAAATGCATTCTTTTTTGCGTATTGTTTATTGAGGATCTTTTCATGTCGTTAATTACTTTGTTTCGTTTGAATCAGGCCTCAGAATCAACCGTTGCCGACTTTCTAAGGTTCGTTTCCTATTGCACCATTCGAATGCAGGCTGTTAACATTTTTGCTTATGAACCTTCTGTCATCAATTTTAAAACTAAATCTCAATTAAAGTGCCTCTTGAGGAGTTTTTGATGATTTCGTGAATAATTTGGAAAGTTGGCGTACTGAAATGAATGAGGTAATAGCGTCAGGTTGAGTTCAAGTTTTATTCGATCCTGGACTATAAGGGCTGGAAACGTTGAGCCAAAACTGTCAACTATGATCCTCATGACCGGACCTGATGAACGCTTTGCAACTTGGGAGTTGTGAGGATATAATGTATTTCTTGGCAGTATGCCTTGCGTTGCCTGACCTCAGGATCGCTTCCAACATTGTTCATGCTCCTAGTGCAGCGCAGCAGGTTGAAATGGCAAGTTGGATTTTACTTCATGTCGAGACCAGTGCTTGGGCTTATGGTTTCCGCCACTTCTTCCTCAACGTGTAAGAACAACTTGTCTCTTGGAAGTAAATTTTCAACTATCTTTATCTAAGGTTTTTTTTTCGTTCTCTCATGAAGGATTTTGGTTTATTATTCAATAATAAACCATTTTAATCGCTCTTAAAAAAAAATTCTAACCCCCCCCCCCCCCCTGAAAATCAAAAAAAAATTTTCCGTCCGTCCGCCGTACGCCGTACGCACGATTTCTCCCAAACGGCTGAAGCAAAAAAGCTGAAATTTTCAGGAAAAATCCATGTTGGTCCGGCACGCCCCAATCTTTAGCCAGCTCTCTCACTTAATTTAAAGTGCCCTTTAAGGGTTGTCAAAGTTTTGTAAAATCCCTAAAAACCTCAAAAAAAGTCAAGCGGCCTAAATATGGACTCTTTTTTTAAGAACTTCCACGAGGAATCGAATGAGCCCATCCCCAGGTCCGTAGGTCAAACCATTCCCGATTATGGCCCGATTTATGGTGCCAACAAAACAAAAAACGTTATTTTTATTGGTTTATTATTGTTTTTATTTTATTTAACCTAGTGACGTAGTGATGTAGCAATATGGATACTGAAGTGAACTCCTAAAAGGCTTTGTAGCCGATACACGGGTTGAAGCATTCTGATATGCATGAAACGCTGCAAATTCTTTCACTGGGGTTTATTTTCAATTGGAATTGCGTTCATGATTTGAATTTCTACTAAGCTTTGGAGTGTGCGTGTTTCACAGGTGATAGAGCGATTATTGAATTTCAGGAGGTATGCATAGAGCACGTAAATCTGTTCTCAACCAAAATACCTATTTGGATTGATCAGTTGATCATATTTGTTTGCCTCCCGAAATTCAATAATCGCTCTATCACCTGTGAAACACGCACACTCCAAAGCTTAATATAAATTCAAATCATGAACGCAAGCCAATTGAATAATAAACCCTAGTGAAAGAATTTGCGGCGTTTTTCCGTTTCTTATAGCATTTAGGTCAAAAACACAAAACAACATCGGGAAACACATTTTTGCGGAATTGGACACGAATGGATTATCATGGACGTTGAAGTATTTTATGTTCTTGATCAGAGTGAAAATTTTCATGGGATTCGTCAAAATCAGATTTCTGTCCATTCCACCATGTACACGAAGCACTGCATTACAACTCTGCAAAAACTTACCTTCCTAGTGAAAAAAAAAAAAAACACGTTAATCGTATTGTCGTGTCGTATTAATCGTATCGCAGCGGATTCTATTTCTCATGTGTTTGTCGTATTGCTTCGCAATCATTGGACCTGTAAAAGAACCCAGACCCTCTGGATTTTTACATGGGCTATGAGGGCTGTACTGACCCGTCTGACTCACCATGGACATCACAATTTTGTCTATGGTATATGTTACGTCATTTGTTACCACTTGTATCGTTATTGTTTCATTTTTCCTTTGTTCTCAGGAGAAGAGAGAAGACTGCTACGAAGCGCGGCTCCACGTTCGGGAAGTCGATCCGACGGACTCGAGGACGTATTACCTCACGGTGGAGAACGAGCGGGGCACAGACCGCCACTACCTCCGCCTGGCCGTCCGCGGTTCGTATACCAATGGCAAGTTCACTTTTATCACAGTTCACTATCAACCCTACTAACAGTCCTACCCTTTAGAATAAGACAATGTCTGGAAGCACAGAGATGCTACATCCAAAAACTATAAACATTGGTATAATTTAACTTCAATTTCGAAAAAAATCATGGATTTCCTTTAATAGTAATGGTTTCTGTTCTCGGAAAGCGTTTAAATTGAAAAAAAAATTGACATAAATAAATATTATTATTCAAATAAAATTGTGTGATGGTGTAATCTTATTGTTTGCAGTCTTTATCTTATCATGTCAATTGGGCTCGTTCCCGTAGAATTCTGATTGATAAAAACAACTAAGTATGAACATTTGTTCCGCTAGCGCCTCAAAACAAGTATTTTGTCCCATGCTTGCATCCTTATGAAGGAACGTAGCCCCACAATGTTCTCGATCTCTTCAATTCAAAATGCAGTTTTTGGATGAAGCACCTTCTGTGGTTTCATGGTGTAGCTGAACCTAGCACGGACCGTGGAGGTTGAATTTAATTGAATTTGTTTATTCCACCACACCTCTCACGCTGGTTCGTATCATGTAGTTTTCCAAACAAAATTCGATCAAAATACTTTATTACAATATAAATTGCCCTCATTTTTTACTGACAGTACCACTCAAATTTGCACAAAACCTGAAGATATGATCATACGTCTGCCAAGTTGGTGGGCAGTAGAGTTGTCTCGCCAAGTAAACATTAGCGAATGGGATTCCTGATTGAA
Organism: Creontiades dilutus; assembly: GCA_031894815.1. Lineage (NCBI taxonomy): Eukaryota > Metazoa > Arthropoda > Insecta > Hemiptera > Miridae > Creontiades > Creontiades dilutus. The sequence continues at coordinate 71,974 of JAVIWC010005934.1, read as the reverse complement.
TATCAAAGAACGAGTCATAAGTATAGAGAAAAATGGAACAGTAGTATATGTGTATGTGAATATTTGATAACATGAATGATATTTAATTCAATTAAACCTTTGTCGGGTTTCACGAAGTTCTTTTATATGACAATTGTCAGGATGCATTACATTAACATGATAAAGAAGCATTAGCGAATCGTTCCTAATAGCAAATTGGTAGATGCTGTAAAGTCAACTAGGGTGTGATTGGGGAGCGAGATAAGGCAACCATTAATACAAACAATACTCAAACAATATCCAAACTGTACTCTCCATACAATAAACAAACAGTACAAGCCATTTACAACATGATTGCATATTGTCAACTGAAATATTTTATGAAAACAAATTTTTCTAATTGAATTGCGTACTGGCAGTATGTGGAGTTGCCATATGAGGTATTTATCAACCGCTACGCCCTCATATAGTTGACTATCAGCTCGTTGGATTCCAGGCCTTGCAGAAGTTGAAGGGTCGGGAAAAGGAATCTCAGTCGATTTCGGTTGTTCTGCTTCATTCATAGAGTGGGTTATGTACAAAATTTTTGTACAATTTGCAGAAAATGCATTTTTACATACCAGTTTGAAATAACTGAATCAGCATTGGCAGCACGATGATGTGTCAAACTATGCAGTAAACACGATTAAAAAAACTTCATTTGCAAACATTCGATACCACCAAAGATAACACAGTACGGAAAGAATTGCAAAAACCGAAGAGCTCTTATGATTATTGGGGTTATAATTCATGTTTCTCTCATATAGTTCACGTTCACTGTATCCATATTTAGCATATGGGTCTGTATACACATACTGGGTCACTCAAACCACTTACTGCTGTTCTTGTTTTTTTTTTTCTATACATCCGTTTTACAATACTTGAGGAACACATATAGCCCAACCTCCTTGGCAGCGGTTTTTTATTTAATTGTCAAAGGCGTTTCAGTAAACCATCTTTAGGACCGTCTTCTCGAAACTCAACTAAACTACCCAACCACTCGCCCCTAATTTTCACTCTATCCTAATCAAACAACGCAAATACCACTCATAAAAAGTTTATTAACCCGAAGGTTTCTTAGAAGAAGATGTGCTCTTTGCTTCTCCTGGTGTTATACTTAAACGGCTAATGAAGGCTGCATAATAACATAAAAGCTTGCTAAATACAGAATGTAGAGAAATAAAACAACAACAAAAACTTCCGCGACGAATATTTCTCCTTCTACCCTAAACATTAATGCAGTCTTAAATGTTTGCCTATATAACCCAGAAGTGGATGAACTAGCTAATCCTTCAATTCAATACTATCAATTTAGTTCCGATGCTTTTTTCCAGAGCATGAAGAGCCAAAAATCAGAAAACAACCTTTTCAACGTTTTAATTAACTTTTTTATACAATCTATTGTGTGATTTGTTGATTTGAGCCAGCAAAAATACCCTTTTCTACCACCTCCATGGTCTGTGTACTCCGACTAACAAACTTCACTCCTCAAATTTGCAATATATCTTTGATGGCTTTTGCTGTTGGAAATTGTGCCGGTAAGATGTTAGATTCTTTTGACTTACTAAGTCGTTGCTTTCGGGGTCAGTAGAAAATTGAAGAGTCTCATGATAAATGTCCTCATCAATTTTTATCCGTAATAATTTTCGCTTACGAAGCAGTCGTTTCTACAGAAATTTTACTTCATCAGTTTTAATCCGATGGCATTATTTCACCGCTCCATGGGAAGATCTCATTGTATGCGAATTGTTAATGAGTTGTAAACAATCATCAAAGTACAATTACAAGAAAAAGTATAATCAACAGAGGTAAAAACTGAGATGTATATGACGATATTGTACTGGAAGGTTTCTATTTGATTTGAATCGAAATTTATCCACGATCTAATGCTTTCCCAGTAAAAAAAAAGTTTTTTTACAAGGCCGTTTCCATACCTTCATATGCCAATTTATGCCTCACTTACATTGCCACCAGTGCAGTCAACCAATTCTGCAAAAAGAGGATAGCTGTAGATGCACACATTTAGTTCGCACTCTGTGCCAGACCCAAATTCGTTAAGTTAAGAGAGATAATCAAGAAAAAAATTTTAAAATAAAAATCACAAGTTCATATAAGCTGACGTAGTAACTGGAAAATTGTAGGATTCAAGATAATCGCCAAGGCCCATGTAGCTAATTATTAAAATTCATAGGTGATTGTTTTGATCTCCGCGCAATGTACCGGATCTTTAGGTTCGATTATGGAAAATTACTGAGTTCTCGCCTGGTAGCAATCGCGACCATTGAAAACACAGAAAAACACAGTTGTAGAGAGGAGGCGGGAAGATGAAGGGATCTTCATTCATTTGGCTCAAATCAAGTGTTTTAATAAAAACGGTAGAAAAGAGTTTGGCCGTTGAATACACGGCCCATGTATTTAATTCTTCAGATTTCAATTTTGAAGTCCTAAATAAAGGGTTTTAAAAACCTGTGGCAGAAATGAGTGGGTAGGAGTCTGAGGGTTAAAGCGTCGACCAACAAAATGCTCAGTCTTGTTTTATCTCTGGTATTTCTTTCATGAGAAATCCTGGGAAGAAATTCTGGCGAGGGGTTAGCAAGCTTTGCCGGGGAAGAATTGTGTAGCGTGGAGCGGGAGGATCAAGGAAGAAGAGCGTGGGGTTAGAGGCGAAGTTGAGGACCCAAATGGAATGTAAATGATAACGGGAGGGCTAAGTGATCCCTGTTCCCCTTCTGGAATACATATGCCTGCTTCCTTCTTCGAGATCATTTGATGAATTTTGATAAGGCAAACAAAGGAATGCACTTACGTCAGCTCCCGACATCCTCCGTAAACCTACCACTCCGACACGCGCGGGCCCCGGATACATCGGTTTTTCTTCCTCTTGAAAGGGAAAACTCTCGAAGGGGTGTTCGTCTTGCTTCAAGTGGCAGCCTACACGCAGTTCCGATCGCCCGAAGTCCTCTGTTCTTCGTCTACTCAGCGTCATCCCCAGTTTACCATTTTTCTGAGAATTTGTTCTTTCCGTAGGACCGTGGAACGACGTGCCATTTTTATTAGGTTAGCGTGGAGATTACGCTGTCCATTCTCTTGTAAGAAACATTTTTGGTTGGAGAATGCTAGAACAAACTTCAAGGTTACTTTGGTGTGGGCACTGGAACACAAAGGAATCACAAGCAACAAATGGGCAGCAATGCACTTCAGTGGGACCCTCGACCCAGAGAAGTTAGTATCGGGAGATGAAATTGTGGAGATTTTCAATATGGTGGGGAGGGTTTTTTTTTTTTTGAAATTTTATTGTACCAAGTAATAACTTATTAACAATATTATATTGAAAATAGGGATAAGTATTCAAAACTAAGATACATCACTGAGTTTTGTCCTTTCTGGCTGATGGTTCTTCCACTCACAAATAGGCAAGATCAAGTGGTTTGGTACGCTTTAGTCTTCTGGTGACGTCACTTGTGTCAAGGAGATGGACAGCTTCCTCGTTGACGTGATATCTTAGCCGTTGGAGATGACTCACAGCTTGTCGCTTTATACCTCGCTAACTGTTTCGACCTGAAGTTCATGATGGAGACGTTCATTTCGAAAGTATGGTGGGGAGGGTGGCTGCGAAACCTATGAATCGGGATACAGGGGAGTGATCCGCGCAACAAACTACATTTTTGGTGCAGCGGAATGAAAAACGATCTCTCCTAGACAACGATCGTGAGTATAATAACAATAATTATAATAATCCTTGCAATGAATCCGAGGTAGGTAGATGAAGAGTGCTGTGGGCGCCTTGTGACGAAGTTTCGGTTTTGGTACAATGTTTTTTCAGTTGGGCCGTGGAATAGTCCAAATTTTACCTATCAGGAAGGTGTTAGTGACAGACCATATTAGATCTTCCAATATACTTTTGAACTGTTCATAAGGTCCAGAGTTCTGAAGACTAAAATCAACTACAATCGGCTTAGACTCTCTGATTATGAGGTGCTCCAAGAACAGCCTCACCCTCAACCCTTGTAATGTCATTTAGCCATAAAAATTTATGAGTAGCCATACACACTCAACAGAACTCAACTTTCTCGTAGTATGCACTCGTGCCCTGGATGTGTTTTTCGACACAGCTAGGTTTCAATGCTCATATCAGCGTTATCTGTGCCGTTCTTGAAGAGGAGTGTTCGTGACATTACCAGTCCAACAGGTAGAGGTGTGTCAGCTTGAGGTAAACTGTGATACATCTTCCCTAGAAGGCGAGATAGTTGAATGCACTGTTTGTTGTGTATCAGCTCAGGTGATAATACGTGTACTGCAAGAGTAGGGTGGTGCCACAACCACCACTCACCGACTGGTAGACGCTCACCACAATCCTGTTACACAAGTCTATCGTGTTGCTTGCCCTCGACTTCTGCAGTATTATGCCATGCTGCATAGTATGTCAATTTCTCCACTTCTTGACATTCAAAACGCATATTCCTTGAGCCGCATATGTTAATGCCCAGCTGATGATTCCCCATGGTCTCGAGCTGATGGAGAGTATATGTTACTTGCCGGTCCTGTCACTTCCCTTTCGGCTTTTCAGGGGTGATGTCTCGCGTCTGGATTATACCTTATAGTTTGCCTCAAATTATTTATCTTCCGAGGAAGGCCCTCATTGATAGGACTAGCCTCGATTCCAATGACCCACTCTCTTTTCTTAAAAAGCTTATGCGCTCCTGCTAAGCAGATACCCTCTGAGCCTATTACTACAAACGACCACCACAATATCTACCGAGTTTTGTCAGTGCTAGTTTTCCCAGTAGGACACCACACATTTGTAGCACAGTCAGTCGCGAGAAGCTAAAAGTTAAAAATCGGATATTCGAGATATACATAGGTATACATTTTATGAGAATGTTTTCCTATTTTCGATTTCATCTTCAAAGATTGATCACAATACTTCGTTCAGAAGCAGCAACCCATTTAATAATTTTAACTTCCGAAGCGAATCGTTTTATCGTATCACTCCTTTTCAAATAAGGAACAACCTCCCAAAGAGTTCAACCTGTCAAGAAATAATTCCTTTCCCCGTTTATCTCTTTTGGACTCATCGAATAAAGTTGGGGGAAAGTTTGACGTTTTGCGAGCTGTAGCTTCAGGGAGCCCAGAATGAAGTTCATCATAATGCTTCTACGTAGCACCAGGACTTTGAGGGCTAACGCTTGTCAGATCTCTTCTACGATATTACCATCTTCAATATATCCTTCTATCATCTACAAAGAATAACATTTTTCAGCCCACGTTGCTGCCGATATTTTTAGAAGACACATAAATAATAACGGTAATGGATTCTGCCTCTTTACCCTGAAATTCGATGTTTAACATCATTTCACTCTTGAGTGATATCTCTGTATCACACTGTAATTTCTGATTTAACAATTCGTGGACTGAGCGCTGTAACTCCACATATGACTGCTCAAACCTAATAAATCGAGATGATCTGCATCAATACATGTATAGCTGTAGACTCTCGAACTTTGATAGGTCATTAATTGTTAATTGCAATTACCACCTCTGCATATGCTGATCAATAATTAAATTGAGGCTGGTTTCGTGATTAGGGGACAGCGGAGCTACCAAATGACACATTATTTGATAGATATTTCATTTACAGATTTCAAGATGATAATAATGAATAGCAACAGTTTTTTGATCCGATATTTGTTCTTCAACGTTGATTACTCCTGAAATAGATAGTTGAATACTCAGATATTCCATAAAAACAGGTGGCCCTTTTCCGCTGTTGTTCATCCAGGCCACTCCGTCTCAGTCTTCAACCACATTTAAAATGATATTTTCCCCTTCGTGGATATCAGAGGTAATTTCTATCATCATGACCTGAGTACTTTATAGCTTAGCGGAAGAAGGTAGCAATGCAGGCGGCAATTAATATGAATGCTGCAAAGTCGCAAAGGCACTAAGGAGTAAAACTTACCTGACTGGATCGAAACTCCCTTTGACAGATATTGTTTGCTGATCATGTATGCTCATCATCATAATGTATCATGTAATGTAATGGCAAATGTGAAATTTAGCGAGTAGGAACTCAGCATATACCACAATACAGTTGATGATTGATGCAAATATGTACACTAGGTGTGCCCAAAATCAATATTGCAAACACAATTTCAGGAACTAGGGTATTATATGGTTTCGAGGGGGCTTCCATTTCCAGGGTAATGAAAACACTACGGCGTTGTGTTGGACGGACTTTAATGAGTTTACAGTTTGGCCCGTTCGAGAGAACCAGAAAATTTCGAGTTTCGGGTAGGTAACCCTCTCGATAGTAACCCCGAAATGCGTTCAACCAAGTCGATATCGGTATTCAGTGTATTTCATGCGAAACATCATTCTCTATCCTTGGAGAAAGGAAACCATTCTAAAAAGCCGTTGTTGCCAACGATCAAAATTTGGGTTTCTAGCCTTCGCAGATTGCGGTCGTGGTGTAATTTATTGCAATGAATCGACCGAGTCATCATCATCATTACTCTCGGAGCAATTATCTAGATTGGGAAGATCAAAACAAAAGCAACAGCGAGAAACGAAATAAGATAAACCCCAAAGTTTATACTCGTCGGGATATCGCTGAAAAGGGATGTGTTGTGAAGCGGATAGGGGAATCGACATCGTTGATTCAACAATCCAGTGCCGTATTCATCAAGTTCGCGCTTCCTTTCTGAACCATTGGGAAACGAGGTTTGGAATCCTACCATGCAAACAATCACAGGTACAACGACGAACTTGCGGTAACTCTGAGTTTTGGGCCGTCCGTTGGATGAGCCTCATGAATAATTATATCCCATTATCTATTTTAGTTTTGTGACTGCCTATCATTTTATCATATCAGAAATTATTAATGATTATTACTTGAGAATCTAAACTCTGTTTACCAATGAAAGTTTCAATGAAAATGGAAGACAATTGAAAAACTCTGTCTTCATGCTTGAAATGAACTTGTTACAGTGTTGTTGATTTCAACGGTAAGGTTATCTTCCGTAATAAACAACAACTTGTTTATTACTGATGATGTATTGCTGTTTGTTAGTGCTGATATTCTGACCGTCGAAACCTATTCAACATTGTAACTCATTGATTTCGATGAAATGTACAAAGTTCTTCATTTGACTTCCGTTGTCTTCTTTGATATGGGCTTCCACAACTTCATCGCAAGTAATTTAGTTCGTATTTACATTACCTTACTAACCAGTATTATTACGTATTTCACATATTCTCCAGTTGTACCACCATCATCAATTACTGTCCAACTCCCCCTCGTTCTTACGACGGAGTCGAAAACGAAGAGTGAGCCGCATACCGAGAACTAGGTTTGACAATCGTGGCTAACGACGAGGTGTTGGAAATGGAAGCGTTTCAGAAAGGGCCCCGCATCGCTGTCCCTGGTTTAGTGCGGTCGCTATGGAGAGAGACCCTGCCTGCTCCATTTCCTCTCGACGATCCCCCTCAGTGAATACAGATCGCGAGTGTTTTCCAGCCGGTCCGAGCTTTAACCGAGCAATCTGCTCCCAAACCCTGGGTTTCCTTTCCTTCCCTCTAACCCTAAGAACAATAACTCAACTGCAAACACTGACCTCCTGCCCTCGGTCTTTCCCTATCCCTTAAACAAGACAACCATTTGTTGTTAAGTAGCTCGCCAGAGGTCGGGGTTGGCGGGGGCGGGTTTCCGCCGCAGTTGCTCCACCAACTTGTCTAACCCGATAACAACGCTGTGACGGCAAAGGGGGGCAACTACCTAAATCCCCCTCCACCCTTCCGGTTCATCCTGGACAACTTTCCTGTAAACTAGGAGGATTTGCATGCTACCACTGGCTGGCAGGTTACAAAATGAAATTAACGGCAAAATAGTGAGGAGGAAGAGGCGCTTTCAAATAACGCCCACTCTCAAATACCCCAACAAGAATAAAACGATCAGCTGTGCTGGCTCGTTCAAAGCTGGTTGAATTCGTATTGCCGTTGAGTCCAATGGAACGATCTTCCTTCTAAAAAAGGATCCATCTCCCTGTTTCAATCGAACTATGAGCCGTGAGATAATTACGCACAGCTCACTGGAATTCCTGTACATCTGCTTCCCTTGAACGGCGTTTTAATTCTGTAAACAGTCATTGGCTTTCATTAGACGGAGTTATTCAGCTATATTCAGGATTCTTGGGTCCAAATTAAGAAATATTTCATTATCGCGGATAATCTCATTAGCAAAATAAAGAAAGGGCGTTTAGGTGAAATTTGATGTAATACTGATGTATCAAAAAGCACTTTATTATATACATCGTATTTCATGCTCTCCCCCCTCCCTTTATAAAATCCTGAAACTAAAGTAATAACATTTTTCGTCATGTTTTTTGCAGCGCAAAGGACCAATAACTAAAAAGATCAATATAAAATTGATTTCCATACAACGTTATAAACAAGGCAATCGTAGCATTCAAACAACTTCGTCACAAAAAGGACAAAATAATCGATTGGGACTCTTTCCTCAATATCGACTTGAGGAACTAATTTAATCGTTGGTAAAACAAAAATTTACCAAACTGTTCAGTAAATATACTTAGCCATACTTGTCGATGTAAACGTGAGAATCTGCATCTACAGCAGTGTTCAGGAACTCGTGGCGACGGTTGCCGAGCAGATACCAGATGCTGTGTCATCCAGCGTATAGGGTGCGGGAACGTAGGACTATCATAAGCCAAGTGACCGGGGTATGAAGCCAGATATCGTTGACATCATTCCCGATGTCTTCCATAATCCTGGATGAACTGCTGCAAGCGAAATCTGAGATAAATGATGAGGCGCCTGATAACATCAACGTCAAGTCCACGCCCGTGTCTTGTCGCGAAGTGTGGTTCGGGAAAAGTGCCAAGGAGTTACTAGAACTGAGCATGCCATCAGGATTTCTGCGTGCTGTCACCACGCACAACCTTCGGGGCTCTTTCCTCAATTAGTGTCCTTTTTGTTGGGGCGCTTCCTTTTAATCCTCTCTCCATACGGGATCTTCCCTAACTTCCTAATCTGCAGGGCCGCCGTAATGTGGTTTTTTGTTCTCATTTAGTAGAGTGAGCTTGAGGGGACTTTTATAGAACAAAAAACGCAGGAAATTATTTCACAAACGTTTGTTATTTTTGACCCCCACCACAACACAACATTTCGTTACTGCCATGCCGTCAAATCGAGAATAAGAAACAATTGGGATTTGAACAATTGAAATTGACTCTTCAACATTTTTACCCTTCAAATTAAGATTTATTTTCTGAGCTCGTACTGATCTATCTCAATCGATTCATCATCCAAAAGTATTTGAAAATGACACCCACTTGCTTGAGTCACTAAAAACCTCGAAAAACAGCGTTTTTGTCACTTTTCGATCCCTAGCATCCATGAATGTTATGAAAGTTAGGACTAACGAGACCCCGTGTGGAGTCCATGAGTAAAAGTACGGATTTGTTGCTTCAATTTTGAGGCCTTTTACGGCCTGAACTACGGACGGACATTGCAGAATCTAAATTTTGAAACGCACCTTGAATCGTAAAGTGGGAAAGTTTGAGGAGTCTTATAGAAGATTTTCTCCCTTCGTTTACAAAGGCTCAATATTGAAAATAGTAAACCATAATTACCCTCTTTCATCTAAATTTTTTTGAGATTTCGATTTTTTACAGTACCTTTACCTGATTGTTAAATAGAATTCCTTAGGGTTGTTTGATCGAGATACATTCTGAATTAAAGATGGATTTTTGAGCCAAATTTGTTAATTTTTGGTCCAGCAGTTCAAAGAAAACTTCAGTCGGCGTACGGCGGATTGACAGATTTATTTAATTTGATTTTTGAAGTCTTCGTCTCTTGAGACGTACCTACAACTTTTGAGAGAATACAACAATTTTCTATTTTTTGCAGAAAAAAATATATGTATATAAATATATGAATTGTTGTTGCTAAAAGTTTGTATAAATATATAATCGTTCATTGGTTCACGCTGCTTGAGTGGGAGTTCTGCTAATTATCTTGGAAATCGGATGCCTTGTATCGCATCATGAAATTTATATGATACTGAATTATTGAAATCCTCCATAATCGCAGAGTGAGGTCAGTGCCAGGAAGCATTTATAGGAAGGTTGGTAATGTGTAATGCAGAGCGAAATTACGACGTTAAGGGGTGTGATTAATTATGAAATTACACCCGAAAGGGTATCAGCCGATACGACGTGTGGAGGTAATGGATTATTGAAAATACTTGCACGCCTGTTGTTTCTCCTACAGGCCCTTTCTATGCATGTCCGCACGATTTCCGTGCTGTTTACGTCTGGATAGTGTGCCTAGCCGATGTTGAAGACCGTACACTACACTAGCGTCGTCTATTCCTGTATTTGGGCGGTATAATCGCATATAAATTTGCATGCCTCTACAGAAACAGCCTCTCGTTGTAATATCCGATACCGTAGCTGGATCTAATTGTTCGTATGAGTGCTGCCTTCTGTCTGTACTGTATCCGCCAGAACGGAGGGGTTGCTAGAGAGAGCATTAGGAGGAAAATATTTATTGATACCACGGTCTAATGAAGAGACCGAGAGGATCGGCTTCGAACCAGACAATGACAGTTGGTTGTTAGCACGATAATACCTTCCTTAGAAGAACGAATTTGGAAAACCAAATCCTTCAACCTCTCTGCGCCCTTCCTAGTATGGTCTCTGCTTCCTTCTCCTGTACACATAAATTTAATGGCCAATCTTTGCTTCCCAATTCAATAAATCATTTTCTCTCACCAATGACCCACATTTGTTTGATCGGGATAGCGTAGATTATGTATGTAGGTTATGTGTTGCGTGTCTCGGGCCTTTGCTCCATGGACACTTCGATGTTTGCAAGTTGGTTGCTCCAGGTGACAGGGATAGCCTGCAGATTCAGGACGGTTGTTGATGGCTTACTCGTAATATAAGAGTGTGCTCCTCTTTGTTGATCATTATTTCAAAAAATTTATTATGGAATTCATAAGATACGCTCAAGATTTCATTTGACCTGCCATGGACCCTGGATGAGGACATTGTATGTATGTTATGCATTATGCACATAAGCGTGTGATACGAAGCCTTCAGCAGCATTTAGGAAAGTTGTGGATGAGAAACTTGCTGACAAACTCTTCTGTTTCTGAAAAATTTGTAAGAACCTGGTCGACAGCGATGTTTTCCTTGTCAGCTTGTAGTGTAAGGCAGAAAGATTGAAGATCTTGTCGTTGGTTGGGTTTAGCTGGAAACTAGCTGAGACGATGTGCGACCCAATCAAGTGGCCCAAATCAAATGAGACGAAGGTAGTATGTCATTTGTACTGTGGGTACTGAATAATGTGAACAGCTGAAATGGTTTTGCGGCGATTCATTCATTATAAATACGATAGTGCGGAGAGAGGTTCAAGGTTCCCAATGAATTGCATTATTTCATAACTAAACTCTGCACATTAAAAATTCTCGATAACTCTCGGCTTCTAGAACACTACTTTACTTATTCGCGAAGTTGTTTCTGCTCCTGCTCAACAATTACTGAATCAATCAATTCCAAATCTTCCTTAATAAATTGTTTTTGTTATCGGCCCGTGAATATAAAAACGTTGTGCATCACGTCCAACTTGGATGACATTCTGAAAGAATTGAAATGTGTTCAATGTTTTATCTGGCAAGCTGCCTTAGCATTTTTCTTCCCTCAATTTCTAGGTTCGTCAAAGAGAGAAATGGCTTGATAGTCACTCGCAGTGACCTAATTTAGCAAGTGGGATGTTCTTGAAAACTTAAAAACTCACTAAATGAAACAGTCTTCGAAAAGCCTAACACTCGTAACGTTGTTTTATTAAACGAGTTGAATTGAATTATGAATCCCGTTATTTTTAACAATTTCAAAAACCTAACGGAAAGGCTTATTTGAGTGGGTGTTTTTGTGTAACCAAAGCTTTTTACATTTTCATGAAGAGGATCCGCGTATTTACGGCATTAGAAGTCAAAAAGGCGAGCTCATAATGAATTGACAAAGAAAGTAAAAGTGAAAAGGGAAGTTCCAGTAAATAGATTTTTGGTTTCATTTCAATGAGGGACTTCTCACCTCGCCGACTCAATAGTCTAGGTCCATTGAATGTTGGGAGGTGGGAGGGATTCTTTGGAGTTCTCAAGCCAATTTATTATTACTCCTACAAGTCCCGTGTTTTATATTATTCAAACATGACTCCGTTTCGACATTACAAACAGTCGTTCACCATCTCTTATTTTGATTTGCTACGAAGTATTACACGAAGTATTATTATTTCTCTGTTGTACAACTGTGTTTTTCTATGTCGTCTTTCTCTAATCTGCGCATTAATTGAATCAGCCAGCAAACAGAACCAACCCCGTAAACATCTTCCGACACACGTGGCGTTTAGCACACTTATGGAGAAAGAGGAGATGACGAGTGATAACTGAGCCACTTTTGCTATTTTTGCTACTTGAGGGTAGAGGACGGTGCACTTATCTAGTAAGACTGATAAGGGATCAGAAATAGTCATAGATGTGGGGTTGTCTTAGGATCAGGATGGCAAACTCTAGAATAAATTTACTAGTGCAAGAAGGAAAAGTATTCGAGGGCTAGTATCACCATCAGTGGTAGAAATCCTTCCTCCTATACTGACTGAATAGTTTTGTTGGTGGCCGCAGAACATGTACTTCTAGGCAGTGGACTGATATGGAGTGCTTTTATCAGACATATCGGCAGCCAGATTTGATTGAATGGATACCTTAGCAGAAATCACCATGAATTGAAGTAGATGTTAAATAATCTCGAAGCTCAGAATAGAAGCACCATGGGAAAGGATAATCCCATCTGCAATCATTCTATTCCTCCCCGATCCTTCAAAGAAGGCATTTTCAAATATCAAGGGTGAAACTTAAAAGTTGATTTAACCTTTTTTTTTATCAATTTTAATTTTGTAATAAGGTCTAATAATCGCTTATCAATATAAACGAGACACTATCATTAATAGTAAAGCGAACATGAGCAAACCAGGAATCATTGTAACAAGCCTAATTCCAAAAGTTTTATTTGATTTTGAAGACATTTTCAGGGAATGTGCGGGTTAAAATGTTAAAGGTCTCCTTTGAGTTTCATTACTCACAAATCAATAGAATCCTCTACATTCATCCATCAAACATCATTTTCTGTTATTCTGGTGGTTTGATCGAGCTAAAAATGTTAAGGTAGTGGGGGAAGAAAGGTCTTATAATCTCGTATCGATTTCAACATGATCGTATCATCCTTTTATTCTCTCTAGAATTATCACCACAGACCCTCAAACCACTGGCAAATCTTGAAAAGGAGCTGATGTAAGCTGGAACATGTCCTACAGCATTTCTGTCTCTTGATTTGTTGTAATAAGCTCACACTCCACATCTTTCGGGATCATCAGCCTGTTATCGAGCATTTCAAAGTATCATGTTATCTAGACGAGGGAGCTATGTACCAATCCAACTTGGCAGGCCTTGAAAATTGTAGAACTATTAGAATTTTATTCTTGAAGGACATAACCTTTGCGCTTGCTCAGGCTGATGTATTGATTTGCGAGCAATGCAAATCATATTGGACCATCTTTAGCCTATCCCGAACTTTTCCTGGAAATTTCATCGAAATCGGATGCAAACACTAGGAATTAGATTTTTTACAAGGATTTCACGTTTTACAGGGGCAATAGCTAATGATAGTACTATTGCGTTGAAATCAATGTGACACTATCATGTTTCCCAAACTACCCTGAAAAATTGAATGCGATCGAACATCAGAACGTCAGAAAATTATGCTTTGAGAAGTTTACGTTTGGACGTGCGAAGACTATAGTGATTTTGCGGCGATGAAACTCATAGCCCAAACCACCTTCAGAATAACCCGAACATTCTCTGAAAAATTTCATCAATATCGGATGGAAAACGTAGGGATTAGGATTGTTACTAGGACTACTCATAGACAGGCGGACTCACACAAAAAGACATACGTGGAGAATAGTTTCAAGTTGTTCTTTGAGGGCCCCCCGGGTTGACTGACATTCGTCTTCTGCTCAAGGGGGCCCCACAATACACAACGCCTTCTTCTTCCCAGCGAGTTCACTGCCATCATGAAGCCAACCTCTGACGGAGGGCAGGCCGGTGGTGCATTGTTTGCAGCTGGGCTGCCCCCGTCCAAAGCACCCTAGGTTTAGAATGGTCTCAGGCCCGACAGAATTTGTAAAAAATGCATACAGTAAAAACGAAAGGGGTGTTCTTCGTTACTCCCCCCAATTTTCAAACGCTCGTTGCTTAATGAAATTCTAACAAAAATTTGATGTTGAGGTGATTTTTGGAAACTTCAGCTCGTCTACTTTTTGATGTGCGTGTTCATATTTTGAAGCAACAACTTTGTAAAAGCCAAATTCGCCATGAGAAAAGTGGGGGGGGGGGAGTATCGGAGTATTCGCCATATCAAATTCTTCGGTACTCCCCCCCCACGGTGAAAACAGTATTTTCGACTACCAATATCGCGTTTCAACCTCTCAACTTTCGATCAAAGGATTTCATCGCTCTATATCTCATACCTGCACGTCCTCACACCCCTGTTCCTGTGAATTGTTGTTTAGAGATACGCAAGCTTACTAGTTGATATTTACCGTTTACCTTCACGGGGCTTGAAAGCGTTTTGAACCTTGAACGGAAGGCGAGGGTTTGTAATATTTTCAATATACAATATACAATCCTAATGAAGCCATGTAATGCTACTATTACATAAATAATAAAATAGGTACCCTTCATGTACAATAAATTAATTTTTATGCAAATCTTTAACATTTTATCAGCCTTTCTCTGTGAAATTTGTGGAAGGGGTGGAAGTCGCAATTCTGGTGAGAACTTATCTCTAAAAAGGAATTCACAGGAAGGGGTGTTTGGGGACGCACAGGTATGAGTTATAGAGCGATGAAATACTTTGATCGAAAGTTGAGAGGTTGAGACGCGATATTGGTAGTCGAAAATTTGACATGGCAAATACTTCGATACTCCCCCCCCCACTTTTTTCGATTGAATAATTAACCATTACTATCTAATTCTGGTAAATTGAGGTTCACTAGACATGAAACTAGACAAACTGAAGTTTTCAAAAATCACCTCAACATCAAATTTTTGTT
Source organism: Creontiades dilutus (assembly GCA_031894815.1). Taxonomy (NCBI): domain Eukaryota; kingdom Metazoa; phylum Arthropoda; class Insecta; order Hemiptera; family Miridae; genus Creontiades; species Creontiades dilutus. Next base: position 56,764 of record JAVIWC010005934.1, on the reverse strand, counting down.
GGAATTTCATGAAGCGACGAGCGTTTGAAAATGAGGGGGGGGTACCGAAGAACACCCAACGAAAGTTGTTCAGAATAATCTTAAACGCAAAAGGCGAATGGAAATTTAGATATTGGAGAAAAAAATGTTATCTCCCGCTAGTGAAAGCATAGCTTCCGCTACCTGCAGGTACACTCGGAAGCAATACTAAATATGAAACGCTTTGCAAATAATATCAATGTAGACGTTAATAAAGAACCAAGTCTGTACACTCTCAGATTCACCGTTATACAAATATGAAGAGAAGAAATTCGCCAACTGAAGGAGGAAGAGTTAAACGCAAACAAACCGTACCGTCTCCGAGACGACGATACAAGCCCGTCCGTATAACAATGCGAGGCTCTGACCCCAAAAAAACAAATGTTCTCCCCCTTTTTTACACTAACCGCCGGGGAAAATAAAACTTTTTCAAAGTCGTCCCGCCACCAACAAGGTTAAGGGCTCCGAGTCACAACAAATGGTTCGAGGTTCTCAACAAGGAAACAAACCTACTTCAGAAGAAACTGCAAAACCGAGGGTAACCAGAAACTCTTTCAGCCTTTTGATCGTAAATAAAAAGGACACCGTTTCCCATCGGCGGCACCGAGTGCCGCTCAGGGCCCTAAAGACAATGGGGCTCGAAAAAGTAGAGAGAACCACTCAGCTAGATTGGCACCCCAACGGTCCTCGCTATTACAAATCATCTTATGTAACTTTAGGGCGGAGGAGAGAGATCGCCGTAAAAAGAGAAAAAATCGTTGTTAACTCTCGCTATAAGAGATGTACTTGCTTCAAGAGACACCAAGAGGGAAAACTCTCGGGCGTCCATACTTCCGGGGATTTCTTTTTTTCTGTCCCTCCCCACTCCCGAATGAGATTTCTTATCCGGTGATGAATCCGAAGGGAGAAGTGTCTAAGTTGGATCAATGAGCACGTTTCAATCACGTTCTCCTGTGATGAAAAGGAGTATCAAAGGGTTTGAAATCCTCCTTTGGTTCTCTTCTTTGCAATTACAATCCTCCCCCCAGGACCTCTGAATTTCCAGAACTGCTGAAGGGAGGGGGAAAACGAAAAAAGGTCAATATCTCACTCTCTATCTTCATCCTTAACGCGCTTGTTCCCTAAAGGCCCCCGAAAATCCGAGTCTCGAAATCAATTTAAACACAAAAAACTAAGACGGGAAAGAAAAGGAATGAACGAGGAATGTATCAAGTGGACCTTTTTTCCTTTTTTGTGAAGAAGCGAACTTTACTGCAAAAAAACTAATTTTCTGGGATTTAATATAAAACCGATTGAAAGGGCGGCAAAAAGAAGAAAGATACACAATGTAAAAGTTGTTGACAATGAAAAGAACGACTTCTTGCTTCTTTTTACTCCGTTGCTTGCCTAACAATAATATTTGTCTTCCATTTCGAAACGGTCAGGGGTATTATTGTTTGTTTTTTTCAATTTTCACACTTGACGCTTGATAAAAAAAAAATCCGGTAATGTATTTTGACGGTGAAACGGGGGGAGGGAGGGAAGGGGGCAGTTTTGGGTCGGATCAATTTCGTAATGGTTCGGTCAGGTTGTTTGGAAGTTGGGAATGATGATTGGTGAAAGCTATTAAGGAACACGCTACTACGGGGGCACTTCGGAAAACGGCAATTGAAATTATCGATAGGGCGGGACGGGTAAGTTCAATAACGGAGTGAAGTTGCGTTGTTTCGCGCCGTCACCGGGAGGTGGTGTTCCATAATTCCTGTTTGACGGAGGATATCAGATCCTAAAGTTGGGAATATGGGCTTCCGAATGACTGCAGGGCAGGTTAGAAGGTGCATGATCAATCTGAACAGCTGATTGAACTCTCGGGCTGAATCCAACGTGTTTGAGCATTTTAACCGTAACCAAATCGTTTTTTTTGTTGTGTGTGTCAATCAAGAAAGTGTGTGTTTTGGTATGAGTGTCTCCAGAACTAGAGTCGAACGTTTCTTCCCGTTCATTAGAGGCGGCGGTTGAGTAGGCCTCCACCTCAGCACCAGAGGTAAGGATTTGGTACCTGAACAAATAAGATCTTCCAATACCTATTGATTCTTGCCAAACTTCGCTTTAACAATAATAGTTTACAGGTACAAGAAATTGCCGTTTCGGTTTAACTTTGCTGATATTCTACAATGGATTGATACAAAGAATTGGTTGCTTAGATACTGCAGAGAATTAGTACCGAGAGTTGGTTTAAAAAGCTGGAATATGAACACTTCCGACTGTGTTTTCATTGTTGTTTTCCATAGCCGAAATTTAAACGATAAAAACGGAGTAAGGTAGAAGGTTGTCTATATTTCCACGAAAATAATGAGTTACACAGTTAAATCGGTTTCGACGGTTAGGTCATCATCAGTAACAAACATGAACTCCTTGCTGATGATGTTACTGATGTAACCAATGATGACCTAACCGTCAAACTCGATTTAACTGTAAAAAATTTTGGAGTATCCCAGTACATTTTGTTTACGCGGCACGTGTGGTCTTCATGTTATTTCGGGCGGGCGTTATTTTTCAATGCAGTGTAAATGTATTGTCCATTCTTGGCTGAGAGATTTTAGCCGTCTCTGCTACCAATAAAAGGTACACAATTACCTCCGGTCGGTATTTTCCTACTGTGACGTACTGAAAGGCATAGTAGCATCCTGTAATAGCCAAGCCTGTAGGAGGGAGGGATAATTACATGTTACAGATAATGATGATGATGATGGTAGCATATTATAATAGGGTGATGACTATCAAGCAATAAAAGAGTCGGCAATAGGAACGATTCAGAACTCCTTAATTTCGTTGCTTAAAAGTCTGCTGTAGCTCTGGAGATTCTAAAATATGATTGAGATTTAGTTACTGTTGGGGCGGGTTTAGGAGTCATCAGGTTGTTGTAGTGACTACTTGATTGTCCGTAACCATCAAGCTCTCCTACGTTTTTTGAACAGTTTGTCTATACCCTGTTACGTAAACTTTCGACCAGAATTTAACTAAGATTTGGTTCGTGAATGGAAACTGATACTCTTCATGGCTTAGGACAAGTTGAGGTTTAAATTGTCGTCGTATAATTTTGAAACCTGGTTCAAGTACTGTTTTGCGTGTGTGCCTTTACCACAAAGGTTTAAAATTGTAGTTAAAATGCTAAAAAAATGAGTAAAAGAAGATAAGAAGCCAGCATAAGGTCATGGAGCTACAGAGTTAGTTACAGTTATATGCAACCAACTGCTGTTTTTGAGAATAGTGTGCGTACAACACAACCTTCTTGAAGGGGAATTGAACCTTTTGGTATTATATGTTGAAATCAGTCGCGATCGGTTGTATCTTTCTGCTTTCTGTGGATCAGAACAACTTTATCATATTACCTGTTCCATGACACCAATGCTTCCAGGGAAACCAAATTTTAAATAAAGTCCTGCCACAACTTGGTCTACCTCCGTTCCGTTTGGTACACAAATGTAATGAGGACCTAGATGTATTATCCGGCATGATTCTACCTAACAAAAATCACCTGTCATACACCCTGTGGTCAGCAGCAACTGTACGTCAAGAGCTACGTCGTTGTTTCTTCATGACGACCTTCTTTGTCAGTTTGTTGTAGAACCACCCGCAGCGGTCCCCTTGGATATACGAAATCTCGCTAACATTCCATCTCTTATTCTTCTCATTTCTGAAAATGATTCGGGTGTTCTCGGGACACAATAGGCCACCAAGAAAACACGGATCAACATAATGTCCTCATCGTTGGAAAAATCTTGTGGTTTAAGCGTCATTTTCGCACTGTTTGAATGGAGATACAACGTAATTACGAACAAATAACACAATTCACTTCTAAAAACCCATGGAACTGAGTTTAAACGGCCACTGACAGCCGTTCAACTTTAGAAGGAGCTTAGCTCTTATCACAAACCACAACCGTGTTTTAAGAACTTGTGTACCCGGAATAAACTACACCAACTGTTTAAAGAGCAATCTAAGCGTTGAGTGAGGTTTAATCTAGCCTTGTACCCCTGTTCTTGCCACTCAAAATAAATTCTACCGGAGTTTAGCTTAACTCTTGTCTTTTGTAAAAATGAACCTTGGAGGGTTTTAATAAATGTAATATTTTATATAACGTCATCTACTCGTAAGTAGAAGAACTCAACAGGTAGGTAACCCTAACGAAAAATAACAAACATTTTCATAATAAATTCCAAGGTGCGTGACTAAACGGGTCAACTTGTTTTGACTTTCCTCAAGTCCTCCCAAGAAAATTCTACTTTGTCTGGATTGAAGACCCCGACATTGATTTTAATTTAATATGCGGAACGTGGTCTTTTATACAGCGTCCTCTCTCCATCCCCAGTCGAGTAAACGGTGTTGAAGGGTGTCAGAGCCCTTCCACGGCCTCCCAAGTTTATTTCTTAATTTAAAATTCGAGGCGTTCGAGACACCTGGCATCCCTCTTACCCTCGTGATTAACTTTTACTGTCTTCTCTCCTTACCCAAGCTTTCCGCGTTTTACTGATAACAACGTTTCCCCGGAGACAATATTGCGCCGTTTCGCGTTTAACGTGTAATGACGGTCATTTCCTTCCCGTCTTAATCTCGGGGCTATTGCTCAAGAGGAACCGTGTTTAATTTATACGGCAACGGCGAACCATCCTCCCATTAATACACCTGCAGGGTTTCCCGAATGTTCTCTACCTCGAAAATTTATTTCCGAATCGGCGAGTTTATTACTTTGTCATAGAGTGATAAACTGTTTTCATTTCGAGGTCGCAGGCGGGCTGCTGTTACTCGGCCGAGGTCGGCGCTAAGGGCAGCCAAAAACATTCGTCTCCAATGCAATAACTTGGTTTTCATTGGGTGAATATTTCAAGAATTATAGCGCCGGGAGTAGCAGTATAGTGGTCGATTAAGACCATCCAACATCCATCGTGTTGCTGTGTGCACAACCCACAGTATTAGTCAAGGCCCAATATCGCGTTATTTCAATTTACAATTTGGTACTTGGATAGCTGCAATTAGAGTTCTAGTGAAACGCTCTCCAAATATCTAACTTTTGAATGCCTATATCCAAACACCGTATTTCGAACTGACACTGGATGATTGGTACGAAAAGAAAAGTTTGGTTCCTTTAATATCAACCCGCTTAATATCTCTCAATGACTAGTGGATAGTGACTTTAAATATTTATTAGGGCACATCCCATAGTTTCAGTTTGAGTTATTTAAGGACGATAGGAGATTTGGTTGAGCCTAACTTTAAACTGAATGTAGATAATGTGGAATCCACAAAACAATAGATCTTCCAATCATTATTGATTCTTGACTGAATTCAGTCCAACTACAATAATTATTGTAGTCGGTAAGAAATAGCTCAGTTTCAGTTTAAAGTTGCTCAGACTCCACAATGAATTTTTTCAAACCTGCCACACCCAAGATAGTAGCTGTTCAACTTCAAATTGAAACTATGCTATTTATAACCGGCACCATCAAGATACTCCATTGGCTATAGATCCTCCACAAATCGCTTTAATAATAATAGTCAGTGCAATATAGCGTAGTTTCAGTTTAAGGTTGCTTAGATTCTGTAAATAATTCATTGAAACAGCTTTGTTAGTATTGAGGAACCGAAAATTGACACTCCAAATGTTACCTACCTAATTTCAAATTGAAACTGTGGGATTTGAAGCCAAAGCAATCGAGATTTTCTTGACTATCTTCATTTAATACCATTAGATACAGTACATCTCACCGTTTGGTGTTACTTTGGTCAAGGGTTATCCAAAAAGTACGTTTCCCTACGTTGTGAAAAATTGAAAAACGCTTTTAAATTGCTTTTTAAATTTATTTTTACTCGGAAGCATTCAACTACTTCTCCACATAATTATTTTCACCAAGCATTTTTTTTTTTTTTTTTTAAATATTGGCTCAAGAGTTTTTTATTTCCGTCATGAAACCAATATCATCCAAATCCAAACAGCGCCATTCCACCTCTGCCTTTAGTTCATTTTTAGTGGCGAAGCCTTTCCCAGTAGGAGTTTCCTTGAGTTTCGGAAACAAATTAAAATCCGATGATCCGAGGATTGGAGCGTTGTCGTTATAGAAAATGGCGATTATGTATGGACTACAAATAAATTTCCATGTTTAAAAGTGCTTTTCAATTTTGTACAATATAAACTTACTGTTTGGTTTCCTCATGGACTACCCATAGTTTTCCTTAAGAATAAATATTATATTTATGATTTGAACCTTTTTAGTATGAAAATGAACTCTTTCCGTACACTTCAAGATATCATATTTCTATGAATAGAAACGCAGGTTGGTTCGTAGACGCGTGAGGAGTCACGGTTACTTTTTGGGAATCGGAGAAAACCGAGACGTTGAAAAGGGAACCGTGATGGGACTCACCGTAGGCTCAAGTCGCGGCGCCTGCCTTGGACGACAGCTCTGAAAGTATACCCAGCCATCATGACCGAGCGGTCGTGCGGGTTTAGTATATACTGAAGCCGTGCTTTTGAATCCTTCCTCCCGCCACCTTTCTCATGGTGAAAAAATTTGTTCTTTGTATTTATATTACATTTTAACGTGAAATCTTCTTTCTGCAGACAAATGAAAGCTATGCAATGCTCTTGAGAGATAACTTCAATACTCAAAATGATTCGCTCTACAAATAGTACCTATCGCCCGAGTCCGTTGTGTGATGGAAAAATGGCTTATGCGTGGCATGCCAGAAAAACGTGTGTTGACCAACCTTACGTCACCGTGTTATGATTATATAGATTGATAGTATCTATGAACATGATCCGTTAACTTTTCGGCTACTATGAACGTATAAAACACTATTTACAAAAACAGAAAACAAGGAGTAAAGCAAGAGAAGTAGTGTAGAAAAGCAGGTACCTAGTAATAGAACAAAAACAGGGAAAGAGCGAAAATAAAAACGGTTGTTAGTTACGTTATCACTGTCATCTCTAATCACCTTCATTAGACAAAAGTCTCCTTGATATCGTATAATTCAACATCACACATTGAAAATGAAATCAATGTTTCATGGAAACGGTGTAAATCAATGTTTTCTGATAACTTTCATATTCCGCAGAGAAAATGTTGAAAAAACTATTAATATATTAGAATGAACACAGTTTTTGCAGGATGACTAATAATCATGTAAACAAGGTAACAAGCCAGTTCTCTCAACAAACATATGAGCGAGAAAAATACCTTACTTCAATAGTACCTAACAGTGTAATCATTGATCACATTGGTGAAACCCTGTTTTTCGAGACCAAAGTTAAAATCTCTGGTTCTGTAAAACTACGATTTACTTTAACCGTGATTAGAGATTGTCGGTGAACCCGACCCTTAATCTTTTTCTTGACTCGAGGTGACCTGCACTCATTCCTCGAGTCGATATAATGGTTTGAGCACTCCCTCTAGAAACTGCTGGAACTGAATGGCAAAGGGAGTGCAGTAAAGGGAAAAATGGGCCTTCGACCAGGATTGACGTCCCCAGGCAGCAGATTGGCGGTGCGTCGGCTGCGGTTATTAGGGGTTGACAGGCCCCGCTGGAGCCGAGAGAGAAACCTGCTTTTCAATAATACTAATCCCCTGTCGAAGGAGCGTCACTTCAACAGGGCGTTGAATAGGAACTCCATCCACCACGTCAATCAAAAGCTTTTCCACCTCCCGTCTTATTTTTTTCCTACTCTTCTCTAGTTTTTTTTTTTTTTTTTCTCTCCCTATATCCCAAGCGACCCCGCCTCGTCACCATTGAAAATATATTAGGAGAATAAATACGGATCACGCGTTGTTTCACCGTTATTTTTCGACGTTTGGAAAGGGATGTTTCCACACAGCTGTGGTCGTCAACAGAGAAACTAGGTTAATACAGTGTTTTTTGACATTTCGTCTCTGTGTCGATACACAATCGCGGAAAACATCGTGGCGGTTTTATGGTAACACAATTTTCCTAGAAAGCTCTTCACTGACAACAGTGTATTTCTAGAAAGCGTGTAACTCTCTACATTCTATCCTCAGTAGTTGACACAGTGTCACATGAACCCCTAGCCCTGCGGACAATGTACCTGCTAACGCCTAAGGACATCTTTTGTTCGACCCAATTAGGCAACAATAATTTTGGGTCTTATTACACATTTTAACACTCTCTCGTGTAGCATCGTTAGGCATATAGTTTCAGTGGCAGCTAATACTACTTCGGATTTTGTAGACATTAGGAAAACATGATTAGAGAAGATTAAACATGAATAGGATGGATTGGGTAAGCAACAATTTCTAATGATTTCTGCATAAAACTTACAGTTCAGTGGTCTGCCTAGTTTGTATTTCATGATCAGTTTTCGAAAACAGTTTTTAGTTTTAGTTAACAATTACTTTTAGTTATAACTGGACGTACCTTCTCGTTTTGCTGGCTTTCTCAAGTGTAGCTCTCGGAACACCATCACATATTTTCCAATCATTGATATCAGTATGCCTAGCAATAATACCTGTGACTATACTCTACCACAACCAAAGGGGCCAGTTCCACTGTTCTGATTCAAAATTGAACATGAACAAAACTAGCCACAGATCTAGCTGGTTATATGGATATCACATTAACAGATTGAACGAAGGCATCAAGGTTGAACTTACGACAAACATTTCACAAGGACGCTTTATCAGTGATTATCAACATTTAGTATTAGATCGTTTTCAAAAAATCTCTCCCCACCGACCGAGGGGTCTGAAAATTTGAAAGGTATACGTAGGTTTGATTTTGTTCATGATAACGTCAATATTGTTAAGTATTCATCTAATTTCATGATCTTTCATTAAAATCGGTAGAAGAAAGCGGGACGGATTTGGACGCAGAAGAGGAGTTCTTCAATACATGGAGTTCTAGCCAGGAAAACTGACCCACACCGTTGCCAACCCGAGCACTACTCAATAGAATTAAACATTCAAAATACCACATTTTCGCATAAAATTTCGTTTAAAATGAGCTGAAAACTTTGTCAAGACTTTTTCATGAAAATAGGAAAATACAAGTACTTCCTTGTAGCTGAGTTTACGCTAAACGAATTCCGTGTTCCGATAATTTTTCAAAGTGCAAAATTCGTTGTTCTTTCCCAAAACGTCACCCGCCAATGTCGCCGTTTTCCCAAAACGTTTTAGTTTTGCAGCCGGTACGAGTCAGCTTGATGACTTTTTTTATTAGAATCTTTTGATATGAAGCTTCCCGAAAATACTAAATGGAAAAATAATGGTTTTTGTAGGATTTGAACATTTTCAAAATCAGGTTTCGGTATTTGTAAACCACTGCGCGCCGTTTCTCCGTAATAAATGAAGAAAGTTAATGTAACTTGGGTCAAAATGATATTTGAGGTCTAGTTGGGAGTGAATTCTTCGCGTCGCTCTCAAAGTCAATCCCAAAGGATGAAATCAGATCTGAAATAATCAAAAATCTGTACATAGAACACTAATGTATTGAGTTCTTTATTGATCTCCCTACGGGTTAGAACATTGACAGGGAAAAGAACGTCAACAGGAATGGGAATGTGAACGTGATGGGGCATAGTAAAAATAGCCTGGTGTCATGTGAGGATCGAATCAGCTGATATAATTGCAATGGAATTTCGTTCTTACGAGTTTCTTTATTTTAATTGCCAACCACACGTCTCCTATTTATGAACTAAGTTAAGGGTCATGTAACTAAGTGGTAATTTACACTACGAATCCACCTTTTCTCGATTTCTTTATATTGCTCTTTTTTCCCGAGACTTTTTTCACCAGAGCAACTTTCACCGTCGTAGTCATTCCACTCTATCGCTATCAATCTTGAAGGAAATAAATCAAGGGTTTTATGGCTAGGCGTGTTTGTCGTGCCCAGGCTACCATCCGCGTCGCTTCAAAAGGTTGGTTTTTTTTCCTTCCGGAAGTTTATCGCTCGGAAAACCGTCTTGCGAGTCGTGTTATGACCGGGGGGGCCGATTTTCAGGCATTGAAGCCTTTTTAAATGGAAGTCGGCGGAACGTAGTGAGCAATGGAGGGTTGGTACGATTGGATCTAAAGGGGTTTTGAGGGTTGGAAAGATGGAAAACCACTTTTACGAAAAAAGGTGATTCAACAGAACATGAGTGCCATCGAAGCAATGGCTTTGAAAAACCTGAGTCATGCATACTAATTGGCTAATTGTCAATCTATTAAAATTTGACAACCTTTAACACGCATCGCAATTAACACCATCATCGTTCTTGATATAACCTAATCTCAAGATTCTGGGGAAATGTTAGTTTTCGTCACTTTTCAGCCCTTTTCATAGACATTTAAGTCTTACTTAATTTGTGTGTTACTACCGTTTTTTTCAAAACCAGGTACACTGGGTTAAAGAAAACAACGATTTTAGACGTTTTTTCGATACTTTTGGATTCCCCCCCCCCCCCCCTTTGATTGTATTAAGTTTGGTGGTATGGAGGCTCTCACATCGAAAATATTTAAAATCCTTAATCAATCCTTTTAGTAAAATACAGATTAGACAAATAAATAAGAATCCGTGGTTGGAATAAGTGTTTGAATAGTAGTGATTGTCTTTGGCAAAAACAGGACAAGGTCGCTATCGTGCCTCTCCTTTACTCGGCCAAACTGTAGTATATTTGTCTAACTAATCGATATTTCTCTAAAATGATTAGTTTAGGATATCCCTAGTAAACCCTAGTAAAGTTAACACAATTAAGTGGGGGAATGCATAGAAAAGTAGCGTTTTTTCGATTTTTCGAAGACCTTTTTAAATTGTTCTTAAAAACACAGATATCCGTGGTTGGAGTAAGTGTTTGAATAGTAGTGATTGTCTAAAAAAGTAAGCGGCAGAGAACTACCCCCCTAGAAGTGACAACGAGTAGAACGGGAAAGACACCAAACTGATGGCACATTTTGGAAGGGTGATGTTGCACTGGACTCTGGAGATTAAAAGTTTTCTCAGTTCTCCCAAAAGCTATCTGGAACAGTGCTCTACTGTGTTGTTCTTTTCCCCTGAAGGCTTTCCTTTGAATCGATCTTTGTTTATTATTTTGAACAATAAACATTTGTAATCGTGTAGCAAAAATTTGTTGTCCCTTCATGGCGCTAATATCCCAAATTTGCAATATCCGGCTGCCGCACACCTTAAGGGCCGTAGGACTTGATGGAAATCCGATGTTTCGCTCCCGGAATCAACAGTCCTATTGTTGTATTCGCAAAGTATCGCAAATATTTATTGACGTCAACTATCTACAGCTAACCTGCACATTCCCCTGAACTGTCATCTAAATTGAACGATAAAATTAAGTTTTTTATAAGTATTTGCCACTCTAAGAGACAGACAAATGCTATACAAAAGTAGTTCAGAATCGCCTAAAATGTGAAATCCGACAGGAAATGTTGATTGTAGCGATAAAAAATTTCTCATCTCCAAAAAGTGAAGACAGTGCTTCAGCTGCATTATTGAGCGATAAAGTAAAGGCAAGAAAATAAAGTAGAAGGAAAGTTGTGGGAACCTTCGCTGAAGGTTTTTTTTCTGGTAATCTTCAGTTTTTTTCATTATTTCCGCGGAATCGTAGAACGGTGAGTTGAATTGAAGAAGAAGAAATTAGCTGCACAGTCGCCGTAGGAGGGAATCTCGGCTTCTAGGCTAGTGGCAATATAAAGAGTTTCAATCAGAGCGAAGGATTTGTAGCCTGATTGATCGGGACCCGGGTTGATTTATATCCAAAACCGTGAAGGGAAAAGGAAAAAGCATTAAATTGGGCGTAAAGCAGGGGAGAGGGGGAGAAAAAGATCCTTTCGCATGGAACGTTTCCGCGTTATTCTTTCCGCGGAAGGCTGGGCGGGACGGGTCTTCATTTATTTACCATCTTGATTGATGAAGTGGGCCAAGAGGGCTGCGTTTCCGGCTCCTGCACATATCGCTTCTCTCGGCGACAGTTCCTTGGAAACTGGGAAGGTCTGAGGTATTTCACGGTGACGGGCGAGATGATTTGTGCTCCATACGTCATTTTCTCAAGATCTCGGCGGAGAACCCTACACATATACGACCAGGCGAGAGTAATGTTGAACGCGGTTGTGTATTGCGGGAGTAGCTAGATGAATTATCGGCAGAGATAAGGAGTAACTATGATAGATAGATATTGGACGTTAGTTAATATCGAGATAAAAAAGTAGGAAACAAATGTGTTATTTGAATAAATAATCACTAGATTAGATTCTTGCAAATCTGTATAGAAACAGGGGGCTCCGTGTAACCTCACCCGATGGCATGTGCAACTTCAGCCTCAGTCATGATCACTGTTATTTGTGAGGACGCAAAGTGAGTGACCTTGAGGGAGTTGGTGGTGCATGCTGAGACCAGGTTTTTGTATTGATGTAGTATATTCTATTCATGGGGTTTTGTGACTTATCATGGTTTCAAAAGTTTACCTACCATCGGCCAGTCACCGTTGCCTCAACATCATCAATGTCAGATGTTTAGACGAATAACATTTGGTTGACGCTTTCCATCTATTCGTTGCCTACAATTTGGGGCAGCATTGGGTATTGAGTTAAGGGTGCTTCTTTCTCATTACCTCCTCATGATTTCCCTGCTCCAGAGAAGCTTCAGTAATCCTTGAACCATGATCTCCTGTGACAGAATCTCGTCTCAGTCAGCGCATTTCAAAACAGTTAACCTTCTGTATTCCACGGCAAGGCTCATAGACGAGCTGATATGCAATTTATGCCTCCCATCCCACCATGTCTGGCATTTCAAGAGGAATTTACTGCCTCTAATCCAGCGTTCCTGGGTAACTATTCGGGAACTCTGAAGCTCCATCGCTCTCTACTGGCCCTATCAGTAGCCTATCAAGCTCTATCAGTAGGAGTTTGCTGGTTAGAAAAGGTCTTGCCCGCAAAATCAGTGACCACTCTAAACTGCCCAGGTACTACTTGCTTGAGTTCCACGGTCAGCAGGACTTTCCGCTATATTTGAAGTCAACCTCACTGTCAGTTCTGCTGAGCTGATATGCAGAAGGATGGTCAAGTATGAGTATAATTTTCTGCTCCCTGTCCTCCGGTGTGCAGCTTCGATTCGGTCTGCCTTTGAGTGGTGGTATCTGTTTCCTGCCAATCCTGCTCTAGAGCAGTACTCTCTAATTAGTCCCTACGTCACGTTATTGTGAAGTCTAGGACATGTACAAATTTTGATGCATTGTAAAAAAATATGAATTTACCTCAATAATCAATCTAGTGAAGTGCTTCTTAAAAGTGCAATATTTTCATAAAAATTCCGTGTTTCTATAACATTAAACATTATGGAACTAATGATAAACTTTGTTTTATTGGGAGAGACGGCTGGATGTAATTCGAAAAAATTGTCTCCTCGCGAACGTGGAATTGTCTGTTTATACGTAAGGTAACAACTCAACTTCTTCTGTCTTCAAATATTAACAAATTCATTGTTTTCTTTCTCAATATTATGACCGGAATAACTACTAGACAATAATACGAGGCGAGAGATATCTTTTTATATAACTTTAGTAATGTTGCGAGGGAAGAAGCGTTTCTCTCGCCTCATTAAAGCGAACGACTTTAAGGTGTCATAAACCAAATTTATTAAAACGGCCTACAGCGAGAAAGCATCATAAACCAGAATAGTGAGGCTCACGCTTTATTCACCTTCACGACTGCACAATATAAGCTTCACGGCGATGCTTCATAATAATCACACCTGGTTATGGGTTAAACTTAGTAATTTCTTAAGTTATTCTGTTGTTACTACCTCCTAAATTAATTTATTGTGTCAATCTACTTCAACATGATTCAACAGTTTCCGAACTCTACTGAGCAAATTAGAATTGTGTGTAAAAATAAGTTGATCATATTGTCTAAAAGTAATACATTTACAAAAACAGATAATTTCTTAGTTGCTTTCGATTCTTAAATTCATTCATCCAACATTTTTTCCGCATTTTACTGATAAAACAAATTCAAAGTCGACTGCGTATCAAAAGCTATTTCACAAATTCAATTCAAAATCAAGTTAAAATAATTTAATCCCTTTGATACCAGTAATAAATTCACTATGAGTATTTTTGAGTTACTATACGCTCTTATATCCAGCCATTCAGCATTGGTTCTTCGTTTCATTGATCATACATTTAAAATCAATTGCCTTTAAAGACTATTTCGTAAATTGATATCCCAATTTGAAAATCTATGCCGAATTTGATACCTATATTATGAACCTCAGATATGGGTAGGTTTTACTGAATTGTATTCATGTTTTGTTAGTAAGCAGGATTTTAAATATTTATATTGTTCATTTTTTCAATGCACGTGATATTCTATTACTTCCTTATTCTGTAATTATAACCTTTATTCTCATAACTTCAACTATCAACCCCTACTCAAAAGTTTTTTAATTGAAATTGTCTATTTGAATGAAGCTTAACGGAATCCTCAAAAGCATCTACTTTGTTCCGAAGGTGACAATGTTATTTTATTTTTTACTCGGAAGATTTCAATTCTCTGAATAGAGAAATATCTGAATATATAATTCTAAACCCTACAACGCATTATTATCGAAAGGCATCGATATGTGAGATGTGGTACATGGTAGTTGTGTTTTAACTCACATTTTGTTTTATGTGAGTCCTCAAAAACAGAAATTGGAAGTGTTTCAATTTATTTAGCTTTCAGTACTTCTAGTAAACTACCAGAGGTTTCGGTGTGATTTAATTTCATATAATGAGATTGCACGAAGAAAATAAATTAGGGTTTACATTTTTAGGAAATCGTTTCCCAATCAGCTTGACAAGAGTACTGTATTTTAGTTATCTAATTAATTTGTTATCTAATTGACTTTGATATATTTTGTTCCTGCGAACAGAATAAAACCATTCAGGTTGAATTTAACCAACTTTTTACAGGTCCGAAATGTGAAAACACATTCGTCAAATTATCCAAAGACTGTCAAAATCCGTTGTTTGTTTTTTGCAGAACCTCTGGCGATGATGACGGTCGTCTCGTTGGCGGGCGGCTGCCTCACTTTCTTCCTCGTCTGCGTCCTGTGCGGTGTTTACTGCGCGAGGACTGAGAAATGCTGTTTTTCACGTAAGTATTTCTATGTTACGATATTCCTAACATCAATTCTACGTTCCAGCTACTCAAGTTGTAATGTAAACAAAATCATTGTTGCATTTGCTATTCAAAAAGTAACTACACAGTTTAATACAAACGTCCTAGTCCGATCAATTCCCCGTGGGGGGGGGGGGGAGGGGGGCTGGTCAACGTTATCTCTTATCTCACTGGATATTAAAAAACTTTTTAGAAAAGACTCAATATCCCATATGTCTTAGGTATCAACTCCACTTCGCTAATGGGAAAGATACTGTGGAGCACTCTCTCTGCAGCTTTAAAAGATGTTGGAGATCTTGGCTCTGGAACAAAGTATAGCTGAAATGATATTCATAAATGAGCCTTAAAAACCTGAACTGGAAATAAATTGAAAAGATTTGTTGTGACGAGCAAAAAAATTAGACAGCAGCCTCAGTATCTCCAATTTAATGAGGGGTCTATAAGGGACAAATATAGACCAATGGGCCTGACATTTCTTTCTAGGGGAACCCACATGCAGTCAGTCATCCAGTCAATCACATCCTCATACCGAATATACAAGTTAAGTCTGATTTGTTTAGCTATTGGAAAAATGTGATTGGTGACGAACAGAGATTGTGAGGATCGATGGGAGTCGTCCAGGTTCACCATCCTTAACCAACACTAGCATCCCTAATGATATTTTCCCAATGCAGTAAATCCAAAAAGATATTGATCGTCCGCGAACCTAGGAGCATAACACACCTTTACAGATGCTAATATTTAATGTATTTGTTGCTATCACAGATTCAAATCCAGATATCTTATCCTTGCGGCCATGATATCTCAGATACCAAAGACCCTACTACAATAACCGTGTGCCTTTTCGATGTTAACTGAGCGGCACCAGCTGCTGTCGCCGAGTTTGGACGAACCTGCCCATTTTTATTTGTCTCTCAGTTCAAACTGTCCTGCAATAAATGGTCTTGAGCATAGAAAGAAAATGTTTTAGTCAATGGGTGAAATTAGACATTGCATTTATATGAGGAAACGACTTGTTATCACTCTCAGATTTTAGAATCCATTTGGTGATGGTTGAAACATTCGTCAATGTCACACCAGTTGTTTAAATGCGAAAAGGAGGACCGAATTCAAATAAGGGATGGAGAATGTGGGGTCGTACAAAAAGGCAGGCAGCGGTCGTGGAAGTTGTCGTTTGTGGTTGGAGCGCGGTTTACAATTCAAGAGGCCTTCCGGCAATGGGAAGGGGCACAACGTCATAGGCTGCAGAAAACTGGAGGGAATCTGCATAACAGTGCACTGCGGGGGAAGGACTGAAACATTAGCGGCTCTCGCGGCAGCGGTAGATCGATGTCGAGCACCGAGGATTCGAATCCGTTAGATTACTTTTGAAACAAGTCGCTAGGTTTATGGCTAGTAATGAAACCTGAAAGCAGCTTCAAAGGTCTCAACCTAACATAAACATATTAGCTACCATTTTATGGAAGAATCGATGCAAAGTATCCACTAGTATTTTAAAACGTGGTAAACCAAAGATATCTCCCTTTAGTGATAGGCATTGTCATGATTTGACCAGAGTTTGATTACTATAATACTCGACATCATTGGAAAGAATCTGTAAAACAGTGGTGAACTCTCCCAGTAGTGGGAGAATGAAACGAAATTGAACAGTTCGAATACATTGTATTACCTTCGAAGCAAGTCACAGGGTTCCTGGCTAGTGACGAAATCTGAAAGCAGCTTCAAGGGTTTTAACAGAATCTGAACATGTACCTTCATTCAAAGGTATGCCCAATAACGAACATATGGATGATAGACCTTTATTTCACTTTTTTGACCTTGCAGATATAATAAATCAACGACTTTACTTTTAAAACAGTTTTATTTTTTTGTACATTTTCAACGCAATCCGTAATTAAACTCTTGGGATGTCAATGTCTGTCATTCTAGGATCATTTGTAAGACTAGGTATTAGTAACTGTCGGAACACATTCATTTTCGTTCGTAAAATATATGAACTCCTGCAAAATATAACATTAAATACAAAAATAGGAACCTTCAACGGAAAAAAAGTAGAAATAGAACCTAATAGTTACCAAATATAGAAATAGCAAATTATGGCAAATGCAAAAAGCATCCAAAAAGACTAGTTCTAAGGAACTGTCGGTATTATCATTTTCAAACCAAAAATGTATGAACTCATAAAATCTGTGTGAGTAAATTAAAATTAGAAAAAAGCACAATACAAAAAACTCAAATGGGATGAAATTTCAATCATCCAAAATACAAAATTAGGAACTCTTCAAAGGAAAATTGTACAAAAAATAGAAATAGCAAATTATGGCAGATGCAAAAAACCATACAAAAAGGCTAGTTGTAAGTAACCTCGTAAGTATTAAGTAAGTAAGTAGTTTCGAGGGTTAAATTACCTTTCCAACAACTCCCACGTATATGGTGAAGTTCTGCAACCTTCAAGGAACCGTTCTAATACAGGTCTTACTCGAATCTGAACATGAATCCGTCGAGATAAGAAAAAAGTATTGATGCAAAGCTAAAATCAACCAGCCCTTTCTTCAACCAGACCAATTGGATTCGTTCTCCTGGCGCCAACATAAAAGCTACATCCCTTCTGACGTATTCTCAGTGGATTGTATGTTGCTGTTAACGTTTTTATCAACTACCATTTTCTACTTTGCTCAACATTGTGTGGATCTGATTCGGGCCAGTTTTAAATGTTTTGTCAAACTGTACAGGAATGAATTCCTTTAATCCCGATAACTGAATCCAGGAAAAAACCCTCGTACGATACTATGTCATGGCGCGGTGTGTGGTGCGGGAAAAGTGTTGTTAGCACCCCTGGCAAGAGTGGTTCATGGTGTCACCATCCGCGTCTTTCGTAGCACTTTTCTCAACTGGTGATCCTTTCGTTGGGGTGCTTTCTTTCACCCCCGTCTATTTACTTCATTTTCCTCAATTCCTCAGTCCGATGGGTCGAGTCAATCTGGGCATTCTCTCCACTTTTTCCTATTCTTGAGTGAATTTAAAATTGTATGGATACGTTGATTCCCCTACTATTGAAATTGACAATTCATTAGTAAATTCTCTCAAATGAGGGATCTCCAAATAGGTTGAGGTGTCAATAATTGGAAGATTTCCTTAGACATAAGTCTTGACTTCTGGTTTGAACATCGTCTCTTGATTTAAATCTCCAGTTAATTAATTTGATGCATGATTAAATGTCGCTGATTCGTTTATACAAATATTATTTAAACAAAATTTTACATTTATCATTTGAACTCTCACAGCTGATCAGGATGACTTGTTTCAAATGTATTTACTGTAAGTTGAATAGAACATAAATCAGCCCCTTTTCTATTGATTTTATCAGCTTCCAGCAAATTGAGTCCTTTTGAAGAAACTATTGTGAAACACTACAGAAATATTTTAATGGTTATACAACATTTTAATGTGGAGTGTTTCCTAATTACAGTTGAATTTTGTTCTTTATATTCATCTAAAGATAAATGTGTCTTATTCGTATGGAAACCGTCCAGGAATAAGCGGGGGGCCATAGTATCATTCAATGGGGATGAGAAAAAAAAGCTATAATTTATTCTTTCGGGTTGTTGGGGAACGAAGTAATTTTTCCGAACCCCTACTTTTATTTGAGTTGTAAATATGTTTCACCGATCAAACTTCATCGATACGGCAAAATTCAACATGTGCAGAAAATAAAACCTTTTTTTATTTCAGCCCGTGAAGTTTATTTACATCATACCGCTCGAATTTTCTAAATAGCTACACCCTTTTACTCCAATTCCCAATCACTTACACGCGCTCTCGTACGCACCCGATGAATGCTCACCCCAACAGTATTCGGAGCTTTGGATTTATTGCCGTTTTTCTCCGGCACGCCGTGTTAGGAGCGCCAATATTTGTCATAGTTAATACAACAAAGGGCCGGCAGCGAAAGTCGATGGAGTGGCGTTTCATTTATCTTTCTTTCCACATCGAGCCGCCAGATCGTGCGAATTGCGAATAGGGGGTGACTGGAAGAACTATTTTTCATTACCGATATCCGCCTATATATCAAATTACTACGTATAAGCTTCTCTCCCTTGTTCTTTCTCAATATTGGTGGAACAGAAGAGCTTTTTTTCCTTCGCAAGTTTTTCTTTCTATATTCGACTTGATAAATCGGCTTTTCGAATCCATTTCCGAGAAACTATTGCCCGTTATTATAGTGTCTTCTCTAAAGATGTTCTCTATAGATTGGCTCTATTCCTGCCCTATTGGAAGATGTAGGTATACATCCATATCCTGAACTATCATGGGGATATTATTTTATCCAATGCTTGGTTGATCACGAGTAAGAGATTCAGAAAACAGATTATTTTTTTAGAAGAACACATTATCCTTTCATGATTTAACGTAGCTACATTGCTAATTGGAATCCAAACGTCAAGGATAGTGGAACAGCCGTTGGGGTTAGCAGCAGCGTAATAATGCTAAGTTGCATGCATGCTGGGATGCTTACGATTACATGGTAGGATGCCTAATAACATCAGAGGTTCTTAACCTTGTCTAAGAGACTGGCCCTCTGTGAGGAGCTGAACATTCTCCAAGCCCTTCACCCTCTCCCCTTTCAGGAAAGAATGAGTTCTGAAGTTTCTTAAAAACTGAGACTAACGCATTAAAAACAATACCAATAACAATGCTTTGTTGAACAAAATTAAAAAGAATTAGATTATAAAGGTACTGTAGCAATCCCCCCCCCCCCCATCCCAGAAAAGGTACATTACGAATGAAAATTAATATTGTAGACCAATAGGACTTGTGTCTGGTGCTTTAGAGACAGCTTCTTGACAACAATTCCATGTCGTAAAGGTTCAGGCGCACATCTCCTCTATTCACGATATCAAGGCGATTCATCTTTTTGGAGTTTAGATCCTGGCATCACACTGAACCCACGCTTGACAAGACAAGATAAGAGGATTGGAAGGAAATCACAAACTTGTTTGCTACCCTCCAGGGTAGAGGTGTGCGATGTTCGCTTGACGCCTAAATTCCCGTGAGTCCACCACAATTTTCAGTGTCCGCTTTTCTTGCTTCTTTTTACGACTCCACTGTTCATTAACAGTTGAAGAGCCATTTAAGAGGGAGAATAAAGTAAAGCGGTGGACGTATCAAACAGTTGGAGCTATTCCAATGAAAATGAATCAGGAATGAGACGACGAACACTGGAGCAAGGGTCCCTACAAATTCTACAGCACACTGAATGAATGGAACGTTCTTGGACACTCGTTCTGGGAAAGTCCTCACTCCCCTCGGATTGTCAGAATTCAAAGAATTTCTGTTAACTTATGGTTTCACGGAGGACGGGTGAGTGAGAATCATTGTGTCATCCTCTCACATACCGTTCTTTCTGTATACTGATGCGTCCCCCTTGTTTGTTCGTCTCGTTCCTGTTTTTGCGCGGTTTTATTTTAAAAATTTGCTCGTAGCCTCCGACCGCCCAAAACTTACACCACTCTACCCCCCAAAACAAAGCTGTCCTCCATTGAGAACCACTACACACTTCATCGAGGGGACGATGGAATGGACTACGTGCCCCTTCGAAGGGCTGAGGATACATGCCTGCAACACTTAATGGTTACCCCTGCAGCTAAAAAGGCTTAGTGGGTTCAATAAACGGGAAGGCAATCCATGTCCAGTTGTCATAGGAACCATCAGCTATTCGCATAGGTAGGAGATTACAAAGTTAATTGTCCGTTACCGTAAAAATGTGAAGTCAATCAGTTTATTAATTAAATAACTAGTTATTATATGCACTTATAATCAGCTCAATTTGAGCTCGTTAAAGCATGAAATATTCTGTTTACCTTGTTATGATATGAAATAACGAGTGATCCACCGGTAACGTTTAAACCTCCCAATTAATGAGGTTATTTAGGCTTTACACCCGCTTTTATATGAAATAACGTATAGCCCACCTTTAATTTGGAAAAATCAGGATTATCTATTCTTGAACTAGTTATTACATGGAAAACCCAAGATAGTATTCCTAAAATTCTCATCTCTCAAACACAAAATTTATTTATTTTATTTCTTTCATTTATCGAAAGAGTCAAAATTTTTATAAAAGCTCTATGCTAAAATTACTTGAAATCATGGGGAGCTGAAAGCTGTGGAAGTTAGTTTATAGTTATGAGGACACACTTTTAGTTTCTTCCATCTTCTTTCTGGATATTTCACACAATAAATAGTATATTAATAGTGTAAAAGTGTATCCTAAATTTTACATATCAACTAACAGCCCACCGTTATTTTGTAAAATAACTGGGAGCAATTATTTATTCCATGAATTACCTGAATTTCAAGCGGTAACGTATCCACTTCCAAGAGCTTTGGCGTTTGATGCTGCTAATCTTGCAATTTTAACTCTATCGAGAATACTGCTAATAAACGTTAATATATTAGAATCTTGTAACCAAAAAACGTTTTCCACCTATTCAAATTTTTTAGAAATTTCTCCAAGGATATTTGAATGTTCTTCCGAAAATCATCTCAAGCATTTTATGAAAAGGACCTTTGTATGGACCTACAAATGGTACTTGTGAACTCCCCTGTCCCTCTGAGGTGTACGTTCTCCATTCTGATCGGTCTCCTGCGAAGCACTTTACTTCTTGCCATATTTTTCCTCATGAGATGTATAAGCAATTTTTTAATATATATGTATTTTTTTATTATTTTTTATGGCTATCTAGATGAGAATTAAAATTATTGACTTGATCACTTTGAGGAAATAGCTCCGTTTGATCCGTCAAGAGCTTGACGACATTCGGGACGCTTGAATTGGTGCCTGAGTCGTAAGTCGCAGTGGCAACTCTGACTACGGATTTCTAAAATCCGTAGGCCACCCTACTAATAGTTGGTAGATTACGTTCCAACAAAACGAATGTTTGAAGTTACTGTTTCGACTGTTGAAATGGCTCCAAATGTGTAAACAAATTTGACATTCGCGTACTTAGTTATTGTGATTCCGTGTACTACTATTATGCTCAAGCTCCAAATACTGAAACGTTGATTATTCTCAAACCCACTTCTGTTTTCTGTAGAGGATTAAAACTCACTCAAACTGAATAGAAACTGCTATTTCGAACTTCTGATAGAGATTCCACTCAAAGAAATAGAATTTTCTACCACACATAAATACCCCATTGTCATCTGCCACTTCAGATCGTCTCCAGGTAGTCTGAGGTCGCTCTCGTCATCGAAAACCTCGTGGATTTTTCAATCCTACGCATTTGCGAAACATCAACCTTAACAACCAAACGTGATCTGCAGCAACAGTTATTTATTTACTACGATCAAGCCCTCCAAGCTGCTTACGACTATATTTGTAAATCACTTGGACTGACTTTTGAAAAATACCCAAATTGGGACACTAGTGAAGGATTCGATTCATTTCTCGCGGCATTCTGGACAGTGGGCTGTTATATAAGTAATTAGAAGAAGGGGGAGAGAATGTGTGTCCAAGCAAGGGACGAAGAGGAGTGCTGGTGCGTCCGCCATCCGCAAACCATTCCCAGCAGAAATCTCACTTCTGCTTGAAGTTCTTAGTGCGTACTGAGAGATCGAGGAGGTTAACTCCCAAATCATGCACATCATTACATTTTCCCATCCTAATGTTTGGTCACCAATCATGCAATGGTGAATTATCGGAACGTTGGAGCGGTGTAAGGTCATTAGAGAACTCTTCGGTGGATTGACCGACAAACCAAGCGATGTTCACCTACGTATATGAAGTTGTCGAGACTCTTCTGTGGCACCAAACAGTGGGGTGATTCAATAGTGTGAAACACCAGCATCAAAAGCTAGTGAATTTGTTTACTCAGGAGGTAAATCATAAATCGAAGGTATCCACCATGTGATCCATATTGAGTTTCTACCAGGTCAAACTTATACACAAGTCCCCTCGACTATTCCTCGAGCTACCGCGCCCTTGCTGCAATACGCTGAAAGAAAGAAAAAAAAACTTGATGGCGTGATCCGCTTAGAAACTACCCTAAACCACTCGCTCGCTTCCTAGTCGTATAATATGGAAATGTAGTTATTTTCTGTGCTTTTCCCCTCGTAGTTCCTCATCTCTCCTTTTTTTTTTCAACCCGTAGCTCCTTATATAGAGGGAAGATAAAGGGCGGAAGTTTTAGCTCATCAGAAACCGTGGAAAAACCTTCGGGAAGGCTGAAAAAGGCGAAATTGTGAGTTAGGTGAAGGGATATCTGCATTCCGTGCAAAGGTTCCGTACCGAATAAATACACACAAAAAAAGTCGAGGGAGATGGAATGAGAGTGAAAGGAAAATGGGAACATGAGGTTTCGGGGAAAGCCCGCTCGAAAGGTGGGGCGTATAACTTTTTCAGTTTTACAACTCTGGCGTGTTGGGGGGCCGTTATATGCCTTTTTCGCCTTTGCAGGACCAGATGTGTTTGGGTAATGGGGGAAGAGGGGTCTCGACCGACCCCCCCGGCGAAAAGTTGAGTCCGCCTCAATAAAACGGCGAACGTAGGTAGGGTCGAGGAAAAGGGCCGATTCCGAGGATATTTTCCCCGCTGAAAATTAGTTAGAAAGAAAGTTTTGAGGTTTTTTTTTTTTTTTCAAGTCGCAGTGCCTCGACGCCTGTGGGAATCGGGAGAAAAGAATTCGGAACCTTTCGGGTTTAATAGGATTAACAGAATCGGAGTGATGTCTGTGCGCACGGGTGATTTCCTCGTTTTCAAGCTGCGAAGGCCTATGAAATATTATCATTTAAATTATTAACAGGAGTACAATCCAGTTCTTAGCGACCGACCCGACAGTCCCCCCCGCTCAACACTCCTTCAACTAACCTTTGGGTGGGCTCCTTCCGCCCTTTGTTATCCTGGCATCACCACTTTTCCGTCCGGGAGGTCATTCGTGTACCTGCCACCCCCCCCCCCACTAATCTCCTGGCCGTAGCTTTCATCTCTGTTTACTAGCTCCCCTCCTCTGAGCCAGAATCCCATATTTGTAGGTTGCATAGGCAATTTTGCATCTTCGATACTTAAATGTGTAAAATTAATCACTTAAATGATCTGGCTGTAGAACCATAGAGGTCTACTGTCCCGTATTTTACTAAATACTCGTATACTACGTTCTTCTTCTTGAAAGAAACCATTCGGAGACTAATATTTTCCCAAAAATGTCCGAGTGCGGAAGGTGTAAACGAGGTATCACCAATGATGGTCATGTCATACATGATGTCCCAAGAGTTGTTCCCCACCCCCAATCCCCTCCTAAAATCGTCCAAATGGAAGTAAACAAAAAATATTTCTTTGGATCTTCATATTTTTTGCAAGGGTCTCAAATATCATAATTGCGCATCCCGCGCAACTGCTCAACCATGCTCAAGTGACACTAACTTTCTTATTTTAAATGGAAATCGGAATTTTTTATTGCAGATTCGGATTCTAACCAAAATTTTATGAAAATTTGATGCAAGCATGCAAAATTGCGCAGCCAGTGGATGATGGTGTACTCTAATAATACTGAAATTTGTGTATTTCTCGTGAAAAATCATCGTTTATGCCGACTTTAAATTCTCTGATTGAGATGATTATTCACTTGGTCACTGAAGAAGGTTTCAATCTTCTATTTTTACTGCAGGGCATAAGGTTGTGATTAGTTGTGTTGATACTAAATAGTTTCTGCGTACGAGCAAACGTAACAAATTTTCAACACTGAACTTCTAGTTTCCTGTTTCATGATGTTATTATGCATTATAATTTAAGAATGTATATATGTGTGTATTCTAAATTCTCAATAGAGATAATCATTTCAATAATCTATACAAACATTGTATGGATAAGGATGACGTACAATTTCCGTAGATTACATCTAATTTGAGAGAATTTTGGCCTGATGGCATTCTATTGCTGCAACATTGCTCGTATAATTTTTTTCTAACCTACATGATATGAACCTAACCAGCAGTTTGGAAACTACCAATATTCTGTGATTCGCACCATCCACGCGGGCCCCAGTAAAGCTAACAGGGGTAGGGTCGTTCATTATTTCGGCAGATGATGGAATATCGTTGCGAGGGCGGCAGCGGTTTTAAGAGTAAACTGCGTAACGTTGGGCGAGGGAACTCTGTTTGCTCAGCTTGGAGTTTCCCGTTGAAGGGGTTTTTCGGAAAAATATTTGGCCCGGGAGCCGAAGGGACACAACAGAGCCGGCTGGAGGGCGGTGCTAGGAAACTAAACTTATCGGACCGGCGTTTCGGACGGACGCTTGTGTGACCTCGATCGGCCCGTTTTCGATCGCTTCATCTAAGCGAGCGTCGGAGCGGAAAATGGTGTTGGGATATCTTCTGCTATCGAGACTCTGATTCCTTGTCGCCTTCCACAAGATGTTTATGTATTCTTGAAACCGTTGTAACAAAGGGTAAGTTTCATCAACCACATGTAGGAACCATTTGCAGTGTTCATTTTGAAATGAATAATGATGGTAGACTGAATGATGATTTATTCATTTAATAATACGGGCAAGCCCAATAAATTAATAGGAACACAAGGAACACAGAGTACAAAATAATAAATTGGACTATGAAGAAATGAAATTGTAACAGGCAAATTTTGTGACAAGATGCAACTTTTACAAACTACTATGAAGACCAGGGTACTACTATGATCACCAGGGCCCACCATCCCACAGCCACGGCCAAGCGCAGCATAATTAACTGAGTCCGGGGGAATATGAAGCTTATAAGCCACACATCTCAGAAATCTGTGACTACTATAGAAGGGACTACAAACAACAGATGCGTATTCTTTAACTGGAAGGACGAGCTTTACAGAGGCAGCTATCGCTGGTAAATGCGTGAATTCACGTGTGTTCCGCTTCACGAAGCCCAATAGGCGCATAAAACTGAATGTAACAGACATGAAATGGTCATATAAGGTAACCTGTGTGTCGAGGATCACTCCCAAATCACGTGACGTAACAACCCGCCCAAGTTTTGCTTCTCCAATCATGTAGGTGTGATGAATAGGCGACAGGTTGCGATTAAAGGTCTCAGTCAGACATTTGGATATGTTAAGAGGAAGACCGTGATCAGAACACCAAGTGAAAAGTGCATCGAGAGATCTCTGCAGGATTAGGCAGCCGGCAAGTGACTCAACCGTTGTATAAATCTTCAAATCATCAGCGAAAAGAAGGAACTCAACTCCATCCAGCACAGACCCACGTTATTGATAACCAGCAAGAAAAGTAGTACAGGAAAGTATTACAGTTTGGGAATGTTAGCAGTCATATCGGATTCATTATGGATGAAATTACGATTGGAAGTTTTGAGTTAACTAACCTTCTACTATCTGCCTGCAACTGATTGCATCACAACGAATCAACGCATTGAGAACACCCCACATGACCTTCTACCAATTAGAGTTTAAATACAACTGCGAGCAATATATTGGAACCGTTCAATGAGAGAATCTTCCTGTCTTAACAAAGAGTACAGTTCTGCATTGTCTCAAGGGAGGAAGAAGAAGAAAAATTACTTAATTTAAAAAATGTATACACATACAAAGCAAAATTAAGCAATTTTTCGGAAGTAAAAATAGGCATAGCCTAAGGATGTCTGCCGGAGTTGACCCAAGTAGAAATCGACGAGGTACACTTATTTAAAGTGAAATAAAAAAGCTACATTCTAATTTTCAGAAATAATTTAAACAATGCCCCAAGCTTCAAAGAAGCGCACTGCCTATCGCGTTACCAATTAAATCCATCCACTAGTATCTTACGATAAGACCACGCATGTCGAGCATAATTAGCCAGTTTAATCCAGTGATTTATATTTTCTGGGTGATGAACAAATTAATCTGTGCGATTGCACTAGCTCCAAAATACTTGACCCTGTATTCTCTTAAAATTGGACAAACTGCGATGAAATGAAAAATATCACGCCTTAATTACAGAGAGAACAATCTACACGCTCACGATCCTATCTAGGTCGATAGTTCAATGCAACCATCTCGCTTCGTATTTTCATCTTAGGATCGGCAAATTAAGACCAGAGGTTCCCCGTGGATCAAGCAGGTCAGCAAGAGGAACTGCATGGTCCAACTGTCTCAAGGGTTGATTGAGTTGGGTATGTTGATGCTTTGTACACCCCTTTCACCGATCCCAAACCAGAATAAGCTTGCTCCATAAAGTGTCAGTACCAAGCTCAATAGGAGATAATTGGGTGTAACTTACACTCACATCATTGGTGTGTTTGCATGACATGATTCTACTAACTGCAAAGAGAACGCTCAAGCGAGGAGTTCAAAGGTATATCTTGTGAATCCTACCCGCGCTGCATCCACTGGAAAACTCGTGGTTCCTATATGTCCAGACCAAACATGTAGCTCATCTGAGCTCCAAGACACAGGGAAAACATTACATACAGGCAACCATACTGTACCAAGCTGCATGATGCTAACAGTGCCCATTCTTTTTTTTATGATCAAGCAAATTTCGAAATATCAAAACTCTTTATATTTGTGAAATTTTCTTTCGAAATGTTTATAAACTTTGAAGCTAATAGGTTTAAATAATATGATAATAATGAAATAATAGGTTTAAATGAGGCAAGAACGACTTTCCATTGAACAGCCAACACTGTTGCCACTTAAACCCAGCAACCCAATTTCTACTTAACCACCACCCACTAGTTTCAAACCAGCTTATAGAAGCAAACAGGAAAGAAGTTGCGGACTCATGCATAAATACCCTCAAACAGAAAAGGTCTTGTATGTATTATACGATTTAATATAATCATACACTATGGTATTCAGAACAATTACTGCGTGTATGTTATTACAACTATCTCTTTCTTCTTCCAAATTTCTTAGTAACAATGATTTATACCAGCAACATTCAATTTTTTTCTTTAGATGTTCAGAAAAATTGATGGTTATTAGTTTATAAACAGAACTTGATTGATATTATGTATTTTGGGATATTGAAGAGGCTTTTGAATCTTAATAGGAGTCGATCTCGGTATTGAGGAATGACTTTATGATTCACTTCAGTCAATAAATAAACAATAGTGACTCTCCTGGAAAATGAAAACAAAAACTCTTTAATGATGGTCCTCAAGACACCTCACCCCGTGAACAATTAAGGTGGGTATTTGAATGGTTGGACTTGCAACTCCATGAATCTTTCATGAAATTTTCAGACTCGCCCTATCTAGAGAGGGGACAACAGGGAAATGTTGTATCTTCGCCTAATGAACCCTGAAAACAGAAGCAGCACCCAATTAGTTAATCCCTAACAATGAATCCGCTTATTTTCTGACGGAACAAACCCGGGGCGGTCGAGGGTTGACAGCCGAACAGTGATGGGTGTCGTAACAATGTTCCTCGGTTATCACTCTCGGATTCAGATAGGGGAATATTTTAAAGGAGATGCACCGGAACGCTGACCGTCCTGTGACTCCTATCACGATTGAAATAGAAATCATGGAACGAGAGCGACTGGGATTAACTTGTGAATGAGCTGCTTCTGGTTATGTTCAGAGATTAAGTTCCTGTGAATTTCGTTGCTGTCGGATGAATGTTGCTTCCCCTTGTGGTTCCTCTTCCCCATCCTGTACGCTCTTGTTCTAATTTCATCCTATATAGATGATATTCTCGTATGTAATGGTGATTACAAAACTAGTTATTTTCGCCAAAAAATTCTAGTCAACGAATTGTACTATAAATTTTGATTCCGAACTTAAGTTTCCAGATCGATGAACTTGATGCTTCAATTTAAATTTGATGCAATTCAGGGTTTATGCAGATTGTAGCCTACTTGGTTCTTAACCATTTTCAATGAATCCTATCCAGTGCAACAGGGCAAATGCAAGTCTGCATCGGCAAATGAATCATTCATTCTTTAAACGATCATAAGACATACAGTTTTCAACGATTTCTAAGAAATTCTCGTATTGTGGGTTGGGGCTTATACTGGCATAGACCTTTTGCCACTGCAAAGCTGGGAAAGCGCGCCCACTCTCTGAACTGTGCTCAGCGGACATTGTAAGCGGTGATTGTGGATTTCTCAGCTCCATACAATTCAATTAAGGGTCAATGAGCTGTCTTACATCTTAGACGTAGATGATGTCAAATTTTATATCTTGGCGAAAATTCGTCGTAAAGCAAATATTAAATAATGATGATGCACGTTCTATCATCAATGACTCATAAATAAATAGAGTAAATCTTATAATAAACGTTAAGATAGGGATGAAATTCCAAAATAATTGTGCAACCAATAAAACAGTTCTTCTACCACAGCTGTTATGACCTTGACCCTTTGTAATCACTGACTTAAAGCGGACAAAAAATCCTCCATGATGAAAATGGGCAATCCTGACTGGCTTAACTTAAACGCAATCCTGTTGCGGTTACGCTTGTCTATGGCAAGCTAATTCTCGAAGTTGGCAGCTGTTTAATAACTTTCTGTCTGATTTTGATGGATCGTTCGGGGCTCTGGGTTATATCCTATTTATTGCATAGGTACTAACTTGATTACCTTCATCGCATCCGCTAATGTACAATTTTGACAACAACATTTTTGCTCAATGAACCACCACATTTTTAACGAAATGCTATTGTTTCTGTTGCAGGAAGAAGCGATTTCCAGCCTACGGACTTGGAAAGGTATGTTCATTAATTTTCAAGATTGCTAATATAAGTATTAACGTGCTTATCGTTTCCGTCATAACCAAGAACCAACTGGACATTAAGATTTGCCGTAGTTGGGGAAATCTAATCTTTGGATGACCATGGAAGGGAACGCCTGATAACTGGACATTCCGCTCTATCAAGTTTTCAACAGCTGTCACAACTATTCTTTACTGATTTTAGTGATTAATTCTTTGTTCGATTCCAATTTTAGTCCAGTTATGACCAAACTCTAAATTTTGAATTTCTTAAAGGATGGGAGGGAATTTTTCGACAGTTTGTCGTCTCTGCTCAGGGTACCATCTTAAGTCATTTTCGAGATTATTTTTATATTAAATATAAAAAAATCTAATTTTTATCTCTTTCTTGGTCTATTTTTGCAATAAACTTCATGATGTAATAGCCCCCTTTGGATCTCTAGCTAAAATTGTGAACGGATTTTCTTGGTCTATTTTGTGTATTTAGAAATTTGGTTTAGATTTGGAACATATTTCAAGAGTTTGAACATTCATTATGGTAGGAGACGGATGGAGGGGGGGTCAGGGTTATCGTACAGGATGTTAATTCAATTTTATCGACTTGAAAATTAAATAACTCTAAAACAAAGCATTTTAAACTAATCTCTAAGAAAATAGAAATGCCGCGGTGCATATTCACTCAGACATAAACGCCTTAAAAATATGAGTGGTCATGTATTGCAGGTCTTTTGGAGGTAGTTCTATGGATGATAAAATTAATTATTTGTCATCATTAAACCGGTTTCCGCCGACTGCCGTTCAAATTTGAGCAAAATCGGAAGAGTGAGTGAGTTGGAATGATGATATTGTGATTCAGACGGGGCATTTTAATGCGCAGTGCATGCGCAAATGGTGTATTAATTTTTGAGAAGAAAAAACATTTATTGACCATTATCCCAATAGGGTCAATTCGAATGTTGGAATAGTTCTTGGTTGTGAGAAAGCTCATGTGAAGAAAAAAGGAAATGCCAAAAGAACTGGTTGAATTGGTTATCAACCCACAATAAAATTTTACTGTAGTCAGCCAAAAGTTGAAATTAAGATGTGAAAATATCAAAATTTATTTGTGTCAAAGGTTCAAATTACTTTGCCAAAATTTTCAATTTGATAATTGCCAAAAATTCAAAAAAACATGCTATGATTTTGCCAAACTAATGATAACTTCTCTGTGTGTGTGTGTGTGTGTGTGTGTGTGTGTGTGTGTGTGTGTGTGTGTGTGTGTGTGTGTGTGTGTGATGTGTGTGTGTGTGTGCTAGATTAATTAAATTGTCATCATTAAACCGGTTTCCGCCTACTACCGTTCAAATTTTAGCCAAATCAGAAGAGTGAGTGAGTGTGAGTGGAATGATGAGATTGTGATTGACGGATTTCACGTTAGTGCATGCGCAGAATGGTGTATTAATTCGTGAGAAATGCAACTCATAAGGATCTATCTGCATTAAATCCCTCATATTCCTTTAAAATATTGAGAAAATCGGGTAAAAACTGCAGAAATTATGCTTGCTACGATCTGCGAGCAATTGAAAGACACTCTGACACCAGCACAGATAGACAAACGCCAAAGTTGTTCTGAATGATTCAAAACGCTAAAATGCGAGTGAAAGTTTGATTTCGGGGAAAATGTATGTTTTTTCTTCTAAAATGGAAATAAGTGGAAATAAATTTTGTAGCAAATTAGTTGTAAAATCAAATTCCGAACTAAGATTCATGGTTTCGGGACTCCTTACAAATTTACCAACACTATCCCCCCAACGGGCTATTTGAGAGATACGTGCACATCACGAATGTCAAGATGCAAGCGGGAACGTCGAGAATTCCCTCTCTGCGGCTTAGTATAACCGCAATTCACAATGAGCATTTCACCTGCAGAACCAACGCAGATACTCAAGCTCGCGCGTCAATTTTGCTCCGTTGATTGATTGCTAAGCTGATAGCCTTCAAGCCCGTGATTGACGTATTGGCAGCCTGCCTTGAAGCCGTCATCCCTCAATAATTGAACATCATCATCCCAATTGAAGTGAAAACACTTTCTCAAACAAAGTTTACCGTTTTTGACGTCTTACAACCAAACGTGTGTAAGATAAAGGTGAAGTTGGGGAAGTCACACTCCCGGAGAATAGGTAGCACCCGGGGCATTACCGCCTAGCCCACCCTTATTATTTTCTGTTTTGTTTTAGTTTTTAGGACTCCTACTGCATTCAAATAATCCCCTTTATATTACGATTATTGTAATGCAGACTTAAAATACCTTACTTCATATTTTTGGTTTATTATTCAATAATAAACCTTTGTAATCGCTCTTGAAAAAAGAAAATGTCTAACCCCAGTGAAAATTGCATGGTTTACGTTTCAAAGGGCGTAGAATATAAATCTGCAATAAAAAATTTCAGTCCGTCCGCCGTACGCCGCGATTTCTCCTAAACGGCTGGAGCAAAAAATCTGAAATTTTCAGGAAAAATCCATGTCGGTCCGACAACGCCCCAATTTTTTAGGGGTTGTCAAAGTTTTGTAAAATCCCTAAAACCCTCAAAAAAAGTCAAGGCGGCCTAAATTTGGACTGTTTTTGAAGAGCTTTCCATGACGAATCGAATGAGCCCCTCCCCGGGTCCGTAGCTCAAACCATTCCCGATGTAAGGCCCGATTTATGCTGCCAACATTGCATCCACATTCACTACATCACTAGGTTACTGCGATCAAAACAAACAACAGCGTTTTTCATTGCAGTAACCTAGTGATGTAGTGAATGTGGATACTGGAGTGAACTCCTAAAAAGGGTCTATAGCCGATACACAGGTTGAAGCATTCTGATAACCATCAAAAACTCTGCAAATTCTTTCACTGGGGTTTATTATTCAATTTCATTCATTTGGCTTGCATTCATGATTTGAATTTCTACTAAGCTTTGGAGTGTGCGTGTTTCACAAGTGATAGAGCTATTATTGGATTTCAGGAGGCACACAAATATGATCAACTGATCAATCCAAATAGGTATTTTGGTAGAGAACCGATTTACGTGCTCTATGCATATCTCCTGAAATTCAATAATCGCTCTATCACCTGTGAAACACGTACACTCCAAAGCTTAGTAGAAATTCAAATCATGAATGCAAGCCAAATGAATGAAATCGAATAATAAACCCCAGTGAAAGAATTCGCAGCGTTTTTTGAACTTTTTTTATAAAGCATTTATAAATAAAATATAATGCAATAATTGTATTATATTTTCAAATAAATATCTCTTTATTCATATAGTGGATCACATGACTCCTCGATTCGTTTTGCTTGTACAGTATGCTGGCTGATATTAGTTCATCATGGTTGCTACTTATGGTTTACAAGGTTTTTTTTTCTTTTGACCTAATCTCAAGATCAAAGAAGTCTTCTGATTATCAATTAGTGGTCAAGAAACAAAATTAACGTTCAAGATGAATTAACGTTATTTAGTATTACATAACACTATAATAGTCGATGAAGTTGTGCTTTCCATATTAGGGCCAATGCGATATTAATAGAACAGCTTCATATTGAATTGAAAAGGTACGTGAGTACCTGATAGTGAACTGAAGGGGCACCATGGTAAATGGAATGCCCTGATGCAAAAATAGCTCGAAGATTCGCATCGCTCTGTATTATTGTTCTTCAATGAAATGAGTCGAGGAGGTTTTCAAGATATTTCTTTCTTTTTTCTTCCCCCTTCAATCAACAAAAGCTTTAACCCAAGATGGGCCTTCGCGAAAAAGGCTTCTCCCAAAGAAAACAGCGTTGGAAGGATTTGAAGTAGAAATATAAACGCGGAAAAGGAATTGTTCAGTGCTAAGTAGAAATAGAACAGAAAGAAGCAACCTTTAAGAACTTCGGAACTGAAAATATCAGCGACAAACAAAAAAGTTTTCACTCCGTACGAAACTTAGTTTTTTGGCGGTGGGAGAGTGTCGGTGTGGCCTCAGCGAAATTCCCCTTCGGGGTCGAACCCTCTGGGGCAAACTTGAAGTCTTGCAGAACGTTATCTCATTCCTTTTTACTTGACCTCTCTTATTTACTTTTCCCGGCTAATTATTCTTGAGCATCTGGTTTTTCCGCCCTTTGCCCCTTCGAGTCGGTTTCGCGGAGGGCCGCGAGTCTGCGGAATTTTCCGCGCTCTGCCTCGGTTACCGCTGAAATTACACTGTAAAATTACCCCTGGGAACGACCTGCGATTTCTAACCGAAATTCAAACTTGAAATGTTTCAAAGTGTAATTTATAAACGAAATAAAGTGTGAATTAAAAGCGAAATAGGGAAGATATCCATAGTATTAGAACGTATTGTCTATTTTTCCCTGGGGAATAGTGTGAGTGATTCGTAACCGCGTTGCGCTACCATATTACAAGTGGATGGAATAGCTGAATAGCTTCAGGTTTGTGCTCAAGCTTAAACTTATGCTGACAAATGCATCAGAATGAATGAGCAATTTTAAGCAGTTCACTATTTCATTTCTAGTCTACTGCTGTTATTGTCAATGTAATTGGTCGCAATCGCGTTGTTGTTCATGATGGACCAAACAGCTCTGACAATGAACCATCCATTCTTTATATAGGTTTAGTTTGGTGTTTACAAACTTAAACAAGTGTAGCAAATTCAACAAGGAGTCTGTGCTCAAAAGATGAAACTGTCTAACCGCTTCAAAATCCCTGGCACCTCTAGGTGGTGTAAAGAATTTAATTTGTCAATCCCTTACCTGCAATTTGCTCTGCTATCATCAATGTGATTGATCGTAATTACTAACCATCGAAGGAAATCACTTTGTTTAAAGTACAATATTTCGAACCAAGGTCTCTCCAATGCTTACTGCTGCAAATACTAAGTGGCTTAGACGATGAAGTAACCATTCTTCATACAGGTTTGTTAGGTGTTAACGAGCTTCCATGCACATTGTACGGGTCTATCTGGTATCTTCAACATTTTGCAACGTGATAGCGTATTCTCCAAGCCGACGGGTCTCGTGAAGAGAATACGAATTCAGCTTGTGGGATTCTGAAGGGACAGATTCCAGCAGATCGATGTGGAGGCAGCACCGTAGAAATGACGGATTGCAAATTCGTCACACAGTCTGCGCCCAAAAAATGAAATTGTCCAACCAGTTCCAAATCCCTGGCACCTCTTGGTGGTGTGCAGAAATTAATTTTTCAATCCCTTACCTGCAATCCGCTCTGGTATCATCAATGTAATTGATCGCAATTACTAACAATCGAAGGAAATCACTTCGTTCAAAGTACAATGTTTCGAACCAAGGTCTCTCCAATGCTAAACCTCTGCAAATCTTAAGTTGCTCGGACAATGATGTAGCTTCTTATAGGCTTAGTCAAATGTTGACGAGCTCTGGGCCTACCTGGTATCTTCATCATTTTGTAACGTGATAGCGTATTCTCCACCCCTACGAGTTTTATGAAAATAATTTGAATTCAACAAAGTGCTGATCCGTGACGCTCTCAAGGGACAGATCTCAGCGGGCCGATGGGGGATGCAGCACCATAGGAATGACGACAAAATTGTGACCCGGGAGATGGGTTGCAAATTCGTCACAGAGTGTGCACTCAAAAAATGAAACTGTCTAACCACTTCCATATCCCTGGCACCTTTAGGTGGTGTATAGAATTTAATGTTTCAATCCCTCACGTGCAATTTGCTCTGTTATCATCAATGTCATTGGTCGCATTGCCATCCATCGAAGGAAATCATGTTGTGCAAAGTACAATATTTCGAATCAAGGTCTCTCCAATGCTTACTGCTGCAAATCCCAAACTGAGTAGAAAACTACCGAATAGCTCTGACAATGAAGCAGCCAGTCTTCATATATGTTTTTGTTGGATGTTTACGAGCTTCCATGCAACCTGGGATCTTCAACATTTTGTAACGTGATAGCGTATTCTCCACGCCGACGGGTCTCGTGAAAAGAATACGAATTCAGCTAAGTGTTGACCGGTGGGAATCTCAAGGGACAGATCCCAGCGGGCCGACGTGGTTGCGCCACCATCGGAATGACGACAAAAGTGTGACCCGGGAGATGGAGTGGGCCGAGTTGACGTCTCGGCATTGTCCCGCCGACAGTTTGTCATCCTCGGAGTTCATATTTCGCTATGTATAGAAATAGAGCGGGGATCCCGTCTGAAAGCTTTCGATCCCGGTGGGATGTGGGACTCGGGAGTGCGGGAGCCCCTCAGCTCTGCAGGCGACGGTCGGGGGGCAGTTGGGGACGCAAATGCGACGTTTGGCCTGCGGCAATATTTCATACAGGTTGCTATTTTTCCCTCCACCGACCCATCACCTTTCTGCCGAAGTTGTTCTCGGACCTTTCCAACTTCTCTTGACATTTATGCGGATAGATCGGTGAAACCGAGGATATCAAATACGTACTACCTATCAGCAAAATGTTCATTTTATTTTTGCAGAGGAACCAATTAGTCAACCAACTATGATTGATTACATGACATAGATTGATTATTATGAATAGAGGGTCACAAATAGCCATACAGAGTTCTTCATGCTGTTCGGATTAATAACTGCCTTTTTTAATGAAAAATAATTTTTAAAAATTAAATTTACATAATCTAGCATGATTATCTAAAATGATTGTATGTGCAAATTTTCGAAGTATTTTAGTGTTACATTCATGTTAAATTGTTTAGAAATTTGAACACCTTCAGGCACAATTATTGTCTTTGTGGGGTGATAGTCACCTTCACCGCAACTTTTTCCAAGTTATATTTCGCTGCACAGCCTTTTTTTTCCTTAAATAAAAAATGCAATCAAGTACCTACATTTTTCTGTACAATTTAGTACTTTAAACGCCCTATTTCACGTTAATGGATTAATTTTTCAATAACATACTCGTACGTCAAGGTTTTTAGCAGTTTTTTTTTTAGACATTTGGAACTTGAAATTTGACCAATTTACTGAGCACAAAAAAATGCTGGAAAACAAAACTCATCCCTCGAAATTTCACCAGGCATTTTACGTTCTGAAATTTTCTTTCTTTTTTGTCTGGCTGTGTGTCAGCAATCACAATGGAAACCAATTTAATTTCTACGGTTGTCAGCAGGGTTTTATGAAATTTTAGAAAACATTGGGTTTTGAACATTCACAAATCAGTTCCATTGATTTGCTCAGTTTTCGCTTTTGGGACAAGAACAATTTTTTTCCTTAAATCAAATTTTGCAATCGCATTTTACGTCTTAGACCATTCTGAACAAATTTCGTATATCATCTGTCCGCAGACACTTGTAACTGCCAGTGGGGACATTCCGTGGCATTTTTGTCTCTTTAATCGTTGAACAAACTTAAATTCAGCATATTTTAAGATTAATACTGTATGTACCATAGCCAACTTGGCAAATTTGTTTTGCCAAAACCAAAATTCTCTCGCATTTTACTGTTAGGACTAGTCTGAACAATATTCGTTTTGCGTTTGACTGGTTCCTCAAATCTATCTAACAAGCTCAAATTCATTAGTTTTCTTTCAGTTATCATGCTCGTTTTGGGCAATTGTACTTGCTAAGCTTTAGGTGGTCTCCTATTAGCTTCATTTCTTATAGCTACCTCCAGATTATTCGTCCAGTTCGTTCATGCGCTTACGTGAAATCCATCAAGCATGATTTTCCTCTTGTTCTAATCGTCGGATCCCCATTAAATTTGAGTGGAAGTCGGAAAATGCTGCGTTTACACAAACCTCAAAACCCTAGAACAAGCCTGACCTACACAATTGTCATCCATAACTAAGAGGCGGTGGGATGATATAGTTGCCCCTTCTAAGAGTTGAGGCGATTGTGCCTGCAACACCTAGATGAAATCTCTGAAGCGAAAAGGCATCAGTTTTACGCTTAGGGGAAGCAGTTTCAAGAATCGAGAATGGGGAACTATCCATATCAACCACAAATCTGAAAATCGACTGCAGTAATACAATTACACTACAACTCAACTCGCTAAAATCAAATGAAATAAGAAACTTTGCTAAACTTTCATTAAGTATTTCATTGCCCATATTTCTGACTAATCCTTTTTCGGACATGTGTCATTTTAAAGACCACTGAATTCCCCAATTTTAAATTTCGGCCAACATTCTGTATAAAATATAGTAAATTCTGAAACAGCCGCAAGGGATAATTATCTTGACAATCATGCAAACACAAATATTATGCTGTTATGAATGCCACAAGTTCTTGGTTACATCTGGATGGAATTAATGGATTAAAGTGCGAACTCGGAGTCATTTAATCAATTCAGAATTATACCGTTAATGCGAAACTCACTTCGCGAACGTGGGAGACGTTGAAGTTCTGAAGCCGTGGGATGAGTTTAACCGCTTCCAATTAGCATCCCAAATCCAGGTAACGGGCTTGAAGTTCGACGCCAATATCAAGGAGTCCCTTGAAGCCCGGCTGGGAAATCTTCGTTACATCTCCAAATTCAAATGTAAATTAGATACCCTCAGGTATGACAATTACCTTTACCAGACGACATTGCTCTGCCTTCAGGTGTTTAATCGTGAAACTAAATTGTATCAATGGACTATTTAAATTGGCTTGATTTTCTACGTTGGGTGTAGGAACGAAATTTTTGTCGTAGTAAAATCGTACGATACCGTCTTCCTCGTGTATATTAAAATAATTAGACTTCGATTTTACTTATCTCGGTCCTCTCATGCCCATTGCCCAATTCAGAACTTATGACCATCCATCAGGACTGAATAATGTCGTTTTCACTTATTTCGTTTTAACAAGACAGCTGCAATATCCGTCAGATCTGATGTATGACTGAACCACACAAACGTTACATTCCAGGACACTCCAAAACACCTTCAATACATATTTGTGCTTTAATTTTCGAACTGCCAAGTTCATGTTCGATTGAATTTTTTTATGGTATACCATGCAAAAAAATATAAATTCAACGATTTTTTCGCGGATTTTTGACATTTTTAGTGACTTAGTAAACACATTTGTTTTAAATGTGACCAATTTATTGTGTTCAAAAAGTCTACCAAACTCATTCTTTCTTTTGAAAAGTTTAGTTTTTTTAGCAAAAGTAGGAAGTAGGAAGTTTCTATCTCAATCCTAAATAAAGTCATCGCCACACAAACTTATGTGTGATGGAATGATGATTCTGGCCACTACCTCTCCACTATCCACCTAAATCAATATAAATGTTTACTTTATTTCAATTATCAAACAACACTAAATCTGTCGTTATTAGC
Organism: Creontiades dilutus; assembly: GCA_031894815.1. Classification (NCBI taxonomy): domain Eukaryota; kingdom Metazoa; phylum Arthropoda; class Insecta; order Hemiptera; family Miridae; genus Creontiades; species Creontiades dilutus. The sequence continues at coordinate 17,651 of JAVIWC010005934.1, read as the reverse complement.
TGCTCAGTAAACCCCTTGCGGCCTTCTTGTAAACTAATGAAAGAAAAGAGGAAGCGCCATATGTAGGGCTCCTCTATACTAAACTTGTCCTTGTGGTTCCGTGGTTTAGGGTTCAGTTGCTCCTTTGAGTTGTCTAGAACGGTGTTGTCTTTCAATGTTGATACCTGATATGGTTATTTAGTGCCGTCGAGAGGAGAGTGGGCTTAGTTTGAGAATAAAAACGGTTGTGTTATTTAATTATAGATAAATATAAACCAGTTTTATTCCGAATCCGATTGTTTTAAGGGCCTCCCCATGTCTCTAGATCACGAAGAAGGAGAAATTCTGAGGGTGAAGACTTTCTCATGTAATATTTTGAAGAGATACAGCTAGTTATGATGGATTCGTTCACAAATAAAATAATGTTAACACAGGAAATTCACATGGAATATTTCGGAGTTCGGGAGGAATATAGAGCCGGAAGGAATAGGTAGAAATTAAAACAAAGGGTGTGTTGTAGTGTAAGCGTAAAATGTAAGAAACGTTATGTATGGAAAGTGTGAGAAGAAAGTGTGTGAAGAAGAAAATGAAAAATATAAGAAAGGTTCATTTAAACTTTTTTCCTGATCTGTCATATCGGAAGAGTGGACTTACTCCTCTCGTGCCTGATCTGGTACATCGTTCACTCATATCCTTTGTTCATTCCTACGTACTCCTTCCTGCAGTAGACCTACCTCCTTGCATTCACGCATAAACGTCAGAACCAATCACCATGCTAACATGAAGAATAAGAAGTCAGCTATTTCATCACTAGGACTGACACCGTCAGCATTCTTATCCAATATTCAATCTGAATTTTATGAGTCACTATTTTTGTTTTGTACACTAATCCTTCGTAAGTCAACTGTATCTCCGCAATAAAATATGTGTAAGTATATCCAGGAATCAAACGGACTTCAATTAAGAATGCTGAATGGGGGAGGGAAGGGGGATGGTAATTATAAACATACTCCCAGCTGACCTTTTTTTGCTCCCTTGGAACTAAAACGTCATCCCGGTCAAAGCTACTTCTCCCGAAAAGTAGCAAAAAAAAGATCGGGGTCCGGCTAATTTCGGGAGAAGCCGCGAATTACAGAGCGAAGGGCGGTCGGGAAATTAACATAACAAAGGGAGGATTTCTGGGTACTCCCACGCGAGGGGCTTCTAGCTCTGGGAGGCTACTCCAGTACGTGCTGTAGCCCTTGGACGTTTAATCATTTGTATCGCCATCAACCCCCTGGTAAATAGGGAAAGGAGGGAGGGAGGGAGAGAGAGTTTTTGATCTATTCAAACAAAGATTCTGGATTTGTAGAATTTTGGTTTATTATTCAATAAAAAACCATTGTAATCGCTCTTGAAAAAAAAAATTTAACCCCCCCCCCCCCTGATAATGTCATGGTTTACGTTTCAAAGGGTGTGGAATCCAAATCTGCAATAACAATTTTTCCGTCCGTCCGCCGTACGCCGTACGCACGATTTGTCCCAAACGGCTGGAGCAAAAAATCTTTCAGGAAAAATCAATATTGGTCCGACAACGCCCCAATTCTTAATTTAAAGTGCCCTTTAAGGGTTGTCAAAGTTTTGTAGGGGTTTTACAAAATAAGTCAAGGCGGCCTAAATTTGGCCTTTTTTTTTTAAGAACTTTCCATGAGGAATCGAATGAGGCCCTCCCCAGGTCCGTAGCTCAAACCATTCTCGATGTATGGCCCGATTTATGGTGCCAACATTTGCGTTATTTTTTTTATTATTGTTTTTGTTTTGACATCAGTTTGATTGCGTGGAGTAACCTACACTGGTTGATGTAGTGCGAATTTTTTCTCTGGGTTTTATTATTCAATGGAGTGAACACTTTTTGGAGTGTGCGTGTTTCACAGGTGATAGGCGTTATAATTTCAGCACAAATATGATCAACATCAATGGGTTGAAGAACATATTTACGTGATAACCAAATTCAAAAAACCGCACACTCCAAAGCTTAAAATTCATTCATTGAATAATAAACCCCAGTGAATGAATTTTCATCATTCAATTTCTAATGAAACTCGAGTTCATGACATTTGAATTACTTGCACATAGCTCTGGCATTCTGCCGATCCTTTGCATGAGTGAGTGGAGTTGTTTGCCGAGCACTGCTTCATAAACTGCAATGTACAAAGATAACGATCGATTATTGAATTTCATTGTAAGATTCGTATAATGAAACCCCCACGAAGATAAAGGGATGCTACAACGATCTGAAAAAGCTCATTGCAACGTTTCGGGCGAATTCAATTCACCAGGGCTCAACATTAAATAATGACAAGCAACTTCCCATGATAACTTGAGCTTCTGTGGTTAACAACTCTTGAAAAATCACTATCTTTCATAGTTTTGACAAAGGCAGTAGCCGAAATATAAAAAAATAGTTTTGTGCTGTTCATTTCGGGGTTTTTTTTTTTTTTTTTTTAAGCAGGAATTGAGTATCTACTTTAAACGAAAGGATGAGTTTGAATGGACAACACCTTTTGAGCACATTAATTGGGTCAAATTTCAAAAATTTTAGTCAGGCGCGATACACGGGTTTTGATGGACTGTTCTTGAAAACTTACGGGAACGATTAGGATGATTTTTTTCTCTGATAAAGAAGCGTTTTTTCTTCCAAAAACATAAAAAAAATAGCAACTTTAGAACAAGAACCTTAAGTCCCACTAAAAATGATCTAGCGACTCACCTCCCTCAATCCTAGTAACTTCCATAATGCTCAATCCCAAAACGTAAGCACATATCTCAATAACTACTCAAAATATTGCTCTGTTCTTCGGTTGATCGTACAACTGGACGTCAAAAACAGATAAGTTACTTGATTGAAAACACTAAATTCAAACAACAACAATATCATCAATATAAAATTGAGTCCTCTACACAAAATTGCATTAAGCCGCCCCAATGTGTATGTAATCATAAAAAAGGTCTCCGGTGCTGCATGTGTAAAAACTCGACTTTTCACCGGGCGGAGCCCGTCTCCACTCAATTCATTTGGCCTCATGAATTACAGAATGCAGCAACCAGACGACATACATAAAACATAAACTAATGCTAGTAAAACGTGGGGAACCCCGAATGCATTTGTCAATTGCGGGAAAAGGCAGAACTCAGCAGTATAACCACTCTGGTTTGAAAGTAACTTCAACGAAAATTTCGTTATTTTAGTTTGGAATGAGAGATTATTCTGAAATTAGTGAGTTTTTGTTACGAACGTGATGAATCGTTCAAATTCCTTTGACTGCGTGGGGAGGTTGCACTACTGTTGTAAAGGGATTGTAGGCAGAAACATCTATTCAATGGTCAATATGGTTGGTATACATTTATTACAGAATGCTTATGATCAGTCGTAATGTTGTTGTGGTGAGATTATGTTAGAGGTGGTAAGCACTGTGCAGCAATCATTTACAAATATGAAATCTTTTATAAATTGTATGCATATGCATTGTACTGTGATGTTACTGAGACTGGAGGGATATTACCTATTGAATAAGGTACATCATACTCTTGTACCTTATCCTTGGTGCATATGATATTTGACACTGCTGTGTCTACTCAGCTCCTCATCAACAGTGAAACAGTACCAGTGCAGCAGGCTGAGGTGGCTAGACGTAATCGGCTAATGGTGGTAGTATTACTGTTGTGAAAAAATGAATTTTGAGCCAAATCCTCCTGAGGCAGTCCAGGTTGTATTCATGATCCATTCATACAAACAGAGGAAGGCAGGTACGAGAATAAATCAGGACGAGAATTTTGGACAAATTAAGGCCAGCTAGCATACTTGGACATGACAACACACTAAAGACTGCGTGTATATTGGTCGTGCCCATATGGGTACACGGGACATAAATAGTCAAATTTGTTAGTTTCTCAAGTAATGAAAAATCTTTACTCAAGTCATGACTATGAATTCCTCCCTGAGTGCTGTAATCCCCACCCAACTATTATGACTTTTTTTTCATGTTAATTTGATGTTGTTGTTTATTTTTTGTTCCAGTGAAAAGAGTGACATGTCGAGCATGATGGGGCCGAGGAAGACGAACATGGTCGGGGTTCCCGGGCGAGTGGAGGGGCCGCCGCGGCCTGAACCGCTCTACCGCTCGGGGCCCCACTCGATCACCGCTCCGAGCCCCGACGCCATGAAGGTGAGACTGGCGGCGATGGTCCTCCAACCCCCCACACGGGTTTAACCGAAAATCACCTCCACTTTTGAAAATGACAAAAATGAAAAAAACTCCCCACCTATTTGAAGTGGACCGTATTGAGAGCAAACCGAACGGACTCGAAATTGGCCGGCAACATTCGATTGCCATTTGCTGGCACGGGTATCTTTGAATGTTTGGCCAGCAGTTTCGGATCGTGGTCATTAGCTTTTTGGACTTTTGAATATTGGGAACCGATCATGAGGGACGTCTAAAGATTGATACCGACTGCCTAAACCGACGATTCTAAACGAGACTGAATTTTGATAGCTGTCTTATCCAGTCCAACTATTGCATCCTCCCTCTTCTTCAAGATATGTCCAACTCATCCCCATTTCCTCTGAAAGAGATGCTGGTTTCAGGTTTACCTAAAATCCCCATTTGGAATCCCTCGGACCAAAATACTTCAATGGTTCTTCGAACGGATCATTCGCAAAGCCATGAAGTTACTTTTCTACAACTTTTGTAGGTTTCCATGTCTCTCAACAGTTTTAACAGGTACAGTTTTTAAATTGGTATTCAACCATCTTTAGACGACCCTAATCGTAATTTCCCATAGTGTAAACCAATATATCAAGACTTGACTCATTACTCATTATCGAAAATGTGAAATCGGACGAATCGGGAGTGGTCGGCCATCTTCGGGCCCATTCAGTTTGCTCTGAATAAGGGCTAGTCCTAATTAAGTACCAGTGGCAGTGTGGTGGAGGAGAGGCGACGTGCGGCATTCATCCCCTTTGATATCCACCCCTATTTCGAACCATATAAGGGAGAAAGCGGATTGCCGCAGAGTGGGTAAATAACCTATATTCCTGGTTACAACCTCAAAAAACCAAGTTCTCAGAAAAAAACGCATTATCAAGATAAATCCAAGGTTCAGCAGGATCCAATACATATTATTTCACTCACAATCCAGGAGCCGAGGTCAAAAATTGTAATAAGTTTTAAATAAGGAATTACTTCTCTTAGAAAATTTACTTTATTCTGAGTACGAAAAAATCTCTTTATCTGCAATCTCAAATTTCTCACTTTTGGTTATTTTTTTACTGGCAGCCACACAGAAATGGTTGACACGGTTGAAAGTACGCCATTAGTCAAGCAATTATAACTGCGTTTTGTGAAATCTGAGTCAAGAAGAAGATAAGGCAGAAATTGACAAAAACCTCTGAATTTTCTCTGAATGTAACGAATTGAGAATTATGATTAATGAGAAAAATTATAAAATGAAACATTACTTTTTAAATTAAAAGTGAAAATGAGTATAATGAGTTTTTGGTTGCGGCGGGGTGCTCCTCGAGTTAAAGGATGTCCCCCACCCACCACCCGAACCGCTGTCAGACCACGGGATGAGGTTAAAACCGTATTAGGTCAAATTTAAGGGTTGGTTTTCCTTCAGGTTTGTCATTATTTCTTGCGGCACGTCGCCTCACCCCTCCATCACCCCTGCGGAGAAGGTGCAGCCCCGACCTACGGCACCGACTCGCCAAAAGCCGAAGAAAACCCACCCTTATTTCGCTCCGTATTTGGTCAAAATCAAGGGTGGGGGTCTCTATGGTTCGTTTCGCGACGTGCGGCATGTCGCCCCACCCCATCACCACTCCCACCAAACTACGCACCAACGAGTGCTCATTTTGTGAATTAGATTTGAGTCAAAATCTAGCGAGATGTTTGAAAGAACCATTTTTATCTGACTTTTTTTGTGACGTTTTTTTTTTATAACTCAAGACTGAAACGATAATTTTTAGTCAGTATTATCACATCACTGGTTAGTTTTTGTCGAAAGGTGAGAATGAACCAGGAAATCCACTTCTTCAGCCCTCCTATTAAATAAATTTTAGCATTATTGGCTATAATTGGTTATTGGGAATATTATTAGTGTTACTGCCCATTTTACAGCAGGTTACATGTTTAATAGACATGTACATAATTATTAAGGTAGTAGGAAACTACCGTTTGAAAAGCTCGTATCCGTCCCACACTCTAATTTTTTACTCAGGTGATTCATGGACTCAGTTTTTGCTCAGTACTAACATAAATCTGTTGATTCTCACTTTTCGACACAGAAACACATGGTATCGTAGTTTGAGGCGTTCAAGGAAATTAGTGGTACAATTACCTATTTAAAAGGCTCTCTTAGTTTGTACAAGATGTTTTATAAATCAATGGGAATGTTTTCGTTTAATATGCAATTTTTCTTTAAATAATATCATCCGAAATCTTGATCTAACTGGGAACATTGCGACCAACCCCAGTGCCTACATCATCGGGACACTAATATCCTCGAACGCCTCAAAGCTAAAATTCCAACAGCAATATTTTCCTCTAATTCCTTGCGCTATGCGTTGTGTTTGTCATCCATTTGTACTCATTTTACCAATCCGCACCCCCTTGAATAATGTCTTGAACTTTTTGTTATTTCATCCCGAGTTGCGTTGTTTTTTGTTTTTTAGCACCTATATGTCTTGGTTTTTTCCTCTATTTCCTGCAATGTTTTCGCTGCAAAAATAGAAGAAAACAGGATCTCGCTCAAATGAAATCACGATCCTTATGTAAAACATCTGACATTCACCTTAAATGAAACCTTTTTTTTTTCTTCTTTATTGAAAATTATTCATTCAGATGAAGTTGTAGTAATATTTTCACATTGTATATTGCATTACGTTAGAGCTTTATAATTATATTGTACGAACAACGATTAATATTATGGTAAAAGCAGTTCCTGTTTTCTCATGTGGATGAAATTTGAGAAGCACATGGCTTCGTGTGTGGTTTGTCGCTGTATGCATTTAATGTGTAGAGTGGGAAAATGATTGACGTTTGGAGGGAGGTTAGGACTATCACAGTTCATCCTTTGATTTTCCCATGATCAGTTGTAAAAAGGGTAAAAATAATTATTATTCGAAGTTCTTGAAAGGAGCATTGAGTAGAATATCGTTTAAGGTTGAATCCGTGTGTTTAGCAAAGGTCCTCTCTAATTTATATTAATGAGATGATGGAATGGACTCGTCCCTTCCAAGGGCTAAGGCGGTATACCTGCAACATTCAGAAAATATCCCTGAAGCCAAAAGGTTCTTGTCTTTGTTCAAGCTTTGCAGTTTCAAAAAATGAGAAAAGGGAACCATGCGAATCTGGATTTCGTAAAGTTCCATGTTTGGAGGGGGTTATTTTATCTAGGAAAATAAGAAGGAGGGTGTGGAATGGACTGGTTGCTCCTTCCATGGACTGATGCGATACGCCTGCAACACCCAGCGAATACCCAGAAATAAATGATACCATGACGTGTGGTAATGAAATAGTTCAACTTTGAAAAGCTAAAACTGCAAGGTCGAAAGGCTACTATGGAATGTGTTTGTTAAAATCATTATAACAACCACACCTTTTGGGAACCTTTCTATACTTAGTTCGAAGTTAGCTCTCAAGTATTTTCGATTCATGCGGATAGAATTAATGAACCTGAATCCAATGGATCGGTTGTAATTGAATCTGCTGATATTTCAGTAACGAAGCTAAACAAAAATTCCAAACTTAGTTTGGATTTGTAAATAAAAGCGAGTTACTGCTTGATCTGAATTGAGAAGAAAAGGGGGCTAGAATTGAGAGATGTGGAGTGAAGTTTGATAAATCTTTCTTCTTTCCAAGGAGTGGTGAAATATTTTTGGTGGTTACAAAACTTTCTTAACAGTTCGGTTGCATCGAAAATCATGGTAATGTGGTTGCTGATGAGAATAGTAATGAAAAAGTGGGGAAATTGGCAGCTTTAGACGAGTTCTTGTGGGGTAACCGCTTTTGGAGCCCTTCAAGTGCACTTGTGTAGCCAAATCATACCAGAGGGAATGTCAAAATATTGAAGCCACTCCTTCCATAATGCAGAATATGAATAACTTCAAATGCATCAGGCGAAGCTCTCATGTAAATATCCACTACCTCCTCCAAATGATCCAGAAGTTGGGTGTATTCAAACTATCTGGAATGTTTTCGCATTTGGGTTGATGTTGTTAACTCCAAATCTATTTATGCAAGATATCCATGGAGACCGAGTTTCTGGCTGAGAAAATAAGGTCCAACTTTGCTGTTTCAAGTCTCAACTGCTGGTTATCACATGGAGTTGATTTATACGTCTTCCTTAAACTTTATCATGTTTAGAGTATCCAACTTTTCTCTTAGAAACATTTTACGAGGTTAATTCTCCGTGGAACATGCGGGAGGGGGTAGAGAGAAAAATCTTACCACCGTCAATCCATTTTCATCTTCATCCTCTAATCTTCACTCCTCAAAAAAAAAAATTCCCGAGAAGACGATGAACTTCATAACTTTTTCCAGCTTCCCTGACAGTCAGGGGTGGTAAAGATGCATGGAAATTTTTTTTACAGGCCAAACGGGGAAAAAGAGTTGATACTTTCTGTTGAAAGGGAAGTAGCGAGGCGCTGAGAATGTTGAAGGTTTAGTTGAAGCCCGGAAGGGCAAGATAAAAAAGAAGGATATGGGATAGAAGTTGTTACCGTGCTCTCGATCCTCTACATATCCACAAGATGGCGCCGTCACCCTCTTCCACCTTCAGTGTCCATGCATAAGTGAATCTGAAGACACTTATGAACTCTTCTACGAGGTTTTTTTCTAGAAGGAGGGGCCTAACCCGGAGTACTAAAGTGGCAACTTTTTTTTTGCACCTTTCTCTCCTTCCCATTTATTCCGCCAAACTTTTAGGATGCTGTAATTCTTATTGGGGCTAAAAAGGAGGTCCTCAGATGAAGAATAGAAAGATACCGTTGGATCGCCATGTTTTATTCATAGCTTCCCCCCGATCTTCTAAGTCTTCCCGTGTAGGGCCTCTACCCTTTCATTCAAGAAAAACTTTTCAAAATCAATCTCCCATCCTGCCTCCAGACGTATTTTCGTTATCCCACCAAACTCGCTGTATCTCGCGAGAGTGTGTCACTAACCAACTGTATGCGCATTTTCTACTGTTTTTGGTTTTTTTGTATTGTAAGTTTCCTTGTATGTGTTTTTTATTTTTTTTTTTTAGTAATTAATTTAGCTATTTTATCAGACTTTTTTTTAAGCATACGTAATTTTGTTTCGCACTTGTAGTAGATACCGATTTAGACGATCTCGTTACAAAATTTTGTAGGTGGACAAATTGCTAGTCATTTACTCGAAACTTGAACGAAACATAATTCATGGGAAAGTAGATCCCATCCTATAATTTGTTCTTTCGTCTTGTATATGGCCCAATTACTGAACTTTTAAAACAGTAAGCTCATTCACCTATTTCTGTCCACTGTGTGGTAAATTTCATCAACTGAGCAAGTAGGTAGGTACCTACATATTTCTCGTCAATTATGAACATGATCACATCGTAATTCTGTGTAGTTTTATAATGAAATCATAAGTATTGTGTTGAGAAATAATGGTTGCAAGATGCTCTGACCTTCTACTGATGTTATTGAACACAATTTTTCTAATCAAGCGCAAATTGGACAACATTTTGACGAGATAGTCTTATAATTTTGATCATTCCTTCGTTCCTGTGTTTGTTTTACCCCTACTATATATAGATCAAACCAATTTTCACAGAAAAAAAAATTGAAGACATTGTCCAGAATGGCGAATTCTGGGTCTTCTGTTTATTTCTTCAATTTTTATAGATTTTAGAGATCTTGTACCTATAGGATACATACTGAATCCATTGATGTGATGTTTACCACTGAGCAATCATTTTGCAGTAGTCTATGGGCGGCTTTGCCTCGAGTATTCAGAGCCTGTCAAATTTTGACAGCGGCTAGAAAATGCATGTATGTTCTTTCCAAGCGTTAACATTGTTGCCTGGATATCGACCCTCATTAAAGAGACCCTCTTACAAACTTTTTTATCTACGCTATGATATCCAGGCAATAAATTTTTCGCCAGCTAGCTATTGGCACATTTTGTGTTTTTTTATTGCTCATGGCACACTGCACTGGCATGTCGCACTTTGACTGTTGGTGCTGCATGGGTACCGTTTTCTCGCACATTATCGTTTAACTCACAAAGTTGTTCGTCAGTCGTAATTTTTCCTTATACAGTACCACCATCCCAGTAAACATTTTACATTTTAAATGGTCATAGGTCATAGATAATCAAATCGAAACATGTACTACCATAGCTACCCTGAAACATTCGTATGAAGCGTTATAATTGGGAACCACTATGCTACAAGTCATACACGATATCTCATCTTAACACCATTCGTACGTCGATGACAGTTTGTAAGTTCCCTGAAATGAAACTGGCCTGGCAGTACTACTTTAAATGTCCACACTTAATTATTGATAATTTACAAATTTTCGATCAACAAAAATGGTTGAATTTGTATTCATAGATCGAAAAAAAGCAGGACTACATTATTACTACCATCAATTTATGCTATACATAAGGGCAATCGGTAGACGAGAACTTTTTTTTCCCGAAATTCAAGTACCTACGTATTAATTTCAGTGTCACAAGTGTTTTTCCCCATTTTCAATTAGCCTTGATTTACAAGCCAATGGTATGCTATTTTATGACCTTACTTATTGAACCCTGAAGAGCCCAGAAAATCAACCCAGCATTTTCATATAAAACTGTCAAAATTGAGTGAAAGTTCTTCCCTTACATCAACAATTTAATTGTTGATATATTAATGTAATAGGTTACAAATTCAAAAATGTAGGTAAAGTTGTGATAGAATGGTTCCTACACAAAATTATTTAGAAGGCATTCTTAAAAAGCATTTTTGGTCACTATAATTTGGTATTACGTCATCGGCAGAAATAATGAATTGTCCAGTCAAGATTAAAATTCAGATTTTATATACCTTTAAAATAATTCAATTAAAGACAATTGTTCAGGATCATTAGATGAAACAGAGTAAGATGGATGTTGACAATCTAAGCACCCTATCTTGATGCCAACTCGTTAAGAACTGTTAATTTATGAACAAATTTGGCTTTTTTAACGGTTGCGTTGTTGATTGGCCTTATAGTAGCATTATTGGTCATTACAATTTAGTATCATATCATTCAGATGAAGTTGTTTTCAAGGGCAGAAAGAACGTCCATTCAAAATTGACATTCAGGTCTTACATGACTTGAAAACTGTTTCACATAACACGAAAGGTGTCAAAAGATGAGATATTGGTGGTTTGTTTTCTACTTCCAATTTGAAATCTCCCCAAGAAACCATCCACGTTCTTTTCTCAGAGAGAGCAGAAAAAGAAGAAGCGGAGAGTTCGAAAAGGCAAAGCGGAATGTCAATTGGAAGACGTTCCAACTGTTTCGAACCACGGGACGGCAGGTCTCCCTCAGCGCATGACCTACTATGCCAAGAGCTTCCCGGCGCACAGCGACTACGCGCCCTCGCCGTATTTCTGCCCCGCGCAGACCCCACGCGGTTTTTCCTATGACTCCGCCCGCACTATGCGCGCCTCGACTTACTACCAACCCAACTCCATCGACAAGGCTGAAATTTGAACGAGGATTTTAAAAGTTTAAATGAAACTTTCTCAAAAAAAACATTTTCAAAAAAGAAACTCCCCCCCCACGAAAAAGGCAAAAAAAAACGTATTTTAATTCAGGGGAATATGAATCATTACCTACGAATCAGCGAAAAGCAACGTCCTTTTTGGAAAAATTGTACATATTGTACAATAAGTCTCATCTCATTAATTTAAAGCTATTTATTTTTGTATGATTGTTTTAGTGGATAGGGATTAAACGGTATAAATTTATTTTCTTGGCAAGCCGAGTCGCGAAATTGGCCTCAAATAGTAGGATACGAATATATCGTCCAAGCGCTCCCAAAACAAAAAATTACCTACACATATACCTACAAATATATTAACAATGTGCTTGGAATAATCATTTTATATTGAACTATTGAAATAATGAAAAAAAGGCCTCTTATTTGTTGAAATGTAGCTCTCAGGGTTTTATATTTCTAAATTGGTAGCCTAGTTACGTATTTAAGTAAATCCGTGGTGTGATACAATGTACTTAGTTTGTTCCGTTTCTGTTTAACATTCAAATTTTATCAAAGCTATTGGTTTTTATTGGATTATGATATATTTTTGAAATATTGCTTGTGAATTTAAGCGGTTAAACATTACGTATCTGACCTTTTTACACGATGGTACCTTACGGTTGAATCCCAAACTCCATACCGTGTTCAGATCTGATCAACAACACGGAATAATTTGAATATTCCGTTGTGTACCTTTCCTTTGTCAGGAGGTATTGGGGAAGACTTGATAACGTTGGCTTTTAACCAATCACGTGAACAATTGAACAGAAATCAACCAAAAACACATATTTTTCAACCAGAGGGATTTATGTGAGAATGTCTATATGCAGTTCTCTATGTACTTCGTGTCCAGTTCGAACGTCCTGGATCGACTGGCGAAAATTCCTGTTCTTATCCCCAAAATTAAAGCACCACCAAAAATCCGCAGATGAACCCTTCTGCCACAATTGCCATTGTTCTCATTTACACTGCAGATTTGACTCTCAGACTTGCTATTTGCCTTTTTATATCCTATCACAATTTTAAATTTTTTCAATATAAAACAGTCTGTAGAACCCTATTTTGAAGAGCCAAATCAAGTATTTAAATTATTAATAGCTTATTTTTAATTATACTCCTCTTCCAGGAGTGTTTGCAAATTCCTAATCAATCACATTGAGTGTTATTCAGGGTTCGTATAAAATTCCGAAAAATCTAATAGACTGTTTACTTTATTACTATTTGTTAATGTTACTTGGAAACAATTGAAAATTCTTGCAGTTCTAATAGGAAAAGAAAAATAACTAATTGGTACTTCCAAACTAGGTTCTTCGCAAAATCACTAAAGCTTCCCTTAATTAGAATTACGTAAACTTCAAAACAAACCTCATCACAGTCTGACGGATTCACCTATAAAATTCGTAGGAATCAATAGTGTGCTCATTAGGCCATCCATGTTTTATTAATATTGATGTATTTTTGGCTATTAAATTTCCATCTACGAGAAACTACTAAGGAACATACAGAAAAAAACTGGTGGCCAGGGTTTGTTAAATGTCACCGTAGGTCTCACAGACCCCTTTTGTGGCGGAAAGGGTTAAGGTCTTTTGTTGAAGGTCGAAAAATTAACAATTAAATTAACTGTTGGGGAGCAGGGAATATTATTTTTGGTTTCCCAAAAAAATTGAACCGTCTCCATCGATTTTAACAAATCTTACATTATCGCTGTGCAATTACTAGAATACGGTTGAAGCTACAATTTTCATGAAATTCAATAGAAAACAAACTCGCTTACAAGTTGAATGCAGTCGTATGGGATAGTTGGGAAAGTTGTATGAAGCCTCGCAGCGGATTGCTTAGCCGCTTGTATTTTACGTCGAAATTGGATTCTGTGATTTGGTAAACGTCGAATCGCATCATCGTTTTGAATCTAATTCTGATATTTACCATCTTAGTGGTTTTCATGGTTACTTCGTTACTGTACCGCTCTATTCTAGAATTGCACTACAACATAACTTCCCGAACAACCAGGAAAACTAAAGCACTCAACGCTTCGGTAAATATTCTATGACCTGATCTGTTATCCTATCACGAATCGCGATCTTCGTTTAAATTGATGTTTGTGTAAAATTAGATTGTTGAATGTTCATATTCGTCTGTAATTTTATCGGAAATTTAAAAGTGTTATCGTGAATTAAAATTATAGTTGTTCCTCAAAACATCGTTGAATTGTTTTAAAATGTCTTGTACGTCGTTATGTATTGTTAATTCCAGCTGTTTCCAATAACCGAGGCGCTAGTTGTGTGAACGTAATTGGAAAAACTTGTCTTGTGTTTTTTAAAAATATTCATAATTAACGAACTCACTGAATACTATCAAAATACAATAACCCCTGTAATTAACGGAAAATTGAAAGAAAATCGCGGAACCGGATTATACGGCTTAACTAACTACTAGTATATTAACTAGTATATCGTATTACAAAATTCTAATTTTCCAATTTGAAAAACTTGGAGGCACTTTTTGATTCAAACGCAGTTTTCCAACTACTTGATAAGTTTCGTTTACTGAACCAATTCTTGGTTATTAATACATTTAGATCAACATAGACAAGGACGATACATGCAGCATTTTTGGCATGATGATCATTATTGATGAAGGTTGCTTAGGTTGGGATGTGATATAATAAAACAAATTTTTAAAATTGATATTTTCTTACTTCTTTATTTGGTTCCGATGCGCTTTGTTTATTGAAAACAGTTGTGTGTTCATCTTTGTTTCAAATTTTCCGTTTTTCCCTCAAAATTGAATATTTTTGTCAAAATTGCAGTGGTCATATATCCATTATTTTGACTTCCGATTCTAAAACTTCAGATTATTCTATTGAATTGTGTTATCGTTATTATTGTACAAAAATATTCTCACTTAATTGGAGTTAAACCTTTCTCAGGTGGTTCAGATCGGTTATTTTCAGAAATCGTTAACCCCTCAATTCTGGTGATTGGAAATTATATAAAAGCGTAGAGCTACACAACAAGAAATAACAGTTCTCAATTCCCGACACAATATATTATGTGTTGAATTGATTGAAGGTTGTTCAAAGGCTGATGGTTTCATTGGTGACCAAAGCTTTGATTCTACATTTTGCGTAACAGAGAACCAAGACGAACATTTACTCTTCGATCCTCCCTAAACATTAATGTTTTCTATCCGTGTACATGTTCAACCATCCGACATTTTTAAAGCCCCTTCAGTCTGTATTCGGAAAGCGCACTCATGCATCACATAACACAGTAGGTACCTGTGTATTTAGCTATAATTTCATTGAAAAAACCTACATGCATT
This sequence comes from Creontiades dilutus, assembly GCA_031894815.1. Taxonomy (NCBI): domain Eukaryota; kingdom Metazoa; phylum Arthropoda; class Insecta; order Hemiptera; family Miridae; genus Creontiades; species Creontiades dilutus. The sequence continues at coordinate 2,550 of JAVIWC010005934.1, read as the reverse complement.
TTCTTTAGGGTAAAATGAAAACGCTTGTTCTATTGTAGGTACATGTTCCCAATGTACGTGCTTGTATATTGTTCATGTAAGTCCACGATGTGACGTCCAATCATGTGCACCGTAGACTTAAATTGAACGACACCGCAGTTAACGAGTAGAACTTAATTTTTGTCGCTCACAATTTGATACTGCCGATTGTTTTGTGCCAAAAACGCTCTGGTTTTCTCCCGTCACGAACCCATTTGAATTTTTGTGATACTATCGTTTCTGTTTTGTCATGTTGATGACCTATCATCATATTTTACGTTATAGTTATTAGTCATAGGTTTATTCGATGTTGAACATGAAAATTTGTCGATCGTTGAAATTGGATATAAAAATTTGGAAATACCTTACCTACTATAAAATGTTATATGCAAATATTCATGTCAAGACTACGAGACAATAATCTATTATACATATAATTTTCATTTTCATGCTTACGGCATTAAGATGTTTGCAGAATATAATGGAAAGTTAAACTTTGTTGTGTTTTTCGAGAATTTTAATATGGGAAAACTTTGTGAGCTGGACAGCTTCGGACGAAGTTATTTAAAAATTTGCAATGCCACTTAAATTGCGCCATTGTGAAATTGTATTTTTCCCCTGTTGTACATATTGTTTATTCTCCCTTATTGTAAATATTATTCGTAAGAAATCGAACAATGAAAAAAAAAAATCTTGAAAAAAAAACCAAATACGCATAGATGTATATGAAAATGTATGAGCCATTTTTTGTCCAAAAAACTCGTTGTGGGTTGTGATTGGTAGAGAGATGAATTATGTTCATGTCTTAACCTTTTACAATTGTTGGCTCTAATTTATATATTTTGTAAGACCCTTCCCCACACACCACACAGTATGTAATTAATGTATATTCATGTGTACTTACCAAAGTGTACCTACTGTCACGATGTTAGACACGGAACTGTCATAGTACAGAGAACGAAATGCGTCTCTTTTTCTTACGATAAGAAAGTTGAACGCAAGTTCCGTGACTTAATATTATATTTTTTAGTTGGGCGTACGAGTAAAAAACATCTTGTTCATAACGGAGATTATCGCAAATTGATTTCCGGAGGCAACTCAAGGATGCATTTATACCTACTGTACTGTTAATTTGTGTATCATCATGGAAAATTAAAAAAAAAATTGTAAATATTTCACCTATGCTAGATCATAATAGGCTGAACATTATTTGAAAATAAAATTTAAATGTGTCGTTGTACGTTTGTCGTCCTAAATCTATTGCAAAATTTATGTGAATCACCGAAATGGAGTTCTTGATGCTTTGAAGGCTACCGAAGGTCCGGATTCTTAAATCTCGATCCACAAGAGCAGCACTAGTACTGGGGGGCTGATATAGTTATCTGTTCTATCTCTTTGATAATTAGAGTTCGGGTCGATTTGTAGAGAACATCGTGACAGTAAAATCAAAATACCAGGTACCATTCGTGTTCTTAAATAAGTCTAGTTTTCGGATAGGATCATTAAAAATATTTTTTACGTAAACCTTTTTGACCCCGATTTTTTGTCATTCAGAAATTCGTACCAACCAAGCCAAGCTTATAATCTATCAAAGCCTTTTTGTAAATCTATTGGACAAAAGTTGATCATGAAAATCCGAGAAAAAAGTACATGAAGTTGAAAAAATGAATTGTTCAACCGAATTTTCTGAATAATTAAGGCATTGCCCGCATGATTCACGAGCACAGGTACAGAAGAGGAAGAAGATGGATGGATGGAAGATGGAGAGGATTGTCTTGGGCGCACTCAAAACAACGAAAGTTTTAACCATGGGGGGACATTTATTATTCAATTGGCATGCGTTCATGATTTGAATTTTAGTGACATATTGTGAGAAAGATTATTAGAAGAACAGTGATTCAAAGCCGGACATCTCGACTGACTGATGATCCAAAATTTTGAAATTTGACCCAAATAGTGTGGTTCAATCTTGTTCAGTGTTGTCCATTTAAACTCATCCTTTTGTTTAAAATGCTCAATTGTTTTGCTCAAGAACGAACGTTTTATTTGAATCCTGCCCTTTCCTGTTAAACTTTCCTGTTAAATTAACAGCACAAAGCAATTTTTTTATATTTCGGCTACTGCCTTTGTCAAAACTATGAAAGATAGTGATTTTGCAAGAGTTGTTAACCAGAGAAGCTCAAGTTATCATGGAAAGTAGCTTGTCATTTTCTAATGTTGAGCCCTGGTGAATCGAATTCGTCCAAAACGTTGCAATGAGCTTTTTCAGATTGTTGTAGAATCCATATATTTTCGTGGGGTTTCATTATTCGAATCTTACAATGTGGCAAGCTTTGCACCGACGTCGGTTGCAAGGATGCAGCCCTTTGGGAACTGGATCGTTATTCTTTGTAAATTGCAGTTTATGAAGCAGTTTTCAGCTCGGCAAACAACTCCAACTCATACTCATGCAAAGGATCGGCAGAATGCCAGATGCTATGTGCATGTATTAGTTGCTTTGCAAAACTCAATTGGCTTGCGCTCATAATTTGA